>WOXC01009531.1:0-600000 GCA_011680675.1 Gymnobelideus leadbeateri | reverse complement strand
CTCCCATGGATCCAATGATCATCTCTATACATCCAACTGACCTCTGATCTTGAATCTCCAACTATCTATTGTGTATATCCTATAAGACATCTTAAACTCAACATATTCCAAACTGAACTCATGACTTTCCTCCCCCACCTTCAGAGTTTTCTATTATTTTTGAGGACACCATCATTCTCCCAGTCTCCTAGGCTCATAGCCTAGGTGTCACCCTCACCTTTTCACTCTCTTAAAGCCCCCCCCCATATCCAACCTGTTTCCCAGGCTGATTGGTTTTCCATCCATAACATCTCTCCCATATGCTCCCTTGTCTTCTTTGATACTACACCAGTGGGGACCCTCAATCACCTCATGCCTTCACTCTTGCATTAGTCACCCTGTCTCATGCCTCACTTGACTCCAGTCCATCTTCCACTCAATTTTCAAGTGAATCTTCCAAAAGCAAAGGTCTGGCCATGTCATACACCTATTCCTGTTCAATAAACCCCAGTGGTTCCCTTTTACCTCTAAGAGCAAATATAAAATCCTCTGGCTTTTAAAGCCTTTTGTACCTTGGTGACTTCTTACCTTTCCGGTCTTTTTATCCCTTATTCCCTCCAGAGTATTCCATGAGCTATTGACAGTGGCCTTTTTGCTCTTCCTAGGATATGACACTCCTTGTATTTTCTTTTTTAAAAAGTTTATTTATTTATTTTTAGTTTTCAAAATCCATTTCCATAAGTTTTGAATTTTTTCCCCCTCCTTTCCATCCTCCCTCCCCAAGACAGCATGCAATCTGATATAGGCTCTACATATACATTTATATTAAACATATTTTCACATTAGTCATGTTGTATAGAAGAATTAGAACTAATGGGAGGAGTCATGAGAAAGAAAACAGCAAAACAAGAAAATAGTCTACTTCACTCTGCATTCAGACTCCACAGCTCTTTCTCTAAATGTGGATGGCATTTTCCATCATGAATCCTTTGGAATTGTTTTACTCCTTGTATTTTCAATCACTGGTTGATTCTTTTATGAAGGCAAACTATGCCATCTTTTGCCTCAATTCTTACCTAGCTTTTAATCGCTATATGGGTATTGCTTCAGAAAAACTGAGACCTGAGAAAGACCTTAACTTACAATGGCCAAAGTCTCCCACTGAATCCTGGGCCATCACCAGTCATATTGATCTATATCTTGCCACTGGACTCTGGAGGAGAGAATGAGGCTGATAACTTTGCACAGCTCTGCCTCACTTAAATCCTATTCACTTACAGGTCAAGACATCACCCTCCTGATGTCATTGGTCTTCTTCAAGAACAGAGGCCAAACAACAAAGACCTTGTATTTTCACTGGTTGTCTTTCGTTCCAGGAACTCTCTCCCTCCTCATCTCTCCCTCCTTGATTCTTTCAGGTTGCAGATAAAATCCCACCTTCTTCAAGACTTTTCTAGTCCTACTTCATCAACTTATCCTAACTACCACCAGCTTGGACTGTAGTAATAGTCTTCTATTGGTTCTTGGCTTTAACTCTCTGCATCTTCCATGCCATTCATCAGAATAATCTCTCTTATGCATAAATTTGGCCTCTCCTCTGTTTTAAAGAATCTTAATTGGCTCCCTTTCCCCCAACTGAATAAATTCACTTTTGTGCCTGGAACAGTGTGATACACCAGAAAGTGCATTGGCTTTAGATTCCAAGGTTTCAAATCCTGCTTCTCATACTGATGAGCTATCTGAGTCCACCTCTCCAGACCTCAGTCTCCTCCTTTGTAGAGTGGGGAGACTAGATGAGGTCTAGGGAGCTAGGAGACAAAGTAATTTTGCTCATAATATTTTCTCCCTCCCCATCTTTAACTGCTGAGTTTCTATCTTGTAAAACTTATTTAAAATGTCACTTTAGAGGGATTTTAGAAATTGGGATGCCAGACCTAGGAGGGGCCTTGGAACAAGGAACATCAGAGTTGGGAGGGCACTTAGAACACGTAATGTCAGTGATAAGGAGGGACCATTGAACAGAGAATGTCCAAAGTCTTCCCCCATTTCACCTTTCGGTAATCACCTTCCCCCAGGATCTCACACCCTAACAGTGTATACTGTTGCATATTATAGTTATTTGTGTGCTATTATGTCTCTTTAAAGTCATAACCCATTTCTGAAGCACCTTTCTGCTTTGGCCTGCACATGGCGGTTTTTTTTTCCTGTGCTTTGTGCTTAACTCTATCTTGGGTTTCTCTCAGAATGAGGCATTGGTAGACAAAGGGTGGCCCAGGCCCACTGAGCTAAACCACCAGGGTTTTCTAGCAGAAAGACATGAATATTGTCCATGATCACTGCCAGTCACTCAATTAGATGAGGTGATCTTGAGATCAGAAATAATTGGGAAACAGCAGGAGGCAGGAAGAGGGAGTTAGAGATTGGACATTTACCGGAATTGCTTTGGAGGCCACTCCTGATTATTTTTGACTCTTGGTAGCACTTGAGCCAGTTCACAACGGACGGGGGAGTGAGCCTCTGGAGGTTGCTCTGCTTCTGACCTCACCACCCAAGGCTTGGCCCCAGGTCCAGACTCAAAGAGGGACAAAGGGCAGAGGGATGTCCCCAGTTCTCATACTGGCAGCAGGCCTTACCCGATGTCACTCAGCAGGAGCCTTTCTTAGTGTGTTGGGGCGGGGCAGGGCTATTTTCTTTTTATTGATATTTTTTGTTTTTACTTTGTCTTCATTTCCCTTTATATCTTCCATTTTCCCCTTACTCAGTAAGCTATGCCTTATAATAAAGAATAAAAGGGGCCACTAGGTGGAACCATAGTGCACAGAAAAATTGGGCCTGAAATTGGAAAGACCTAATTCAAATCTAGCCTCAGACACTGACTATCTGGGTGACCCTGGGCAAGTCACTGTCCCTCTGTTTGCCTTCAGTTTCCTCATCTGTAAAAATAATAAAAGTGGATACCTCCTAATGTTGTTGGAAGTATCAAATGAGGGAGTAATTGTGCCTGGAACATAGTAAGCACTAAAGAAATGTTAGCTAGAATAATTTTTATTGTTATTAAAAGAAAAAGAAATGTAGCAAGATTAACCAATGCATCAACTACAGTGTTTCATACCCAGAGGCCCTCCTTTCTTGGGAAATAAGGGAGAGGCACATATTCTCATATCTTGGTGGGGACCAAGTCATTATAATCACATAATATTCAGTTTTGTTAATTTGTTGCTATTATTCTCTCTGTCTTTAAATTGTTGCAGTCATTGCATACACACAAACATTTTATCAGTTCCACTTGTTCTACTTTGTATCAGTTCCTATGTCTTCCCATTCATCTCTGAATTCTTCAACTACATCATCATTTATTTTTTTTTTCTTTTTGGAGGGGGGAAGGCTGGGCAATTGGAGTTAAGTGACTTATCCAAGGTCACACGGCTAGTAAGTGTTAAGTGTCTGAGGCTGGATTTGAACTCAAGTCCTCCTGACTCCAAGGCCAGTGCTCTATTCACTGTACCACTTAGCCACCCCATACATCATTTCTTACAGGACATCCATCTACCACATTTGTTTTAGCCATTCCGCAATCAATAACTTTGCTATTACAAAATACATTGACCAATAGTCACATCAAATCATCATTACATCTCATCTGAACTATTACAACGGCATCCCAATTTGTCTCCCTGCATCAAGCTTATCACAAATCCAAGCCATCCTCCATACAAATGACAAAGTGGAGGTCTAACCATGTCACTCCCCTGCTCAAAAACCTTCAGTGGCTCCTTATTACATCTAGGAACAAAACCTTCACAATCTGGTTCCAGGCTACCCATCCAGATTGAGCAACTCCCACCACACACTCTACATTCCAGTCAAATTGGCCCTCTTTGCCTCCCCATTAGGACCCTGCATCTCCAATCTCTGGCCCTTGGACAGACTGTTCCCCCCATCCTTGGAAAGTATTCCCTCCTTACCTCTGCCTTTTAGAATCCCTAGATTCCTTCAAAGCTCAACTGCAGTGAGGCCATATATGAGGCCATTGTCGCTCCTGCCCCCCAGGCCCAGAATTCCTGATTTTCTTGTCATAATCTTGAGTGATTATATCATATGATGTCATATCATATCATATTATATTAATTTTGTGAGACAAATTGTGAGACACGTTGTCTCCTTCTAGCAGAATACAATCTCTCTGAGGGCAAAGGGGGTTTCATTGTCTCACCAATACACAGGAGGAACTTCATAAATATTGTTAATTGATTGATTTCATGGGAAGCCTGTGAGTATGTCCTGTGGTGGGTTTTCTCATGTGGGCTACCTCTATGTGCATGTGATTCTCTCTGTATTTCTGTCTCCATGGGTGTGCACACTTGTGTCTCTAAATGTATTTGTATGTGGTCATCTGTGTTTTTTTGTTTCTACATATAGTATATATCTCTGGGCACATTTTTGTCTCTAAATGTGCAATTGTGTGGCTGTGTGTATGTATGTGTTTGCATATCTCTATGTATGTCTCTGTATTAGTGTGTGAGTGTGCTGCAACACCCTCTGTGTGTGTGTGTGTGTGTGTGCGTGTAAATCTTTAGGTATGTGACTGTATATATCTCTGTGTGAATCTTTCCAAATTTATGAAATTAGTCCTTTTCATTGGGTAAATGACCTAGTCCATATTTCATCTCTGGGCGTATGGGTGTGTTGAGTCTTCTTCCTGGATGTGTCTCTCCTAATCCAAAAGATGATTGCATTGAGTGGCTATTTGGCACTAAATATGCTCCAGGCCCTGACTATTGGGTTGGAATCTAATTAGGAGATTGCAGGAATTGCCATCATTCATTTGGTTTTATTTTTTCTGCCAGGGTTTTGGGCCCCTTCCATCTCACTATGTAAATCTGCTTAACCATTTGAAAACAAGATTGGGAGGTTTCATAATCTTTAGGGCTAGAAGGGATGTAAGAACATAAACCATCTGAGCTGTGAAGGAACCTTAGAACAGAGGGGGAAACTGAGGACCAAAGCAGGAAGTAATTGACTTGGAGTCACAGTGGTAGTTGGGCCTCTAGGTGGCACTGCAGTTAATAGAACATCAAACCTGAAGTCAGGAAAACTCATTTTCCTGAGTTCAAGTCCAGCCTCAGACACTACAGCTATCTGAAAATGGACTCTGAGCAGGTAGGTGGCTCTGCAGTGGATAGAGTGCTGGGCCTGGAGTTCAAATCCAGCCTCAGACACTTAGTTGTGACCCTGGGCAAGTCACTTTACCCTGTTTACCTCAGTTTCCTCATCTGTAAAATGAGCTGGAGAATGAAATGGCCAACCACTCCAGTATCTTTGCCAAGAAGACCCTAAATGGGGTCAGGAAGAGTTGGACACAACTGAAATGACAACAACACAGCGGTAGTTATGGCAGAACTGGACTTTGGATCTCAGTCTCCTGACTCTCAGGCCAGCGTTCTTTGTATCACACTGTGGGGTCTCATCTGGTAAAGTGTTTGCTGAGAACTAGTTTAATCCTAGATTTCAAGCTAGAAGACCTAGGTTAAAATCCCAGCCCTGTTATTAACTATTTGTATGAGCTTAAGTGAGTAATTTAATCTCCCTGGGTTTAGTTTTCCTCATCTGTAAAATGCAGAAATTATATCCAGTAGACTGTCTTACCACCCTTCTAGTCCTAGACCTATGACACAACTTCTTTTCCTAGGGACATTTGCATTTTAATATGGGGCTTTGGGAAAAGTCTTTAATGTTCAGTGTAGTGAACCTCCAATGGTGCCACTTCAGAAACTAACATGCAATAAGAGAAGGATGTGTGTGCATGTGTACATGTGTGTGCATGCACATGTGTGTGCATATGTATGTGTGTACATGTGTGAAAGTATATCATGTGTATACACATGTGCAGTTCATGTGGATACAAATATGTGTGCACATATACATGTGTACATTGTGTGTGTGTGCACACACATGTGTGTGGGTCTCTAGGTGGCTCTGCAGTGGATAGAACATCAGACCTGAAGTTTTTTGGGGGAATGGAGATGACTCCTCTGGGCCCATTTATTGTATTTTCTTGCTAAGGTCTATTCTGACCCTCAAGTCTAAACTGAGCAAACTGACTCTGTCTCTGCCTTTCTCTCTCCTCCCTTCAAGCATATAACTTCAGGGCAGGGTGAGAGGAAAGAACCCTGGATTGAGAGTCAAGAAACATGAATTCTAACCCCAACTCAACCATAGCTTCCCCTCTTTGGGTCTCAGTTTCTCTCCTGTAAAATGGGTGTATTTGATCAAGTGCTCTCTGAGGCCCTTTCCAGCTGTAACATTCTGTGAGTCTATGAGTCTCACCATTACAAAGTTTGAGAAAAATTCTGGGGCCTATTGACGGAGAGTTTCCTGACAGACTCATCTCCTCTTTTGCCTCCAGAATCCAATTGAGCTGTTTTTAACCCAAAATAGAAGGGATAGTCTCTGGCAACTGATGAGAAATGGAAACAAGGGAAGAAATGGAATCTTTCCAAGGGACTCAGGAAGCCTGGGGGTCACTGGTTGGGGAGGAAGGAAGAGGCGGGCTTGGGGGAACATGGGAGATTGGGGGCAAGAGCCCTCCCAGGGCTCCTGCCTCTCTATTGGCTGTGAGATTTAATCAAGAAAGCCTCAAGGACTCTATCCCCAGGCCTGAAGGGAAGGCAGAGGCATAAAAATAACTCCCGTTTCTGGGGCCTTGAGGTGCTCACTGTATTCCACAATGAGTTCTCATCTGCTAAGATACTAATGATTATGATGGTTATTAAGAGTTATAATAATAATAGCTAGTGTTGAGATAGCACTTTTTACATATATTTTCTCACCTGATCCTTCCAACAACCCTGGGTTGATACTATTATTATCTTCATTCTACAGATGAGGAAAGCGAGGCCCAGAGGGACTAAGGCCAAGATCACACAAGCAGTGAGGTGGAATGTGAACCCAGGTTTTCCTGACTCCAAATCTGCCCTGTAGAACTAATGGCATTTTTCTAGACTGAGAAGAGCTCTTCCCAGAAGTCAATGTCTTTCAAGAGGCCAGCATGGTGAGTAGAGTTGGCCAAAGATGGGGAAACTCTGGATGCAGGAAAGGCTTCTAAAGGCAAATGGTAGAAGAAAGGGGAAGAGCTAGACACTGGGCCTGGAACTATAAGGAGCCCACTCAGTCAATAAACAGGCACTTATTAAATGTCTACTGTATGCTTCCTTGATGAGGAAATTCCATCCACCAATGCAACTTAGAGAAGCCAGGTGACCTGCTCAAGTCACATGGCCATTATGCTTCCAGAAGAAGGATTTGAATTCAGGTCTTCTCAGCTCTGAGACCAAATCCTTATCCGTTATACCAGCAGAGGAAGGTGGCATCAGGTTATGGATGCCTTGGATGGTAGGTTAAGCCTTTAGCCTTGAGCTTGGAGGCAATGGGGAGTTAGTGGAAGGTCCTGTTACCAGCCTTTCTCCACCTCTGAAATTTTTTTCTTTCTATCTATAACTTCCTTCTCTCTCTCTCTCTCTCTCTCTCTCTCTCTCTCTCTCTCTCTCTCTCTCTCTGTCTCCCTCTGTCTCTGTGTCTGTGTCTGTCTCTCCTCTCTCTCTGTCTCTGTCTCTTTCTGTCTGTGTCTATGTCTCTCTCTGTATCCTCTCTCTCTCTCTCTCTCTCTCTCTCTCTCTCTCTCTCTCTCTCTCTCTCTGTCTCTTTCTGTCTTTGTCTGTATCTCTGTCTCTGCCTCTCTGCCTCCCCCCTTATAAACTAAATCAAGAACTGGGGGAGAAGGAACTTAGCCTCTTTTTGTGTCACAGGCCACTATGGCAGGGTGATGAGGCCTATGGACCCCGTCGCAGAATCATGTTTTTAAATAATTGAATGAAATGTTAGATTTGTTAGAATTTTTCCCCATTCAAATTCACGGACCCCTTGAAATCTATGCACAGACTTCTGTGGATCCCAGCTTAGAACCTTGCTTATTCTAAACCTATTCTTTGTCATTATCATAATCTCCAATCACTCCCCTCTTCTTTGTTCTTCCAGTCCATCACCCCTGGTCTAGATTCACTTTCCTCCTTTCAAAATCTTGACCCTATGGTTGGCCAATTCAACAGTACCCTATTGTGTATTTCTACCCTTGGGGGAAGTAGGTTCCCTTTCATTGGACATCTTCAGGCAAAGGCTGGATGACCACCCGTTGGATGTACTGGAGGGGTGGGGGAAGAAGAAGAATTCTTTCTCAAGTATTGATCAGCCTAGATGACCTTGACATTCCTTTCCAACTCTGGAACTATTGGATTTCCTCTGTCATTCTTAAACTCAGCCCTTCTCCAGACTTGCCCATTTCTGTTGAGGGTACAACTATCCTTGCCTCACTGTTTGGGTTTTGATGGCTCAGAGTGAGTATAAATAGCAATTGTTTCTGTTCTGGCCAGAAAGTCTGATGATCTTCCCCTCCCAGACTGATTCTTTTATGAAGGCAAATTAGGCCATCTTTTGCCTCAATTCTTCCCTAGCCTTTAATCACTGAATGGGTGTTGCCTCAGACAAACTGAGACATGGGAAAGACCTTAGCTTAAAAAGACCAAGGTCTGCCACTACACCCAAAGCCATTGCCAGTTATCCTGACCTCTGTCTTGCCACTGGATTCCAACAACTCTGGAGGAGAGAGTGAGGCTGGTAACTTAGCACAGTCCTGCCTCACTTATATCCAAGTCACTAGTAAGTCAAAACATTGCCCTCCTGATGTCATTGGTCCTCTTTGAGAATGAAGGCTGGCCAACAACCCATCCTTCCAGTCACCCAGGTTTCAAACCTTGTAGTCATTCTTGGTTCTTTCCCTCACCTCCCAAAGCTAATCAATGACCAAGTCTTGGTGATTTTACTATCACACCATCCTTTTTCATCTACCCCTTTCTGTCTTCCCACCCTGTTACTGATCCTCCCTTAATCTGTTGCAATAGTCTCCCAATGGCTCTCTGTGTGTCTAGTTTCTTCTCTCTCCAATCCAGCCACTACAGAGATGCCACATTTGTCTACTGAGGCACAGGGCATTCACCTCTCATCTGCTTCACAATATTTGGTGATTCCCTCTTACCTAGGCATAAAATACAGAATGTCTCAAAAGACTTAGGGCAGTTTTAAGCTATTCAAGGTTACAGACTCCTCAGCCTGACATTTCCACCCCTCTACTATCTGTCTCTTATCTACCTTTCCAGACCTACATTTTATTACTCCCCTTCATGTACTCCATTCCAGGCCAACTGACCTGTTTGTTATTCCCTGTAAACAACATTCCAATCTCCAATCTCCCATCTCCGTGCCTTTGCATAGGCGGTCCCGCACACCTGGAGTTCCCTCCCTCCTCACTTCTGTGAATCCTGGTCTATTGGTATGAGTGTTTCAACCAAGTGTACAGATCTCAATGTTTTTCCCAGGTGCTGAAGATTCAAAGACAAAAAATGAAACCCTCTGACATTTTGGAAATGATATTCTATTGGGGGATACAACATATACTGAGGTAAATGAGCACAGGATAATTTGAAGGGGAGGTTACTAATGAGCAAGATTAGAATAAAACTTCATGCAGAAGGTGGTGCCTGAGCTAAGCTGTGAAGGAGGCTAAGGATTCTAAGAGACAGAAGTGAGGAGAGAGGGAACTCCAGGTGTGCGGGACCGCCTATGCAAAGGCATGGAGATGGGAGATTGGAGATTGGAATGTTGTTTACAGGGAATAGCAAACAAGTCAGTTGGCCTGGAATGGAGTACTTGAAGGGGAGTAATAAAATCTAGGTCTGGAAAGGTAGATAAGAGACAGATAGTAGAGGGGTGGAAATGTCAGGCTGAGGAGTCTGTAACCTTGAATAGCTTAAAACTGCCGTAAGTCTTTTGAGACATTCTGTGTTTTATGCCTAGGTAAGAGGGAATCACCGAATATCGTGAAGCAGATGAGAGGTGAATGCTTAGCCCTGTGCCTCAGTAGACAAATGTGGCATCTCTGTAGTGGCTGGATTGGAGAGAGAAGATCCAATAATCCTATGCCTTACTTGATTTTGGTAATCAGAAAATCATTGAATAGATCTGTCTGCATTTATTGGGGAATCCTGTATAATCTTAATAATGTGCATGAGACACTCCACATGTATATGCTTAACCAAAAGAGATTGTCTAACAATTCATACAAGAAAAGCCAAATGGATGAAAAATGCTTATTGTGCAGACTGATACACCATCGGGTACTCCATCCATTGAGTTACTCCATTAGTACATCTACTTGGATAACCCCTGCAAATGTACCATGAGTTGTGCCCATAATCAGACAGGAGTAAGAGCTATGCCCCGACACTCCAATCTGTCATTTTAGACCAGTGTTCTCCAGGTGACGCTGTATGGCTACACATCTTGGCTAAAGAACCTACATGGAAGTTGACCCAGAGGGTAATGGAGAGGAAAGTTGTAAGGGCAAATTGTTTTTAACATAGATTCAGTGATAGTTTATATGGCAGAAGTTGGAAGAAGGATCAAAGAGCCTTAGCTCTAAAGCAGGAAGAGGTCTCAATGCATTTACACCTTCTCATCTGATGCCTCTTCTGTCCATGTCCTCTCATAAATCTATTACAAGTCCACTTGGGAAGCGAGGGCCTTCCTCTAGATCTCTTGACTTTGTGTGGATGCCTAAGAAGAACTCAACTTGCCACTGGTCATCCCTTACTCTCACTCCATGACCAACCTGTTTGCTTTTCTGGTCCTACTTTTTCCTTGTGACCTCCTTTACGTGACTCATATTATGGAACTCTTGGTTGGCAATTTGCTGGAGCCTTTTCACACCTATTGTACATGCCCACCTTTTAACCCCTCAGAGAGTGTGCTGTTTCATGACTTATAGCCATACAGAAGAATACTGTTGACAAAGAGATGGACTGTTGTTTCCAGAAAAAGCTTGGAGTCAATAAAAACATGGTACAGATTCCCAAAGGCAGTCTATCGCATTCTCTTCCCATTCAGTTCTGAGTTCAGCTCGTTGTCTTTACACGATAGATGGACCTCCAAAAAAAGAGGAGATGGGCAGAGAGCCTTTTTTTAAAAAAACACGGCCAGTGTAGGAATTTGGCTTGCTTTACTATCCATGTTTATAACATGGATTTTGTTCTTGTTTTCTTGATAGGGAGAGAGAAAATATAAGTCTGAAAATAAAATAAAATAAAATTTAATTAGAAAGAAAAAATCCCCAAGATATATGGACCAAAGGAACAGCTCTAAGAACTGTCCTTTTCATTTCATATCCTTCAGACTGCCACAGGAGTACCTGGTTGTTGTCTGTTAAAATATAATCTCTCTCTCTGTAAAATGTTATTTGATGTTTCATTTCTCCAATGTTTCCCAGCTCTCTTCCTGAAGAAAATGTTCATGACATATAGTTGTTGGCCTTTAGTTTCTTATTCTTGAACCATTTTTTCCAAGATTTTGGACATCCTTCCATGTGTCCACCAATTCACCGAAGTCACCAAGGGTTAAGGTATATGTTGATTTAATTGGGAGGGTCTTAATGAGTTCTTCTGAGAATTTCTCTACTCCTAATCCTCTATAACAGATGTTGGTGAATAAGCTGCAATTAATTTCATGGTGGTCTTTTGAAAATGCTGATTATGAGCAATGTGTTAGGAGATGACCAAATATCCCATGAAATTATGTTTCTTATTGCCTTTGGATACACAATAAAGCCAACTCTTTCCTTTGTTTCTCCAGTGAGAACCTGTGAGTGATTGTTCCAATTAACTGCAACTTCCTTCTTTCTTCTGGTTTCATTTACAGTGAGAATGTCAAGACTGACATGCCTTGGTTCCCTTGGGACTCTGTCTATGCTTTGGTTACTGAGCAAGTCATGCTAATGACTTAGATGGTCTAAGAGCTCTGCCCCCATCACTGCACAGAAAGAGGAGGCCATGTGGTATGGAGTCATTTCGTATTGTTTTGAGATCTCATGGCCAAAGGATTCACCAGTGAGTGTCCAGACTGTTGGTGACGAGTGATCTCTGTATTCAGAGAGGCTGGTTCTTAGAAAGCAAGATCCTGGGGGACAGCTAGGTGGTGCAGTGAACAGAACATTGGCTCTGAAGTCAGGAGGATCTGAGTTCAAATACAGCTTCAGACACTTGACACAAAAAACTAGCCATGTGATCTTGGACAAGTCACTTAACTCCAATTGTCCTCCAAAAAGCAAAAAAAAAAATACTTTTTTTAATTTAAAAAAAAAGAAAGGAAGCTCCATCAATTGCCAGTATTGTATATTCAAAGTCCTTTGAGCATCAGAGGATCTGCCAGGTCCTGGGCTCTGCCGATCTGTTTTTCCAGAACCTAGGTTTTCCAGAACCCTCAGAGGAGGATGGACGAGCCTTCATGGGAGGGAGGATATTTTTTGGAGGACCTTTGCTGAATTGTTCAATTGGATGTTTTCAAAAGGTTTTGAAGAATCCCTTCCCAGGCAGTATTCTGCCCCAAGACAAGGGGTATGTGAGCTCCTGGGAGTAGAATGGTTGGGGGGAAGAGTAAACCCAGAGATGAGATCATGTGACCGTTAGGAAGAAGATGGATCACGGTGCAGGCAGGGGGTAGGAGTGGGATGAAAGGTCATTTCTACTACATAGCACTGGTTTCCCCTGACATTCTATTTTCTACAAAATGATATTCCTAAGAGCCAAGCACAGCAGAAAAGGATGGGGAAATATTTCTAGAAATAGAAATTGGTTAGAAGAAGGACCTCAAGCTTGGTACTTGGGCTCATAGGATCATAGATTTCAGCCATAAGGGAGCTCAAAGGCCATCTAGTCCAAGTCCAACAGAGGAGGAAATTAAAGTCTAGGAAGGTTAAGTAAGATTTCAAACTAACCACTTAAGTGAGTGGGGGAAAAGAAAGGACAAGGGGGTGTAGAGGGGAATAGATTAAAAAAAAGGAAGGAAGAGAAAATAACAATTTAAGTAAAGTCCATGAACTAGGGAAAGGGTAGGCAACTAGGAGTGGAGAAGGAGGAGAGAATCTCTAGAAATAGATCGATGTCAAAGTAGTTTAAGCAACACTTAAAAACTTAAGTACTGACTTAAAAGAGGAAGAGGATTTTTTAAAATCAATACTAAAGAAACAAATGGAGGAAAACAAGTTGAATCCTAATAACTTTAAATGAGAATGGATGAAAAAATCCTATAGAATGAAAGAAAGTAGCAGAATGAATAAGAAAACCAAGCCCAACAATCTGCTGAGAATAAGAAACACGTCTAAAAATAAAAGACACATAGGGAATGAGTCCTAAGGCTGGAACAAAATTGACTAAATATGAAATACATCCACAGGAGCGTCAGTCATACTGTCAGAGCTGGACTTGGTGTTAGGAAGGTCTGGCTTCAAATACCAACTCAGACATTTGTTAGCTATGTGGCCCTGGTCATCCTCTTTGTGCCTCAATTTCCTTATCTTGAAATTAAGGGGTTGGTAAAAATGGCCTCTGAGGTCCCCCATTGCAGATCTGGAGCTCTGAGTATATGTGTGACCTTGTATAAGTCACTTCCCCTCCCTTGACCTCAGTTTCCCCCTGTGTAAAATAAGGGAGTTGGACTAAATGGCCTTGTGAGACCTCTTCCTGTTCTAGAGCTAAGGCTCTTTGATCCTTCTTCCAACTTCTGCCATATGAGCCATCACTGGATCTATGTTGAAAACAATTTGCCCTTACAACTTTCCTCTCCATTACCCTCTGGGTCAACTTCCATGTAGGTTCTTTAGCCAAGATGTGTAGCCATACAGCATCACCTGGAGAACACTGGTCTAAAATGACAGATTGGAGTGTCGGGGCATAGCTCTTACTCCTGTCTGATTATGGGCACAACTCATGGTACATTTGCAGGGGTTATCCAAGTAGATGTACTAATGGAGTAACTCAATGGATGGAGTACCCGATGGTGTATCAGTCTGCACAATAAGCATTTTTCATCCATTTGGCTTTTCTTGTATGAATTGTTAGACAATCTCTTTTGGTTAAGCATATACATGTGGAGTGTCTCATGCACATTATTAAGGTTATACAGGATTCCCCAATAAATGCAAACGTAGATCTATCTATTCAATGATTTTCTGATTACCAAAATCAAGTAAGGCATAGGATCATTGGATCATAGATCCTGGATCTAGAAAGGGCTTCAGAGGGCATAGAGCCCAACCCCATCATTTTATAGCTGAGGAAACTAGGTCCCAGGGAAGGGAAGTGATCTGCTCAGACTCACACATAACTGTATAGCTGAAAGAGATCTCAAAGACCATCCTGTCCAACCTTTATTTTTACAGAAGAGAAAGCTGAGACTCAGAGAGGGTGAAATTACTTGCTTGGGATCCTAGGTCTAAAGCTACATGGGCCCTCAAAGGCCATCTCGTTTACCACCCTCATTTTATAGGGTGGGAAACTGAGGACCAGGGAGACCAGCAGATTTGCCCAAGGCTACACAGACAGAATCCTGCTTTCAGAAGCAGGATTCAAAACCAGGACTTCTGACTCTGGAGCCAATATCTTTCAATGAACCTTGCTGCACGAAAGAGGGAGATATGACCTCATGGAAAGTGTCTATCACCTTCATGGAAGTTGTCTTACCTGAGATCTGAATGTAAAAGGGAATCCTGGGAGATGGAAAGATCCTACTAGTGCTACTGTTTGCAGATAACATTGTACTAATTGTACCAAGCTTCCCCAACAAGATCCATGATGACTAATGAATTTATCATGTATTATGTGTCTTATTCCCCCTAATAGATTGTAAGCTTCATGGGGGCAAGCAAAGGGTTACATACTTGATCGATATTTGTTGAATTGTTTTGAATCCATACATGAAACATGAATCCCCTCTACAATCAATCAAAAAGCATCAATTAACTGTTTATTATGTGTAAGCCATCTTCAATAAATGGTCATCCAGATTTTGCTAGAAGACCTCTTGTGACAGGGAACTCACTACCTTTCCCATTCTACTTTTAAGCAGCTGTCTCCATTAGGAAGATTTTCCCCCTTAAATCGAGATGAGATATGCTTCTTTGTACCCCCCTCCCCCAACATTGTTCTAAGTTTTGCCTCCTGGGGCCAAATAGAACAAGTCTGATCCTTCTCAGGAAAGTCCTTGTAATATTTGAAGATGGCAAATAAGCTCCTCTTCATATTTATAGTTGGTTTTTTATGGCACACAGCTTCATCTGTAATTTCTAAGAAGATCATTCCCAAATGTCTAAGCCTGGCCTCTCCCATAAGCTCCATTTCCTCATCACCAGCTGGATTTCCCTGTGGCATCTCAAACTTAACATAGCCAAAACAGAATTCAAGCTCTCCTCATCTAAACCCAGCCCTCTTGCTGAGGTCGCCACCATCCCACTCACCCAAGCTGGTCATCTGAATCACCTTTGATCTTCTCTCCTCCTTACCCCCACATCTAATCAGAGAATCATAGATTTTGGTCTCTAAAGATTCTTTGAGGACATTCAGTCACACAAAGAGAGTTGCTGACTTTGAGAGCTATAAGGACCCTTAATGACCACCTAGGTGTCCCCACTAAAATAGACCAGACAAGTGGGCATCTAGCCTCTGATGCCCTCCATGATGGGAAACTCTCCAGCTCTTTCCATTTGGAAGGCCTCTTTTCAATCCCTATCCCTGCCCCACTTGCTCCCAGTTCTGCTCTTTGAGACCGAACAGATAGAGTTTAATCCCATATGAACGGGCAGTTTTCCGAAGAAATTAAAGCTCTCGATAGTCACATGGAAAAATGTTCTGTTGATTAGAGAAATATAAATTAAAACAACTCTGAGGTGCCACCCCATGCCCATTAGGTTAGATAACATGACCAAAAAGGAAAATAACAAATGCTGGGGGATGTGGAAAAATAGGTACACTAATGCATTGTTGGCGGAGTTGTGAACTGATCAAACCATTCTGGAGAGCAATTTGGAATCATGTCCAAAGGATTATAAAACTGGGTATACTGGATCTTTAATCTAGCAATACCACTACGTGGTCTATATCCCAAAGAGACATTAAAAAGAGGGAAAGGAGCTTTTTGTATATATTTCTAGCAGTTCTTTTTGTGGTGGCAAAGAATTGGAAATTATGGGAATGCCCATCCATTGGGGAATGGCTGAACAAGTTGTGGTATATGATTTTGATGAAAAACCATTGTGCTATAAGAAATGATGAGTAGGATGCTTTCAGAAAAACCTGGAAAGATTTATATGAACTGATACAAAATGCCACATGGCAGCCCTTCAAACCCTTGAAGATGGTTATCATATCTCCTTCCCAGACTTTTCTTTTCTCCAGGTCAGATATACCCAGTTCCTTTAGTTAATCTTTATATAACTCATTTTACAGATGAGAAAACTGAGGTTTTAAGCCATTAAGTGGCTTGTCTAAGGTGGCAGAGGTAAACCCAGCTTTTTCCCACTATACCCCTATCTTTCCAGTAGATTGCAAGACCTGTCAAGAGATATTTGATATATCTCTCTTCTCCCATCTGTCCTGTTTTCTCTATTCATGGCTAATACACAATTTTGGACCTGTCATATCTTGCTAAGGGTATTACAGTAGCCTCTTAGTTGGTCTCCTGACCTTGAAACTCTCCCACCTACAGTCAAGCCTTTGCCCAGATTCATGAAGTGATCTTCCTGTACAACTCTGATCATGATACTCTACCACCCCAAAACATTCAATGGCTTCCTGTAGCCTATGGGCTACAATCTCAGCTCATTTGCCTAATCCACAAGATTTACTCCAGCCATTTCACTCCTCCAATTCATGTACTCTGAGTCCCATGGACTCCTTGGAATTCAGGCCACACTGCATTTATAAAGTACCTATGATATGAAAAGGCCAGTGCTGAACACTGGGGGAAAATTCAAGAATGAAACAGGAGCTTAAATTCAGCTTCTTATCATAATTCAACATGTTCATCTTGGCCTCTATGGCCTCTGAGGTCCCTTCCAAATCTGGAGCCTTTGATTCTACTCAGGAAAATGGGGCCATTTCTGGCTGCCCTGAGATGAGAAACCAAGGCTCCAGATGGTGCCCTGGCCATGCAGCCAGTCAGTTGGCCAAGCGCTCCCTCTGCTGCCTGGCCCAGGAAGTACAGGAGCCAGGCTGGAGGATGGAGATTGAGGCCAGGAGCAGGGAGAATTCAGTCAGAGCTTCTCTGCTCCCCCCACCCCCACCCCAACCCCCGGCCCCTCTCTCCGGCCCTTGTAGCCTGAGCTCCTTAAAAAGAACCAGATCGGGGTGGCTGGGTGGCACAGTGAATAGAGCACTGGCCCTGGAGTCAGGAGGACCTGAGTTCAAATCCGGCCTCAGACACTTAACACTCGCTGCGTGTAACCTTGGGCAAGTCACTTAACCCCAATTGCCCTGCCTTCCCCCTCCAAAAAAAAGAACCAGATAGGTGGAAAAAGGCACAAGAGAGTCAAGGGCATAGTGGCAAGAATCCAAGATACGGAACCTGAAGTACTGGGTTCAAATCCCAGAATTTCATGTTCTAAGAGCCCTCTCAGCCCTAACATTTTGTGCTCTATTGGGTTCTAACTTGCCCCAGTAGGGGGTGAAAGGAGTAGTCTTGGCCTAAGCCACTCTGCCCTCCCTCCCATCCTACACACATACACACACACACACACACACACACACACACACACACTGCACCCCTATAGATTTGGGCTCCTGAGGACGAGGACATTCTGACTGTGCTGGGATGATAGACCCAGTCCCCAGGAGGGTGGCATGTCTGCAGCCCTGCAGGCTGGGACAGTCGCTTGCCAGAGAAGTTTCTTGTTCATTGCCCAAGCACTCCCTCTGCTGCCTAGCTCAGGAAGGGCAGGAGCCAGACAGGAGGAGGGGGACAGACCTAGCAGGAGCTGGAGGAATTTTGACTGGGCTTCTCTGTTCCACCTCCATTCCCATTAGCCACCAGGCTTCAACAGCCAGATTTCCTTAAAGGGGACCAGATGGGAGGGAAGCTGTACGAGACCAGCAAGGAATAGTGGCCACACCCCTAGATAGGGGTTTGGAGAACTCTGACACTTACTAGCTGTAGGACTTTGGACAACTTACTCCATTTCTCTGGGCCTCAGTTTCCTCCTCTGTGATCACTTCCAGCTCTAAATGTTAAGATTCCCTAAACGTTTATTAAACACTTACAGCATGCTTTGAGACCTGTAATGCAAAGACAAATCACAAAGGTCTTTTGCTCAATGAGTACAATGGATCCACATAAATAATTTGGGTGTAGGAGGGCATTCAAAGTGGGGGCATCGGGAAAAGCCTTCCTTAGGAAATGACATGAACTGGGTTTAGAAAGGAGCCAGGGGCTCTGAAAGGCAGATTTAGAAAGGAAGACGTTTCCCTGAGAACTTCTTATCCACACCTTTTGATCATTTATCAATTGGGGAATGGCTCTAATTCTTAATCATTTGAATCAAGTCTTTATATATCTTGGAAATGAGACTTTTGTCAGAGAAGCTTGCTATGCATATTTTCCCTAGCTACCCATTTCCCTTCTAATGTTACCTATTTCCCTTCTAATCTGAGCTGCCTTAGATTTATTTGTACAAAATCTTTTTACCTTCATGTAATCAAAATTGTCCATTTTATCCTCCATGAACCTCTCCTCGTTTGGTCATGAACTCTTACTGTATGCATAGAGCTAACAAGTCATTTCTTCCTTGCTCCTCCAATTTGTTTATAATCCCAGGGTGTCTTATGTTGTTGCCAGCTAGAATGAATTCTCAGAGATGATTGCTAAATTTTCAGTGTAATCATTTACAACTCAGAAATCAGAAAGTAAAGGCTATAAATTAGAGCTTGATTTGTTGTTTTGATTCTTGTCTAGATATAAGAGGAAGTTTTAAGAATGCAGATTAAACTTAAAAGTTTGTCATGCTTATCCCCCCCCCCCGCCCCGAGGACTGGATATTAAACATCTACCAGCACACCTTTGGATATAAATTTTAATGTCTAAGCCATGTGTACATGTAGACACATAGGTTCCTAAAGTGGGCAATAGTACCCCTAGGGGGCGCTGGAACGATCCAGGTGGGCAGTAGTAGCCTCAAGTGACAAAAATTAAAAGAAAAAACAAAACATTAAAGGGTTTAAAGTAGATTTCCAGGGGGGCACTGAGTAATTTTTTTTAAAGGGGGTGGTAGGCCAAATAAGTCTAGGAACCTCTGAAGAGCTTATTTTGGAATATGGTATAAGATGTTGGTCTAGACCTAATTTCTGCCAGACTGCTTTACAGACAATTAGTCATTGCATTGATCAGAGGTCTGAAATTGGTTCATCTTATTTTCCTTTCTATGATGGTGGTCATGGTATTAACTTGTTCTCCTGCTTTTGCTTACTTCCCTCTGCATCAGTTCCCAGATTTCTCTGAATTTTTTTTTTTTTTGCTTTTTGGAGGGCAGTTGGGGTTAAGTGCCTTGCCCAAAGTCACAGTAATTTGTAAGTGTTAAGGAAATGTTTACTCTTTTGTTTGAGGGGGGAAGGTAATGCAATTGGGATTAAGTGACTTGTCCAAGATCACACAGCTAGGAAGTGTGTCAAGTGTCTGAGGCAGTATTTGAACTCAGGTCCTCCTGACTCCAGGGCCAGTACTCAACTCACTGAACCACCTAGCTGCCTCTGAATTCACAGTATGCTGTTATATTCCTGTACAGTGTTTCCAGTCACTTCTTAATGGACAACCATTTTCTTTGTAGGCCTTTGATACTATAGAAGTGTTACTGGAAACACTTGTCAAACATCATAAGTCTCTTTTGAAAAACTCATATTTTACTTGCTCTGGAAAGCAGAAACTCTGCCACATACTGTCTGTGTGACCCTGAATCAGTTACTTAACCTCTCAGAGCTCAAGGTAATTCTTCAGTACTCTAAGTGGCAGGGAAGGTGGCAACCTATACTGATAAAGGGAATTTCCTCACCCAAGAGTTCCCTGTGTCAATGAAATCAAAGATTCAACCCCATTTCCTATGAGTATCATTTGCTTTTATATCCCCTTCATTTCCAAATATATCCCTCTTCACCTTCCAAAGAAAGACAACTCTTATAACAAAGAAAAAAAAAAGAGAAAAAGAATAATTTACCAAAACTTGCCAATATACCAGCTATGCCCGACAGTGTTCTATACCTATAGTCTCCCACCTCTGGGAAGAAAGGGGCATTTTTTTTTTTTTTTGCTTTTTGGAGGGCAATTGGGGTTAAGTGACTTGCCCAAGGTCACATGGCTAGTTTTTTGTGTTAAGTGTCTGAGGCCAGATTTGAACTCAAGTCCTCCTGACTCCAAGGCCAGTGCTCTATTCACTGCCCCACCTAGCTGTCCCTAGTGTATTTTCTTAATTCACCACCAGGGCCAACTGAATCCATTTTCGTTTTCAGTCTTTCTTTTGCCTTCCTGGTTCTGATTCCTTCACTTATCATTCCCATATCTCCCCTGGCTTCTTTGAATCCTCTGCATTTAGCATTCCTCACAGCCCAGTAATATTCCTTTACATTCACAGATCACAATCTGTTTTGCCACTTCCATAAAACAGTAGATAAAGTCTCTCTTATGAATCCTGAGGAAAAGATAAGAGATCTGGGCCGCTAGGTGGCGCTGCAGTGAATAGAGCACTGGCCCTGGAGTCAGGAGGATCTGAGTTCAAATTCAGCCTCAGACACTTGACATACTTACTAGCTAGCTGTGTGACCTTGGGCAAGTCACTTAACCCCAATTACCTTGCCTTCCCCCCTCAAAAAAAAAGATAAAAGAGATGTAGAGAAGAGTACAGTTTGATCAATTCAGAACCAGGCAAATGGCCAGATCCACAGTGTAGTCATTAGTGAGTGATTTGACAGAAGGAGGTTTCTAGTGCTAGGAATTTGTACTTGGACTTGTGATGTTGAACTTTTTTTTTTAATCAATAAAAGGTCATCATACTTGTAGATGATACAAAGCTGAGAGGGATTACTCACACATTGGATGACACAGGTTCCTAAAAATTCTTGACAGGCCAGATAGTGAGAATCAAATAAGATGAAATCTATTCAAGTTAAATTTAAATTCATTTCCTCAGCAACAAAAGGAAGAGCTTGTACTACCTGGCCTATGAGGAGGTCCCTTTCTGCTCTTAATCTATAATCCTATGTGTGACCTTGGACAAGCCACTTCAAATTCCATGGACCTCAATGTAAAATTAGGAGGTTGGACAAAATGATCTTGAAGGTCTCATCAAGCCTTTAATCTAGAATCTTCTGAAAGTATAACAAGGTTGAATTAGCCTAGAGGGGGCATCCCATACAGCATGCTCAGAAGTGCCAGTCATGGTTCCAGTGATCACATGGTGATTATACCATGGGATAAATTATTCTCCTGATTTTGCTCACTTCATTCTGTATCAGTTCTGAGAAGTCTTCCCAGGCTTTTCTGAAATGGTCCTTTTCATGGGAGATTTGAGGTCTGCTTCCAGGCATATGTAACTTTGGCCTAACAAGTTTGTATTTCGAGATGACAAAGAGTCTCCTTCTTGCCTGCAGAGTTGAAGGAGCTGATGACCCAATGGATTATAAAAGGGATATATTACCCCTTTACCCCCTCTATTCTTTTCTGGCTACTAATAGGGTCAGGACTCTTTTGAGCTACTTCCTGAAAGGGAATGGAGGAAAAGGCAGTCTGACACCATCCCACCCCAACTCAGCCTCCATGAGGTCATGAGCACATGGCATCTAAATCACGAGTCCTATCTAGACAATCCTGACCCTGGTTTTGGGCTGCTTCCTTGTTTTTGTCTATTTGTGTTCATTCTCCCTTAATCTTAGCCAAACAAAAATCTATCCTGAGAAGGTGACTCTCATGAGTTTAAGAGGTACAGAGATTCTGAATCTCCTGACAACTACCCCTAGCAGTCTTATAAAAGATGTCCACCTACAAGAGGATTGACCTAAACTTGGCCATTTTACTAGAACAGTATTTGGACAGTACAGAGACAAGGTGAAATATAAAATACCTAATTAGCAGTGCTGCAAATTGTTTTATGTTCTGATGAGGTTTAAGTATCAGTTTCCCCAGCCAATTGTAACAGTCATTAAAAGTTATTAAATCCTGTTTTAAGCTTGTCTTTGTCAAATACACACTTGTGAGTGTCCTGTAGTTAACATTTCTTTTGTATATAGGAAGAAATTACCTCTCACGCTTGATTCATATTATATGTTGAGCACCTTCTTTTTTGGAGGGCAGTTGGGGTTAAGTGACTTGCCCAAGGTCACATGGCTAGTTTTTGTGTGTGTGTTAAATGTCTGAGGCCAGATTTGAATTCAAGTCCGGTGCTCTATTTACTGCGCCACCTAGCCACCCCTGAGCACCCTTTTACTCCCCTCCTTTTTTAGGGAAAACCTAGACATGACCCATGACATAAGGAGCATCAGGATGGGGATTTAACAAACCAAAGAGCATATGATTAGGGAGCCTAGCTCCCTCTCATTTGAGGTCAGACTCTCTCAGTTATGAGCCTAGTTTATACCACATATCTGCATATCAGACATAAAACAGGCAAAGCACCCTCACCCCTTGCAGTTCCAGAAGTAATTCCTCAAGAACACCTTGGTTCAAAAGAGCTACCTAGGAACAAGATGGGAAAGGCAAGACTATGGAACAACTCATCTGGAAAAGATATGGGGTTTTTATGAACTGCAAACTCGATATGAGTCAACCGTGTAATTTGGCAGTCAAACCAATCTAATGGGAAGCTGGGCTGCATTAAGAGAAGCATGGTATCCAGTACTAGGGAGGTGATATTCCTATCACTCTGACCTGATCAGACCCCATCGTGTTCGGTTTTGGGAACCACATTTGAGGAAGGAAGGATATTGATAAACTAGAAGTTATCTAGAGGCAGATCATATGAGGATCAATTGAAGATGGCGGGAATATTTGGAGAGGAAAAAAAAGACTTAGGGGGTACATGGTAGCTATTTTCAAGTATCTGAAGGGCTTTCAGATGGAAAAAAAAATATTAGATTTGTTCTGTTTGGGCCCAAAGAGCAAAAGAGAAACAGTAGGGAGAAGTTAGAAAAAGACAATTTTAGGCTTTGATTTTAGGAAAAATTTCCTAAGACAGTTGAAGCTGTCTAAATGTAGAATGAGCTGCCTCAAGTGATAGTGAGCTCTCCTTCATTGGAAATATTCCAGAAAAAGCTGCTTGACCGTTTGGATGTGTCATAGAGCAGGAACTCTTAACCTCTTAACTCTTAACCACAAACCCTCAGGAGGCCTATAGAGAGATCTGGGATGGGATCTTTAAAAGTGGAACTTCTAATATTGTAATAACTTCATTTCTAGACAATTCATTTCCTTTGTAATCCTATTTATTTTATTTCTGCATTTCAAAACATTCTTCTGAGAAGAGTTGCATAAGCTTCACTAGACTGCTAAAGGGATCTGTGAAAAAAACAAATTATGAAGCCTTTTTGCAGAGGATATGAGATGAATTAACTGACTTTGGAAGTTCCTCCAAACCAGGAAATTTGTGGTGTTTTCTCAATTGTGATTACAGATAATCCAGGTTGAGAATAGATAGCCTCATGTAGATAATAAGGTCTTAGGCTGGAAACTGAGTTGCTGGTGGTATGATAAGACTAATCCTGGCTCTGCTCTTAACTTGCTGTGTGAGCCTCAGCAATTACTTCTCTTCCCTGGACCTCAGTCTTTCCATCTGTGACACTCCCTCCCATTCCTCACACCAGCCAGGAAAAAATGGATAGAAATATACTTAATGAGGTGCTCATCACAGGGAACTAGTGTGTCTACCTCTTTGGGTTAGACACCTGGGGGGGATTTTCCACTGGCTTGTATTGTGAGCAGCAGATAATGGAAGACAGATGCAGAACTCCATCTCATGACCTCGGACACCCAGATGTGGGGTTCCCTAAGGCTGCTGCCCTCCATTGATGATGACTATGGCCATTCCCCCACTTCCATCCAATCCAATCCAATCCAATCCAATAAGCATTTATTTAAGGCACTGTACTAGATACTGAGTATACAAAGACAGAAAAGAAATAGTGCCCTCAGGGAGCTTACATTATATTTTCCTTGGGGGGAGGGGTGGTACAACATGCAAAGAGATAAGCATATACACAATAATTTGAAAAGGTAGAAGGGAATACTGATAACTATGGGGAATAGGAAGAGCTTCCCACAGGAGGGGTTGCATATAGACAGAGGTGAAGAGGGAATGGACTCCAACCTCTGCAAAGGCCAGAGAGGGAATGCTGGGTTTGGAGAATGGCAAATGGGATAGTTTTATTGGCTCATAGAGTGTGTGAAGGACAGTAATGTGCAATCAGGCTAGAGAGGTAGGCTGGAGCCGGACGGTGCAAGGTTTTGAATACCAAGCTGAGAAGTTGGTAGTTTGAGTTAGGGTAATAGGGAGTTACAGAGTGTTCTTAAGTAGTTGAGTGATGTAGTAAGATTGTGTTCCAGTCAATGTCAGAAGAGGGCTGGGGATTTAGTGACAAGGAAGATTGACCCCAGTAGACCAGGCCTTAGAGTTGGCTTGGAAAGTGGAGTCTTGGGAATGGAGGAGACTGTGAAAAGGGCATGAAGGAGGTTGGGTTATAGGAGGAAGAGCACTGCATTCAGAGTCAGTGGATCTGAGTTCAAATTGTGACTTAGTTACTGTCACAGGTTACATTGGCCAAATGAGTGATTCTTGGTTCTGTAGAATAAGAATTGGACTCTTTTTGAGACTCCTTTTAGCTCTAGATCATGTGACTGAGTCAAGCTGTCTTCTTGCACAGATTTGTTGTACATATATACCCTTGAGCCAATTGTTTCCCTCTCTGGGCTTCAGTTTTCCCATCTATAAAATGGGAGGATTAGAGTTGATGATTTCAAAGCTTCCACAGTTTGAAGCTTCCATAGCTCTTGGGGATTCACCCAGCCTGTGGCCTCTCCAATCACCTAGGCCCTTGCTGATAGACCAAAGTGGGTCAGTGTTATTGCTGACCCAAAAAGTTAATAGCAGTCTGATAGAGGAGGAGGAGCTCTAGGCTTAGGAGTCAGAAGACCTGAGATCTAATCCTGGTTCTCACACTCTCTCTCATGTGACTTGGAGTGAGTTGCTTCCCTTGTCTAGGCCTCAATTTCATTATCTGTTAAATAGGGCTAGCTCCTGCCCTACTTCTTCACAGTAAGGAGCACATGAGAAAATGGACGGGAAGTGAGACCTCTCTGAGCCTCAGTTTCCTTATCTGTCAAATGAGGATACCGATATTAATAGGGATACTGGAAGGGGAACCAAATAATACTGGCAGAGCTAATGATACCAATTGAGGCTCATTCTCCTTCCTGGGAAGCACAAGGCTGATACATAAGCACTAATATGGGGCCTTTCAGGCCCCTGGACGGTTATGAGAAAGGGACGGGGATGTGGGAGAAGTTGCTGGGAGTCTGAAAGAATGAACAGTGGAGAGGTGTGTGTGTAGGGGGGAGGCATTGGGAAGAGCACTGGATTAGGCACAAGAGGACCTGGGTTCGAATCCTGGCTTACTTTGCTCTATGACCTCAGGCAAGGCCTTCTCTGGGCCTCAGTTTCTTCCTCTTTACAATGAGGGGGTCAGACTAGGTCATGTCTAAGAGTCCTTCTAGCTCCAAATCCTATGATCTTACCACCTTAGAGAGTGTTGCCACTGACACCTAGTGTTCATGTCTGGGAACTTCACCTTCTCAAATTCTGCCTTCCACCACCACCTGGAGTTGTGGAACTGACAAGCTTCTTCTCCTCCTTTATAGATAATGACCTGGATGCTGGGGTGGGGATAAGGGGCGAGGGGGGCATAGAGCCATGGAGGCCCCTCTACTATCTGTTCCTAACCTTTAAGGAAATGGAGGAAGCTTAGGGTAATGCACTTGGAATCAGGAGGGACTGGGTTCAAATTCCATTTCTGGCACATATGGACTGTGTGACCCTGGGTGTCTCTTTACCTCTAGCTGTTTGCTCATCTGCAGAATGAGGGGGGTGCACTCGATGGCTTCCAAGGTCTCTTCCTGCCCTCAGTCTACGACTATGAGGTGGGGTGGGGGCAGAGGGCGTGTGACACCAAGCAATGGCCACCTGCCCACCCCCCCAGAAAGCCCTAGCAGTGCCACTGTGGGCTTGAACCTGACCCCGATTGTCTTGGGCCACCATGTAGCTGTAAGACTGTTTTATGAAGCAAGAGAAGGGTAAGGGTTCACCTGGTGATGTTGGGCATGGAGTTGGGTGGGCAGGGACAGGAGGGCGGGTGGCCTTCCTTTTGCGCTTTCCCTGGGGTACAGAAATAGTGAGGGCAGGCACCCGGGATCCCATCCCACCTCCCCGAGGAGCCTGGGGCCTGTCCCATCACAGGGTCCCACTTGGCCTCAGCTTCTGACGGGCCAGAGCAACAGCATAGCACCTCTGAAAGCGGACCAGGAGGATGGGTACCAGGAGGACACTGGTCAGCATGCCTGCCATGGCTGTGATGGCAGCTGTGACCTGACCCAAGGCAGACATGGGGTAGATGTCCCCATAGCCCACAGTGGTGAGAGTGATCACCGTCCACCAGAAGCAGGTGAGGATGTCAGCAAAGTGCACCTCACTCTGGCCCTGGCCGTGGCCGGTGCCCAGCAGCTCCCCATACAGGAAGAGGGAGCCAAACAGCAAGATCTCTCCAGCCCAGAGCAAGAGCAGAAGGCCCGCCTCCCTCCAGGAGGAGCGCAGGGTGTGAGCCAGCACCCGCAGGGCCAGTGGCTTCTCTACCAGCCCCAAGAGGCGACCCAGCTTAAGCACATAGAGTACCCGCAGGGCCCCCAGCACCAAGCAGAGGCGGGGGTGACGCTCGGCCCGCCGGCCCACCGCCAGCTCCACCAGCACAGGGAAGAGGGACGCCAGATCAACAAGGGTCATGGGGCTGCGCAGGAATTTGACCTTGTTGGGACAGGAGATGCTTCGAGCCAGCAGCTCAGCCCCAAACCACAGCACGCACAGCAGTTCCAAGTAGAGAAGGTGAGGGGCCCGTTGGTACACCAGGCCTGGGCTTGGGGCCTGTGGTGGGGGCAGGCCCTCCTTCTCACCATCCCAGGGCTCCAGTGGCCGGAAGTTGGACGTAAAGTAGTCCAGCTGCACCGAGGTTTCTTGGAAGAAGATGACCAGGACACCCAGGAGGAAAAGCATAGAGAGGAGGGCAGCACACTGTGGGAGGAGAAGAATTCTGTCAGGGGCCTCCCAGGCAGCACTGCTCTGGGCCCCCCTCCCAGGGAACCCAAGCCCCTGCTGGGAAGGCTCCAGTTTCAGCGAAGCCTTCCCAGACACACTCTACCTGGCTCTCTTGACTTCTTTACTTAAGGGCTGCTTCACAACCTAGGGCTGTGCCAAGTTTGTGTTAGACAGTGATGGAGAGAACGCAGCAGAGAATCATAGCTTATCAGAGCATAAGGACAGAATGGTAGAGCTGGAAAGGTCATTAGGAGAAAGAGAGAGAGACCATTAGAGCTGGGAGGGCCCTTAGAGCAAAGGATGGCAGAACCAGGAGGGAACTTGGAACAGAGACTTGTGGAGCTGGGAGCACAGGATGTCAGAGCAGGGAGGGGCCTTAGAGCATAGGGTGGCCCTAAATGGCATGACTTCATATGCATTGCAGAAAGGAATGATGTTTGGTGAATGAGGACTGAGCCCAAGGTCCCAGGGACGGCCCTTGGAGCAGGGGGCAGGAGGGGAGGGGAGGGTACAGAGCCTGTCTGTGGGGCCAAGAGTGTTACCTTGCCTGCTAGGGAAGAGCAGGGCTGGTTGAGCAGAGTCCACAGCCATGGCTTCCAGGTCCCCTGGGCCCTGGTGGAGTTGGGGCTCTCGATGGGTCCCAGCAGGCCTTGTTCTTCACCCAACTCACTCTCCTCCCAGGCGTGGAAGTCCTCAGCCCGTCCATCACCACCACTGAGCTTCAGCCAACAGCAGGGGGCCAAAGGGGCATCAGCCAGCCCCCAGAAGGCCAGCTCTTCCTCTAGCACTGCCCGGCATATGTCTGGGGGGCAGTGCAGCTGGCGCGTTCGGTAGTAGCCCAGTACGTAACCAAAGAGGTGGGGGCTACGGTCAAAGAAGACCTCTCGGGCCAGGGTGCCACCCATGGGGGGCTCCGTCAGCTGGTAGAGCCGTGTGCCAGGGAAGGCCCGCAGAGTGCTGTGGTATGTCTCATAGCGTATGCCTCCCACATTGAGGACCAACCTCTCTCCTGAGCCCTCCATGACCTGCCTGCTTGCCTCTGGGTCTGCTCGGCTCTGCAGGTAAGAAGAAGGGGCACATTAAGATGGGTCCACTGGAGATCCAGATTGGCTCTCCTCCCCTGCCCTCCCTGTCTCGTCACCCCAGTAGCTCCAGGCTTAGGCTGGGAAACAGAGTTCCTGAGAAGGGAAATGGTCAAGGGAGTGAAAATGGTGAAGAGGGCTGGGATTCTGAAAGCCAGTCCCAACTTTGCCACACAAGTCACTTTCTTCTGGACTTTAATGTCCATTTCAAAGCTAGAACATGAGGGAATAGAACTCAATGACCTCTTTCAGCTCTGTATGCTATATTCAAATGGTTTTCTCCCCAGTTATAACGTTCTTTTTCTTACTTTACATTCTAGATTCCCCTGTTCCCCTATCAACAGAATCAGGTAGTTTCAGTTTGAAGGGCCCCCAGTGGTCATGCAGACCTGGAAAAGAATCATCTCTAGAAAATACCCCACAAATGGTCATCTGGCCTCTGCTTGAAGATACATAATGAGGGGAAATTCACTATGCCTTGAGGCAACTCATTCCACTTTTGGACAGTTCAACTCATTAGAAAGTTTTACATGACATAAATTTGTCTCTTGGTAACTTTCCCCCATGGCTTCTGGGTTTGCCTTCTGGGACCAAACTGATTTGCTATCCCAAACATAACAGCTCTCACATCCACACACCCAGCCTTCTCCAGGCAAAATAGCCTTGATTCATCCTCCTAGAACATGGACTTAAGGCCTTTCACCATTTTGGCTGCCCTCCTCTGAGTGATTTATGCCTTATCAATATCATTTTTATAATGTGACATTTAAAACTGAACACAAAAATACAAATATTTTCTGACCAGGGCATAATACAGTGGGACCATCACCTCCTTGTTCCTAGAAGCTATATCCCTCTTAATGTAGCCCAAATTCACATTAGCTTTTTTGGCAGCTACATCATAGTGTTGACTCAAAATGAGTCAACCTCCAGATATTGGACAGTGCAGGCAAATGGGGATTATTCAGAAGTCTGCCAAAGTAGCTTTACCTTCCTGAGGGCATCCAATAGACTACTTGAGAGTTTTATGCTACTGGATTTGATAATGAGCTCTGGTGCAATTTCCATGGTGGGCCTTATATCTGGTACCTATATGTAGCATACTCTGCAGGAGTTGGGAACCCTCTTACTCATTTGGGAAATTCTAGATATGAGCCATATTGGGCTTTATTCAGATTTCCTTGTAATTTAGTGTTGTTTGATCCACCAACTTGTGAAATTAATTTTTTGCACCCAATATAAGACTTTACATTTATCCATATGCATTTGATATTATTGACAGCTAAGTGGTGCCATGGATAGAGTATTGGGCTTAGACTCAGGAAGACATTTTCATGAGCTCAAATCCTCAGACATTGCTGGCTGTATGACCCTGAGCAAGTCACTTAACCCAGTTTGCCTCATCTGTAAAATGAGTTAGAGAAGGCAACGGCAAACCATTCTGGTATCTTTTCCAAGAAAACCCCAAAGGTGAGGTCATGAAGAATCAGACACAACTCAGCATCAACAACAAAAATTTTATATTAGGTTCAGCCCTTTTTAGCTCACTTTCTCTCCCTTGGACCTCTAAGCCAGAATATAGTGGAGTAAGGGAGGGGGGGATTTCTCATTCCTTTGCCCAGGAACAGAAAATGATAATTTGCAGGAGAAGCACATGGCACATGACAAGTGACGTGTACTTGACCAAGTGAGTCTGAGAGAGGACCTCAAGTTTCTAGCTACCTTCTGCCTTTCTCTTTCCTTTTCAGAGCACAGGTCAGAGGCCAGTAATCCTGAGGGTGGGTACTCCCAACCTTGGGGACTTTACCTTGTGAGCAATCCTGTGTTCAAGAGTTCCAAAGTTGTAGAGTTTCCAAGTGACTGAGTTTGTAATCTTGAGAGCCAGGGACCAGCCTCCTAGAAAGAGAATATTTCTTCAACAGAGTACTTGGAAAAGGAAGATCACCTCCAGCAGAAGGACCAAAGCTACGTCATAGAGTCCATGAAGTCTGGACCTTTCCGACCCTCAGTAATAATATTGTCAATTGCTTGGATGGTGCAGTTGGAGGGTGAATTGGGAGTGTTTGTTCAGCAGCCCACTCAAGTGTCTTTCCTTTCAAGCGGGGGGAGGGTCTATCAGACATAGACTCTGCTAAGTCCTTTGTGCCTTGTATATTTTCTGTGGTGAGGGAAATAGACAGCCTCATACCCAATTCCCATATCATGGATTGAGTGCATACAGAAGCTATGAACACTACTTGCCTAGGAATCCTAGGCAAGAGCCATATCTAATTTTCTTCAGATTTCCCCTGAATTTAATGCTGGAGTGCAAGCATAAGCAAAAGAGGAAACCTGACCCTTCTGGGATCAGCCATGAGCACCAGAAATGATGTCAGTCTGGAAGGGGCAGAAGAAGTCGATGTTGTAGAGGCAGAGTTGGGTTGAGTACTGGGCTTAAAGTCAGGAAACAATATTCAAATCCTTGGGCATCTATTACCAGTGTTTTCTTGGGCAAGTCCTTTTCATCATCTGTAAAAGGGCATCCTACTGTTGCAATTTCCCTCCAGAGTTGTTATAAGGAAAGCAAACCATTTTTTTCTCCAGCTCATTTTATAGATGAGGAAACTGAGGCAAACAGAGTGACTTGCCCAGGGTCACAGAGCTAGGAAGTGTCTGAGGTCAGATTTGAACTCAGGTTTTCCTGACTCCAGAGTTGGGGGTTCTATTCATTGCAGCACTACTCAGTTACCCCACAACCTTTCCACCCAAATGGCAGCTTCCTTCCCTTCCCACCCTCTCCCCTCCAATTCTATAACCAGGCCATAAACCCAAAACCATGAACCAATTTTTCTCCTGTTCCTGGTTGGGGCGTGTCAATATACCTACTCAACTGTGGACTTATCTTCTTGTAACTTTCCTAACAAAAGTGACCCTCCATGGTTACCACTTCCCTGGCTAGAATGTAAGTTTTTTTGTGGGCAAGGACCATCCTTGATTTTGTATTTGCATCCCCAATGCCTAGCACAGTGCATGACACATAGTAAACACTTAATAAATGCTTTTGAATTCATTCATATTGTAAGAATCCTTCTTGTTCTAATGTTCTGTGTTCTAAGCTTTCTTCTCACTGATATCCTATGTTCTCAGCTCCCTCCCAGCTCTTTCTTTATTTTAAATTCCCTTCCAGCTCTGACAGTCTATGAAATTCATATGGGGGCAGATCTGGGACAAAAGTCAAGTTGGGGTTTCTCAAGACAGCATAGCCCCAACCTTGGATGTGAGCCTTTCTTGGATGGAAGGGCCCAGCCATCCATCCTGGGCTCCTGGAAAATAGGAGTAAGAGAGAAGACTGTAACCTAATTGGGAAAGTCCTTGAATGCCCTGGTTAGGAAGTTAAAGCCTTCAGGGGAAAGAATGGGGGGGAGCAGGGCACTGCACATCTCTGAGGAGGGGGTGTCTAATCTCAGAAAAGGGTGTTCTTAACAAAGATAGTACAACCACACTAGTTTTGTCTAGTACTTTTTAAAGCTTCCCAGAAAGCTTCTCTCACAATGATCCCTTGAGGTCAGAAGCATGCAGGTATTATGGTCCACATTATGTAAAGGAGGAAAGTGAGTCCCTGAGGGTCACAGCCAATGTAAACATGGTCTCTTAGCTAGTAAACTGCAAAAGAGAAACTAGCCAGATCCCAGAGAGGTCAGGATGAGGAACCAGGAAAAGCAAGGAAGTTTGCTAATCCTGAATGAGTTTTCCAAATGAAGAGAGAGGATTTCAGGGTCACTGCTGTTCTCTCTCTCTCTCTCTCTCTCTCTCTCTCTCTCTCTCTCTCTCTCTCTCTCTCTCTCTCTCTCTTTCTCTCTGTCTCGGTGGGTCTCTGTCTCTGTGTGTGTCTCTGTCTCTGCCTCTCTCTCTCTCTCTCTCTCTCTCTCTCTCTCTCTCTCTCTCTCTCTCTCTCTCTCTCTCTCTCTCTCTCTCTCTCCTCTCTGTCTCTATCTTTGCATTTCCTTTTCTCTCACCTCTCCTTTATCCCATCCTCTCTCTCTCTCTCCCTCTCCTGTATCTCTGTCTCTGTCTCTCTCTCCCAGGTTGCTGAGGAAAGATGTAAAGACTGTTATAGCTGGAAAGAATTTTATAACATCAAATGTCAGATCTGGAAAGGACCTTAGACCCAAGAATACCAGAGTTGGAAGAGATTGCAGAATGTAAAACATCAGAGCTGGGAGGGATCTCCAAATACAGAATACTAGAACTGGAAGGGCCCTTAGAACTGAAAATGTCAGAACTAGGAGGACCCTTAGAACATAGAATGTTAAGAGCTGGGAGGGCCCTTAGAACTAGAATGTTAGAGCTAGGTAGAACTTCAGAACATGAAAAGTCAGAGTTGGTAGAGACTTTAAAATATAGAGGGACCTTTGAACAAAGACTGTCAAGACTGGAAGGGACCTTAGAAGTTAGGATGTGAGAATGGGAAGAGAAACCATCGGAGCTGGAAGAGGTGTTAGAACATAGAACATTAGTGCTGGCAGAGACATAAAGGACCTGAGCACACAGAATGAGAGAGAAGGCAGATGCCTGGGAACAGGGAGCATGGGAGCCTGAGGAGGCTCCGGGCAACACCTCAGCCACCTCCCTCATTGTTCCCAGGAGAAGTGGGAGATCTGCTCACATACCGAGTTGGTGGCCCAGCGGGTTGTGAGTGGCCACACTTACAGAAGGTCCTTTTGCAGACAAGTCACCCCTACCATCCCAGGGAGCCTGGAATCTAGGGGAGCTTCAGAGAGACTCCTGTTGAGTCTGCAAGAACTGCTAATCCTCCTGGCCGGTCGGTGCCAAGGGTGCGGTCAGTGTGACTAGGTCTATATGTTAAGTGCAGCATCAGGGACTTGGGAAGCCTGTACAAAGGTGCCCTCCCTCCTGCTCCATAGGTTCCTCCCTCCTCCTCTCCCACCCCTCCCCCATTAGAAGCTCAATTAGAAGCAAGTCCAAATGCCTCTGCTCCAGAAGTGGGGTTGGGGGTGGGGGCTCAGCACTGGTAACAAGGGTGCTAAATGGCTGGGTGGCTGTAGGAGCTAGATCCAGCCCAGGGCCAGAGGAACCTCGAGGAGGCTAAGACTGGGGGTGGGAGGGACTGTCACCCTGCTGGATAACACAAAGCCACCTCTCCCCATCTTCCACTGGGATCTGCATTGGCACCAGCAGCCCTTGACCAGGCAGGTTAAACCCCATGGTTTTAGCCAAAGAGGGAATCAAAGGCAGGAGGGACTGGGGATGAGGTAGAGGGCTCAGGAGTTTTGTGCAGGAGGGGATCCCGGAGATCATTTCACTCACGCTTCTGCTTGACACAAAAGAAAAAAACTGTGGCCCATAGAGGAGAGATAGCTTGTTGAGAGCCACAAATCTGGCAGAAGCAGGACTCAAAGCCAGGTCAAAGGGCTGAGAGCCTGCATTCAGCCGGAGCACTTGGATGAACAAAAAGGCTAAGAGAGGTTGAAGCGGCTTGCCCAAGGTAACCCAACTGGTAAATGGCAGAGTCCCATGAGCCCTCATTCACTCTTACCACCATAGAACTGTGCTGTTCAGGAGAGCAGGGGAATGGACTGAGGCAAGTCAGACAACAAAGGAGGGTTAACGTGTCCTTGCAGGTAAGCCCTCCACTCACTAGCCCAAAAGTCCAGCAGCCTGTCCTGCCTCAGCCACGATCAGCCTGTTTCTGTTTCCCAGGATAGCTGGCCTCTGGCTCCCTCCCCCAGTGTCCCTGAGCCCCCCAGCTCCCTGCACTCCATGCCTCCGTACCGTGTGCCTAGGCTGGGACTCCTTGCTCGATCAGGTCCTCTGGCTGTGGCCAGGGGCTGGCTGGGGAGGGGGCCAGCGGAGCTCCTCTGGAGCTGTCCTCTCTTGGTGTGTCCAGGCAGGAATGAGCCCAGGGCCTCTGGTGGCTGCAGATGCAGGGGCTACATGGGTTCTCCCCCTCATTAGGTTTGCAGACTTCACCCCCGCCCCTGGTGGGGAAGCAGAGGATGGCCAGCCGGGGGCCAGCTTCTCTGCTCCTCCTTCCTTCTCAGGCTCGGCTCCAGGCCTGAGCACAGGGAGGGGGAGAGGCGGCTGGGGGGAAAACAGGAAGTTAGGTGGTCAGGCTCCGGGCCAATTCACAAGACTGGAAATTTGGAACAACAGAGCCCCCATTTCTGCTCCTTCCCCCGCCCCAAGCCCCAGGACAATGCTCTTAGCAGCCGTTTGGAATCCTCCAAGCCCTGGGGGGGGGGAGAGGGGAGGTGAGGACCAGAAGACAACACGTGTTCCAGGCCAGATGTGCTCCTGGCCACATCCAGCTGTTGCTGCCCACTCATCTTTCTTGCTGTTTCCTCGGGGATTTAGCCATGCTCAGAGAATAGGCTATTTGACTCGGGCCTGTGCTGACGTTGGCTGAGGCCCCAGTCTCCTCGACACAAACCATGCTCCCCCTTCCTCCCCCTTCTTCTGGGCCTTGGGGCTGCCTCAAGCCAGTTCTCTTGCTATGACTTAGGGGGTGGGGGGGATTGGCCAGGCATTCGAAGATCTCAGTATCAACTGGTCCCCCACCCCCACCTCCACAGATTTAAGGGGAGGGGCAAATTGGCCTGGAGCTCCCTCCAGGGTTAATCCACTGTCCAGACATTCCCCCTCACACCCCCACCCCTCTCGTACCACCAGACTGGAAACTTACAGAAGGCCCCAAATCACAGAGCTGTGAGGTACCTCCAGATTCCTACCTGAGCGGGAATCTTCTCTCCAATCATCCCAAGAAATTGGCTTCGAGCCTCTATGTGATCACCAACGACTGGGAGCTCACTCCTTCCCCCAGCATTTGTTTTGAAAAATATGCTTTGTGGATCTCTTCTGTTGACACATCACAGTTATTTCCACCTTCTCCTTCCATCCAATCAACCAACCAGACAATAAACACTTATTAAGTGCGAAAACACAAATTATTAAGCTGCTTACATTATATGCTAACCAAGAAGACAATGTGTGTGTATGTGTAAATGTAATTAGATACTGAACAGACACAAACTAAAAAGAAAGAAAGGGGGTGGGGAGAAGGCACTAAAAGCTCATCTAAATCGATCTTACATGAAGAAGAGTAACATAATAAGGCTGGAAAGGTAGGTTGTAAAGGACTTTCAATGTCAAACAGAGGCATTTGTATTTTATTCTGGAAGCAGTAGGGAGCCATTAGAGTTTTTTTGAGCAAAAGAGTAATGCAGTCAGACTTGTGCCATAGGAATAGCATTTTGGCAAGTGGGTGGAGAATAGGGTATACCCCTGTGACTTCAGGCAAATAGCTATACCTCTCTAGGCCTGTTTTCTCATCTGTAAAATTCAAGGTTGGACTAAATGGCCTCTGAGGTCTTTGTCAGCTCTAGATAGATGATGATGGTGGTGGTGATGATGGTGATGGTGATGGTGGTGATGGTGATGATGGTGCTGATGATGATGGTGATGATGGTAGTGATGATGGGGATGGTGATGGTGATGGTGATGGTGGTGATGGTGATGATGGTGGTGATGATGATGATGGTAGTGATGATGGGGATGGTAGTGATGATGATGGTGATGATGGTAGTGATGATGGGGATGTTGGTGATGGTGGTGATGGTGATGATGGTGCTGCTGATGATGGTGGTGATGGTGATGGTGATGATGGTGGTGATGATGGTGATGATGGTGCTGATGATGATGGTGATGATGGTAGTGATGATGGGGATGGTGATGATGGTGGTGATGGTGGTGGTGATGGTGATGATGGTGCTGATGATGATGGTGATGATGGTAGTGATGATGGGGATGGTGATGGTGGTGGTGGTGATGGTGGTGATGGTGATGATGGTGCTGCTGCTGCTGCTGCTGATGATGATGATGATGGTGATGATGATGGGGATGGGATGAGGATGGTGGGATATGGATGAAGATTCAGCAAAGGAGACAGAGAAAGAGTGGTCAGAGAGGTAAGAGGAGAACCACAAGAACCCAATGTCCTGAAAGCCTAGAGAGAAGAGAGTATTGAGCAAGAGAAATCAGCAGTGCCAAAGACTGAAGAAAGGCCAAGGAGAATGAGGGCATTGGATATGGCCATTAAGAGATCACTGGTAACTTTAGATAAAGACATTTCAGCTGAATATTGAGTTTGGAAACCAGATTCCAAGTTGATAAGAGGAAAGTGAGTCAGAGGAAAGAAAGTGGAAGCAATGCTTTTTCTCTCAGAATTTGCTTGTGAAAGTTAAGTATAGGATAATAGCTTGAAGACCTCCATATAGGGACAGTAGAGTCAGGTGGAGATCTTTAAAGGACAGGGAAACCAGAAAATGTGTGTAGGTGGGAAAGAAGAAACCAGCACATTGGGAGAGATCAAAGATTCCAGAGAGGGCATGATTGTAGTTGGAGAAGATGGGAGGAGAAAGGATCAAGGGCATAATTAGGGAAGTTGACTTTGACCAGGAAAAGAACCATCTCTTTATCAGAGACTGGAGGAAAGAAGGAGAGAATGGAGAATTATGTCAAGGCATTGTGAGAAGTAGAGGAAGAAAGAAAAGGGAATTTGTGGAGAATCATCTCTATTTTTTCAGTCAAGTATGAAGTCAAGTCCTCAGCAGAGAGGATGATGGAAGGGATTTGTGTGGGAGGCTTGAAGAGAAGAAAGATGTTGGAATAATCACTGTGGGGTGGGAAGTGTCAAACACTCTCAAGTGTTACCCAAATTAGATTAAAATGTAATCAAATAATATTTAACAAAACAAATAAAAATACAATAGAATATAAATAATGTTAATATGTGGTTTTCTAAGTCAATATGTGATCCAAAGGGATCCTTATGTACAGTTTAGTGATCCTACTTCTATTTAGGAGATAGTTCATTGAATAGAATACTAGGCCTGGAATCAGGAAGATCCAAGTTCAAATTTAGCCTCAGATACTTACTGCCTGTGTGACCCTGGGCAAGTCACTTAACCTCTGATTGCCTTAGTCCACTGGAGAAGTAAACGTCAAGCTACTCCAGTATCTTTGCCAAGAAAACCCCATGGGGAATATTGGCATGCTAAGGTCTATAGGGCCACAGAGAATCAGATATGACAAACAATCAAACAAAAAAAGCTTCTATTTGAGTTTGACACCATTGGATCAATTAAGGAAGAGCAGATGGATTGCCTTGCCGAAGTGAGGGTTCAGTTCATTATTAGAAAACAAATTTTCTCCAGTGCTGTTTAACAGCAGAGAAGTAGGAGTGGTTGATGGGAGTGATTCCAAGTTGGGGCTTGGCAAGGCAAGGCAGTGATTGGACAAAGAGTCAAGGGATTTGAGAATAGAGGATGGTGTTACTTTGAATTGATTGGGTCAATACTGGGAAGGGAGGAGAGTGAAGAAAGAGCAGGGATAATAGCTTTCGGCGTACTAAGACATGAGGACATGTAAAATAAACTAGGACATAAAATAAACAATGAAAACTCCTAGGTTTTCATTCTAGAACATTGACTCACTGTAGAATTCGGGGCTTTCCTCACTAGACTTTATCATTAAAAGGTGGAAGAGAATCATAGGAACATGTCACATTACCTCTTTCAAAGTAGGATGCTTCCCTTGTTTTCATTCAGTCAGGCAGTCACGTCAGATTCTTCATGGACCATAGCACACTAATAATGTCTATGGGGTTTTCTTGGCAATGGTAATGGAGTGGCTTGCCATTTCCTTCTCTCATGGATTAAAGCAGAGGTTAAGTGACTTGCCCAGGGTCACACAGCTAGTGTGTGTTTGAGGTCAGATTTGAACTCAGGTCTTCCCCCCTCCACAATATCCTGTTCAAGTGCTCATCCACCCTTTGCTTGAAGACCTCCGGTTAGGCAAAACCCACGATCTCCTGAAGTATGCCATCCTCTTCAGATCACAGAACTCAACCCAATTCAGCAAAAATTTAATTAGCGCCCACTAAAACACCTACTATGTATCAAGTCCTATGTTTGGTGCTGGGAAAATAGTAATAAAAAATTCCAAAGTCCTTGCAAATCCCAAGAGCTCTCAGTCCAATAGAAAGGTTGCAACATTCACAGGAATAATTTTGTTATTGTTCAGTAGTTTAGTTGAGTCCAATTCTTTGTGACCCCGTGGACCATAGCACACCAATAACTGTCCTGGCAAAGATACTGGAGTGGTTTGCCATTTCCTTCTCCAGTTCATTTTACAGAAGAGGAAACTGAGGCAAACAGGGTGAAATGATTTGTCCAGGGTCACACATTTAGTAAGTGTCTGAGGTCAGATTTGAACTCAGGTCTTTCTGATTTCAAGCCCAGGGCTCTGTACACTATGGCTCCACTGAGCTGCCACTACACAAACATAATACAAGGTAATAATGATATTCTATGATACCAATATTAGACCTACACTCCAAAGAGATCCAAAAAAAGGAAAAGGACCCATATATGCAAACGTTTTAATAGTAGCTCTTTTGTGGTGTCAAAGAACTGAAGACTAGGGGGGGCATCCATCAACTGGGGAATGGCTGAACAAGTTATGATATATGAATGGAAGACTATTGTGTTGTAGGAAATTATGAAGGGGATGGTTTCAGAGAAACCTAACAAAACTTGGATGAACTGATGCAAAGTGAAGAGAGCAGAACCAGGAGAATAATTTCATGCAACAACATTGCAAAGACAATCACTTTCAAGAGACTTAGGAAGTGATTGATGCAATTACCAACCACAAGTGCAGTGGGCAAATGGACAGCAGACAGTACATACTATCCTCCTCCCTAAAGAGATGACGGACCCAGGGTGCAGACTAAGACACTTATTTCTGGACATGGACAATGTAGAAATTTATTTAGCACAACTATGTATATTTGCTATAAGGGCTTTGCTTTCTTTTTTCTTTTTCAATGAAATGAGGGGGAAGGCGAGGTGGAGGTAAAATAGGTTTCTGTTTATTGAAAAAAATAATTAAAAAAGACAATAGCTAACATTTTATAGCATCGTAAAGTTTATAAATCCTCTACATACATTGTGGTATATCTCATCTGATTGTCACAGTTCTGTGAAATGCTATTCTTATCACCGTTTTAAAGATGAAGAAATTGAAGCCCAGAGAAATGAATTCATTTTAATTGATCACTTAATTGAATTGAAATTCAGGTCTTCCTGGATCGAAGTCCAATGGGCCACCTAGCTGGATAGGGAAGACAGAGAGAGCTAGGCAAAATGGGAAGAGAGTAGGCATTGCTTCCTTCTTTGCCTTTGTCTCAGCACAAGGCCTAGAACATAGTAGGTGCTGGATTTTTTTGGAGGAAGATATCATTTTTAGCTTGATGTGGGGTGGGGGTAGAAAGGGGAGAAGAAAAAGATTGCTGAAACAAAGGCACAAAGACAGGAGAAGCCAGGGTGAGGGCAGGTAGAATGAGAATAACCCTTGAATGTTAAACTAAAGGGTCCACCATTAACAAATGCTGCTCCATCTTTGTTCACTACTCCAACCACAAAGAGAAGGGCAACCCCTAATGGGAGAAAGGGAAAGAGTTGGGCCTTAAAGAAAGACTTTAATGCCCAGCTCCTGTGGATAACCATCAATGTCTGGAGAGACCCCATCCTTGCTCTGAAATTTCTCCCCCACACACAGCAGCACCAGAGTCCAATTCAGAGAGCTGTTTGGCCTAGACCAGAGTGCCCAGATGAGAGTCACTTGAAGCAGATCCAAATTGTCCAGCCCGGAGCCGGGTTTGAATCAGATCCATTTGGCCCTGAGCTGCCCAGCCCAAAACCTAACCCCAGGGACCCAATGGTCAGGCATGTACTGACTGGGGCAACTAGCCCAAACGCTCTTGTAACACCACACCCAGGTCCCTTGTATTTGTAGACAGAACAACCTGAAGACCCTGATGCTTCTGTCCCATGCCTAGCAGGCTAGGACCCCAAGTCAACTGGAATTTCTACAGTCCTTTGGTAGCTAAGTCTTACCTCCTCCCCTCCTCCCTATCCTGAGATGAAAACGACTCCTTTCTCCATTACTCCTTTCCAAAATCCGATTCCAGTACAGCTGAACCCTACCCCTCCTCGGGTGCAAATCCCAACAAATTCAATTCAATTCAACATCTATAAAAATGGTCCATTTTGTGTTGGGCACTGTGCTATCTGGTACTAGCACTGGGGGTACAAAGACAAAAATAAAACAGTTCCTACCCTCAAGGACTTTACATTCACCCCTGTTGCATGCTGACTCTATTGTTGACAAACTACATTTTATCATGGGAAATCTCTTCCTTGAAGTCTTCTGCCCTCTTAGTGAAAAACAAAGTTTTATTGACTCTTTTTCACACCACAATCACTTCTCAATGACTCTGCCCCATTCCCCTCAAAGACTCCTCTCTTGTAACAAAGTATAGGCAAGCAAAACCAAGGGCTGTGTGGGCCATACCCGCCTCATTCTGCACTAATGATCTCTGTGCTGATGGGCCATCGACATTATTGGGCCTCTGACATTTGGTTGTTACATTGATCAGGGTTCCAAAGCATTTCAATGTTTTCATCTTGAACTCATAGAAACCCAGCTGGCTCCAGGTGACACTGGAGAAACATGGCTGGCCTCTCCATTACTGGCCTCTCAACACATACAGCAGAGAGGAATTGGCCAATTTCATGCTACCTACTATTTCTTCCAGGCCTTCCCTCTGTTGTTATCATTTGCCTACACTGATATTTATTCCCTGATGCTTGTTGCTACTGAGTTCCAAGTCTCTTCCCCCACCCTACCACCCCCTTTCTCAAAGTGTCTCCACACTATCCCCTGCCCCCTCATACTTAGCTACTTCAGCTCACAAGTCAATATGTCTTTGATCATCCTGGCCCAGTTCATCAACCATCATCTCAAGTCCCATGACACATTTTTTCATTTGACCTCAGCTGCCCAGGAAGTAGTCATATCTGAGCTCGGGGAGCATGGGCTCAGTGGGATGCTTTCCCCTCAGCAGTGCTGAAACATCTGTCCCTAAAGGAAGGGCAGATGTTAATGTGCCCTCCCACTGGGGGAGGTGGGGCTGGCAGACACAGACCTTTATGCTTCTGACCCCCAGATTGCTCCCTCCAAGGTGTTAATCCAGTCTAAGCTTTGCTCAGACTTCACCCTTCCTGACCCCTCTGTACTGTTTGATGTAGCTGACTGTTGTTCAGTCATTTAAATCGTATCTGACTCCTAGTAACCCCATTTGGTGTTGTCTTGGCAGAGATACTGGAGTGGTTTGCCATTTCCTTCTCCAGCTCATCTGACAGATGAGGAAACTGAGGCAAACAGAGTGAAGTAACTTGCTCAGGGTCACATAGCTAGTAAGAGTCTGAGGCTGGATTTGAACTCAGAAGATGAGTCTTCCTGATTCCAGGTCGGGTGCTCTTATCCACTACATCCACCAGGCAGCCCTTGTTGTTGATTGCCATCTCTTTAACTTATCAGTGGTCTTGAAATGGACCTTTTCCTGATACTACATGAAAATGACCCACTCCATGGAGTTCACACAGTTCTTTGTTCAGTTCCTCTGCAATGCATATGGAGGGAAGGACTCCCAGGTTTTCTCAGACACATCAATCTTACTTCTCAACAACTCAGAGCTTTGTTCAGGAGGTGGGGGTGGGGGTGGGGGTGGTCTCAACTGCTTTTCCAGAAATGTGTTTTGGGCTTCCCGGTATGCCCCACCTCACCCAGACAGACTTCTGCTGGGGAGCTGCACTTTTAGTGCAAACTCATGTGGGTGGATGGAGGAGAAGGACAAACGTCAAGGGAGAAAGGAAGAGAAAGAAGATGGGATGAGGGGAAAGAAAATGATTGCAGAGGTGAGGAGGTTGCATGTGGCATGTCCTGCCCCCAGATTTGCAGACATAGAGCTTTGCCCCTCTTCACCTAAGAGAGAAATGATTATTAATAACCAGTGATTTGGGGGAATCCAGAGTTTCTCCCTTTTTCTAAGTCCTGATTTAAAAAGTTCAGCTTTATAGGGGCAGCTAGGTAGTTCAGTGAATAGAGCACTGGGCCTGGAGTCAGGAGGACCTGAGTTCAAATTTGACCTCAGACACTTAACACTTACTAGCTGTGTGACCTTGGGCAAGTAACTTAACCCCAACTGCCCTTCCTTCTCCCCTCCAAAAAAAAAAGTTCAGCTTCTTAAAGGATGTTACTGAGAGGGAGATTAAACTAAGAACCCACCTTGGTGGGAACATCATTGCACTCTACTCAGGTTTGGGTACAGACAAATTCTTTGAATTGATTGCCCAAGGGAGGGAGGGGGCAGTAACATAGAAGTAAAGGACATAATCAAAGTTCATTTGAATAGCTTCAGTCCCTCCTTGTAATATTCATTCTCTCATTAATTGTTTGGGGTTTTTTTGCCTTTTTTTTCCTGGAGGGGGGAAGGTAGGGCAATTGGGGTTAAGTGACTTGCCCAAGGTCACACGGTTAGTTTTGTGTTAAGTGTCTGAGGCCAGATTTGAACTCAGGTCCTCCTGACTCTGGGGCCGGTCTCTATTCATTGTGCCTGCCACCTAGCCACCCATCTCTCATTAATTGAGATTTTTTTTTTTAAGCAATTGGGGTTAAGTAACTTGCTCAAGGTTACACGGCTAGTCATTATTTATGTGTGGGTGCTCATTTTCTGAGGCTGGATTTGATCTCGGGTCATCCCAACTCCGAGGCCGGCACTCTTACTCACTGCGCCACCTAGCCGCCCCGCTCATTAATTGTTAACCAATCGGAGCTGATTGCCACTTGTGAGAATACCCCTCTTCCAATGGGCATGCAAGTTGTGAGCCTGTCACCATAAGGGTCTTTGGTCTAAGAGAGAGCCGGCCAAATGACCATCCTTTTATTACAATGCTGATATTATTGATAAAATTAGTAAATTACCCAGAAATTATGTCTCTTGAACTTTCTAATCACTGCTATTGATGCCAAACATGATTGCACATACTGAGGCTTTTCCCCCTACCTGCCTTTACCAGACCTTGGCCTTGTTATGCCTTGGTAACTTTACCCTGGAGAGCAATAGCTGCAGAAGCTTGAAGGCTCACTGGCCCAGTAGATGGTAGGGATCCTGATATTAAGAAAGAGAGACTTCTGTGGCTTTCCCATGTACATGGCTCCTTTTACCCAAGATTGGGTGTTAGCCTGATATGTTCCATGTGGCTCCAGAATGGGACAGGCCTCACTGCCCCCCATCCCCACAGTTCGGTTTACTTTGAGTCACAGATAGAAAGAGTGTTTGCTATTTGCTATTTGGGGGAAATTGTCCTTTTACTACCATGATGATATATGATATCTGATTAATATTTGCTAGCTCTGGCCCAAAGTTGTCTTTCTCTTAGACCTGACTCCTCTTCCAAACGTTGCTAATTGTCAAGAACACCAGCATCCAGTTATCTGGGTTCGACAGCTCCCTGCCATCCTCACTCTCCATGCCATCATACTGAATAGGTTGCCAGGTCTTGTCCTTTCTACCTCCCCTGTCCTATCTGTGCCCAGTTCTCCTGCCAAGCCCAGAGGTTACCCTAGCTTAGGGTAAGCACACTACGTACCTCCCGATTTTAGAGTCCCCCTATGAAGGGGATTTACAACAAGAATTTAAGTAGATGTGAAGCCACATTGGGTATGAACAGTTGGAGGTCACATAAAAGGGCATTAGACACAAACCATGTCATAATTTTACCACCTTCCACTTCATTTCACCTGAAAAATGAGGTCTCTGAGGTCCTTGCCAAGTCTAGCTAAACCTAGGATCTTATGTGTGACCTTGGGCAAGTCACTTCTCCCTGACCTTCAGTTTCCTTCTCTGTAAAATGAGATTGGATGAGCTAGCCTCAAAGGTCCCTTCCAGCTCCAGATATATTGGTGTCTTGAACCCCTTCAGACTGTGAATGCCATAGCAGCAGGAACCGTTTCCCATGAAGTATCTCTCCTGATGAGAGCCCTCTATGTAGTAAGGACATTCAATGTATGCTTGCTAAAATGAGTGACTAACTCTGCTCCCTAGAAGCACTTATGTGTGTGTGTAACTTGGATGGAATAAGTTGTGCTGCCCTGGGCCCCCTCCCTCCCCCAGGGACTGGGGGCATTTTAAGCATTTTTCTGTCTTGACTGTGTAGGGCTTAGGACAAATCTTGGCCCAGACTTGTAAAAACCCTTCAGCTCCCAGGCTCCCCATACCCCACCCTTGGCATTTAGCCTATGGACCTGACCATGGTGACCACACCTTTGGCATGGCCCAGACACCCCAATTCCTTGAATGCAGCCAGGCAAGAACAAGAGAATATGAAGCTCCTTCTTCATGGATGTGAGTCCCAAATGTGCTCACAATTCCTGGAATGTCCAGCCCCCAGGGGTCCCCCCTTCCAGGAATAATACAGGACTGATGACCATTCAGTCCTGACCTATACAGAGAGGAACTAGGACCTGGGCTGGCCTAGGAAAGTCCACATCAGTACTGGGAAGGAGGAGGCCATGCACAGGTCACAACTCAGGAAGGGAACAGTTGGATCCTGGAGATAGGTAGGGGACTGACCCGAGAAGCCAACCTTTGACCCACCTTCCCACTGCATTCTAGTACCTAAAGTATATGCTACCATACATCGTCCATCAGCACTCTTCCCCACCCCCAACTGACCTACCAAAGACCCACTGGGCCTCCAGCCAAAAGCCTTCAGCATCTACTCTCAAGGGGTTTGTCCAGGCCTAAGGCACGCTGGGAAGAGGGAGTGTCTGCTCTTCTTTGGGGGTGAGGAGGTGTGCTGGTGCTCCCCTTTGGACACAGCCCCACCCCCCAGGTGCCTGACCTATCTTCTGGTCCAAAATCTTCCACGATGTGGGGCAGAGGGAAAGAAGGCTTCGTTTCATACAAGAGAAGGGGGGTGGTTTAATGTCTGCTGCCAAGATCCAGCCAAGCTCCCCATCTGAGAAAATTCTTGGAAACTCCAGAGAGCCAGGAAGCTCTCAGGCTAGCCTAAGCCAGGGCCACCTGCTCAGGCTGTCCTCCCTTCAGATCACTCCCCAGCCTTGGCCTCAGGTTATCCTGTGTCCCAGCAGCCAACAGCAGCAGCCTGAGCCCCTGAACCTCCCCCAACTCTGGCCTGGAGTGCAATCCAGAGCCAGGTTAATGAAAATCAGGCCCCCTCACAATGACAAAAGCAGGCCAGGAGACTAGCATCCATAACTCTGCTCTGGGTCGGGGTTGCCTGGAATCTGTCAGGGAAGGCTGCAGAGGGGGGAGGAAGAAGGGAGGGAGGGAGGGAGGGTGGGAGGGTGCTCTGTGTATGCTGGCTTCTAGCAGACACTAGGGTCTCAGAGGTGGGGGAAATGAAGAGCAGGAAAAGGGGGGAGGAGATTGGGCCATGGGGCCCAAGCCAATGCATATTTTGTGGGCTGGATGGAAGTTTCGCAGGAGAATGCTTTTTGAAACTAAATGATGTTCGGAACAGTTTGCTCGAGTTGCCTGGTACCCCAGGAGTGCAGGGGAGGAAGCTTTCTCATCCCCTTCCATTGTCCATCCTGCCTACCCTGCCCCCACTCCCCAAAGAACTTGGTAACAACCTTCCCCGGCCTGGATGAGGGTCAGAAGAGCTAAGTCTCAGCCTCAGCTATCCTATAGGAATAAATGAAAACTTCAGCTCCAGCATTAGCTGTAGGATCCTGGGCCTGTCTGCTCATGTATAAGATGGGAATAACAATACTTTCACTACCTAATTCACAGGATTGTAGTGAAGGAAATGTTTGGGGGAGGGGGCAGCTGTGGGTGGCCTCTGAGCTCTATCCTCCATGGGGGGCTCCCTTCTCTTTTCTCTCTCTCTATCCTCTCATTTGGTGATCTCATCAGCTCCCAGGAGTTCAATGAGTGTCTCTGTCCAGATGGTTCTCAGAGCTATAGATCAGCCTCAGCTAGTCTCTGGAGCCCAAGACCCACCACACCAACTAGAAGTCCCATAGGCATCTGAGGATCTTCCTCTCTAAAACAAGGGGGTTGGGCTCTATGGAGTCCGAGGCCCCTTCCAGCTCCAAATTGACAATCATCTGGCCCAAAGTTGTCTTTCTCTTAGACCTGACTCCTCTTCCAAACGTTGCTAATTGTCAAGAACAGTATCCAGTTATCTGGGTTCGACAGCTCCCTGCCATCCTCACTCTCCATGCCATCATATTGATTAGGTTGCCAGGTCTTGTCCTTTCTACCTCCCCTGTCCTATCTGTGCCCAGTTCTCCTGCCAAGCCCAGAGGTCCCTAGCTTAGGGTAAGCACACTACATACCTCCCGAGTTTAATCTCGGCCAGAGAGACGCCAAACCTGATAGTGGTGATTTATGTACGAACTACTAAACAGCTCTGGGGTCAGAGTTCTCCAGATTTGGAATCCTAAATCTGAGTCTGTTTTTCACTGAAACAGGCTCAGCCCAGGAGGGAAGGTCATTGTTTCCCTGTTTCAGCTTGTTGGCAAGTCCAGCCTTTTCATATGCACAGAAGACCAGCAAAGCCTAGGCTACAGGGGCTTACTTTGATGGATCTCATTTGGGGGGCTGCCACTGGTTGGGTGGGGTGGGCAAGTTAAAGTTTGCCTCCTAAAGCCACACAGACACACACACACAGACACACACACAGACACACACACTTTTTATGTGAACACTTCACTAATTTAAATAATTTTTATATATTTTTTTCAAATTACATGTAAAAAAATTTTGACATTTGTTTTAAAAATGTTTGAGGTCCAAATTCTCTCTACCTCCCTCCCCTCCCCCTCCCCTGAGACAACAAGCAATGAGGTAGAGATCTTACTCTTACAGAGGCAGAAAGCAAAACAAGGAACTGGGAAGCAACTTTCTGAACTGGACTTTGGCTCTCTGGTCCCCTAATGAACCCTAGCGTCCATGAGGATAGGACAATCTCATCTGGGGCTTCCCTTCCTCCCTCCCCTCCCAGCACACAGTAGGTAGGCTGAAAGTAAGCAGCAGTCTGGCCCAGTAGAGGAAAATGAGAGAAAGGTCCTGGAAGGAGGATATTAGTCTTTAATAGTTTTGGGGGGAGGGAAGAGCCCAGCTGGTAGGGGGAGGGAATGGACAGATTATCTGCTCCAGGAAAGCCCTAGAGGCCTCCTGTTGAGGCTGAAGCCTGAGGTCAAGGTCAAAGGCCAAGGCTAATCTGAAATGGCGAGCCACCTTCTTCAGGTTGGTGAAATGGGTTGCTGCCACACGGTGGATGAATAACTCCTCTTCCTTTTCTAGTTTGGCAAAGGCTGAAAGAAAAGCAGAAAGGGAAAGGGGCTCTGAGTTGTAGAGCAGAGGTGGGCTGGGGCTAGGGCCAGCCCAGGCCTCACCCTCCCATTTCTTTAGGCCTTTAAGGCTCCCAAAGCTCCTTCCTCCCAACTGCTTTCTCAGATATGTAGCACAAGAGTCGTGAGTTCCATTTTACAGATGAGGAACAGTGAGAAATGACCAACCCAGGAGCACCTAGTTACTGAGTATCAAAGCCAAGAATGAAACCCAGGTCTTATCTGAGGCCCAGTTTAGAGCTTAAGACCTCAGTGAGGATAATTGAAGCTGAAAGATGTCAGAGGATCAAACATTTAGAACTATATCATGGCATCTGAAATCTGGCTAGGAGGGATCTCAGACACCAGCTCCAACCCTCTCATTTTACCCAGGAGGAAACCAAGGTCTAACGGAGTGGAAAGTACTGGCCCAAGGTCACATAGAGGATCTTAGATTTACAGCAAGGGCTCTTAACCTGGGTCCACAATGGGTACCCCACAATGGATCCACAGACAGATTTCAAGGGGGCAATGAATTAGGATGGGGAAAACTGTATATGTGAATGAATATATGAATGCATGTATGTATAGCTTTATTTTCACTAACCTCTAATTGAAATTAGAGAGGGAAATCCCTCACTTATTTAAAAACATTATTTTGAGAATGTTGTCCATAGGTCTGCCAAAGGGGCTAGGGACACAAAAAGATTAAGAAGCTGGGAGCCAGAAGGGCCATCAGAGGCCAATCACTGAAGCCCAGGGAGGGGGATGATTTGCCTAAGGGAACATCAGTAGTAAGCGGCAACATTTGAACCCAGGCCCTTGGACTTCAGAGTCAGGATCTTTTCCACTAATCTGTAAGGTCACATGACTAGTTAGCAGCACAACCCAGATCCAGAAGCCTCGAAATTCAAGGCTTTACCCTTGACTGAATTCTGTAATGCTTCTGCCAATTTCTACATGATCCGAAATGCCCAGGGAGGGAGGGCAAGTCTGATTATCCCCCTTTTACAGAGGGGAAAAGTGAAGTTTACTCTATCCCTCCCATACATAAAGCCTGCCCAGCTGACCCTATTCGATAGGGATATGTGTGGAAGCATTACTGATATCCAGCATTAAAATACACTTACCACCTCCCTCCCAAACCTCAGGGCCCAAAAGTTGCCCCAGAGGATCTGCTCAGAACAGTCTCTCCGTCCCACCAAACTCCATCACCCCCACTTACTTTCATACAGGAAATTCATCACTTGTTCATGCAGCACATCAGACACTAGACAAGGCAACAGGTGGATTGTGTGTCCTAGATTGAGAAGCACAGGTTTGGGATTCGATGGGATGGGATGAGAGCCAATTCAGTTCAATAAACATTTATTAAGGGCCTAAGACCCTGGGGGATAGACCAAAAAAAAAAAAAAACAAAACTGGTCCTGCCCTCTTGGAGTTTGAAATCCACACATGCAAATATTACTGCCAATTGATTATTAGGACATGCCTTTCTCCCCTTGGACTATGAGCTCCTTGAGGGCAGGGACTGGATTTTTTGTTTGGTTTGGTTTTGGTTCCTTGTATCCCCAGCTTTTAGCACAGTTCCAGCACATAGTAGGTGCTTAATAAATATTTATTGACTGACAAGGTAATTTCAGGAGGGAGTGAACATTAACAACTAGTGGGACAGTAGCCTTCCCATCCAGAGGTTCCCAGATGTTATTTGGTCAGCCAGAGCCCAAGAGAGAATGGCACCCAATTGGAGACAGGTCTAAGGCATTAATATATTCACCTCACACATTATAGGCCTTTAAAGGGACTGTAGGATTTAGGGTTGGAAGAAACTTTAGGGTCTCATTTTGCAGAGGAGAAAAATGAGCCTCAGGGAGGAAAAAAGACTTTCCCAGGGTCACACAGCTCATCAGTAGCAGATCTAGGGTTCTGATTCAGATTTTCTGAGGACAAATCCAGTGCCTTTCCCCAACTCCTGCCAGCTAAATAAGTGATAGCTTAAGCTCCCAAAGTAATGTGGGAGAGGGGGACTGTTGTTCCTCCTTTCTTCTCAAAGAGAACCAGTGACTTCAGAAGAGGGATGCCTTGACTTGCAATTGAATTGGATTTAAGTGAGGCAGGGCTGTGCAAAGTCATCAGCCCCACTCTATCCCCCAGAGTCATCAGAGTCCAGTGGAAAAACACTGATGGCCCCCAGGAAAAGGGGGACAAATAAGGCAACTGAGGTCCAGAAAGGGGATGTGAGTTACTGATATTGTGTCAATACCAGAAATGGCCCTAGAACCCAGGTCAAACATCTCCATCACTGGCCCAATGTGTGTTGTGATAACAAGCACATTGGAGCATCCAGGTTCCACTGGGACCCAGCTGAGAGCACTCCCACCCAATGGCTTCCATCTTTGTGCCCCCTATGCCACCCCAACTTTCCTGGGGCCTCTTGTTGTATGGCTATTATTGGCAGATGGGGCCAAGGGACTCTGGATTTGGAGTCAGAAGATGGGGGTCTCCATCTCAGCTCTTCTATTCACCTGGGGCCTCAGACAAGTTTGTTTATGACTGGGCTTCTCTCTCCTCTGTATAAGGGGGAAGGACAAGGGCGGCTCTTGGGGCCTTCTTGGATCTTGGCCCTCTAATCAGTCCTCATAAAGAGAGTCAGCGGTAGCCAGTAGGGAAGGGGGGCTGGTCATGATGGACACAGGGCAGTGCAGTCATTCAGGGACTTCAGAGTGACCTTGGCTAGGGCCAGAGGCAGGAAGCAGGGGAGAGAGAAGGGCCCGGCACTGAGGCAATACTGATGCAGGGAGGTGGGCTGGGCACTGGGGCACTACCTATGTAGAGGACTGCAGCTGTCCGCATGTTCCGTTGTTTGCTGTGGACATAACCAAGGGCCTGGGATAGGAAAAGATCCACTTTGGGTAACATGTTTTCCATCTAGTAGAGAGAGAAAAGAAATCTGAAGGTTATGGGGCCTGGCATGCAATAGCAGCCTTGTTGCCTTTGGGCTGGCCCAGGCTCTCCTGCCCCATCAATTTAGCCTGCCAATTACTGGCGCCTGAGGGACACCTGGCATGAAGCCTTAGGGGCCCTGAGGATGGGGCCTAGGAAATGAGGAGATGGAGCCCTGGATCTTCAGCCCAGGCAGAGGTCCCCAGAAGGATGCCCACCCCCACTTTGGACCCCCGAGCAGACCCACTCCCTTACAAAACACTTCCAGATGCTGTGCAGTGCCCGCAGGCCCTTCTCCCAGGCAATTCTGTGGAAGAGCTTCTCTAGCTCTGCCCAGTTTAGGAAGCTGGCGCAGCGGAAGAAGGCGAACTTGGCTTTCTGCAATGCACAGGAAGCCAAGGTCAGGGAAAGCCCTGGGTGGGCCATGGGTTGGAAGAGGGACTCAGTGCTAGTACTGTCTCTCTCTCTCTCTCTCTCTCTCTCTCTCTCTCTCTCTCTCTCTCTCTTTCTCCCTCTCTTCAATCTCTTCAATATATACATCTGAGATAACCAATCATCACTACACTAGGGGCCTTAGAGGTATCCTGAGTCTCCTTTCCATCTTGGCCTTCAGGGGCCCTCTGAGTCCCCTTTCCCCCTCCCTCCCCATCTTGGCCTCCAGAGGCCCTGTAAGTCCCCTCTCCATCCAGAGCCTCTTTGAGTAAGGAAACCAGCTTGACTAGAGCACAGACCCTAGATTGTCAAATAAAGAAAGATTGAGTTGGCCACGTAGGGTGGGACCAGATTATGGGCAGCCTTTAATTGCAGGCTAGAGTCTTGGACTTTTGCCTGAAGGCAGATGGGTACCACTGTAGGTTTCTAAGCAGGAGGGTAGCGTGATGAAAGCCAGGTTTTAGGTAAGGTGGTATTCAGGGCAGATTAGCTGGAGGAAAGACTGGAATGGGGGAGACAAGTTAGGAAGCTTTTGTGGCAGGCCAAGAGTGAGATGCTGAGGGCGTGAGCAATGCTGTCAATGTAAGATTTTGAAAGAAGAAGCAAGAGAACTTGGTGGAGGGGGCAGAGAGTTAAGTGGAAGATGGATGATGCCCTGTGAAGATGGCAAAGGCCAGATAAGGGGAGATGGTTTGGGAAGGGAAGGAGATGGACTGGCCCAGCAGTGAGGCTGGAGTCATGCCCATATGTCCTGAAGACATTTGGAACCTGAGAAGTGGAAGGTAAGTGAATGTCAGGACTGGCTGTTACAAGATGGTTCCTATTTGACTGAATGTACATTTATTCATGAGTGGACCTTTAGGTACAGGCATGCATTTCTACATATGCAAGGCACGAATTCCCAGATACTTGCACACCTCTGGCCTTCAATACCTTCGGGTTAAGAAACAGAAACTGTAACATGAGAAAGAAAAAAAGAAAGGGAGAAAATTAACCAAGGAGAAGGTGAAAATGAAGGGAGAATGAGAAAAGTGTTCCCAAACACCCAATAACCAGCTCTGGCATGGTAGAGAGGCTCTGTAATCTGAAGGGAGCCCTAGCCAAGAAAAGGGACAGCAGGGATACTCTGGGCCTTGGATATCGACACATGAATGCACAGGGAATGAGTAAGAAAATGTCCTTGAGACCTTGAAGTATTTGAGGGCCTGCCATGTGGAAGAAGAATTAGGCTCATGCAACTTGGTCCCAAAAGGCAAGAGGAGGACAAAAGCAGGGGAGAGAGTGCCAGGCAGATTGCGGCTCCCTGCACTGGAATATACTTGTAATATTCCAAGCTAGCCTACAGTAGAAAGGATGGCCCCTGGGGAGGGCAAGTTGTCCTTCGCTGGAGGTGTTCAGACAAAGGCCAGAGAACAAATGGTCAGGGCTCACAGAGTGGGGATTCTCAGTCAAGTATGGGTTGGACTAGGTGGCCTTTCTGAGGTTCTGTGAGTCTCTGAGCACTGCCCCCACCCTGGCCTGGCCTCCAGGGCCCCTCTGAGCCCCTCTGGGCCCTGTGCTTTCTTGGCACATGGAGGATCAAACACCTTTGGGCCTTGGGTCAGTCTGGTCAGGATCAGGAAGTTTTCAAGAGACTAAGGAAAACAGACCAACAAAGAGATAAAACAGCAGCCCGGTTTCAGAGCCCAGAGGCCTGTCTTTGCTGTCACCAGAGGGGATGGCCCTGGTCCACAGCTGCTGCTTGCTGGAAGAACTTCCTCTGCCTTGTGTTCTCCCTCATGGGATAAGGAGACAGGAAATAGAAGGTAAGGAGGTTGGAGTGGAGAGGCAAGAGGGAGGAGAAAGGAAAAAGGGGACTCTGGAACCTCTGGGGAGGCAGTGGGCTGGACCTCATAGTCCTGGCCCAGCTCTGAAGTGACTGGCTGTGGGATCCAGAGTTCTAGCTCACCTTTGGGGTAGGAGGAAGGAAGAAAGGGAAATAAGAAGGAAGGGAGAGAGGAAGGAAAAAGAAAGGAAGGGAAGGAAGAGGGGGAAGGAAGGAAGGAAAGAAAGAGGGGGGGAGGGAAAGAAAGGAAGGAAGGAGAGGAAAAGGCAGGACCTTAGAAAGAGCAGAAAGCAGGCCCCAAAAGAAGCCCAAGGAATTCCACCTCGACTTCCCAAGTCCTTTTCTATGGGCTGCCATATGGGGGAGGAAGACTTGAATGTGTTTACTCCAGGGGAGATTCTGGTGCCTGAGGCCCTAAGAGCAATGTTGTGTATCAGCAAGCACACAGAACTTGCTGTCGGAGGCTCTGGGTTTGCATGGAGCAATTTTACTTGGTCAAATCATTGCCTTGTCTGAGCCTTCGTTCCCTCCCTTTCACTTTAAGATTTCATAAGCCATACAAAGGCAGTGCAAGCAGGGGCATTTCAATAAAAAGAGAGAGCTCCAAGACAAAGGAGGGAGAGGGGAAAGAACGATGGTGGGGGGTTTGCTAATCTTTTCCCCCACCCTCTTCGACACACCCCATCCTTGCACTGTCCTTCTCATGGCAACCAAGGGCCCAAGCAGGAGCCCCTGGAAGCCAGAGGCCCCTGGAAGGGGTCTGGCCATGGGTCCATCACCATGTATGCTCCTACTATGCTTAACATAGCTAACTTAGCTGTAACCTTAAGCCTATGTGCTATGTACACAGTACAAGTATGATTCTACACAAGAAAATTGAGGCAAGAAAGTCCTCCATGGGCATCCATGTCTCCTGGCTCTAAGCTCAACCCTCTCTCCACTATACCATACTGCCTCTGGGAAGTGGGTGGCCTGGCAGTGAGGCCCAGGGTAGTCAACTTACCCTCACCACATCCTGTTCTTGATCCATAAGGTGGAAAAATAGGGGGATGAGGCTCCAGCAGACTTGGTCTCTCAGCAGGGGTGATTCCATGCCCTCCATGCTGCCCACCAGGGTTCCAAAGACATAGATGGCACTAGCTCGGACAGTTTCTCTCTCCTGGTGGCCATACAGGTAGAGGGAAAGATTGCATGATGGTGGGGCTCATCAGACAAATGCCTGGGGTCCAACCAGGGACACTGAGGAACAGAGTGGTCTTAGGAGTCATTGATAGTCACTGTCTGGGCCCACACCCACAGTGGTCATGCCATGTGTGGGTACCCCAAGGTCTGTCCAAGAAATTCACACCTACACAGTCACTGCTACAGGTATGGTCAACATCACACCTTGACAGTGGCAGCACATTTTTCCATTTTTCCACAGCTGTTACCCAACCAACCTACAAATATCATAGAGATTCACTGAGGCTTAAGTTGGGGGTCAGGGGCACTCTACGAAAGGAGCCCAGAGGATCCAGAATGAGACCTGGATTCCAGCCTCCTTCCAAGTTGACCCACTTCTTTGGCCTCTCCAGGGGCACTTAGTTCAGAGGGGAGTCCAGATCTGCTGTAGAATGCCCAGTTCTTGTCTGCTATTCACTTCTAAGAGTTTGACTACAAGAGCATGGGCTAAAGGTGGTGTGCCAGGTGTGAAGCCTTTCCCCTCCTTTGCCCTCAGCCCGACATCAAGGCACATCTCATCAAACCACAATCACCTGTCTACACCACACATCCCTCTGCACATACACACAGGCACACACAGTTATGTACATAAACACCCTGTCATCCACACAAGCACACACACACAACCATCCATGCATTTGCACACATGCGTACTAACTAGTTGTGTGCCCTAAGGCAAACCTAAATCTCAGCATCTCCATCTATAAAATGAGGGAGTCGAACTCGGTGGTCCCCCAAAGCTCTCTCTGCCTTTATAGTCTAACGTCCCTCCCAGCTTTTACACTCTCTGTTAGAAGGGCTCTTCTGGGCCCTGACATTCTCCATTCTATGTCTTATGGTCTCTTCCAGGTCTGCCATTTCTGATTCAGTAACTGAATCTCATAAACTTGACCACCCCATCAGTCTGCACACTGTTATTTGTCCTTCTGTGCACAGATACACACATAACCATATGAGCATCGGCATACTGCCTCATATGTCTAAGTATAAAATAGACACATAACTCCATTCATCCATATCCCAGAGACCTTATCCCAGGGGCCTACATGCACACAACCACAGCCCCACATACAAGTACACCCAGCTGAATGACCACCATAGTGATCTAATCTCTTGTCCATAGTCACACACAATAACCTACTTGCATATACTCAGCCCCCATACACCTACACTCGCATATACAACCTATCTCCTTTCCTATCTGAAACTGACACAGAGACTGCTAGGGTACAGATTCAACCCACAGAGTTCTAACATCCTACTAGACAACCTGACATGGGATCAGTTCAGAGGTCAACACACAAGTCTATAATGATCTTGCCAGTCAGCCATGCCAGCTACGAGCTCTGGTATAGAAGAGAGTGACCAGTTAGGAAGAAAAGAACTAGACCCAGCAGAGCAGCCACCAGGCTAAGTTATGACGGCACAGGTCAGCCTGAAGATCCAGTTACGTGTGTTGAGGAGACAAGACTGGAAATTGCTCATGAGAAATGTGCCCTCCGCATAACTGCATATATTTATTGTTGCACACGTGAATTAATGCATATTCAAACACACCGATTTTTTACTTTACTGTCACATTCATTTGGCTATGGTCTGTTTTAAGTTTATGTGTAGCAACGTCCAGGTAATCATTTTTGCATCTACATTGATGCTTATTGTTAAACTGTAATTTTACACAGGCCTATCGAGAGTGTTATTGTTGTGGCTAGTTAGCTTTTGTTGCTTCTGACTGATTGCTGTGGGGTGTGAATATGCACGTATTGTGCCTGTATAATGTCCTGTCTACTGCATATATGGTTAGTGAACATTTGTTTTATTTTAGTTTCAATGGTACCATGAGTTGGTTACCTGGGATCTCAGGAAAACCAGTCTTGTTGTTTCAGAGAGCTGATGGTTGTATATACTGTATAAATATGCTTAGTTACAGGTTTCAAGATTGCCCCAGCTTGATTTTAGCAAGGGACTGAAGTGAGTTTCAGCCCAGGGGAGGAATGTAACCTATGGCTTAAAGCCCGTTTGCATAAGATTCTCCTCAGTGAAGATGGATTACTCAATTCTCCATTCCTGTGTGAGGGGCCAAATTGGCAAGAGATTAAGAGAGAAAAGAGATCTTGGTCTTCCAGCTTTGAGAAAGAAGACATGTCATTTTCAATTCTCTTCAGGTTCCTGAAGGAAGACTGCAAAGAAGCCAACACGTGGAGGACCCAACACCCTGATCTACAGCTTACACTAGAGACTTCAAAGAATTTCTCCTCAGGTGAGAGCTTGCCTGTGCTAAGATACATCATGACTAATGAGATAGCTCATTCACTCTGCATATTATCTGCAATATTCTTATCTTATACCTTCTCAGATTTCTATTTATCAGCTTGGATAAATAAATTTATTTGCTATCTACTATACATGTTCATTGTGGAATTAGAATTTGGTGGGAAGGGAGCTAAGTCTTGAATATTTTACTTGGGATACTCCTTTCCCATTTAGGGAGAGCAATGAGGCACTCAGTTTCAATCTAAAAATTATTTCCCCTAGACTCAAAATACTCAAGAGAGCAGATAGATAAAATTCTCCCTTAGAACCCTTTCTCTGAGAACAGAGTAGTCAATCTCTGATTCCTGCTTCCTTCAACCTCCTGCTTCCCCTCTTGGAAGTAATCAAAGTCTCCCTTGCAAAAGGAGAGGTGAGGGAGGTTCATTTCTTCATGTCTCCCTGCGAGCCACATATAGACATTCATGTGGACACATATAATCTACATGGGGGCCATGACACATGCTCCTTACTCCCAGACACAAACAAAGCCACAGAAGAGAGGAGATTATGTATGCCTTTCCCGTCTTTGCAAAAGTGGAGTGCTATAGGGATTGAACACTTAATGTGCTGCCAGACTTGGGTGATGGGTGGGGTAATTTTGCTAAGCTCCCTTTCCCCCCCTCTTTCTTTTTTATTCCTAATTGCAGAAGCTGGCTCTCTGGATCAGGGACAGGGCAGGGATATATCTGGAAATGAAGGTGATGGAAAAACTGAAGATATCAATAATTTGTTTAAACTGCAGTTATTTTAAGGACAAAAAAGTATATAGACACATGAATGGTCAGCCCCTGATATATAAGCCATTTAGAAGCAGGACACTCCTAGTCACATATCTGCACTCCACTCCCTATGTATACACACACCACACAAATAGAGCTCCTCATTCTACATGCACACACAGAGATTTATAGTCATTCACAGACAACCACACAAACATTCCCTTGTATAGAAAACCCCACACAACCACAGAGGTGTATTCAACCTATAAGCAGACAGAAAGCCACTGGCACCCAATCCACACTCAACTCCCTTTGTGCACACACATGCATCTGCTTAAACACCCTCTGCTCCACGTGTCTGGAAACCCAGAATATCACATGCTTACACTCACCTTCTGGGTAGAAATATATGCAGTCACATACTTATGGCTTCTCTCTCTACTCCATCCCCTTCTGGGCTTATATCTTAACCACATGAACACTCCTACTCATCATCCTATCCACAAACACAGGGATGCCCACACATGCACACAAGGACCACTTTGAACATAACAAGCCCTTGGAACAACACAGGCTACACTTTGTCTTGCTAAGACCACTGGGACCCTCTATTCCCCACTGTCCAATTCTGCTAGAATAATACTAGTCACCTTTCTACCCAAAATGCAATCTTCACCCTCCCACACACATACACTTAACTACGGTCACCTACAAAACGGAACGGCACCTCTGCTCATCCCTACCAATGTCTGCTCTTGTCCCTCTAAGCACTTACAATACACACACATGGAATGTTACCCATATACCCATAAGCTTACCCCCACACTTGCACAGATATATCGTACTGATACTGTATAAGCATATAATGTTATAACCTCAACCTCACATCCCCACATGTACCATGCACACACAGGCACACTCATACAGGATTCTACCAAGGCAACCTCAACCCCCAGGCATGGATACACACAAACTCATTGGCACAAGCACACCCACTCTCATGCCCGTGCTTCTTCCCACATGCACCTACATATGGCCATTCAGACACTCATGGGGCCATTTGAACACATATACACACAGACAAGCAAGTTCATGCATTGTCCTGTGCACCCACAAATACACACTCAATACCATAGCCAAAGACACAAACACACATGCATGCAGCCATACACTCATCTGCATTGCCTTCCTATTACCCATTCCTTATACCCTACCTTAGGCCCATGTGCACACAAATACAGCTGTTTACCTCCACATTCACACATTCCCTGTTCATACACACACACACACACACACACACATACACACACACACACACACACACAATCTATATGGGTGAAGGAGGTGTTTAGGGAAGACTAGTAATTCTGGTGTGAGGGCTGCCGAGCCATTTTCAGGGCTCCTTTCCACCTTTGGTGCCCAACTGTTCCACCCATCTCTCACCTGTGGCTCCAAAAAGCTGTACCATGTGCAGTGGCCACACTCTAGTAAACCATTTCAGCAGACAGGCTAAACCAGGTTGAGGGTGACTTAGGGGTCTCAAACCTGTTGGCGAGTTAGGGGGATATCTACCCCAAGCAATTTGTTTCAATGGCCATGAAGGTAGCTGAAGCAGGTGCTGTGGAGAGCTTAGAGCTTGGTTAGACATCAAAGATGTCAAGGGCATCCACTGCATCTCCAGCCATCACTTGTCACCTTGACTCTGTCCTGCCACTGAACTGTGATGACTCTGGAGGAGAGAGTGAGGCTGACAACTTCATGCACCTCTGCCTCACTTAAATCCAATTTACTCATGAGTCAAAAGACATCACTTCTGAAGAATAAGTAACTTGTTTAATATAGAGGAGAAGCTCTCTACAGTCAGTTAAAGCAAGACCTGGAGCTAACTATGGCTCAGATCAAGAGCTTCTTATTGCAAAATTCAGACTTAAATGGAAGAAAGTAGGGAAAACCATTAGACCATATAGGCATGACCTGAATAATATCACTTATGAATATGAAGTAGAGGTTATAAATAGATTTAAGGGATTAAATCTGGTAGAGAGAGTGCCTGAAGAACTATGGATAAAGGTTTGCAATATTATACAGGAAACAGTAACAAAAAACATTCCAAAGAAACAGAAGAGCAAGAAAATAAAATGGTGTCTGATGAGGCTTTACAAATAGCTGAGGAAAGAAGGAAAGCAAAAGGGAAAGGAGAAAGGGAAAAGTATATCTAACTGAATGCTGAATTCTAGAGAATAGTAAGGAGAGATAAGATTTTCTTAAATAGCAATGCAAAGAAATAGAAGAAAATAATAGAATGCAAAAGATAAGAGATGTCTTAAAGAACATTGGAGATCAAGAGAAAGTTTCAAGTGAAAATGGACATGATAAAATACAGAGATGGTCAGGACTTAACAGAAGCAGAAGAGATTAAGAAGAGGTGGCAAAAATACACAAAAGAATTATACAAGAAAGATCTTAACATCCCCAATAACCATAATGCTGTGATTACTGAACAGACATCCTGGAAAATAAAGTCAAGTGGGCCTAAGGAAACATTGTTAACAATAAGGCTAGTGGAGGTGACAGAATTCCAGCTGAGCTGTTTAAAATCCTAGAAGAAGATGCTGTTAAAGTGTTGCACTCAATCTAGCACCACATTTGGAAAACTCAACAGTGGCCACTGGATTGGAAAAGATAACATTCTAATCCTAAAGAAGGGCAATGCCAAGGAATGCTCAAATTACTTAACAATTGTGCTTATTGCACACACCAGCAAGGTTATGCTTAAGATTCTGCAAGCTAGGCTTCAGTAATGTGTGGACTGAGAATTACCGGAACAGGCTACTTTCCAAAGAGGCAGATGAACTAGAGACCAAATTGCTAACATTCACTGGAGTATGGAGAAAGCAAGGGAGTTCCAGAAAAACATCTACTTTTGCTTCACTGACTACACTAAAGCCTTTGTGTGGATCACAACAAAATGTGGCAAGTCCTCAAAGAGATGGGACTAACAGATCATCTTACCTGTCTCTTGAGGAATGTGGGCCAAGAAGCAACGTTTAGGTCCAAAGATTGGTTTAAAATTGAAAAAGGAGTATGACAAGGCTGTATATTGTCACCTTATTTATTTAACTTATATGCAGAGAACATCATGTGAAATACCAGGCTGGATGAATCAAAAGCTGGACTTAAGGTGGCCAAGAAAAAGATCAACAATCTCAGAAATGCAGAAGTCAACCACTCCGATGGCAGAAAGTGAAGAATGCAGAAGCCTCTTGATGAAGGTGAAACAGGAGAGTATAAAAGCTGGCTTGAAGCTTAACATCAAAAAACTTAAGACAACTGGTCCCATCACTTCTTGGCAAATAGACAGAGAATAAAGGGAAGTAGTGTCAAATTTTATGTTCTTAGGTTCAAAGATCACTGCAAATGGTCACTGTGGTCATGAGATTAAAAGATACTTATTCCTTGGAAGGAAAGCCATGGCAAATCTGGACAGCCTACTAAAAAGCAGAGACGTCACCTTGTTGACAAAGGTCCATATAGTCAAAGCTGTGGTTTTTCTAGTAGCAATGCATAGTTTGGAGAATTGGACTATAAGAAGAGGTGAAAGTGACAGATTTGACACTTTTGAATTGTGATGCTAAAGAAGACTTTTGAGAGTCCCTTGAACAACAAGGAGATCAAATCAGCCAATACTTAGAGAAATTAATTCAGGCAACTCACTTGAAGATCAAATATTGAAGCTGAAGCTTAAATGCTTTGGCCACATAATGAGAAGACAGAACTTATTGCAAAAGACCCTGATGTTGGGAAAGATTGAAGGCAAAAGGAAAAGGGCACAGAAGGGGATGAAATGGATAGATAGTGTCATAGAAACAATAAACATGAGCTTGGATAGACTTCAAGAGATATTGGAAGACACAAAAGTCTGGTGTGCTGTGGCCCATGGGCTTACAAAAAGGCAGACATGATTGAACAACTAAGCAATAGCAGCAGTTACAAATGTCTAACATTTTTGTCTCATAGACTGTTTCAAAACAGACAAAAATGGTCAGCTGCCCAGTTTCTTCTATGAAGCAATTATTTTTCTGGTCTTGATACCAAACAAAGACAAAACTGAGAAAAATAAAACTGTAGGTCAATATCATTAATGATTATAGAGGCAAAAATTGAATTAAATATTCACAGATAGAATGCAACAGGACATCAAAATAATTAACCATCACAACAAAGTAGAATTTATTACTGTAATGCAAGGTTAGAAAAAAACCAGGAAAAGCAGTTAATTTAGTAAATCATATCAATCAGACAAAAACAATAAAGGCTACATGACCATGTCTTTAGAAACAGAAAGAAAGGCTTTGATAGGCCATTCCAATAAGCCATTTTCTAGAATTAGACACAAATCATAACAAAATCTACATGGGAATTATATTTATTATCAAGAATATCTAAGAACTATGAAAAAGAAATGGGGAAAGAGTGTGTGGGGGGGGAGGAATGAAGTACTAGCAAATTTTAAAATGTCTTGAAAAGAAATAATTATCAAAACTGGTACTGTAAAAGGAACAGAAAAACAAATGAATGGTACAGAATAAACGATGGGGAATAGGGAATGATATCACTATTAGATTAAAAAATTGTTGGGAAATTGGATGGTTAAATATATTCTGAGCTATATGTCACAGGAATCCAATACAATTAACTCTAATGAAACAGTGGTCAAAGTGCATTTTAAACTATTTTTTTTCTTAAATTGAGAAAAAGGAATAGGGGCAGAGTCAAGATGGCAGAGTAGAAACAGGATTTCTGTGCGGCTCCAGCTTCCACCTTCCCCAATTCACGCAAAAGGGGACTCTGAACAAACTTTGGAGCTACAGAACCCATAAAATGACACAGAGAAGCTAACCTCCCACTGAGGACAGCCCAGCAGCCTGGCAGGGAGCGGCCAGCATAGCACTCTGGGAGACGAGCCCAGGCCCCAGTGAGCCAGAGGTTTTAGCCCCAGGGTGGGCCTGACCAAACACCGGCAGGACAGACTCCAAAACACCAGCAGCTGTGGCTGTTTCCAGAATTATCAACACATAGATGCCAAGGAAAAAGTGAGAGGTCAGTGCATTGTGGACTTTGGGACCAGTAGTTGGGAGAGCATCAGCTTTTGCCTCCAGGGCGAGAAGCCACTGAGACGCCTCTACATAGCCGGCACCACATTGCAGCTTCAGCTCCTGGTCTGCAGACTGTAGGGGGACGGGTGACCAGTCTGAGGGGTAATCACTCTTGCTTTAACCTTCTTAGATCTGGATTGTGGTCTAGGGTGGAGGTCCTGGGGTGTGTGACCAGCTCGCCAGAGCATGTGGAGGCTTCAGAGAGGACACCCAACTAACACCTCCGACAGCTGAGAAAACCCCACCATTTGGGACGGAAGCTCCCCTGTCTGGTGGCAGAGTCCTACTGTGGCAAAAAGCCCAAAAGTCAAGTAATTGAGTGGCAATATGATCAGGCAAAGGAAACAGAAGCCTCCAACATTAGACTCCTATTTTGGGGACAAAAAGGATCAAAGCATGGATCAGGAGGAAGACAGTGAAGTCAGAACTCCTGCACCAAAAGCCTCAAAGGAAAATACTAGCTGGTTACAGGCCATAGAGGACCTTAAGAAGCAGATAAGAGAAGTGGAGGAAAAATTGGGAAGAGAAATGAGAAAGATGCAAGAAAATTATGAAATGAGATTCAACAGCCTTACTGAGGAAAATAACACCTTAAAAATAGATTAACTCAAATGGCAAAAGAGGCTCAAAAAGGCAATGAGGAGAGGAATGCCTTAAAAAACCAAATTTGCCAGATGGAAAAAGAATCTCAAAAGCTCACTGAGGAGAATCATTCCCTTAGATTTAGATTGGAGCAATGGGAAGCTAGTGACTTTATGAGAAATCAAGATGCTGTTAAACAGATCCAAACAAATGAAAGAATAGAAGGCAATGTGAAATATCTCATGGGAAAAACCACTGACCTGGAAAATAGATCCAGGAGAGATAATTTAAAAATTATTGGACTACCTGAAAGCCATGATCAAAGAAAGAACCTAGAAATCATCCCCCAAGAAATTCTCAAGGAAAACTGCCCTGATGTTTTAGAACCAGAAGGCAAAATAGAGATTGAAAGAATCCACTGATCACCTCCTGAAAAAGATCCCAAAAAGAAAACTCCTAGGAATATTATAGTCAGGTTCCAAAATTCCCAGATCAAGGAGAGAATAATACAAGCAGCCAGGAAGAAACAATTTGAATATTGTGGAAACACAATCAGGATAATACAGGATCCGGCAGCTTCTACACTGAGGGACTGAAGGGCCTAGAATATGATATTCCAGAGGTCAAAGGAGCTGGGATTAAAACCAAGAATCACCTACCCTGCAAAACTGAGCATCATATTTCAGGGGAAAACATGGTCATTCAATGGAATAGAGGACTTTCAGGTATTCTTGAAGAAAAAACCAGAGTTGAATAGAAAATTTGACAAGAGGCATGAGAAGGTAAACAGGGAGAAGAAATCATAATAAACTTATCAAAGTTGAACTATTTACATTCCTACATGGAAAAATGATAATTGTAACTGATGAAACTTTTCTCAGTATGAAAATAGTTGAAAGGAGGGGCGGCTAGGTGGCGCAGTGAATAGAGCGCTGGCCCTGGAATCAGAAGGACCTGAGTTTGGAGCCAGCTTCTGACACTTAATCCATACAAACAAAAAAACCTAGCCGTGTAACCTTGGGCAAGTTACTTAACCCCAATTGCCCTAAAGGGGCGGCTAGGTGGCGCAGTGAGTAAGAGCGCCGGCCTCAGAGTTTGGATGACCCGAGATCAGATCCGGCCTCAGAAAATGAGCACCCACGCATAAATAATGACTAGCCGTGTAACCTTGAGCAAGTTACTTAACCCCAATTGCTTTAAAAAAAAATAGTTGAAAGGAATAGAAATATATAGTCTTTATCAGAGGGTATATAGGTGTATGAATACATCTGTGAATGTGTGTGTGTGTATATATATATGTATGTATATATATGTTTATAGGTATACATAGATAGAGGGCACAGGACTAATTTCATAGGAAGGGATGACACTTAAGAGGTGAAATTAAGAGGTGAGAGAGAAATATATTGAGAGGAGATGGGGAGAGACAGAATGGGGCAAACTATCTCATATAGAAGAGGAAAGGGAAAATGGGTACAATGGAGGGGAAGAACAGGAAGGCATAAAGGAATGGGTCAACCTTATTCTCATTGAATTTGGCTCAGGGAGGGTATGACATACACACTAAATAGGGTATCTCACCCTACAGGAGAGTAGGGGGGAAGGGGATGAGAGGGGGGATGATGGAAGGGAGGGCAGGTTGAGGGGGAGGGAATTTGGAAACACACACTTTTGAAAAGAGACAGGACCAAAGTAGAGAATAGAACAAGTGGGAGGTGGGATAGGAGGGAAGGCAATGTAATCAGTCTTCTACAATATATCTACTATGGTAATGTTTTGCATTAGCTACACATGTACAACCTATATTGAATTGCTTATCTTCCCAGTAAGGGTGGATGACAAGGGAGGAAGGGGATGAATCTGGAATTCAAAGTTTTAAAACCAAATGCTTAATATATATACATATATACTATTATTAATACTGTTTTACATGTAATTGGGAAATAAGAGGAGGGGACATCCTGGGGGACTGCTATTTTGGGGAGGTGGGTAGGGGAAAAACCGGGAGAAAATTTGTAACAGAAAATCTGGTGGAAGTGAATGAAGTAAACCAGAAGTTAATAAAGCATTTGAAAAAAAAAAGAAAAAGGAATAACATGTTGGTCTCAAATCCATTAAGGAGGGACATTTTCATCAAACAAATAAGACAAATTATCAGAGGCAAAACTGGTGGGTTTAAGTACACAAAAGGGATTTTTGTATAACAAAAAGTAATAATACTAAAATTAAAAGAAAAGAAATAGATTGAGAAAACATTTGTAGGAAACATATCCAGAATCTATAAGGAATTGATGCATATTCACAAGATTAATATATATTCTCCAATGGAGCAATGATCAAAGGACAAGGGCAGATAATTTTCAAAGGAGGAAATATAGAAAGTTAATAACCCCATGGAAGATGCTTAAGTTCCTCAAGAGAAACAAAAATCAAGTCTAGGTGGCAACACAGTGGACAAAGTGCCAGGCCTGGAATCAGGAAGACCTGAGTTCAAATTCAGCCTCAGACATTCACTAGCCATGGGATCCTGGGCAAAACACTTAATCTCTGCTTGCCTCAGTTTCTTCAACTGTAAAACAAGGATAGAAATAGCACCTACCTCCCAGGGTTGTTGTGTTTCAAATGAGATGATGACTGTAAATCATTTAGCACAGTATCTAGCATATAGTAGTCACTATACAAATATTATTATTATCATTATTAAGATAACTTTAGGATATATATACCCCCTTGCACTAAGATGACAAAAATAGTGAAAAATTTTAGAGTTCAATGTTGAAATGGGAAAACAGGTACTCAAACCTACAGTTGGTAGGACTGTAGACTAGTCCAAATGTTTTGGAGAACAAACAACCTGGCTTTCTAAGGGCCATAAAACTCTATCATATATTTTGTTTCAGGGATTTTATTGCTAAAATATTAAAAGGATCTATTTTACAAGAAAAATAGTCATAGCTTTTTTATATGATAATAAAAAAAGAAAGCCAACTAAGAATCATCTCTATTTAGAGAATAACTGAATAAAATTAAGTCCTCCAGGCTCCCTTTACTCATCTTCTACAATGCAATCAAATCAATGATTTGATTGAGAGACTAGTCAAAAGCTTGCCTGAAATACAGTTACAGATTGAGAGACTAGTCAAAAGCTTGCCTGAAATACAGTTACACTGTGTCTACAACATTCTCCTGATAAAACAAGGAAATTGTATTAGTTTGGTATGACTTGTTTTTGATAAATTCATGCTGGTTCTTAAGGATCACTTTTTCCATTTCTAAGTGCTCACAATCCATCCCTTTATTAATATCTTCTAAGATTTTACCTGAAGTTGAAGTAAATTACTATTCTAAGCCCCAATCACATATAAACTCAAACACACATATACACAATCTACACCCCACCCCAATCTATCCCCACAACATCTTCTGCTCACTGTATATTTGAAGAGAGAGAACAGCCTTTCACATTCACATCACCCCCTTGCACGCACAGTTAGGAATGACTACATATTTACATGCCTTCAGTTCCAAATGCACAATTAGATTAAGTCAATTCTCCCTCTGTGGTGTTTCTGACATCTATCCCTTTTTCTCTATTTCCATTGCTACCACTTCAATTCAGCGCCTAGTGCACTACATTCTCCTGCACTTCTCACCTAGTATCACAATAGCACCCCAACAGGCAGAAGTGTTGTGAGACTCAAATAGTATAATGCATGCAATATAAATGTCAGTTATATCAGCAACAGCAGCATTATTAACCTCCAGTCACTAGGCTTCCAATCTGGTGATGACTTCATTCTGCTGAGTTCAAATAATGTTTATAGAGCAATACAGGAATGTGCTGGTAAAATGTTTAAAACTAGGTTTTCTGTACCAAAAAAATGCATGTACATGCTTGTTTAAATTTAATCCAAAAAATTAACACTTAATTAAATTAAGTCTAGACAATGAACAAAACAACAAATCAAGCCCTGATTTGTAGTGATTGCTGATTTCTGAAATGTAACCACTCACACCAAAAATTTCACAATCTCTTCCAATGCCCTTAGAGCTGGCTCTAGCACACTCCCTTAAAACAGGTCTTTCTACTCCCATTTACTCTCCCTCTTACTACACATAACTGACAAAATAACCTTTATTCCACACAGATATATTCCTGCTATTCTTTTGCTCCACTCATGTCTAGACAACCATATCTGTCTACACACTTACACTCATCACTCTCCCATGCACATATGACAATACAGGTAATACCCTCTTCTTCCTGACATCTAAATATATAAAAACTAAAGAAAACATAAAAATATAGCACTGATTCCCACAAATACATTCTTACTCACTATCCTGAACATATCCACATACAACCATACATGGAAAAACTCACATAAATTCTGAGGTATCCTTAACCCAATTTCCACTATCACAAAGGAGCCTCAGGTTCCAGAGCAATGCTAGCTAGTTACATCTCCACCTCAGGGTTCTAGGGGTCACACTCTAATATCATAAGCTTGAGCCCCTCCCATTGTGCTTCACCACAAGACTATTAACTGAAAACCAGCTTAATCAGTTAGTCTTAAGTAGGTTTTATAAAGGGGTATTTACTAAGGTGGTATAAGAACAATTCATACAAAATGCCCCCCCCCAAATATCTATGATACCTTCTCCTACTGCTATATAGAGTCTATGGGAAAGTGGGTTCAAGCTTAGAGTGCACATGTGGCACAGTTTCCGGCAGCCAGAAGTAATTTTTTCTTATTCTTCAGGTGCTCAAGAAGTTCTCCCATCAGCATGGTGAATCTACATAGATCTGCACTTGCCTTGCAGTGTAGATGCTGCCTCTAAATGATCAAAGGATGCCACTAAGGATATTGATGGCAAGTTCAGAATCTTCTTTTGCAGTTCAAATGGTCTTCCTCTGGCCAATGCAGGGAGGAGGAGGTAAGGAGACCTGCTCAAGGCCAAGTCTCTCCTTTCCCTCAGGTAGTTCCTTGGGTGGGTGGCTGGAGCAGGGAAAAGAGGGAATTTAGCCTGAACTCCATGCTCACTAATTTCTGGAATGAATTCCTTCTCACCCTTGATAATTTATAAGTGATCCCTAGGGCATGATGCTGTTACTTTGTACATAGTACATTTTACTTTGTATCAGCCCATGCAAGTCTTTCCAGGATTTTCTGAGAACATCAGGATCATCATTTCTTATAGCACAGTAGTATTCCATCACAATCACATACCACAACTTGTTCAGCCATTTGATGGGCATCCCCTTCAATTTCTAATTCTTTACCCCCAGAAAAGAGATGTTATTAATATTTTTGTAAATATAGCTCCTTTTCCTTTTTGTTTTTTATCTCTTTTGAGATACAGATCTAGCAGTGGTACTGCTAGCCTTGGGGTGGCTAGGTGGTACAGTGAATAGAGCACCGGCCCTGGAGTCAGGAGGACCTTCGTTCAAATCCGTCCTCAGGCACATTTACCAGCCATGTGACTTTGGGCAAGTCACTTAACCACAATTGCCTTCCAAAAAAAAGCAAAAAAAAGGGTATGCCTGATTTTATAGCCCTTTGGGCACAATTCCAAATTGCTCTACAGAATGGTTGAATCATGTCACAACTCCACCAATAATGCATTCTCAGTTTTCCCACATTCTCTCCAACATTTGTCATTTACCTTTTCTGTCCTATTAGCCAATCTAATAGGTATGAGGTAGCATCCCAGAATTGTTTTAATTTGTATTTTTACAATCAATACTGAGTTAAAGTAAATTTTTCATGTGGCTATAGATAGCTTTGATTTCTTCATTTGAAAGCTGCTCATATCTTTTGATCATTTATCTTCTCCAATTACTTCACTAATTTTGGATTTGATTTCTTCACTGAAACTTTTTTCCAACTTGGTCACTGCCTCCCTGATTTGGTCTTTAGAATCTTTCTTAAGCTCCTCCAAGAATGCTATCTGGGCTTGAGACCTGTTCATATTTCCTTCTGTGGTCTCAGGTATGAGTAAAGAGTCCAAGTTGTCCTCTGTATTTGGTTGTTCTTGACCTACATAATAAGCTCTGATCAAGTTTCTTGCCTTCCCTTTCTCCTTCTCAGCTTCCTTCCTTCCCATTGTGATTTCCTATTTCCTAATTGCTCAGGCTGTGAGCTAAGGGCCTGGTCATTGACTTTGAATGCTGTAGCCTCTGGGTGTCTAGTTTGAGGCTTAGGCAGGAATCTCAGAGAGGTATATGCTGGTGTGCACAGAGTAATCTGTGGAGAGGGGTGGTCTGTCCACTTCAGATTTCTGCCTCTATACCCCTGGGCTACATCTCAAGCAGGCTTTTGCTGGTCAGGTGAGGTGGGGCTTGATGGGACCCCTCTCCCTCTTCTCTTCAGACTCCTTGCTGCCTCAGTTATACCCCTTCTTGAAGACTCCCAAGCCCAAGGCTATTTCCACTAACTTAGGATTTCTCTCTGGGTGGGAGACTTATCTTTGGGTTTTCTACTTCATGAAGGAGGGATGGGAGTGGCTAGAGTTTACTTTGCCATTCTAGCCCCTGGTAGGCAATTTCTAAACTTCCAGGCTGGGGGCTGATAGCTGCAGGAGAGGCTGCTGTCTCTGCTGGGGGCCTGAGCCTTCTCTTACCTGGCTCCAATGATTCCTCCTGTCCCCTGGTGAGATGATGGTGAGATGACTGCTATTCGTCCTTGGTAAGTTAGCCGGCTGGGACTTTTTCTCTCTCTGGTATAGTCTGCTTGTCTGTTCTCAAGTCTGAGCTGTACAGACCCCACGTGCTCCCCACGCTACCACTGTCTGGACCTACTGGGCACTTTTCTTTTCTTTTCTCTGTCTTTTTTTTCTTCCTTTTTGGAGGGTAATTGGGGTTAAGTAACTTGCCCAAGGTTACACGGCTAGGTTTTTGTTTGTGTGTGCGTTAAGTGTCTGAGGCCGGATCTGAACTTGGGTCCTTCTGACTCCAGGGCCAACGCTCTATTCACTGTGATCCATTGTAATCTTTAAGGGATTATTTTATTCAGTGAGTTTTTGGACTCCTTTTTCCATTTGACCAGTACTGCTTTTTAGGGCATCCTTCTCCTCATTGGCTTTTTGGACCTCTTTTACCATTTGGCCTAGTATAGGGGTAGAGAACATGCAACTTTGAGGTCACATGTGGCCCTCCTCAAGTGTGACCCTTTGACTGAATCCAAACTTCATAGAACAAATCCCCTTAACAAAAGGATAAATAAGCCCTAGCTAATTTAAGGTATCATTTTCTTTAGTATTTTTTGTGTCTTCTTTACCAAGCTGTTGACTTGTTTTTCATGATTTTCTTATATCATTCTCATTTCTCTTCCCAATTTTTCCTCTACCTCTCTTACTTGATGTTCAAAATCCTTTTTGAGTTCTTTTATGGCCTGAGACCAATTCATATTTTTCTTGGAGACTTTGGATGTAGGGGCTTTGACTGTTGTCTTCTTCTGAGTGTGTATTTTGATCTTCCTTGTTACCACAGTAATTTGCTATAGTCAGAGGTTTTTTTCTGTTGTTTGTTCATTTTCCCAGCCCATTAGTTGACTTCTAACTTTTTGTTAAAGTAGGGCTCTGCTTCCAGGGTGGAGGGTACACTGTCCCAAGCTTCAGGGGGTTTGTGCAGCTGTTTTCAGAGATACTTCTAGAAACCTGTAAGTTTTCAGTTCTTCCAAAGTGGTACGATCTAAGGAGAGGTGTTTACAATTCTCCTAGCCTGTGATCTGGTCTGTGAGTGACCACAAGCACTTTCTTCTGTCCTGGCACTGTGAGGAGGGTTTCCCCTCCATGGTGGCTGCAAACTCAGCTATGCTGGTGTTCCTCCTTGCTCTGGGACTGCCACCTAGGACTGTGACCCAGATCAGAGTATGGGCAAAGGTCCTGCCTCGGGACCCAAATAGGGTCCTGCCTCAGTACTAGCAAAAAGGCCCCTGTAATCTCCTTCTGACCAGTTGTTTAACCTCCTTTCCTTCTGTGGGCTGAGAGATCCAGAAGCATCTGCTGCCACTGCTGATTAAGTCACTCCCAAAGTCTGCTGGGGTCTGACCTGCACCAGACTGCACTCCTCTCTCACCCTGGTGCAACTGACCTTTCCTACTGAATTTCCAATTTGTTTTGGACTGGAAATTTGTTTCACTCTGTCTTTTTGTGGGTTCTGCTGCTATTGAATTTGTTTGAGAATCATTTTATACAGGTATTTGGAGGGGTTTGGGGAAGAGCTCAGGAGAGTCTCTGCCTTTATTTCTCCATCTTGGCTCTATCTCTGTTAGTTTTTTTTAAACAACCCTATCTGTGATTTCATTGGTGCAAGGAACTCCCTCTACTTATACAGGTTGGCACCTCTTCTGCAACTCAGATTGAAGAGAATTGGTTTGGGGCACTGAGAGGGTAAGGTACTTGCCCAGGGTCACAGAGCCGGGATGTGTCAGAGGCAGGACCAGCTCTCTATCTTCTACATCATAATCATTTTGCAGTTGAGGAAACTGAGGCCAGGGGAGTCAGTGAATCAATAAACATTTATTACGTGCTTACTATGTTCCAGGTACTGTGATAAGCTCTGAGGATACAAAGAAGGGGAAAAGACAGTTCTCACTCTCCAGGAACTCACAGTCTAATGTAGAAGACAACATTCAAGTAACTATGTACAAATAAGCCATATAGAGAATGAATTGGAGATAATCAATAGCAAGAAGGCACTAACATTATGGGGATTGAAAAAGGCTTCCTGCAGAAGGTAAGATTTTTGTTGAGACCTGAGGGAAGCCAGGAAAGCCAGGAGAAAGAGATGAGGAGGGAGAGACTTCTAGTCATGGAAGATAGATGGTGAAAATGCCTAGAGCCTGGAGATGGAGTGTTATTGAATCAGAGTGTGGGAGGCAGGGAGGTGTTAGGTGTAAGAAAACTGGAAAGGGGAGAGCCAAGTTATGAAGGGCTTTGCATGCCAGAGGATTTTATATTTGATCCTAGATGTGACAAGGAGACACTGGAGTTGACAGGTGTGTGTGTATTTGTGTGTGTGAGAGAAAGAGAGAGAGAGAGAGAGAGAGAGAGAGAGAGAGAGAGAGAGAGAGAGAGAGAGAGAGATGTGGGCAGATTTGTGTTTTAGGAAGAACACTGACAGTTGAGTGAAAGATGGTCTGCAATGGGGAGAGACATGAGGCAGGTAGACCCACCAGCAGGCTATTGCCTAGGCATGAAGTGATGAAGTCCCGCACCAAGGTGGTAGCAGTGTCAGGATATGGCAATAAACTTGATATTGGCAGGTGGAGGAAGTAAGGAACAAAGATGTTAATTAGGTTGTGAGTCTGGGTGACTGGAAGGATAGCAGTACCTTTGATGGTAATAAGGAGGTTAGGAAGAGAAGAGAGTTTAGGGTGGAAAGATAATGATTTCAATTTTGAACATGTTGAGTTTAATAAGCTCAAGATCAATAAACAGTTGGAGATATGAGACTGGTGATCAGCAGAGAGGTCAGGAAACAAGTAGATTTGATAATTGTTTTTATAGAGATGATAATTGAATCCATGGGTACTGATGAGATCACCAGGGGAAATAGTATTAGAGGGAGAAAAGAAAAGGGCCTATGTCAGAGCCCTGGGGGACACTCACCTTTAGTGGGCATGATCTGGCCAAAGATCCAGCAATGGAGACCAAGAAGGAGAGGCTCAGATAGGTTGGAGGAGAATCAAGAGAGAGTAGTGTCCTGGAAACCTTGAGAAGAGGTATTCTACAGTGTGAAATGTTGCAGAGAGGTCAAGAAAGAGGAGGATTAAGGACATCAGATCATTGATAACTTTGAAGAGAGTAGTTACAGTCAAATGATGAGAAAGGAAGCTATAGTCTAGAGTTAAGAAGAGAGAGGAAACAAAGTATATGTACCTGTTATTGTAAATGGCCCTCTTGACTTTAATCACAAAAGGGAGGAGAGATATAAATTGATAGTGGCGTTGGGAGGATGGGAGGAGACATGGGCATGTTTGTAGATAGTATGGAAGCCTCCAGTGGACAGGGAGAGACTAAATATGAGTGAGAGAGTGGGGATGATTGGGGGAGACACTTTACTGCAGAAGATGGGATGGGATAGAATCACTTGTGTGAGTAGAGGAATTTGCCTTAACTTGAAGTTGTGGAAGAGGTCTGAAAGTGAGGAATCAAGGATGCTAATGAGGTTGTGAGTCTGGGTGACTGGAAGGATAGTGGTACCCTTGATAGTAATAGGGGAAAGGCAGAGATAATGGGATAAAAATGATGTAAGATGAGGAGGGGAGAAGAGGGAGTTCTCAGTAAATGGACTTAATTTTTCCAGTGAAATATGAGGCAAAATCCTCATGTGAGAGGGTATGAGAAGGGGAGCTATGGCAGGCTTGAGGAGGGATGAAAAGGCTTGGAAGAGCCTGGGTGGTGAGTGGGCAAGGGAGAAAATAAGGTATAAAAGCATTGCTTTGCTGCAGTGAGGGCCCAGTTGAAATGATAACATAAATTTGTAGTGGATCCAGTCAACACAGTTTTGTAATTTCTCCAGCTTTGTAGCTTTGTCCAGCAGCACAAAGGCATAGGAGTGTTCATAGGATTTTACTGAGCCAGTCTCTAACCTGAGAATGATGAAACAGCAGGCCAGAGACAAAGTACCAGTAATCAGGTAGTCATTTAAGTAATTAGTTTCATTATAAGGACCAGATTTGCAAATCGGGAATTCTCCTGATCAGAATTCCACCTTGCTGAAGTGAAGATAGAGATTATATGCATAAATCACAAGTGAGAAGGGAAGGGGGAAGGCGGATTACAAACTGTTTTCATGGGCTTTAGCGGTTTCCCTACAAGGAGTAGAGTAGAAGTTTCCCTACAAGAAACCCGCAAATGGAAGACAATCCAACAATTCCGTAGTCCTGTGGGCGCAATACTGCTCCAGTCCTTGGGGGTCATTAATGCTGGTCACAGGACCAGGGTTCTACAGTCTTTGATTCACTTCACTTCAGGTACACAGGCAGAAGGATGCCATTGATTTTGAGGCTTGTCAAAGTTTGATTGATCATTTTAAGCTGCATTGTAAGTCTGACTCACAAGAGAGGCAATTCTGAAAATCTAATCTATTAGTATATTTATTACACATAGCATATTAATTATTTTACAAAATCATAATTCTGTTCACAGAAGTGAAGGCAGTGGATGGTGGGAGTAATCCAGGGCTCAGGGTCAGCAGTAGGATAAAAGGGCAAAAGATTCAAGAGAGGAGAACAGTATAAAATTGGATTGGTCTACCAAGCAGTTAAAATGGGTACATGTAGCCTGTGCATGGGTGGTGGCCTTCTATGGGTTCAGAGGTTGGAGGTTACTGTGAGGAGAAAGAACAAGGTATGGAGTTGGAATGATAACAAATTGTGATCAGATAAGAGAACTCCAGAATATGAAAGTGGAGAATTTGGGGGAGGCGTGGCAAGCTTGATCGTATGACCATCTTTGTGTGTGTAACTGAGGTGGGCTGGAGGAAAAGGTCTTGGGAAGTGAGCAGGATGAGGAAGCTGAAGGTTGGGGTGCTTGGGGGGAAAGCAGGACCGTTTGCTGGAGTCCCCTACTATGACAGCAGGAGGTGGGAATGTTGAGGCTTAGAGGTGCTGGGACCCCAAAAGATCGACATGTGGGTCCTGCTGAATGAATTTGACCCAAACCTTCTTTCAGTTAAAGACAAATAAGGTCTATTAAAGATCAGCCATCTTAAGGAATCTGAACATTTGTATCGCTAATTGCAAGCAGGCCAGATTGAACACTTTTCATGGAAACAAGATAGCTCTTATATACAGAATAGACTGTGGGAGGATCTAGAGCAAGCAGTCTGGGGTGACTGGAGGAGGAGTCTAGGGAGGATCTTGATGGGAGTGGGGGGGGGTGACTGGAGGTCGAATGCCAGGATGAAGATAGGATCAAGGGTGGGGAGTAGCTGGAGGCAATGCGGCGGTAATGGACAATGAAGGGCTGGGCTAGGTTTAGGATAACAGAGAATTGGGCCTAACGCTAAAGAAAGGCCAGTTGAAAAGATTATAGCCTCAGGCAAACGCCAGAGTTCAAGGGGCTTTCCAGAGCCTGTGCCCCATCTGGAAGGAAAGGCCTGAAGCCAGGCACTGAAGTCTTGGAAGGAGGGAGGGAGGAAGGAGAGTGTCCTGGAGGTCTCTAGGCAACAGCTGCCAGAATTTTGATTGGATGATAGATATGGACTGAGCAAACATCAGAGCAGGCCATGGACGTAGGGAGATGCTCACATGGAAAAGGGGAGCAAGGAATATTCCACCTCCCCTGCCTGGCTAGGGGGATGCGGGAGACTGCAGCCAGGGCTGGAGAGGGAGGCTGTGCCCGCAGGAGGGAGGCAGGGAGCCGGGCTCAGGGAGAGCTGCAAGATGGAAGGAGTTGGGCGGGGGGAGTTAAGATGAAAAGAAGTTGGCACTTCGCGTGATGTGCACAGGGTACTTGTGGTAAAACGTTAAAGGCAGGATTTGAACCCCTGCTGTCTAAGCTCCAAGTCTTACTCAGAGGCTTACTGCCTGTGTGACTTTGGCTACATCTCTTCACCGTCCTGGACCTCGGTTTCCTCAACTGTAAAATGAAAGGGCTGGACCTGAGGGTTCCCTAAGTTTGGTACAAGTGCCATTCGTCTCTGGACCTCGGTTTCCTGATTTCTAAAACGATGGAGTAGGACTCCCTTCCAGCTCTAGATCAAGGGCTGTTAAGAGTGGAAAAAAAGGCTCTTTGGGAGGGCGGTGCAAGGCACGCCCTGACCCTCCCGCCCCCTTTCTAGGTCCGTTGGGCCTGGGGCCTCGGGGGCGTGGCTGGGGGCGCGAGCCGGATAGGAGAGGGGAGGGGGGGGGGTCGAGGAGATTCTGCCCCGCCCCTACGGTCGCTTCCCTTGACTTTCCCTTCGGTCGCCCTAAGATATAAGCAAAGTAACGCACGCGCTGCCGGGAAGACTGGGGGATCGTGGGAACCGAGCAGTCCGACGGACGCATGCGCAGTGGAAACGAACTGGCGCACGCAGGAGCTCAGAGCGCCCCCTAGTGTCTGGCGCCTGCCCCCCCTTCCCGCTGCTCAGCTTCGTCCCCTGCCCTTCCCCCACCCCTTGGAGTGGCACGATCCCAGCCCCAGTTTGGGGAACGGGGGAAGATAATGTCTTTTCTGCGCAGACACCCCAACACACCCATCCTCAGCCTTAGAGTTTTCCATACAGTGGAGAGAGCCCTGGATTTGGAGTCAGAGATCCTGGGAGGAAGTGGTCTGGGTTTCAGGTCACTTAAAATGGCTTCCTTTGTAAATTGAAGGGATTAGACAATATGGTCAAGTCGCATACCAGCCCTGTGCCTTAGTTTCCTCGTTTGTAAAGTAGGGGTGGGGACGCTCAGAGGCCTCTTCCACCCTGACCACTCTTGAACTTAGGACAATCTAATGTCCTTTTTAGCTCAGAATGTATGAACTCAAGATCAGGACAAACCGGGCCCACCCAGATCAGATGAATGGGCATGTCTGAATTATCTCCAAGCCCCTTCCAGCCTTCCACTGACCACATCTGCATGGGAAGGCCTAGGAATGCCACACAACCTTGTCCCCTGGGCTCAGTGTGGCCAGGCTTTTCTCCCCACCTGCCTACCTACACAGAATCTGAAGGGCCATTTCTATAATAAGTATTTATATGACCCCTACTACATTGTCAGCACTGTGCTAAGTATTTGGCAAATATTATCTCATTTGAACCTCATAACAACCCAAAGAGTTGTTAGACTTAGAAATTAGTTGTTAAACTTAGAAAATTTCAAAGATTAAAACGAGAAAATGGGAAGTTCACTATGACTTAGAGCTTGACCCCCATAATCTCCAAGACCAAGAAGCTTAGCTCAAAGAAAAGATCTGCTGGAGAGGACAGGCCTACCCAAAATTCTAATGGAAACAAGGCAGAGAAAACTTTACTGGTCCAAGGCAAGAGTAGCTTACTTTTCTACAAGAGTTGTAAAAAAATAAAGTGTCTGGCTTTAAACGAAAAAAGCATGATATAGTACTCACTCTTATGGGGAAATATTTCAGTTGAGCCAGAAGCTGGAATCAGAGAGAGGTCTTACAGCCAGTCAGGCCATTTCTAGCAGTGGCCAATGGAGACATAGTGAGCAGAGCAGCCTCTGACCACTCCTACAGCATACATGACCAGCAGGATCATATCACTGCAAGGGAAAAACTGTACTAAAGGGACTTCACATAGGGTCACTGCACCCTAATGTAACTGAAGCTAGGCTTTTGTGGACTCTGTGAGCCTTCCAGCAGGACAGGTGAAGGCCAGATGGCCACATGATGGCTATGGAGTCAGAATGTTTTCAGATTCAGAACATGCCTCAGACAGCCATTCAGACAAGTGAATGGGTAAGAATGAACAGGTGGGCCTCTGAAAGTGGGTCATTTTACTGAATGTTCTCATTCTTCCAGTGCCAGCTCCTTTTGGACAGTGACAAGCTTGTGAACAGTCTAGAATGGGCTTGAAAATGATGGCCGTTGCCACTGCTTATTTACTTCAACTTTTGGAAGGCATTCAGTCCTTTTTCAGTTGTGTCTGACCCTCCGAGACCCCATTTGGGGTTTTCTTGGTAGAGATACTGAAGTGGCTTCTGATGTCCTTCTCCAGTTCATTTTACAGATGAGGAAACTGAGGCAAACAGGGTGAAGTGACTTGCCCAGAGTCACACAGCTAGTGGGTGTCTGAAGTCAGATTTGAACTCGAAATTTGAGTCTTCCTGACTTCAGGCCTGGTACTCTATGCACTATGGCGCCACCTAGTGACATTTCTAGAAGATAGCAGCTTCCAAATTCCTCCAGTGGACCAACAAGCTTTTGGCATAGTAGTACAAAGATAAGCTTGGCTGGTGGACAGAAATGAAAAGACTTTAATTGAAGAATGTAACAAACATGGTGGAGTCATCCATACTTTTCTGGGGGGAGGACTGGATTTGTGATTTTGTTGATGGGGAACTCCCAGTGAGGAAACTCCCTCTACCAGTGCAAATTAGTACCTGCTCTGCAGCTTATCCATATTCCTGTTGATAAAAATTAAGCTCAAAGGGTTGTCTGTGTCTCAGAGGTTGAAATGGCCTCCCATTTTATGGGATTATAATGCCTCATGGAAGAGAAGTCTTCTGCTCAAATGATTCCAGGTGCATACATGCCTCTCCCAACTTGTCATGTTATCGAGAAAGGGAGGCATTCCTTCCATACGTGTGTCTTTGGTGCATGGAGAGGGTGTGTCAAGTGGATGTGGGAACTCAGAGCCCTGAGCTAGTGGATGTGCAACCAGAGAATTTCTTGAACTTGGGATTTACCCTACAAATGCCCCCAGTTTCTATATGCACCCACAATTCCAACACAAAACAATACCCACTGGTACACAGACATGTATCTTTCCTGTACATAATGCCCACAGTGACCATCAGTTCACTCAGGGCTCATTCACTTAGAAATACAATTTCACCTAGTCATATGCTTGGGGGTGGCTAGGTGGGGCTACATGAGTGGATAGAGTGCCTGGCCTGGAGGCAGAAAGACCTGAGTTCAGATACTTATTAACTGTGTGACCCTGGGCAAGTCACTTAACTACTCTGTGCCTCAGTTTTCTCATCTGTCAAATGTGCTGGAGAAGGAAATGGCACATCACTCCAGTATCTTTGCCAAGAAAACCTCCCATGGGGTCATAAAGAGCTGGACATGAGTGAAATGACTGAACAACAGTCACACACTCACACCCCTATCTTGTGCATGCACAAACACATCACACATTGACAAACCTTCAGTTCCCTATGCACACACATAGGTTGATTCCTAAATATGCAACTACTTGTTCCAACGTGATGTTTCTGAGTACATGCGTGCAGACATGCATGCTCCCATATTTTGTCCCACACCCAGAGACACAAAGACACACTCACAGCCTCAGAAGAGACACAGACATGTGTCAACACTGTTAGCTTCAGATAAACACACATGTACTTTGATAGACACAAGCACATGTATTCATGTCCTCAACTTGATTTCCCCCCATAAACATGTGCATTCTGCCAGATATACATCACCACCTTTCAATACCATATGTTCCTGAGCCCTGGACACTTGTATACACCCCTTCATGGCCATCCCTCCAACCTCATATGTAAATATACACACAGACCTAAAGGCACATGGACATGCTGCTGATCCCATCTACACCCTCACATTTACTGAATCAGTAGGGTTTTCATTCTGCCCTAGGGCCTGGTACATGTTGCTTAGTTGTTCAGTCATCTTTGACTCTATGTGACCCTATGGACATTGTCCTTGGGGGTTTTCTTGGCAAAGTTACTGGAGAGGTTTACTATTTCCTTCTCCAATGTGTTCCCATTTTACAGATGAGCAACTGAGGCAAATAGGGGTCAAGTGACTTGCTCAGGGTGTCTGAGGCCAGATCTGAACTCAGATCTTTCTGACTCTGGGCCCAATGCTCAATCCACTGTAGTGCCATCTAGCTGCCTGGCATATAGTAGGTGCTTAATAAATGCTCATTGGATTAAATTGGATGGCTAGGTCAGTGTGCACTAACATACTGTGAGCTTTTCTTCCATCCATCCAACCTCTTCCTGTGGCAGACTCGGCTTTTGAGGCTTACCCCTGACACATCCTGGCTATGGGACCCCAGGGACAAGTCACATAATCTCTCAGTGCCCCTAATCTATTCTCTAAGATTCTAAGGTGCTGACCTGCATTAGTAGAAGGTGTTTCCTTCACAGACATGACATCACAGGTCCAGTCCCCTGTGCCAGCACTGGTTGTTCAAAGACAAGATGAAACTGTCCCTTCCCTCACACTGCTTATAGATGCCCCGCTCAAGCTCATCTCCCCCCATGGACACATAGCCAGAAGCACATATGTCAGCAGCTAGAAATGCACGAGGCAGGGCTCAAAGGCGTGCAAGCTATTCCACAGGCCCACCCAGCTATAGCCTGCCTATCCCAAAGCATATCACCACACCCATCCCCTCACGTATGACCTTCCTCCCTGCCCAAGCACACACATATCCAGATAGACAATGCAAGGGTCAGCCCGACTAATTCAGCCACCATGCACAGGCTCTTATAAGCACAGACATACACCCTCAAGGCACACAACTTCACATATACAACCTCACCTATACACATACACACACATCACCCCCCCACATAATCACCCCCCCGCACACACACGCACGCACGCGCACACACACACGCACAACCTCACCCATACACACACAAAACCTTACCCGTACATACACACCCACACACATTTACACAACCTCACAACATCCACACACACATGCTCTCTCTCCCACACACGCTCACATGGTTGCTGCATCACTTTGTACTTGTATTAGAATGTTGGACTTAATGACAGGTGGAGTCTTTGAGCTCATCTACTCCAACCCCCTCAATTGCAAACTAGGGATTTGCCCAAGGCCACGTGACCAGGATACAGAAAAGCTGGGAATGGACTTAAGACTCTGGATTTGGAATCAAGAAGACTCCAGTTCAAATTCTGCTTCAGATACTAGTCATGTGACCCTGGACATGTAATTTCACCATTTTGTGCCTCAGTTTCCTCATCCACACTAAACTGGGGAGCTGACAATTTTATTGCCTCTCCAGGACACTTCTTAAGCCTCCCTAAGTCTTCTTTTCTGTGTCTTGTCTCTTCAGACAAACCAGAAGCAAACTGTGGCCAAGGCCCAAGGCTGGAGCTACCTGCCAATGCTAACACCCACACCCCCACACCCACAGCTCACGTCATCGAAGAATGGTCTCAGGCTGAGGGCGATATCCAGGCTAAAGGGGCCAACACTGTGTTTGCCTAGCTGGTAGAGCATACAGGATATGGCATATAGACTGGCTATGATCACCCTCTCGTTGGGGTCACAGAGTGCATCCAGGAAGGCCGGTAGCTGGGTCTGCAGCAAGTTAACCTGAGGGAAGGATGGGCAAAGCAGTGACTGAGGAGGTAGCCAAATGTCCAGTGGCAAAAGAGCCCATTTACCCTCTGGACCCCCAAGGGGCAGCATGGAGGCATGGCTTCCTGGCCAGGGGTTGGCATGGTGGTATGGCTTCCCAGCCAGGGATACAGGGTAGGGGCATTTACCTTCTTAGGGCTATGGAAGACACTGCTGAAGCATTGGAGGCTGACCACTCGTACCACCAAGCTGGAGTCTCTGATGCCCTTGCGTAGATTGGCCAAGATCACATTTTGTGGAAGCAGCCTTGATGTCAGAGGGCTTCTCAGGAACTGGAAAAGTCAGCCCAGGTGGTTTTGGGCTTCTTTCTCTCTCTCCCAAGGGAGGAGGAGGGAGCATCTCATCTAGCCTGGACTGCACTCACTACCATCCCCAACTAGTGGCCACCAGCCTCTGCTTGGAGCAGAGATTACTTGCTGAGGCAGCTTTGTGTACTTTGGGCCCCTCTGCCTTAGAGCAGATGGGAATTGGAGGTGGGAGTGCTGGAGGTGGTGGGGGGAACATTTCTTACCTCTGTGAAGAAGATCATGGCCACTATTCTCTGCCTCTCCTCCTTGTTCTGGAGCATGGATATGGAGTGAAGCATGATCCCAGGAATGTGGGGACAGCTATATTCCACCATGGCCCTGCAGCAAGGAAGAGTGAACAGAAGGAAGCCCATTCTGCTAGGGCAGGACTGTCTGCCTCCACTTCCAGCTAGAGGTTAATGTGGGACTGGAGCAAGAGCAGGAGCTCAGGGATCCCAAGCCCTGGGTTCAAATCCTGCTCTTGAGACTTCTGACCTATATGACCTTGAACCATTTACATGCTCTCCCTGGGCCTTAGTCTCTTCACCCAGGTTAATCTTGTGTCCTGTCTGGGGTCCCAGGGGAGGGAGAGGTCGCCATTGGCCCTTAGTCATCCATCTCACGCTAGGGGGAGAGTCCTCCCATGTTTTTCAATAAGGCAGACTGGTCAGGGTGGCAAGACTCTAGGAGTAGATGCTGCAGAGGTGTGCCATCCCTGAGCCCACCCTAGCCCATCCCCAGAAGGGCCTTCACCAATAGGCTGAATAGCCTCTCTCTGAGAACATTTCTAGCTGAATGGGCAGGACCAAATCCGCCCTATGGTGAGCTTTCCCCTCTCCCCCCATTTGGCTTGAGCTTTGGGCAGATCCTCTTCTGTGGCAGACCTCTCTGCTATACCCCTTTTGCCCACCCCCACCCCCACCCTCACCTCCCAACCCTTGTCTCCTGGTCCCAAGCTTTGGACAAACCCCTTTGTAAGGCAGACCCCCCTTGCTTTCTGGTACTGAACTTTGGGCAAACCTGCTTCTGTGGCAGATTGCCCCTCCCCAACCCCACACGGTGGGAAGGGCAGACAGAGGACAGTCCTAGGGCACCCACGGTACCTGGAGAGCATACAGACACCCTGGCAAAAGGATCTGGGTGTTGCCAGCTGGGCCCAGGCATCTTGGAGCTCCAGGTAAGCGAATTCCTTCCAGAAGCCATTCTTGGAGAAGAGGCTTTTCACAGTCTCCACTGATGTACTATGACCAGAGCAGGGACACCTCAGTCAGTCTCAGGTCCCAGCCCCCATTCCCCCTGGATGTTCAGTCCCAGACTGGGAGAGACTTTGGACAGCTCTGGGAAGAACAGTTCTACTTGAAGCTTCATGGCTTCTCTTCCTCTGTTGCAATGCTACCCCCAAAAGGCACGCCTAAGGAAAGCCCTTCGGAATCCTTCAGCAGGATAGAAATGCCATTTACTTTTACTATTACTATTTGGAGGCTGGGAAGTAGGAGCAGGGGCCTTTATAGTCACCGAGTTCCAGAATGCTGCCACCAGGAGAGATAAGATGAAGTCCAGCTCCCTCCTTTTCAGAGATAGGGAAACAGGCACAAAGGCACCAAGAAGGGAAAATGGTGGTCAAAGTCATACCATAAGTGACCTGTGTGGGGCCTTCTCTGAGGTAGGTACAGTTAAGTAGCTTAATAGTTCAAGCGCCGGACCTAGAGTCAGGAACATTCTAGTTCAAATTCAGCCTCAGTTACTTCCTAGCTGTGTGACCCTGGGCAAGTCACTTAACTGCTCTGTGCTCAGTTTCTTCATCTGTAAAATGGGGATAATAAGAGCATCCACCTTCCAGGGTGGTTGTGAGGATCAGATGAGATCATATTTGTAAAGTACTTTGTAAACCTCAGGGCACTGGCTATTATTATTATTATTATTATTATTATTGACATTAAAATAACATTGTCATTCATGATTACACATGTATAAGCTGTATGGGATTGCCAGCCACCTTGGAGTGGGGAGAGGAGGGAGGAAGAAAAATGTGGACTCAAAAACTTATTAAAAAATGAACGTTGAAAACTATCTTTACATGTAATTGGAAAAAAGAAAATACTATTTATAAAAAAGTCATTGTTATTAATGGCATTAAAATGCCAACTCTCACCACCACCATCACCATCATCATCCTCCAGTGAGTAGCAAAGTAGGGTGAGGTATGTTCTGACTCTGAATTCAGTGCTCTTTACACTCTTCTGTCTATTCCAGAAGCAGAATCTGACACCCAGACAAGGTAAGTGACTTGTCCAAGGTCACTTAGCAAGTTAGTGTCAGAACTAGAATCATGTTCTTTCCACTCTTTGCCTAGGGCCTTTTCCAATGCCAGGCTGGCATTCCCACAGGCCAGGCCATTGGCTGAGCACCAGGGAGCCCAAGGAGACAAACAGAGAACCTCTTTGGGTGAGCCTCAGTTTTCTCATCTATGAAATGAACGCTGGAACTACATAATTAGCTAAAATCCTCAGATCCTGAAAGTTGTTTCAAGACCCAGTCCTGACAGCTACTAGTTGTGTGACCATGGGAAAGTCCTTTTCCCTTTCCAAACCTCAGTTTCTCTGTTTGTAAAAATGGCAGGGTGACAAAGTTGGGCTAGGTGATCTATCTCTAAGGTCCTTTCCAGCTCTGGCTCCTAGGAAGTATGGGGCCTTCCCCAAGAAAAGAGGGAACAGGTAGGGCCTGCCCCCTGAACATTTCTGCTATAGCGTGGCCTTCTCCAGGTAGGTCTGGCTGGCTGGAGGAATAGATCCCAATCTGAGGCCCCTCCTTCCAATCTGCCAGACAGCAGACTTCACCCCACTAGTTTTGCTGGTCCCACCTACCAGTTGGGGCTGGTCTTCATGGAAGGAAAGATGGCAAAGTCTTTGCTAACATAGCTGTACTTTTCATCATACAGGTTTAGCTCGAAGATATAATAGATCTGGGTAACCATGGAGAAGAAGAACTGGGGAAAGGCTGTCTTCAGTGCATGTTGGTACTCAGGGACAAAGATGATCTCATATAGTGTGTTCATGGCCTGGAGAAAAACAGAAAAGGGGGAAGTTTAGTGAAGTCATATCGTGGTAGTGTTCAAAAAAAAGCCCAGACTCTGACTATTGGGTTAAGGGCTGACCATTTATAGCAGCAAGCACCCTAGCATACCCAGGATGGCTGCTAGCACAGGTTCTTTGATCTGCTTTTCTAGAGGAAAGCAACTCAAAAAGGGTTAATGATTTTCCTTTAATCAATCAAACATTTATCATTTACCTAGTTCAGGGGGAAAAGTCAGCACCCTGAATTTCAGAGAATACAAACAGAAGTTACAACAGAAAATAACACAATTCAGCAGACAGGGCTTCTAGCTGTCTGACCATTGCATCCATACCTAGTTAGTCACCAGAGAGAGAAGCACCAACATCTGGGTTTTCAAAGCCAGGGGGCTTAACAGCTGTCCAGAGTCTCCTCTGGCCAAATCACACAACTTTTCCCATAAGTGAGCCCCAAAGCAAACCTCTCCTCAGAGATACATATAGCTCTCTCCAGGGTCAGAGAACATCACAACCCTCATGACTCACTTGACTACAAAGTAACAAAAGTTGTGCCTTCCTGAAAAACAAGCCTCCCACCACAGGCTCCAGGTGAGCACATGCAGCCTATTAGGGGGCAGAATATGTTTTCAAATCAGGAAAGGTCCTCAAGTTCAATTTAGCCTTATTAAGGGGCAGGGAAGATCTTCAAATTCCTATTCCCATTACACCATTTCACAATAACTGGTGGGAAAACCAGTAGGCAATCTGGCAGAAATTAGATTTAGAGAAACATTTCATCCCATATATCACAGTCAACTCAAAATGGATACATGGCTAGATATAAAAGGTCATATTATAAACAAATGAGAGGGTCACAGAAGGAAATGCCTTTCACAACTCTGGAGAAGGGAAGAGTTCTTGACTAAACAAGCAATAGAGAGAATCTTAAGAAACAAAATGGACAATTTTGATTATGTAAAATCAAAAAGGTTTTGCACAGTTAATGCAGTTAGAAGGGAAATAATGTACTGGGGATAGATATTTGCAGCAAGTTTTCTCTGATAAATACTAGATATTGAATATAAAGAAGTATACACATGTAGGAGAACAAAAGTCATTCCTCAATAGATAAATGGTTATAGAATAGGAATAGGAACTTCTCAAAAGAAGAAAGTCAAGCTATCAATAAAAATATGTAAACAATGCTCCATATCACTCTTCTTTTTTAAAGCAATTGGGGTTAAGTAACTTGCTCAAGGTAAGGTTACACGGCTAGTCATTATTTATGTGTGGGTGCTCATTTTCTGAGGCCGGATTCGATCTCGGGTCATCCCAACTCCAAGGCCGGCGCTCTTACTCACTGCGCCACCTAGCCGCCCCCATATCACTCTTAACAGGAGAAATTCACACAAAACAATTCTGAGGTTCTACCTTAAATGCATCATACTGGTGAAAATTACAAAAAAAGGATAATGACAATTGTTAGAGAGGGTATGCCCCCAAAGTCACTGAACTATGGGTACCCTTTGACCCAGCACTACTAGGCATATGCCCAACAAGTTCAAAGAAAGTGGGAAATTACTTATACACACAAAAATATTTACAGCAGCATATTTTGTTATGTCAAGTAACTGGATACAAAGTGGGTGCTCATCATTTGGGGAGCAGCTGAACAAATTATGGTCTATTAATATAATGGAATATTATTGTATTGTCAGAAATAAACAAAGGGACAGATTCAGAGAAACTTTGGAAGATTCGTATGAACTGATGTACTATGAAGTGAGTAGATGCCTGAGAACAATTTATATATTACCACATTATAAAGGAAAACAATTTTGAAAAGAAAGGACTCATGATTAATTAATTGGTCATTAGACCAATTGTGATTCCAAAGGACTGATGATGAAAAATATTACTCACCTTTTAAGAGAGGGAAAGAGAGAGGATGGAGTCAAGAATGGGACACATTTTCAGAAACAGTCCCATGTGTAGATTTATTTTCTTTGGCTATACTTAGCTGTTACAAGGAAGGGCTTTCCCCCACTAACTTGGGGAAGGAGAGAGTTATGGCAGAATGGAGCATAACAAAAAAAAGAAAAGAAAAGAATGTCTGTAGTAAAATAAACACAAAAGAGCAGGACATCCAGAAGGGGACAAACCAGTAACAATGTTGAAACTATTGAGTTAAATCAAATATGTACTTTAATTTAACAAGTTGTATGTAACAGAGATTCACAGGATCATATAACAGTCCTCTTTGTTTTTCTTTGCTCACATTTGTTAATGTTTGTCAATTCATAAAAAATGCTTTTTTTTTTTTCAAACAAAGAGGTTATAGGAAAAGGAAGTTATTAGAGAGAGTGAAGACTGGGTTGGGAGCTAGGAGAGCAGGCTTCAATTCCCTCATTTTAGAGGTGATACCTAGAGAGGGAAAATGACTTGTCCATGGTCACACAGGTCACTTAAGCACTAAGGCTCAGTTTCCTCATGTGTAAAATAGGGATAAGAAGACATATACCCTCATCACAGGGTTATTGTGAGATGTTAATGGGATAAAGAAGTATGAGCTATTTATTGCCTGCTTCTTCCCTCAAGCCTTAAGCCCTGGAAGACAAAAGGAAGAGGAAAATAGTAACTCACAGCCAGGGATTCTGAGTAAGTTTCCCCCAGTTGGGTGGATTCCTTCAGGGAGGGTCTGTACTCCAGCTTCTGCAGCAGAAGGTGCAACACCTTAGGGCAGATATGACGGCTGGATCCCACTGCTCTCCACAGCTCCACAGTGTCCCTGTGGAGCAGAGGTATGGTAGGGCTCAGTGGGCTCCCAGTCAAGACCAAGGGCCATGGTTGACCCCAGTCCAATTCAACAGTTCCATGAATATTGCTGTTCCTCTTGCCACAGAAGGCTGTGACCATCCCACCCCTCTCCCACAAGAATAATCAGCCCAGGGCCAAGTAGACCCTTGCCACCCCCTCTGCACTACCCAAACTCTTTGGGAGGCAAGAACTATCTCTAACCACTTTGCCTGTTCTCCTGGGATTTTGCCTGCCCCCAGGCTTCAGCTCAGCCCTTTACCTGTTCATGGGTATTGAGAATTCCAAGAATGTGAAGACAAGTTCCTGAGTGTGATATTGGGCCAGTAGAGAGATAGCCCACAGGGCAGCCTTCTTGATAGTTGTGGTTTGAATAAGACAGAGCTGGAGGTAAATCCTCTTTCCAATTTCGGCCACCTGCATAGGGGCAAAGAGGGCTGCACCAAGGTCCCATTCCCATAGGTAACCTGCAAACCCTGCTTAGCAAGTCTGCTGAGCTTCCCCCACCTCCCCAAATACTCTTCCTCCGGAACAGCCATTGGCTCTTGGAAAACAGCTTCTGATAGAAAACAGAGCTCCAAACTTGGCTTCAGCAGCCAACTGTCAAACCTGCTGATTGCTAAGGATACCACAGAATACAAATTTAATTCACATTTACACCCGGTTATTGAAGTGAAAAATCATGGGAGAGGCCCAACTCCAAAGGAAAAATTAGGGGGGAGTTAGAAATAAGCTTTTATTCAAGCCAAATGAGAAGACTGTATGGTGGATTAAGGAGAGATTATTAACAGTAACTGACAGTGAGTAGGGTATTGAAATTTATCTAAGTGATCACTGCTTTAAAGGTATGCACAAAACTCTTCCATTTAATGTTATGTTTGATTTAGCAAAGTATTATATAAGACAAGCATGTTAGTTTCTCAGTTGATCACGATCATGGAAAGCCTCTAAGCCACAAGGCTGATCTTAACTGCCAGCAAAATACCTGAAGATAGAAATAGGATCTTGGGCAACAAACTTGAAATCTTAAATATGAAATGACTACAGTAATGTGTGACCTTGGGTAAGTCCCTAGACCTTAGTTTCCCATAAAATGAGGGGGTTGGGTTAGATAGCCTCTGAGGTACCTTCCAACTCTAGCTAGGAGAGCTAGTAGCCTATAGTAATGTCATTGTATGAGGCCAAGATCAACAGCCTTGTTTTCCCTTCATTTCTGCCCCTCTCCCTGGAGGGGAATCAATAGAACTACAGTAAAAGATCGGCATGTTTTTGCCACACTCAACCTAGGATATAAGGAACAAGGCAATCCTTTTACACCTCCCTAATCAACTCACTCTCCCACTCACCACAGAGGCTCTTCCAAACCTTTTCATCCTTCCTCAAACCTCCCATGGCTCCCTTTTCCTCCACACTCTCAGATGAGAACCTTGCCTCCAATTTCACTGAATAATTTGAGACTATTTGATGAGTGCTCTCTCTCCTCCCCTCCTCTTCCTCATCCCACATTACCCTGAGGCCTTCTCTCTCCATCCTCACCCCTGTCTCACATAAAGACGTGTCACTTCTCTGCTACGGCAAACCTGCTGTGTGCACAAGTGATCCCATTCCATCCTATCCTCTCCAGCAGATTGTCCCCTCTATCATGCATATTTTCACTAATTTTCAACCTCTTCCTGCTCATTGATTGCTTCCCTACTGCCTACCATTATGCCTATGTCTTTCTCACCGTCAAAAACCCCTTCACTTCATCCATCCCTGCTAGATATCATCCTGTATCTCTCTTTCATTTTGTGGTCAAATTCTTTGAGGATTCTTTCATGAAGGCAAATTAGGCCATCTTTTGCCTCATTTCTTACCTAGCTTTAAATCACTGAATGGGTGTTGCCTCAGACAAGCTGAGACCTGGGAAAGTTTAAAAAGGCCAAGGTCTCCCACTGCATCCAGGACCATCTCCAGTCATCCTGACCTATGTCCTGTCACTGAAATCCCATGACTCCATAGGAGAGTGAGGCTGGTGACTCTGCACAACTCTGCCTCACTTAAATCCAATTCATTTGCAAGTCAAGACATCACCCTCCTGATATCATCAGTCCTCTTCCAGAACAAAGGACTGACAATAACAACCTCCTTGAGAAAGGTCATCTATGATAGATGCCTCCAATTCCTCTTCCTTTCATTCTCAAGTGTCTACAATTCAGCAATTGACCTCATCATCCAACCACAACTGCTCTCTCCAACCTTACCCATGACCTCTTAGTTGTCAAATCCAGTGGCCTTTTCTAAATCCTCATTCTTCTTGACCTCTCTGAAGCCTTTGACAATGTGGATCACTCTCTTCCTTGATACTTTCTTCTCTATAGGTTTGTATGAAACTACTCTATCCTGGCTCTCCTCCTATGTCTCTGACCACTCCTTCTCAGTCTCCTTTGCTGGATCATTGTTCAGGTTGTGGCCATGCCCCAAGGCTCTGTGTTGGATCCTCTTCTCTTCTTCCACTATACTATTTCACTTGGTAACTTTATCAGTTTCCATTAATTCAATTATCTCTATGATACTGATTCTCAGATCCACTTATCCAGACCTAACCCCTCATCACCTCTAATCTAGTATTTCTAACTGACTATTAGACACCTTGAACTAGATGTCCAAACCTGAATTCATCTTTCCTTCCCAAACTCTTCCTTTCTCTGAATTTCCCTGTCAGTGTCAAGGGCACCACCACCCTCCCAGTCACCATATAGCCTAAATGTCACCCTTAATTCTTCCCTCTCTTTCACCCCTCTCTAGTTCCATCCATTACCAAATCCTATTGATTCTACCTTGGTAACATCTTTCCTATATGCTTCCCACTCACCTCTGACATTGCCATCACTTCACACTTAAGACTATCGCAGAAGCTGCTGGTAAGGCTGCTTGCCACAAGGCTCTCTCTACTCCAGTCCATCCTCCATCAAACTGTTCTTCCTAAAAGCACGGGTCTGACCACATACCCCCTCTCCCTCTATTCAATAAACTCCATAGGCTCTCTATTGCCTCCAGAAGCAAATATACAAGCCTCTGTTTGGTGTTCAAAGCCCTTTTCTTTCTAGTCTACTTCCACATTACATCTCCCCCCCTCACACCCTCAATCATTACTACAGATACTGTGATCCAATAACACTGGCCTCCCGCCTGTTCTTCACATAGACTCCCTATCTCTCAACTCCAGGCATTTTTGTTGGTTGTTCCTCCCTCCCCCACCTTTCACCCCATGCCTGGAATGCTCCTCACCTCTGTCTTCTCTGACTTCCCTGGCTTTTTTCAAATCCTAGCTAAAATATCAACAGGAAGTTTTTCCCAATCCACCCCAATGGCCTTCCTCTTCTCTCCTCTCCTCTCTTCACTTCTTTCTCTCTGTCTGTCTCATTGTCTCTTCTTCATTTTATCTCATCACCTTGTTCCTACATAATTGCTGCCCCATTAGTCTGGGAGCTCCTTAGAATAGACTTTTTCTTTCATTGTATCCCCACTGCTTGGCAGAGTGTCTGGCACATAGTGGGTGCTTGATGACTGACTGATTGATTGGAGGTAGAATTATTACACCCCCACTGTGAGCCAGACACTGCTTTTATTCCTTCTCCCCTTCGTACATTTCTTTCTTACCTGGGGATCTCCCTTCCCAGCTCACCCAATCTTGCTGATATCCCCACACCAGAGGACTTTGTGTTCTCTTGGTTCCAGCTCCCACATAGGGGATCTCCTGACACCTCGTTCACTCAATGCTCCCCTTCAGCAACCCTGATTGCTCTCTCCTGGGGTTTAGGAAGTGGAGGTTGGGGGGAGGGTGGAGGAGAAGCAGTAGCCTGGCCTGTTTCTGACATTGGACTCAAACAACTTCAGTGTCTGCCAGTTTCAACCCCTTAGGAGTAGGGCATGTGACTTTGAGCAAGTCATTTCATTTCTTCTGTGTCTCAGGCTTTTTTCATCTGTAAAATTGGGACAATCACCCCTACACAACCTATTATGCATAATTATTGTAAGGACCATACTTTGTAAATCTTCAAAGTGCTAAAAAAATAAAATCAAAATTTAAAATTATAGTGAGTTGAGTCAGAAAAAAACGTATACCATAACGACCATTGTAAAGCTATCTGGAAGCCTTCTGCCCTCTGATCAATGCAATGAGAATGCAATTCATTGTAGAGAGCAGAGCATGAAGGTGATACCCACCTCAGGCCAGATGAAGATGGACTCAAGATCCGGAAGGAGGCCTGCTTTGGGACAGCCCACCCTCGAGTAGCCTAGACAATGCTTAATTGTTACAAGTGTTTTCTTTTTCTTTTCTTTTTTTCCCATTGGGGGAGGGAGAGAGAAAATAAACGCTTGCTAATTGAAAAAATCAGAACATCAAACCCGATCAATCTTAAAATAGGGAGCAACATAAGCCATGATTTTGTGGCTGCCTCTGTTTACACAGGTGGAGTTTTCCTTTGCAGTTCTCACATTTCCGCTCCACTTGGGGACTCTGGGGAACAGAAGGGAGAGGGGGGAGGGGAGGAGTTGAGAAGAAGTAACTAAAGCTGCAAAGTGATGGGAGTGTCATTAATGGCCACACTGAGTTCAAAGCCCAGAGCCAACTGCTTGGTGGCATCATGTATGCCCCACATGGAAGAGAGACCACCCTGCCTGGCTGCCAAGCTGGAGCAAGACCACACGGACATTGCAACCCCACACCCAACCCCAGCCCCTCTCTGGCTCTGGGGAGTTTGGGGATCAGAAGCCATGACTTGTGGGAGCCCAGAACAATGGCTGGGGGATAGGGGAGGTTGAGCAGAGATTCCCATCTTGGATCTGCTCTGAGCTTAATTAGTTCAGCAGGAGACTAAGGGTCAAGGGTCAGCTCCATCTTATCTTGCCCTAGAATCTCACCCAGCACCCTGTGGTGCTGCTTTTGCCTGGCTGGGCTCCCACGGATCAAGACCTCCAGCCCCATAATTCTCCGAGGAAGGGGATGGACAGGCACCTCCATGTGGAGGACTTTGTCCCTGCTGTGCTTGCCTGACCTGGCTCTCTCTTGCATGATGTGTGGGGTGCAGAAGAACCCTCCTCTATGTGTGAGCTTGTCTGCTGGTGGGGGAGGTACTGGACCATTCTGGGAGGGAGGAGTCCTTGGCCTCTCCACACCCCCAGCGACTTGCCCGTGGGTGCAGCCTTCCCAAATAGAATCTCCGAGCAGCTAACTCACCAATTGGTGATACTTCCAAAATGCTTATCAAAGGGTTACATCCATCATATCCTTCTGCCTCTGCATCCCCAACATGTAGTACAAGCAAGGTTGTATGACAGCAGAGAGGCTGAATAAATGTTTGTTGTTCTCTACTGCTGGAGAGAGCATGACCTGGCCATGTGCCATTTTGGGGCCTCACCCAAAGTCACTTCTTGAATTCCAGAGAATGGAGGGCAAATGAGCTCCTATGCTGTTCAGAACTCTTTGGAGGGGAAGCTCTGCTGGGGTCTCTTTGCATCTCCCCCCCACCAGCTCCCAGTGCAGCCCTGGACAGGCACTGGACCAGTGTTTACATGTTTGTTCCATGGAATTCCTTGGCTCACAACAGTGATGTTCTGAACTTAACAGGGCCTCCCCTTTCCTTTGTGTCCTAAGGAAACTTGCTGCCTCCTCACCTCCTTGAGATTGTTCCCATAGCATTCAAAGATCTCACACAGCATCTCGGTGGCAGTCTGGGCTCGGAAGAGGATAGTACAGTGCAAGCCATCCATTACAGTCATCGTGAAATCCTTCAGCTGCAAAATGTCGAAGTGGTCCCCGAAGGTCTGCAGCAAATGAAGGCGTCAGCCAGGAGGGGTATGGCTGGAGCTAGGGTATCCTTATCTTTGAGGCATAAGTGGATGGTGCAGAGGGAGCACCTGGCAAAGCTGGGCTCCCAGGTGGGAGCACTACTCTAGCCTGCTTAGGAGAGCTCACTGAGCTCCCCCTACTGATTGGCCATGAGAGGATTTGAAGCTCTAAGGAAGCTGGGCCCTTCTAGATTCTTTTACAGAGGACAAAAGAGACCTAGAAAGGGATGCCCAAGGTCATTTGTGAGTGGCAAAGCAGGTACTCAAACCCAGAACCCCTGAATCCAAGGATGCAATGGCTCCCCTGCCCCAGTGGGGAAGGGGAAGGGGAAGTGATGGCTCATATAAACAGATGGAGCACTGAAAGGAAACATGTCAGTTAATCAATCCAACTGCCTCATTTTACAGAGGCCCAAAGAAGTTCAATGAATTCTCTTGTAGTCTGGCTGGGAGCTCAGGCCATGGCTGCCTCCTCTTCCCTTAAAAAGGGCCTATGGGGGAATATGCTGCCCCAAGTAACCTGTTCGCCAACACTGCCCCCCACCAATGACCTCCATTATGCTCTGTGATTCAGACTTTCTTATAACTCCTATTGCTCAAGCTCTTTAAGGTTTACAAAACACCATCCTTCAGACAGCCCTGGGGATGGAGAGTGCCAAAATTGTGATCCTCATTTTGCTGATGAGGAAACTGAGGCCCAGATCAGAGGAAGAGATTTGGTTGAGGTCACACAGAAAGTATCAGTTAAGATCTGGGTCCCTTGACCCATGACGCCAACATTTTCTTTCTGGTATCAGAGTCCCTTCTTGGACAAACAGCTCCTCTCTAAATGGTCACTTCCTTCTGTTGGGAAATATTTGGAGTAGCTGGCCTCTGGCCCTACAACAGGGGGTAGGTTGGGGCCTAAGGAATCCTCCCTGTGGGCTCCATACTCCCTCTCCCACCTGCCTGGCTAGTTGTTACCTTCACAATCTGGGAGCAGCTGCTTAAAAAGTTGATAGTGTGTGAAGCATAGACCTGGTTTGATTGGCAGAACAGAAGCCTCCTCTTTTTCTTCAGTCTGGTTTCGGCCTCGTAGTAGAGTCCTGCCAGGCACAGCCATGCCCGGGAACAGGGTTGTTATTCCTCTGTCCCCCAGCAGAGATCCTCAGGAGAAGCACCTCCCCACCTCAAGGCCAACTACCAATGTTCCACAGAGGGGCTTGGGGTCTGCAGATACTGGCCTACCCTTCTGTCGAAGCAGGATGGTGTAGAGATAGAAGATGCCTTCCAAAGCCTGCTGCCTGGTATCTTCATCAGGATCACCACAGAGCATCCCCAACATGCCCACCAGGCAGCCTATCCTGGTGAACTTCATCTTAGACTGCAAGGAAGGGGAAAGAGTTAGTTGGCCCCTGCTCACATAGGCCCAGGCCCAACACACTCTTGCTCCAGAAACCACCTGGGCATCTCATCCACCACGGTAGCCCTTAGGTACTGGCCCCCAGAAAACCTTCCAGAAATAGGGATGGAACAGAGGGCCATGACTGGGTCTTTGTTACTGATTAATAACTAAAAGGGCCATTTGCTAGGCAGGTGCTGTCATTAGAAAAGCTTGCCTCTTGGCTTATGCTAACATGAAGCCTGATTTCACCCAACCCTCTAAACATTCTGAGCACATTTTCCCCAGTTACCCATATGATTATGGGTATTCATGTACCTATCTCATTTCCCTTTCTCTAGCAAACTTTCTACTAGTTTCCTCCTCTGTAAAGTGAAGGGGCTGGACAAGATGGCCGCTGAGGATGGAGATGGCATCCTAGCAATAGATTTAATATCTTGTGATAAATGTCTTGATTAAGGTCATTCAGGTAGTATGAACACAGACCAGTGTTTCTACTATACCATACCATCACATAGGTGGATAAGAGGGAGGGTTAATAGGTGAGTGGAGGGATGAACTCTGTCCCTTTGGGGAATTATCTGTCATTGGCTGCCTGTCCGCTGGCCTTTCAGGGCTGTTGGGAGGACCCAATGGAATGCATTTACAGCTGTTACAAAGTGAAACAGGCTATTTGGGGACATAGTAAGTTGATCTCTGCATGACTAAAAATCTTTAAGAGAAGGCCTGATGGCCATGTGTTGAGGATGTCATGGAGGAGGTTCTGAATCACATGCAGGTTGAACTCCATGCCCTTTAAGGGCCCCCTCCCTTCAATTCAGCCTATAACTGGCATTCTACTGGCTGGGAAAAGGCCAGATACATGGAAGTAAGTTAATCCAATAAGCATTTGTTCATGGGCTTAACAGAGCCCACAGCAGAAAGTGTAGGGGCATGGAGATAGGCTCAATCATCAGCTCTGAGAAAGATGACTTGGGGATCGAGGGGGTCCCAAGATCTGAGCTATGAGGGGCAGGGCACAACTCACTTTAAAGTTGAATCGCTCCACGATGAACTTGAGAAGGATAGTGCTGCTTCTCACTGCCCTCTGGCGCTCATGGGAGAGTTTAGAATCCATCCAGATGACCATTTGCTGGAGATGAGGAGAGAATCATGAATAGAGAGGGGCAAGAAAGAGACCCAGCTAGAGCATGAGGCCTTCACTGGGAATCAGATAAACAAGATCCCCAGATTTTCAGTCCATAGTGAGGTAAAGGGAAGCCCACTGGATCTGGAAGCAAAGGTCCTGGGTTCGATGTTTCTGGAACGTGTTGGTAAATATTTAACAATCAGCTGGGGGGGGGGAGGATGTATGCACATTTTAATATTTCATACTCATTATTAAAATTTTCTCTATCACTTTCTTAATTCTATCAACAAAACAATAAATCAAACCCATTTTGAGGTGTTAATGCTTACACTGAAAATTTTAAGAATCAGCTCCAGCCAGCTGGCTCTAATTTTACCCATTTGACCTCAAGCAAATCTCTAGGCCTCAGTTTCTTCATCTCTAAAATGAGGCTTTGGTCTGATGAGCTATAATTACTTCAAGCTGTAAATTTATGATTATATTGTGAAACCATATTTCAAGCTTCTTTTTTTCATTTCCCTAGAAATATTAAGAAATAGTATTTCTCTCTAAAGCTCTTTCCAGACTCCTGGAAAAAGCCCCTTAGTTTAAAAGTAGGTGATATATAAACACAAAAGTGGGAAAAAAAAGCATTTCTCTGGGAAATGGATTAAGAGGGTCCTGGGAATAACTCAGTTTTCTTGTTGATATCAGTGTTTTTCTGGTCACCTGAAGGACTGGAGCTAGGAGCTGCCCTTCTGGGTGAAAAAGGAGGAATAGGTCCAAGGAATGGGGGGATACTTTTAGGGGAAGTTAGGATCATGCCTTGGGTGCAGGTTTTCTGGCTCCAAATCTTTCCCTCTATTGTTTCATGCCTCCTCTCTTGTTCTAAGCTTGTCCTCTTTTCTCGGTGCCTCTCATCTCTGGAAAGGATTCCCCCCAACCTGCTGCATTCATTTAAGGAGATCATAGGGGACTATGGAGGGATCCTCTCCTCTCCTCTCCTCTCCTCTCCCCTCCCCTCCCCTCTCCTCTCCTCTCCTCTCCTCTCCTCTCTCCTCTCTTCCTCTTCTCCTCTCTTCTCTTCTCTACTCTTCTCTTCTCTTCTCTCTCTCTCCCCTCCTCACTTTCCCTCCTGTAGCAGCAACCACACTGCCATACCCAGGATGGCTGCTAGCATAGGCTCTTAGATCTGCTTTACCAGGAAAACTAGCTGTTTAAGGGGTCAACAATCTTTTTTAATTACATTGACTAGTTCAGGGGAAAAGTCAGCTCCCTGAACTTCAGAGAAAATACAAACAGAGAAAATACAAGCAGAGAAATAAAGACCAACAGACAGGGCTCTGACTGCTTGAATCAACTATACACTTTACATGCATGACTAGATGGGAATCTCAACCAGGGAATCACAAGATCCTTCTAAGTGAGCCCCCAAAGCAAAATACCAACTCAGAGTATATATACACTTCTCAGAGCCAGAAGGCATCACAACCCTCCTGACTCAGTGCCTAATTAGAAATTAGTAAAAGGTGTGAAAGCCTTCCTACAAGCAAGCCTCCCCTAAGCAAGCTTCCCTTAATGAGCTCCATGTGAGGCCCATCAATGGTCAGGGAAGATTTTATACCCCATTAAAATTACATCTCCCTCGACCCCAAGCTCAATAATTTGTTGGATATAGATTAATGTTAAAGTAAACAGAATTGTTTCTGGAAGCCCTGAGCCTAAAAACACAGAGTACAGTGTTACAATATCAATATAAATGCTCCTCCTTCCTTGGTACTATGAGCCTATCATCAGCCTTAGTTGGGACAAGCCCCTGGGGACCAATTCACAGGATCCTAGCATCCTAGATCTAGGGCTGGAAGAGCCTTCAGAAGCTAGTCCACCCTGCTCATTTCATAGAGGAAGAAACTGAGGCCCAGTGATATAAAATGACTTGCCAAGAGCCACATAGCTATTAAGTACCTAACAACAGGATATGAACCCAGGTCTCCTTGACTCAAAGCCTCTATACTATGCTGCCTCAATGAAAGCTCCTGTAATGACTGAGTGATGGGAGATAGATGATGGCAGGTGGAAGAGTCTTTGTGGAGAGACTGGAAGAGATCCACATGGAATGATGGTGAGATTGGGACACAGGCTTATTTGGGGAAAGACTGAAGAGACCGAGGTAACAGTCAATTCAGTTATTCCTGTCAAAATAATGGCTTTTTCATTGGGAATTTTTACCCATAAGTAGTTAGTGTACCTTCCCCAGAGGAGTCATAGGAAGTAGAACCAGAAAGGAACTGCAGCTTAATTAGTCCAACCCTGCAGGTTATAGATGAGAGCCAGAGAGGGGATGTGAAGAGGGCACCATCCAGACTTTTAAATCAGAGGCCCAGAACAGTAGCAGATGGGAAAGGGTTGGATGAGGGAGGAAGGGGCCTTCCCAAGATCTCTAAAATTCTGGGCAACAAGCAGCCTATTCCAGGTCCACTTAATGGGACCCTGGAGGTGACTTTCCTTTTCACTGGGCATTGGAAATCACAGAACATCAGACCTGCCAAGCAGAAGATCAGAGAAACAGAGCTCTGGAGTTGGAAGGGGTCATCTGGTCCACCTGCCTCATTTAACATAGGAGGAAACTGAGGCACAGAGCATCTAAGTGACTAGTCCAAGATCACACATAGGACCCTAGATCTGGAACTGGAAGGGGCCTTGGAGGCCATCTGGTCCAACTCTCCCATTTTTCAAGGCAGGTAACAAGGCACAGAGATTCAAAGTGACTTTCCCAAAGTAAGTAGGAGAACTAGGACTTGGATAGAGGACATTAGCTTTCATCATCCAGGGCTTGCCCTTCTCCCCTTGCTTCTCCTGGATCTCAAAATACATAGGAATGAGTTAAGTTTAAAGTGAGGATTTGGCTAATGTTCTCTGAGGTTAAAAGAATCTCCAGCTTCCATGCAATGAATGACTCTGCCTGTTACTCTGAGATGCAGTCACCCTGCCCATTTCTCCCAGGGAGAGCCCTTGCCTCTCTGTTACAATCTTGGGGTGGGGGAGCCCATACCTCTAGAATATAATGTACTTCTTCTGGATTTGGGTTTTCATACAGGAACCCCTGGAGTACTTGATCTAGGGCTTGAATTGTTTGCCTGTAGAGAACCTGGGAGAGGAAAAGGAACCACCAGCAGAGGTCTGGGTCTGGAGGCTCCAAGCGAGCCCCTCACAGAGGCAGGAGAAAACCCCAAAGGTCACCTGATCCCCCTCTTCCCAATCAACTTAAAGTACACAAACATTCATTCATTCATTCATTCATTCATTCATTCATTCATTCATATATGTTGGAATCCTGCTGTATGTCTAGCCCTGGGATAGACACAGTGGGAGATTACAGAGAGGTCTAAGCCTTAAGGGAGCTTATAGTCTAGTACTCATGCATATATATTTAGATGTAAAAGTAATCAAAATCAATATTTGCATTCCTGGCAAAGACATGTTGGTCAGTTGCCTTATGGCCCCATTTCCTCTCCCAGTGACTTCTCTGACCCAAACACCCACTCACTGGCCAGCATTCCCCTGTCTGTGTTCATGCTCTTTGAGGGAAGGGACTGGTTGACTTTTTAAAGGTTTTCTATCCCCAGTGCTCAGCATAGCATCTGGCAACATAGCAAGTGCTAAATAGAGGCTTTTTCCTTCATTCCTTTATGTACATGTAAACTTCCCACAGCATATTTGTGTCCCCTCTACTTTTCTCCCTCTCTGGTGCTTCTCCTAGTGATCTCCTCAGCTCCCATGGATTCCCTTCCCTCTCTCTATGGGTGATTCTCATCTCTATTTCTCTGTCCCTCACCTTTCTCCTAACCCTCAGGCTAACCTCTGCTACTGGATGGTAGTCACTTCTAGCTGGATGTCTCATAGACATGACTCATTATCTTTTTCACCAAACCCTCCCTTCTTTCTATCTTTCTTGTCATTGCTGGGAGCACCGAGAGCCTCCAAGTCACCCATGTTCACAATGTAGGGGTCATCTTTGATTTCTCACTAACTCATCCTTTCTCTCTCCAAATCCCATAGATTTTGCCTTCATAACTTCTTACCAACATGCCCCCTTCTCTCTTTTGACACAGCCACCTTTATGGTGCAGGTCCTCATCCCTTCACCCCTGGACTACTGCAATAGCTGCTGGGGCAACTGCTTGCCTCAGTCTCTCCTCACTCTAGTCCATCTTAGATCTTTAAGAAGATCTAAGTGATCTCCTTAAAGCATAGGTTTGACCATATTATGCCCATATTCAATAAACTCCAGGATCTCCATTACCTCCAGGCTCTAATATAAATCCTCTTTGGTTTTGTTGTTGTTATTGTTATATTTTTAGGCAATTGGGGTTAAGTGACTTGCTTAGGGTCACACAGTTAGTAAGTGTCTTGAGGCTGGGTTTGAGTTCATCTCCTCCTGGCTGGTGCTTTATCCACCGTAGCGCCACCTAGTGGCCCCCTGTTTGGCTTTTAAAGTCCTTCATAACCTGGCCTCCTGACTTTCTAATCACCTTAAACTTCACTCATTCCTATGTATTTTGAGATCCAGTTAAGACTGACCTCCTTGATGTTCCTCAAACAAGGCACTTCATCATTTCTGGGCATTTTCTGTGGCTGTCCCCCAAGCCTAGAATGCCCTTACTCCTCATCTTACCTCCTGGCTTCCCTGGCTTCCTTCAGGTCCCACCTAAAATCCTACCCTATACTAGTCACACATAGGATCCTATACCTAGAGCTGGGAAGGGTCTCAGATGCTATTGAGTCTCTCATTTGGAAAAGAAGGAAACTGAGGCCCAGAGAGCAGAAGGGATTTTCCTGGGCTTTCAAGATAAGCTAGATCCAGTCAATCTGACCTTCACTCCACACTCCTGAATTTAATTATTATATAACACGGGAAAGTTGTCTAACCCCTGAGTCTTACCTACCTCATCTGTACAATGGGCATTATATTTATACTGCCTCTCTCAGATTTGAGGAAAGCAGTATAGAAATGTCACCTAGACCATTATTCCTTAGCTTCCTTTCAGGGAAATGAAGACAACATCCTCCATCTGGTCATAAAGATGCATCTACACAAGGGGTACAATGTCCTGCTATCTCCTTCCCTAGATATAGCACATAATTAGATGCAAAGTGGAGCACTACGCAGAATGGAGTTGAAGTTGGGAGGACCTGGGTTCAAATCTTGCCTCTGATACTTACTAATTGTGTGATCTCAAAGAGGTCACTCAGTTCTCTCAACTTCAAGTTTGGGCTGAGACTATTTCCTTTTAATTTTTTTGCCTTTTGGAGGGCAATTGGGGTTGAGTAACTTGCCCAAGGTCACACGGCTAGGTTTTTGTTTGTGTGTGCTTTAACTGTCTGAGGCTGGATCTGAACTCAGGTCCTTCTGACTCCAGGGCCAGCGATCTACTCACTGCACCACCTAGCCACCCGAGACTATTTCTTAAGACTCAGAAAGGCTGTGATAAAATCACATATCCTTGGTGGATTGATGTATTCCATAGATTCATATGGTAGGGAGATATAAATACATATTGATATGTGGGTATTTGGTCCCCAACACCCTCTTTGCTACTGGTACCTTCATACTTGACTAGGGTTTAAAGTCCCTGCCCAAAGTTGAGGTGAAGATGGCCTATTCCCTTTGTAATCACCCCCTATACATACAGATATATACACACACAGATACATGGACACACAGACACATAAAAACATGCAGATATGCACACAGATACACATACAGACATACACAGACACACAGAGACACACAGACACCCACAGATACACACACACACATATGTGTGCGGGTTTGCGTCCTGCTATTTTCCCCTCCTTTTAAGCCAGGTGGGGTTCTAGATCTGTTAATATTGGAACTGGGAATTGGATGCCCTTCAGCAAATGATATCATTGTAGCTCAAAGTAGGGCCCAACTCCTTGCCATCTGCTCTGCAGAGGTGCCTTCTGGAACAGAGACTATGCTGAGGGGAACCTTTAAACCTTTCCGCTCTGAAACTCTTATCCTGGGACTGTGGTGTCTTGTATGTCCCACAAGACCTGCTCTATCTAGCTGGTCTCTAACACAATTCACTTTACACTCCAAGTGCCTTTTCACTATCTCCTCCACCCCCACACCCCCACCCCTGTTCCTGCCCTTTAACTAAAATTAGTCTTGCATTGTTCCTGGAAGGGATCCCTTGATTTGCTCACTCTCTAGCCCTTTGCCTTTCTACACGAAAGCTTTCCCTTCCCCTTCTCACATTAAAATGTAAGTTCCACTGGGGAAGGGACTAGCTCATTTTTGGTTTTCTATCCTCAATATTTAGCAAAGTACAGGCGCATAGTAAATGTTTAATGGATATTTTTCATTCATTCATTCATTTGCTCAGTCATTTATTCATAACCATTTTTTTAGTTGAGAAATGACTACCTCAAATGATGGGCTTCTCTTTAAGCCCTGCCTTGCCAGTGTTTCTGAGAACCCTGAAGTAAGTGAGGTCACCAGGCCATTTCTCTGGGCCCTCTTTCTATGTCTGTCTTGGCACGCCCACCACACCCCCTGTCACCCTCAGACAGTAATGTCCTCACCCCAGTCCACAGACAGTAAAAGTTAGGGGACACACCCAAGACCACATAGTATAGCCACTAGGGCATGGGACAGTCTGGGTTCTCATTCTGAGTCCTGACCTTATCTTGACTAGAAAGGTTGAGAAAGTGGCTCATGAGTTTGTGACAGGGCTGGGACTAGGAGCTACACCAGTCCGTCCTGAATGTTGTCCTCGTCACCTGAATGTTGGGGGGATTCATCATCAGGCAGGTATGCTTCTCCAGGCACTCTACCAGCGGCAGGGTGAAGACACTTCGGAAGCAGGTGTACAGCAGCTCCGACTTCTCTTTGACCTCTAGGGGGGGCTTTAGTTTGCTGCACAAGGAGATATAGTGGTGGGAAAAGGAGCAGCTGACGGGGGAAGAGAAATCCAGGGCAAGGGAGAGTGGACTCTAGGGGCCAGGACAGACTTCCCCCAGAGAGCAAGAAGCCCCTCAGGTTCTTTTCCTCTAAAAGGGAAAGGAAGAACCATGGTTTTTTTTGTTGGTTTTTTTTTTTTTTTTGCCTTTTTGGAGGGCAGTTGGGGTTAAGTAACTTGCCCAAGGTCACACGGCTAGGTTTTTGTTTGTGTATGTTAAGTGTCTGAGCCCGGATCCGAACTCAGGTCCTTCTGACTCCAGGGCCGGCGCTCTACTCACTGTGCCACCTAGCCGCCCCAGAACCATGGTTTTAACCCCTGAACTTTTACTAGTCTTTGTGGACACTAAGCCAGCCATCCCAGGAGAGGGCACTCTACTCCAGATGGGTCCTCTGGCTTAGAAGTACTAATGATGATTATGACGATAATGATAGCTTTAAGGTTTGCAAAGGGCTTTACAAATATCATCACATTTGATCCTCATAACAATGTTCTGAGGAAGGTATTAGTATTACAATCCCCATTTTATAGTTGAGGAACTGAGGCAGGCAGAGATGAAGTGACTTGCCCAGGGTCCCCAGGCTATTAAGTGTCTGAAGCTGGGTTTGAACTCAGATCTTCCTGTCCCCAGGCCTAACCCTCCACTATATCTTACCTGAACTCCTCACCTCCCAACCCCCTTCAACCATAAATTCTCAGGTAAGAAAACAGCAGCCACCGTGGCAACCACCCCCAGTCTCAAACCCAGGGTTGGAAAAGCCAGAAAGCAAGAAATGAAGTCGGAGTAGGGCTACCTGAGGCCTGCAATAGCCAGCATGGCATCCTGTAGAACTGAAGTGCACAGAATGTCCCGGGGTTCTTTTTCAATCAGCTTCTGCAGGAGATGAGGAAGAGGGAGCCCAGTGAAGGAGTATAGAGGGACAGAGGTCATAGTGGCCATGTTGCCTAAATGATAATACAATGAAGTAGAACTGGCAAAGGTTGAATGACTGAACCCAAGTGTAGATCCATTGGTAATCGAGGTCCATTTAAAACAAGGTCCCTGTGGAATAGCCTAAGGACAAGTCCTTGACAAATTGTCCACTATTTTTGTCAGTGTCTTGAGTAGAGGCACAAAGGCAGTATGTGCATGTGACTTGGAGCTGGGATGACAAGCCAAGATCCTTAACCCTAGTCCAAAAAGACCTCAAATGATGGGTCAAATCAAACAAGATGGGATTTAACTTGGGCTCCAAACATCAATCTCATAAATATAGGTGAGACAAGTGTCATAGGAGATGATTTAGAACAGGGGCAGGGAACCTGCATCTCAACGTCACATGGCCTCAAGGCCACAGGGTCCCCAACCCTGGTCAAGAGTTTTGACTGCATTGCAAGCTTGTTAGGAAGCAATAGCCTTCCCTTCAAATGCATCAAGAGGGTCCTGCTGCCCCAAAGGAGGTCACCTACCATGAGCTTTCTCTTCTCTTTTATTAACTCCTGACATTGCTCCCCTCCATTCTCTCCACTCTTGCTACAGTCTCTGCTCAAAGAGGTACCCTTCTCCTCCACAAAGCCAACCCCTCTACCTGGGCCCTTGATCTCATTCCTCTCACCTCCATTAGCCCCACTGATCATTTCCCCAACCTTTAATCTTACATCTCTCCCCATGAATTAGCTCTTTCCCTGCTACCTACAAACATACCCAGGTCTGTCTCATCCCTAATAAGCCCTCACTTGAACCTGTCATCCCCTCAAGCTATCATATCTCCCCTCTCCTTCACAGCCAAACTTCTAGTAAAAGCTGTCTACTCTCTTTGCCCCTTCCTTCTACTTCCCACTCAGTTCTCAATCCCTAGCAATCTGACTTCCATCCAGGGATGTACTGGTAACCTTTTAAGAATTGACTCTCCAAAACGCAAATTAAAACAACTCTGAGGCACCACCTCACACATATCAGATGGGCTAAAATGACAGTAAAGAAAAATGACAAATTTTGGAGGGGATGTGGGAAAATTGGGACACTAATGCACTGTTGATGGAGTTGTGAACTGATCCAACCATTCCGGAGAGCAATTTGGAACTAGGCCCAAAGGGCTATAAAACTGTGCATACCTTTTGATCCAGTAATACCACTATAGGTTTATATTCCAAAGAGACAAAAAAAGTGGGGAAAAGACCTAGTCATACAAAAATATCTATAGCAGGTTTTTGTTGTTTTTGTTGTGGCAAAGAATTAGAAATTAATGGAATATCCACCAATTGAGGAATGGCTGAGCAAATTATGGTATATGATTGTGATGGAATTAGTATATATGCTTTAAGAAATGGCAAGCAGGATGATTTAAAAAGAAAAACTTATTTTTAAAAAAAACCTTTACATGAACCTTTACATAAAGTGAAATGAGCAGAACCAAGAGAAGATTGTACACAGTAACAGCAATGTTGTATAACGATAAATTGTAAATGACTTATTCTCAGCAATACAATAATCCTAAACTATTCCAAAGGAATTATGATGAAAAAAATGCTATCCACCTGTAAAGAAAGAACTGATAGAGTCTGAATTCAGATCAAATCATGCTATTTTTGCCTTTAAAATCAATCAATAGATTTTTATTAAAAATCTAACACTGAAAATGAGCATGAAAAATAAAAATAAGCTACATTTACTTAGTAACTATTTCCATTTAAACTAATTAATTCCAACTTGACCGTGATACTTGTTCAGTGTTTGTTCCCATCAGAAGTTTGTTTTTATTTTCACAAACTTTGTTCATGTAACTTTTTTGGTTCCACTTTCCTTGTTTAGGATTATTTCATCAATATCGTCCCAGATTTCTTTACTTTCCTTATACCTGTCAACTCTAATTACATTATACTATTCCATTTTATTACTGCACCACAACTTATTTATGACTACTTTTAAAATGTGTGTACACTATGAAAATATTTGAACAGATTTTTATTGTGGTGGTGATTTTACTTATCTCCTTTTTAAAATATTTATTTTTAGTTTTTAACATTCACTTCCATAAGATTTTGAGTTCCAAATTTTCTCGCCCTCCTTCCCCTCTCCTCATCCCAAGAGGGTGTGCAATCTGATATAGGCTCTACATATACATTCATATTAAATGTATTTTCACATCAGTCATGTTATAAAGAAGAATTAGAACCAATGAAGAAGTAAGTCTATCATAATTGATCATTGCACAATGTTGCTGTTACTGTTCACAATGCTCTTCTGGTTCTACTCATTTCACTCAACATCAGTTCATATAAGTCTTTCCAGGTTTTTCTGAAATCTGCCTGCTGATCATTTTTCTTATAGCACAATAGTATTCTAGTACATTCATATACCACAACTTCTTCAGCATTCCCCAACTGATGAGGAAATTCCCTCAATTTCCTATTCTTTGCCACCATAAAAAGAGCTGCTATAAATATTTTTTACATGTGGGCTCTTTTTCCTTTTTAATGATCTCTTTGGGATACAGACTTAGCAGTGGTATTGCTGGATCAAATGGTATGCACAGTTTTATAGCCCTTTGTGCATAGTTCCAAATTGCTCTCCTGAATGGTTGGATCTGTTCACAACTCCACCAGTAATGCATTAGTGTTCCAATTTCCCCACATCTTCTTCAACATTTATCATTTTCCTTTTCTGTCATATTAGTCAATCTGATAGATATAAGGTGGTACCTCGGAGTTGTTTTAATTTTCATTTCTCTAACCAATAAGGATTTAGAGCATTTTACATATGATTATAGATAGCTTTAATTTCTTCATCTGAAAACTGCCTGTTCATATATCCCTTGACCATTTATCAACTATTTTTATCATACTATTTTAACTTTTTTATTCTTTGTTTTTTTTTGTCTGCTTTTTTTCCCCAATGTGGCTAATGTGGAAGTGTGTTTTGCATGATTGAACATGTATAAATCTGTAGCCCATTGCTCGCTTTCTCAATGGTGGGGGGAATAGAGATAGGAAGGGAAAGAATTTTGAACTTATAACTTAAAAAAGCAAACGCTAAAAATTGTTTTTATGTGTAACAGAAAAAAATTTAAAAACTGACTCTAAAAAACTAAGCACAACATGTTCTTAAGCTTAATCTGCAGTATTATGACTTTCTCATTCACTTTCTTAAGCCTAGAAAAGCAACACAACAGTAAATCAAACCCTGATACACAGCATTTGATGTTTAGAGGCATAAATGCTCAAACTAAAGCTTTAACAATTGGCCCTCAGAAGCTGGTCTGAGTTGGCTCCAGCACATCCCTGCTTCCATCCCCTCTACACAATTGAAACTTCTCTCCAAGGCTGCTCGTGATCACTTAACTGCTAAATCTAATAACCTTTTCTTAGTTCTTATCAGACTTCTTGACAACCTTTGATGCTGTTGGCCACTGCCTCCATCTCCCTCTCCTCCCTTGGTGTTCATGACACTGTTCTCTCCCGGTTCTGCTCCCATCCTTCTTTGTCTCCTTTGTTGGATCTTCATCCACATCCCTCAAGGTTCTGACCTGGGTCCTCTTCTGTTCTCTTTCTAAACATCTTTAAGTAATTGCATCAACTTGCATAGGTTCCATTATGATCTCTATACAGATGACTCTCAGATCTATATATCTACCTTCAGTTTTCTTCTGAGTTCTAATTCTGTATTTCCAGAAACAAATTGGACATCTCCAGTTGGGTGTCCTATAGAAATCTCAAACTCTACATGTGCAAACAGAGCTTACTGTCTTTCTCCCCCCACACTTAGCCCTCTTCAGAACTTCTCCATTGCTGTCAAGGTCACCACCTTCCAACCAGTCACCCAAATTTACAACTTCAAAGTAATCCTCAACTCCTCATTTTCCCTCAGCCCCCCATACCCCATGAGATGTTAAGTTTTGTCAATTCTAAGTCAATAACACTTCTCACATCAATGTCCTTAGCTCCTCTGCCAAAGTCACCACCTACCTACCTACCTCATCAGGCCCTCATGACCTTCAGTCTGTATTACTGCAACAACCTTCCAATTGGTCTCCCTCCTTTCAGATTCTCCCCTCTCCAATCCTTCCTCCACATAGCTGCCAAAATAAGTTTCTTAAAGCTCAGGTCTGACCACTTCACTCCCTTGCTTAAGCAACTTCACATTGGCTATCCCTTAGGATACCATGTGAACCCTTCACCTTGGCATTTAAAGCTCTCCAGCCTACCTTTTTAGGCTTTCTGCAATTCTTTCTGAGTTATAGAGCTAACTGAAGGCAGGCATAAGGATATATTGGCTGCTCAAGGTACCATCTTGTAGTTTTAGTTTCATATGTTCTATGAATTTTATTGCTGGAAGAGACCTGAGAAACCATCTGGTCCAAGATTCTCATTTTACAGAGGAACAAATTGAGGCCCATCAAAGGTAAGTGACTTGGCCAAGATCACAGACAGTAAATTCTAGAGCTGAGATCTGAAGCCGAGTTGTCTGACTCTTGCTGCCTCTCAAAGGCCCCTAAATCCCATCCTCTCTTAAACCTGGCCTCAGGGAAGCTGAAAAGCAGTGAGTCCCCACCCTCTGTGTACCAATGCTCAAAGGTTTAACCCACTCCTGAATTGTCCCTCTGCTCCCCCACCAAACTAGGCTCTCACCATCAGACACAGAACAAGCTGGGGCTTCTGGAAGAATTGGTAGCTCTTGACCTCTTTGTTGCTGTTGATGGCAGCAATGAGCATCATTGTGGATGTCAAAAAACTTTTCTTCAAGGGACCATCCTAGAGTTGCCAGGAAGCCAGGAGCAGGAGAATGGGGATGGGGAGGAGGAAGGGAATACAGGAGTGAGATGTCAGGGTGGAGTTCACATCAGCCAACCTCACGCTGGGCTTCTACACAATGAGGGTGCACAATAAGCTAAGGCTCATAGGACTTAGAGGTCCTGTCTAGAGACAGGCTGTTTCTCCCTAGTAGAATATGAGCTCCTTGGGGCAGATGCTCTTTCATTGTCTTGGTCTCTCATGTGCCTAGCATAGGGCCTGGCTAGGAGAGACCTTTGAGATCATCTTGTTAATGCTTCAAATGGGGATTACATTTGATGATCTCTGAGATCCTGTGATGTCAGCCTTCTCGGCCCTCTCTATGTACTCGCCTTGCCAATATGGTCTAGGAATCTAACTCTTATTCCTCACTCCTAATAACCCACCCATTGGAATCAAGGGATTTCCCCCTGGAGACTCAGTAGACTATGTGTGGGTCCTTTCCCATAGGAGGGAGTAGGAGAAGGAGGCCCTGATTCCCTGAGGATGGTACTGGTCTGCTTGGAAGAGGGTGGCCTAGCTTGCCCTTTCTCCATCTGTCCTGACCTCAGGACACCAAAGTATCTTGTATTCTGTTCCATTCCCCAACCATTCAACAGGATTGTGGCTACTTTTTGACATTCCTATTTTGTTCTGGTAGTCTGGAGTGCTGTAGGCTACCTACTTCCCCTCTCCCCACCCCCAGAATGCTCCCCTTGCTCTAAACCACAGCCGAGGTACAAAGTCTGGCAGGGCTAGGGATGGGATGATGGCTAATGGAATTTAATGATGAAGTCTCCCTTCCCTCAGCTGCTCTGCTCTGCTCTGCCCTGCCTTTCTTCACAATTCTGATCAAAAGTGTTGCTGAAGTGACTTGACTCCAGATGACTGGATGCCCAGATGACTAGGGAAAGGAAACAAGGCTGGTAGCACCCAAACAGATCAGTTCTGAGTCACACTCAGGCATTCTTATGATTCCTCTGCCAGGGTGAGGACACCCATTAGTCAGATGCAAAGATTGAGGCACTGAGCAGGGCAAAGGGACTGGAACACAGACTTTGTGTGCTATGGTAGTTGAATGGGGAAAGGGGAGCCTGAGATTTCTATCATCATACCCAGTGGCTGCACTGGAAGTAACACATGATCCTGGAGGCGATGCTGTCAGCCAGGGTCAGGATGTTGTCTCTTGAACGGGATGCCACATGTCCATAGCAGAGCAATACAGTGCTGCTGGCCCACTTCCAGTGGATGTCTTCCAGGTACTTCTGTGGAGCCCAGAAAGACCCACCCTCAGGAAATCCCCCCTCTCCTCTTCCTCCTCAGCTCCCATGGTTCGGGACCAAGCTAAGGCGGCATGTATATAAGACAATAAAAAGAGATGTTGCTCCCCACAGGAAGCTCAGCTCAGTCTCCAGTAAGCCCATTGGGCTGACAGGGTATTCATGCCATCTAGGTGCCCGCAGCAAAAGGAAGGGCCTCCAGGCAGAACTACCCATTCCAGATCTAGATGCTTCTCTGTGCCAGCTTTGAAAAGAAGATCCAGAATCAACCTACCCACCTTCACCCAATAGTGAACCAAGCCTGCCCTGGGGCCCACCCCTGCTCTTAGCTAACTTCCCCCCTCTGGGCCTCCTCCGTGCTTGTAACATGATGGGTTTGGGCTACACAATGTCTGAACTCCTTTCGAACCATCAGTATGCTCTTGAACATGAGCCACATGGGAATTTCTAAGGCCCTTCTGGTATCACTGGGAAGAAGGCTCAGTAACCTTGATTATCCTCTCAGAGGAACTACTGACCACTTGCCATGGGGGGCAAAGGTGATATGTGGAGAGGATCCCGGGGTGCCAACCTGGGCCTTGCCGCCCTCCCAGTTTGCTCTGTTTCCCCACTGGCTTGAAGGGCCCTGAGAGCACCACTAAGTACAATGTTTACTTACCTGGTCAGTCTTCTCCAGTATAGCGGTTCTGCCAAATTCCTCCAGCACAGCACAAGTGATGGTAAAGTGTCGAGTGGCTGCAAGCCCAATGGTGATGGCCATGCCCTGTGGGAATGGCAATGACAATGATATTTCCTCCACTCATTGTATTTTCATTCTGACAAAGAGCTTCCTTCCCCATAGAAGCAGGTCATATGGGCATAGTTACCCCATTTATAGACAAGGAAACTGAGGGGCAGCTTCATGTAGAGTCCTGGTTCAAGTCCTTCTTATACATATGGTCTCTGTGATCATGGGCAAGTCCCTTCCCCAATCTGGGCCTCAGTTTCCTCCTCTGTAAAATGAAGGGGTTAGACTAAGTGGCCTATGAGGTCCTGTCTAATACTTGGACTAGGAGCCTATGAAACAGGCTTAAAGAAGTTGTTAATAATTAAAATTAAAATTCTCTAAAATTCTCACAAAGTCCTACTCCAATAACTCATCACAGTATGGATATCATAGGGATCCTCAATCAGAAGTGAGAAGAGATCTTAGGAGGCATCTATTCCAACCCCCTAATTTTATAGGGGAAGAAACTGAGGCTCAGGTAGTGAGGTTACTTGTCCAAGGTCACACAAGTGGTGTCAGAGTCAGAATTTGAGCCTAGGTCTTCCTGAGTCCAAGCTCAGTGCTCCACCTATACCAAGATGGCTCCAGATTCTGGGAGGCCCTGCTGGCCCAGAGCCCAAAGGCACACTCCTTTATTTGGTGTTTAAATTGTTCCCATCCTGCCTTGGACTACCTCTCCAGGCCGCTTACACTCATGGACTCACTCTCTTCCAACCAAACTGGCTCTCCTACTGTTGCCCAGAGAGGACATTTTATCAGAGATCCCAGTGCCCCTGGGCAGACTGGGAATGCTCAGTCTCCAGCCTTTTGCCTCTTGGAATGCCTATTTCCTTCAAGGCTCAGCTTAAGTGCCATTTTCTACCTATGCACAGGAGGGGAAGGTAACATTATGAAATGCCTACTATGTGCTATTTTACAATTATTTCATTGGAGACTCACAACAACCCTGGAAGGTAGGTGCTACTACTATCCCCATTTTACAGATGAGGAAACTGAGGTAAACAGAGGTTCGGTGACTTGCCCAGGGTCACACAGCTGGCAAATATCTCAGGTCTGATTTGAACTCAGATCTTCCCGACTCCATATCCAGCACTCTATCCACTGTACCACATAGCTGCCTCAACTGAATGAAAAGTCCTTGAGTTCAGGGACTGTTTTATTTACATATAAATGTCTCTAGAGAGGTAGTAGTATTGAGTCAGTCTTGGAATCAGGAAAACATGGTATCAAGTCCAGCTTCTGACATATACTGGCTGTATGACCCTGGGTAAGTCACTTAACTTTTCAGTGCCCCAGACAACTCTAATTTGCAGAGTAAATCCTGATCTACATTGGTAGAAGGAGTTTTCACACTGGGAGGATGAAACCACAGGTCTCATCCATCCCCCTGCCCAAAAAGAACGATCCATAGTGTCTGGCACATAGTAGGTGTTTGATAAGCACTTTCTGATTGAAAGATTTCCTGATTCCCCTGCTTGTTAATGTCCTGCCCCCTCCATATAACTCTCTAGTTACTTCTCTATGTATATGCTATTTTTCCACAGTAGAATGTAAGCTCCCTGAGGGGAGAAACTGTTTCAGTTTAGTCCCTGCCATAGCTAGCCCATGGCCCAGCTTATGAATGTAATGGATTCCAAGTTCTACCTACATGGGCTAGCTTTGAGTATAAGATGAATGGCAGATGTCTGAGGACCTGCCTAGCTGAGTTCAGAAACACCTGCCACCATTTTCTGACCACAGCAATTCTCACAGAGCCACAGCAGATACACAGTCTGGGTAGGTTGAGAGAGATGGAGCAGAACACAGATCCTTGAACAAGTAGCAATAGCTCACATTTTGAGGGGACTCTCAGGCTTATAAAGTGCCTTCCTTCCCATCGCCTCAGGAAGTAGAGAGGTGTCAGGCCAAGGAGGACTTCTTTCCCCTGGATGCTCCAGTCAATTTACTGTGCCCTGGGGCTTAGGCTCAAGGTTGGCCTGAGGCTAGGTTGTAAACATGGCTAAATCTCTACTGCTTGTTCCTGTCACAGCATGTTCTGAGTACAGGACCTAGATACAGAACTCAAGAGGCATTAAGCAGTGACCAAGAGACAGTTGCCTACCTTTCATTTTCATCTAAACTTAATCCAGAGGATATGCTGGTAAATAGTTAACAACTAGCTCTCCCCCAAAAACGTACTCAAGACACACTTTGAAGTTTAATCTGTATTGTTAACATTTTTTCTATCACTTTCTTAAGTCTAGGCTGACAATCAACAAAAAAAGAAATCAAGGCCTGATGTGTAACATTTACTGATGTCTGAGGTGTAAACCCTTGCACTGAACATTTAACAATTAGGTCTTGGGAACTGGTTCTAGCTGGCTCCAGCACACCCCTGCTTCCCTATCTACCTCAGAAACTCACCGGCAACCTCCTAGGCACCAAATTTAATTTCCCCCCATCTTCCTTGACTTCTCTGCAACATATGGCTATGTAGTATTGCTTGTCTTCTAAATACTTTAATATTCCACACCTTGTATGTGGTTTCTTAACCTTTCTAGGGTACATGTAGGCACAAAACTAGTTAATGATGAAAGACATACTGGTGGAGAGAAGAGAATACTGGTCAGGAAGACTCAGTTCGAATCCTGCTTCTGTCACTTACTGTGTGACCATGAACTCTCAGACTCAATTATTTATCTGTCTTTAAGCCATGTTTCCAACCAAGCCTGAAGAATTTTGCATAAGACTTTCTTAATTGGTAGAGAGAATGACTCAACTGTGTATCTGTATGAGTTTATGCAAAAGTTTTGAAGAGGAGAGACATTATTTTTTCTGTGAAAGAGGAAATGCATGGCTCCAAACTCTCTTTGGGACTGATTCCAGACACTTGGAAAGAGAAACAGACAGAATTTTTTTTAAGCAATTGGGGTTAAGCAACTTGCTCAAGGTTACACAGCCAGTCATTATTTATGTGTGGGTGCTCATTTTCTGAGGCTGGGACCGATCCCGGGTCATCCCGACTCTGGGCCGACACTATTACTCACTGCGACACCTAGCCGCCCTGAAACAGACAGAAATTTAAATCTGCAGACACTCAGGAAAAGCCAGTGCCTCCACATGCACCAGATTGCCTCCCTTAAGACTTCAAGAAATACACATTTGGGTGAGATTAAGACCTCTCTCTCCCTTGAGTGAGATCTCATTTAGTCCCCCGTAAAGAGCTCATTCATTTTCATGCATTGTCTGATACATTCTAATCTGTAGAGCTTCTCTGATTTCTGTTTAATATATACTTGGATAAATGGGTTTATTTACAATTCACTATTTGTGATAGCCTTTTGTGTAATTAGCATTTGATGGGAATGAATTAAATCTATGGGTATAAGCTCAGGTATTAAAATCCCCCCTTTAAAAGATTGTGGCCAGAGAAGTGACTTGACCTTAAAAAATGTGTCCCTAGGCCAGCAATATTTGGGGGAGCAGAGAGATATAATTCTAGTCAAGTATCCCTTCTTCTCAGAGGATGAACAGAATGGCTAGCTTTGTGGCCTCCTGCTTCCCTCCAAGGAAGAATCAGGGATGGGCAATTGGACAGAGATGTGCAAGATTCCTGAAATTTCTGTTCATGACTACTCTCAATCCTCCTGTCTGTTCATTTAGACATCTCATGTGGATATAAATGTCTCACGTGGGCAGAACATATATTATTTTCTCTATCACTTTCCTAAGTCTAGAGTAGACCATCACCAAAACAGGAGCTCAAGTTTGCCGATCTCTGAGGTATAAATGCTCATACTGAAAACGACAATCAGCTTTGGAGTCAGCTGGAGCTTCCTCTAGCACACCCCTGGCTAGATGAACACAAAGAGATAAAGAATTTTCAAATATACCCATTTTTTGTTAACAAAAGGACAAAGACAGGAAACAAAAACAATTTTAAAAAGAATGGGAAAAAGGGAAAGGAACTGGCATTTCCAAAGGGAAAATTTCCCAATATAAATGAAAGGAGGCTAATCCCCAGATAAGCATAAGAAGTGATTGTCTAAAAATCAGAAATACAACATTATATTTCCTAGCTTGAATATTAAAATGTAGCTAGAAGTTTAAGCTGATACCCCTCTGGTCAGAAAATGTGAACAAAGAAAAGAAAAGGAAAGAAAACAGATCAAGTTGATTACTTAAAGGATCACAGATGTAGCTTGAAAGGGACCTTAGAAGCTATTCAGTCCAATCCTCCCATCTTACAGCTGAGGAAACTTAGATCCCAGAGGTGAAGTGATATATTGGATATGTAAAATGATATATTAGCAGCTATTTACTCCTCCCACACATTGTGGTAAAAGATAGAGGTCTTGAGCTTGTCTTCTCATTAATTCCCAGGCTTCAAGTACCCACAAACTAAACCAAAATTTTATTGTGATATCATTATAAGATCATCTCTATTCCTTGACCTGATTGGTTAATGAAGTGGGAAGTTAAGGAGCTCCACAGGAATTCATTCTGACATGTGGGAGGGGCCATTTCTAGTCCCGTTGAGGAAGAAGGGCAGCTGGCATGAGATCTCAAAGCATTTTCTTACCTCTCTCTGGAATGCATGCTTGTGGGAGGTGCCTAGGAGAGTGCTCAGGTGTTCCTTGACTACCCCGGAATTATCAGATGCTCTCAGGACAACTCCATAGTACATGTACAGGCAAGTCTAAAAGCAGAAAGACATAACTCAGCCCAAAGAGACTTTCAGACTCACTGTACTGTCACAGGGTCATTCAAAAGACCTGTCAAATGCTCCTCCACACAGATCCATTCCACTGACCCCAGGTAATGGGGCAACAGCCCAGTTTGAGAGAGAACCACCTGAGTATACAGTCCTTGGTAACAGTACATCTAGGTTCAAGTCATGCCTCCAATAGTTGTAGATGTTGTTTCCTATCTCCAGACCTCAGTTCCTCATTTTACAGATGAAGAAACTGAGGCATACAAGGTTAAGTGACTCACCCAGGATCACACAGCTAGTAAGTGTCTGAGGTTGGATTTGAACGCAGGTCTTTCTGATCCCAGGTCCAAAGATCTATCCGCTGAACCACCCAGCTGCCACTCAATTTTATTAGTCTTTTCTAAGAATCAGGTTTTTGCATGATTTGTTTTCTTTTTAAAAAATATGCCTTTCTCACTTCCCCCATTCCCCATCATGTATACTTGCTTGTAGCAAAGAAAGCCATTCAAGCAAAGATAACCTAAAAAAATGACTTTCCACAACATATGAAGCATTCTGGTCCTATAATCAATCTTCTGCCCCTCTCCTGAGAAAGGGAGGAGGAGGGAGGGAGGTCATCATCTGTTCAACAGGACAGGGATTAGTCATCAAAATTAATTTGAGTTGCACAATTTATTATAGACTAACCACTTAATTTGAGTCTTACTATGTTTTTTTTTTTCATATTAATATGTTCCCGTAAGCAACTATGGGTCCATTTATGGGACTTAATGGAGCTTCTCAGAAGAACCAGATGAGCTAATTAGTGCTCAAAGGATTAGGCCCTTTTCTTTGTTGTGTTAAAAGAAGGCTGCTAGGTTTGGCTGGATAGACCTAAGGGAGGGGCCCCAAGGCAGAAGTCACTAGGGAAATGTCAATCTTCCAAACTGAGGCAGCAGTTGCCACCTCCAAACAACAGGGCATCCCCCCAACCGCCCTCTCCACACTCCTTCCAGTTATGAGGTCATAAGAGACACCTCCAAAGCCATTTCCTTTTTCCTATCATTTTCCAAGGATAAGGGAGAGGACACAGCCAGGTGTGTCACAAGAGTGCTTTAGGCACAGTGGTCATGGCAGAGAGAGTTCATGGGCATTTTGTGAGTAGCAGCTCCTAGGACTTGGTGCATCTTTACCCCAAGTTAGGGGTGTACTAGTAAATGTTTAACAAGTTTTTGTGTGTGTGTGTGTGTGTGTGTGTGTGTGTGTGTGTGTGTGTGTGCAGGACACACTAAATTTAATCTGCACCATTAATATTCTCTCCGTCCCTTTTTTTAAGTTCATTTTTATTTTTGATAATGAATGTCTAATGAAGATGCTCAGACCCTATATGCTTACCTAGACTTCTGACAATAATTTTGGTATAGCCTTGAATGAAAAAATGAGTCTCATCAGGAAAAAAAATAACTTTTCCCCAGTCTTCAGTATTCTTTGTGTTGTCTTCCCATAGCAAGCATTTTTCTTTTTTCCTTTATTAATTTGTTTACTTTCAGTTTACAAGATTCAGTCCCACAATTCCTTGAGTTTCAAATTTTCTCCCCCTCCCTCTCCTCCCTTCCCCCCATCATTGCAGCATACAATCAAGTATAGGATCTACAAATACTTTCACATTAGACATTAGTCAAGTTATAAAGTCTCCATCCCTTTCTTAAGTCTAGACTATCAACCAAACAATAAATCAAGTCCTAATTGGTGGCCTTTGCCAATTTCCAAGGTGGAAGTGATCATGCTGAAAAGTGAATATTTGGTTCTTCTTCCAATTTTTCATTCGTCTTGTTGTGTTTGATTGACTCGGTGCATCATAGAGTTCTAAATTTCAATTTGATTGATTCTAATTTTTAGCAAATTATAGTCTTCAGTTAATTTTTGAAGGTCCTTTTTTAGGGAGGTATTTTCTCTAATAACTTCACTAATTTTACTTTTTAAGGATTTGTTTTCATCAGAGACTTTTTTCCAAGTTGGTCACTGCCTCCCTGATTTGGTCTTTAAAATCTTTCTTAAGCTCCTCCAAGAATGCTATTTGGCCTTGAGACCAGTTCATATTTCCTTCTGTGGTCTCAGGTGTGGGTAAAGAGTCCAAATTGTCCTGTGTATTTGGTTGTTCTTGACCTACATAGCAAGCTCAGATCAATTTTCTTGCTTTCCCCTTCTCCTTCTCAGCTTCCTTTTTTCCCATTGTGATTTCCTATTTCTTAATTTCTCAGGCTGTGAGCTAAGGGCCTGGTAGTTGACTTTGAATGCTGTAGCCTCTGGGTGTCTAGTTTGTGGCTAAGGCAGGAATCTCAGAGAGGTATGTTGATGTGCACAGGGTAGTCTGTGGAGAGGGGTGGTCTGTCCACTTCAGATTTCTGCCTCTATACCCCTGGGCTACATCTCAAGCAGGCTTTTGCTGGTCAGGTGAGGTGGGGCTTGATGGGACCCCTCTCCCTCTTCTCTTCAGACTCCTTGCTGCCTCAGTTATACCCCTTCTTGAAGACTCCCAAGCCCAAGGCTATTTCCACTAACTTAGGATTTCTCTCTGGGTGGGAGACTTATCTTTGGGTTTTCTACTTCATGAAGGAGGGATGGGAGGATCGGAGCAACTAGAATTTACTTTGATATTCTAGCCCCTGTATTATACAGGCAGGCAATTTCTAAACTTCCAGGCTGATAGCTGCAGGAGAAGCTGCTGTCTCCACTGGGGGCCTGAGCACTCTCCTACCTGGCTCCAATGATCCCTCCTATTCCCTTGTGAGATGACGACTGTGATTCGTCCTTGGTAAGTCTGCAGGCTGGGGCTTCTTCTCTCTCTGGTGTAGTCTGCTTGTCTGCTTTTGAGTCTGAGCTGTGCAGACCCCACATTCTCTGTGCTCACCCTGTCGGGAGGCACTGGGCACTTTCCTGGGTTGGATTCTATGATGTTTTGTCTCCAAGTGGATTTTGTCACTCCAGAACCCTTTCAGATTCACTTTTTAAGGTTTAGTGATGGGATTCACGGAGGAGCTTAGAGAAGTTACTGCTTCCTTTCTGCCATCTTGGCTCCACCCCCACTCCCCCCCCAGAATATTTGGTTCTTTGGAGCTCCTTTGAACTAGTTCCAGCACATTCCTACCCCAAGCTCTCACTGGTTCAATGGGTTGGACTTCTTGGTCCATCTCTATGTATGAGGTAACTCAGGGATCAGATCAGTTCAGAGAAGCTGAAGATGGCCAAATGTTTTTTAGGAAGAGGCAGAGTCCCACTTAAGTGCATCTAATCATTTCAGTAACCTTGATGTCAGTATCATGGAGGTGCCAGTGAGTTAGAAAGTTGGTTTTTCTAGTCTGGAAAGTTCTGTGCATGGAACATTCCAAGTATCAGGTGGGAAATTAAGAATGGGGACAAGGAAGAGGGAAAGGGGTATCAAGCAGGAGGAAGGGCTATAGTTTTGACCTTGACAGACTGTCAGATGGAATGAAACTCTAAGGATCCATCTCTAGACTACAGATTATATAAACACATTTGCAGATTTTGTTTCTTGATCTATTCTTTATTTTTCTTTTAATTCAGTGGCATTCCACAGTGATCTAATGGCTTGGGCACTGACTCTAAAGAAGACCTGTGTTCTAGTTCTGTCTTTTACTTACTATCTGTGTGACCTTAGGCAAGTCTCTTCACCTCTGGGACCTGTTTCCTCACCTGTAAGATTGGAGGATTAGACTGAATAGTTTCTAAGGTCCCTTTCAAGCTATATCTGCAATCCTTTTATTGTTAGAAGTAATCAACTTGATCTGTTTTCTTTCCTTTTTCTTTTCATTGGTCACATTTCCTGACCAAAGGGGTATCTAGCTTAAATTTCTAGATATGTTTTAACTATTCAAGCTAGGAAATATTATGTTGTAGTTCTGATTTTAGACAATCACTTCTTATGCTTCTCTGGGGATTAACTGAGGAATTTTCCCTTTGGAAATGCCAGTTCTTTTCTTTTTTTCCCATTCTTTTAAAAATTGTTTTTATTTTCTGTCTTTTTAAAATGTCCTTTTATTCACAAAAATGGATATATTTGAAAATTCTTTATCTCTTTGCATTAATCATAGCCAGAGGTATGCTAGAGGAAGCTCCAGCTGACTCCAAAGCTGATTGTCGTTTTCAGTATGAGCATTTATACCTCAGAGATCGGCAAACTTGAGCTCCTGTTTTGGTGATGGTCTACTCTAGACTTAGGAAAGTGATGGAAAAATGGTAACATTGCAGACTCAACTGAAAAGTATGTTCTGCATACGTTTTTTAGAGAGCCAATTGTTAAATATTTATTAGTATGCCCCTGTCATTTATTATGATTAACAACATAATTTTAGACTATTTTTACATCTTTCTATGTTAAATATTGGGGAAGCCAGATGGCACTGCAGTAGATAGAGCAAGGGGCCTGGGGTCAGGAAGACTCATCTTCCCGAGTTTATAACTGGCCTCAGACATTTCCTAGCTGCGTGATCCTGGGCAAGTCACTTAAACCTGGTGGCCGAAGTTCTTCATCTGTAAAATGAGCTGGAGAAGGAAATGGCAAACCATTCCAGTATCTTTGCCAAGAAAACCATAAATGGGGTCATGAATAGTCAGACATGACTGAAACAACTCAAAAACAACATACTACATCTTAGGCAGAAACAGTGACAGGTTTAAGATAGCTTCTTATTTTGTTAATCACTTATTATTAAGTCAGTGTAGATTTCTTCCTCCCCTGCTTGTAGGTAACTAATAAATGCATAGGGTTCCCCTCCCCCAATAAAGTCTCCCTAGTTTTGTTTGTCTTTTTGGTGAAATCTTCTGTCTTCAAAGACATATGGTCATGTTTGCAAGAAATGCCACTTTGGGGAACCAACTCTAGTTTTTGAGACTTGTGTTATTAAAAAAGAATGAGAAGAAGTTTTCAACACAATAAAAGACATGAAGCTTACACTGAGAGACAATAAAATCAACAACGGAGAAACATTTGAGGAATTCCCACAAAGAATAGAAATAAAACAAGGATACCCAATGTCATTGCTTTTATTTGATAAAATTCTAGCAATTGGAATAAGACAGGAAAAGGAGACTAAAGGGTTTACCATGGAAATGGTCCAAATATCATCATTTTCAGAGGACATGACAGTGTCTCAATGCAAAAATTAATGGCGACAAGAAATGAGGTCAAGGGATATAAAATTAACCCACAAAAATTATTTGCATTCCTATCAGCAATAAAGATCAGGAAGAAATCATAAAAAAGTCTCATTTACAGTAACAACAAAACCCATTACATATCTGGGAACTAGTCTTCACAAAAATACAGGACTTGTATAAAGACAACTATAATTATGATGACTAGAATAAAGGAAGAAAAATAATTGAACAAACATTCATTGTTCCTTCAATGGATTGAATTAATATAATTAAAAATGACAATACCTAACAAAGTCTTTGTATTTAGCAAAACAGTCAAAATGCAAAAGGGTTTCTTTAAAGAACTGGACAAAATCATAAATGAAATTTATATAGAGAAAACAGACAAAAATATCAAAGGCGGTGTTGAACAAAACAAAGTTGATCAAAGCCATATGGCACTCTCAGACTTAAATGTATATTACAGAGGGATTGTTATGAAAACTGGCAGTTACAGGACAAAAACAGAGTGAAATAGATCAATGGCATATAATGGATATACTGGATAACTAACCAGGTAAATATAAAAGGTTAATGTTTGATAAATTTGTTGTTTCAGTTGGATATGACTCTTCACAACCCCATTTGGGTTTTTCTTGGCAAAGATACTGGAATGATTCGCCATTTCCTCCTCCAGCTCATTTTACAGATGAGAAAACTGAAGCAAACAGGATGAGGTGACTTGTCCAGGATCACACAGCTAGGAAGTGTCTGAGGCTGGATTTGAACTTAGGCCTTCCTGATTCCAGGCCTAATGCTCTATCCACTGCACCACCTAGCTACCTGTTGATAAATTTAGAAAAAAATTGGGGGCGGAGGGTAAAACCAAGATGACAGAAAGAATCCAGGAAGTCACCTGAGCTCTCCCTAGTTTTCCTCAGAAACAATGTTAAATCAAGCCTTTAAATGGATTCTGAAGTGACAAAACCCACAAAAAGATGGGTGGAGTGAAACAATTTTCCAGCTTAAGATAATTTATAAGGACTTCAGGAAAGGTCTGTCTCACACAGGTAAAAGGGAAGTGCAACCCAGCACAGACAGTGTCCAGCAAATCATAGAAACAAAAAATAATCACATCAAAGAAAATTGCAATAATGAGACAACATATAAAAACTTATGGAATGCATCTTAGGGGAAGTTCTTAGGGGAAATTTTATATCTCTAAATGTTTACATGAATAAAATAGAGAAAGAGGAGCTCAATGAAATGGAAATGCAACTAAAAAAAGTTAGAAAAAGAACCAATTAAAAATCCCCAATTAAATATCAAATTAGAAATTCTGAAAACCAAAGGTGAGATTAATAAAATTGAAAGAAAACTATTGAACTAACAAAACTAAGAGCTGGTTTTATGAAAAACAACAACAACAACAACAACAACAACAACAACAACAACAACAACAAAATAGGTAAACCTTTGGTTAATTTGATTAAAAAAAGAAAATCAAATCACCAGTATCAAAAATGAAAAGGGTAAATTCACCACCAATGAAGAAGAAATCAAAGCAATAATTAGTAGCTATTTTGCCCAACTGTATGCCAATAAATCTGACAATCTAAGTGAAATGGATGAATGTTTACAAAAATATAAATTGTCCAGATTAACAGAAGAGAAAATAAAATACTTAACCCCACTTTAGAAAAAGAAATTGAACAAGTCATCAATTAACTCCATAAGAACAAATCTCTAGGACCAGATGGATTTACAAATGAGTTCTACCAAACATTTAAATAACAGTTAATTCCAATACATTATAAACTATTTGGAAAAATAGGTGAAGAACGAATCCTGCCAAATTCCTCTTATGACATAAATATGGTGCTGATACATAAACCAGGAAGAACCAAAACAGAGAAAGAAAATTATAGACCAATTTCCCTAACAAATATAGATGCAAAATTTTTAAATAATGTATTAGCAAAGAGATTACAACAATTTATCATGAGAATACTAGACTATGACTAGGGGGGAATTATACCAGGAATGCAGGGCTGGTTCAGTATTAGGAAAACTATTAGCATAATTGACCATATTAATAGCAAAACTAATAGAAATAATATGATTATGTCAATAGATATAGAAAAAGCTTTCAACAAAATACAACACCCATTCCTATTAAAAAACACTAGAGAGCAAAGGAACAAATGGAGTTTTCCTTAAAACAATAAGTAGTATCTATCTAAAACCATTAGTAAGCAACATATATAATGGGGATAAACTAGAAGCATTCCCAATAAGATCAGGGGTGAAAAGAGAATGCCCATATCACTGCTATTATTCAGTATTGCACTAGGAATATTAGTTTTAGCAATAAAAGAAAAAACATTAAAGGAATTAGACTAGGCAATGAGGAAACAAAGCTACCACTTTTTGCAGATGATATGATAGTATACTTAAATAATCCTTGAGAATCAACTAAAAAAACTAATTGAAACAATTAACAACTATAGCAAAGTTGCAGGATATAAAATAAACCCACATAAATTATCTGCATTTCTATATATTATCAACAAAGCCCAGCAGTAAGAGATAGAAAAAGAAATTCCCTTTAAAATAACTGCAGATGGGGCGGCTAGGTGGCGCAGTGAATAGAGTGTAGGCCCTGGAGTCAGAAGGACCTGAGTTCGGAGCCGGCCTCCGACACTTAACCCACACAAACAAAAACCTAGCCGTGTAACCTTGGGCAAGTTACTTAACCCCAATTGCTCTAAAGGGGCGGCTAGGTGGTGCAGTGAGTAAGAGCGCCGGCCTCGGAGTTGGGATGACCCGAGATCAGATCCGGCCTCAGAAAATGAGCACCCACACATAAATAATGACTAGCCGTGTAACCTTGAGCAAGTTACTTAACCCCAATTGCTTTAAAAAAAATAATAACTGCAGACAGTATAAAATATTTTGGAGTCTACCTGCCAAGACAAACTCAGGAGCTATATGAATACAATTACAAAACACTTTTCAAACAAATAAAGTCAAATCTAAACAATTGAAAAAATATCAGTTGCTCATGGGTAGTTAATATAATAAAAATGACAATTCTACCTGAATTAATTTACTTATTCGGTGCCATACCAATCAAACTACCAAAAATATTTTGTAGAGCTAGAAAAAATAATATCAAAATTCATCTGGAAGAACAAAAGTTCAAGAATATTAAAGGAATTAATGAAAAAAATGCAAAGAAAGGTGGTCTAACATTATCAGATCTAAAACTATATTATAAAATGGTGACCATCAAAACTATTTTTTGACCATCAAAATTATTTGGCACTGGCTAAGAAATAGAGTGGTGGATGAGTGGAATATGTTAGGTACACAAGACACAACACTCAATGACTATAATAATCTACTGTTTGATAAACCCAAAGACTCCAGTTTCTGGGATAACAACTCACTATTTGACAAAAACTGCTAGGAAAATTGGAAAAGAGTATGGCAAAAATTAGGCATAGGCCAACATCTCATACCCTATACCAAGATCAGGTTGAAATGAGTATGTGATTTAGACATAAATGATGATACCATAAGCAAATTAGGAGAGCAAGGAATAATTTACCTGTCAGATCTTTGGAGAAGGGATGAATTTATAACCAAACAAGAGATAGAGAACATTATGAAATGCAAAATGGATAATTTTTATTACATTAAATTAAAAAGGGGTTGCACAAACAAAACCAATGCAACTAAGATTAGAAAGGGAGCAGAAAGCTGCGAAACAAATTTTTTTTTAAAGCAATTGGGGTTAAGTAACTTGCTCAAGGTTACACGGCTAGTCATTATTTATGTGTGGGTGCTCATTTTCTGAGGCCGGATCTGATCTCGGGTCATCCCAACTCCGAGGCCGGCGCTCTTACTCACTGTGCCACCTAGCCACCCCGAAACAATTTTTAGAGTCAGTGTTTCTGATAAAAGCCTCATTTCTAAAATATATAGAGAACTGATCCAAATTTATAAGAATACAAGTCATTCCCCAACTGATAAATGGTCAAAGGATATGAACAGTTTTCAGATGAAGAAATCAAAATGACCTATGATCATATGAAAAATGCTCTAAATTCTTATTGATTAAAGAAATGCAAATGAAAATAACTCTGAGATACCACCTCACACCTATCATATTGGCTAATATGAACAGAAAAGGAAAATGATAAACGTTGAAGAAGATGGGGGAAAATTGGAACACTACTGCATTGTTGGTGGAGTTGTGAACTGATCCAACCATTCTGGAGAGCAATTTGTAACTATGCCCAAAGGGCTATAAAAACATGCATACTCTTTGATCCAGCAATACCACTGCTAAGTCTGTATACCAAAAAAGGAAAAGGATCGACATGTACAAAAATATTTATAGCAGCTCTTTTTGTGGTGGAAAAGAATTGGAAATTGAGGGGATGCCCATCAATTGGGGAATGACTGAAGAAGTTGTGGTATATGAATGTACTAGAATACTATTGTGCTATAAGAAAAATGATCAGCAGGCAGATTTCAGAAAAACCTAGAAAGACTTACATGAACTGATGTTGTGTGAAGTGAGAAGAACCAGGAGGACATTGTACCCAGCAATGGCAACATTGTGCAATGACTTTGTTAGACTTAGCTCTTCTGAGTAATGCAATGATCCAAGACAATTCCAAAAAATTCATGATGGAAAATGCTAACTACATCCAAAGAAAGAATTGCAGAGTCTGAATGTAGATTGAAGCATACTATTTTCACTTTTTTGTTGTTTTTTCTTTCTTATGGTTTTTCCCTTTTGTTCTGATTCTTCTTTCACAACATGACTAATGTGGAAATATGTGATTATATGTGTATAAACTAAATCAGATTGCTTGATGTTTTGAGGAGGGAGGGAGAAAAATTTGGAACTCAAAATTTTACAAAAATGAATGTTGAAAATTATCTTTTATGTAATTGGGAAAAATAAAATACTAATGCTATTTTAAAAAGAAAAGTAAACCACTTAGCACAGTACCTGGCACATAATAAATGCTTAATAAATGTTTGTTTTCAAAGTGTGAACCCATCACATCCCTGGTGAGGCAGAAAACACTGATTCTATCCAATAAATAATAGAAAAGTAGCACAACTGGGAGACAGAGAAAGATGTGGTAGCATAGCTAGCACCAGATGCAGTGGAAGAGGCTTAAAGCCTTAGTCTTGGTCAGGCCTCTCCCAATGGAATTTCCACAGAGCAGTAGCCCAGCTGTGCCCTGACATCCACCAACAGAATAACTTTAAAAGCCTGAATACCATGCTGTGGGAAATAATACAAGAAAACTTCCCAGAAATTTCAAAATCACCGAAACAAATGGAATAGAATGTTCTCAAAGTAAAGGCACTTGAGTTGCAAACCAAAACATGTCCTGTGAGCTGAACATAAGCATCAATAAAAAAGATGGGCCTTCAATAAGAGAGAAGCATTTGAGGTATTCCTCCAAAAACAGAGGAGAACAGAATGTTGGACTTGCAAATACTCTAAGCAAGAGCAAGAAAAGAAAGTCTAATCATGAAAAGAACAGTGAAATAACATTTCTCCTATTTTTTTTTCTTTTTGGAGGGCAATTGGGGTTAAGTAACTTGCCCAAGGTCACACGGCTAGGTTTTTGTTTGTGTGCGTTAAGTATCTGAGGCCGGATATGAACTCAGGACTGTCTGACTCCAGGGCCAGTGCTCTACTCACTGCGCCACCTAGCCGCCCCATTTCTCCTATTTTTATAGGCTATTGCTAAAAAAATAGAAAGGAAGAAAGGAAAAAAGGAATGAGGGAGGAAAGAAAGGAGAGGAGAGAGAAAGAGGGAGAGAGGAGCAAAAGAAAGAACAATGAGGCAACATCATAAAGACTGAATATTTCAAGGGATGAGAATTGGAAACAAAGTAGATCTAGCCCAATGATTGTTGCTGTCCAGTCTTTTCAGTTGTGCCCAACCTTCTGTGACCCCATTTGGGACTTTTGAGGCAAAGATACTGGAGTGCTTTGTCATTCCCTTCTCCAGTGAATTCATTTTTTTTAAACAATCAGAGATTAAGTTACCAGCCCAGGATTACACAGCTAGGAAATGTCTGAAGTTGAATTTGAACTCAGGTCTTCCTGACTCCAGGCCCAGTGCTCTATGCACTGCAGCACCACCTAGCTGCCCCCTCTTGTTGTTCAGTCCATTGACTGGGGAATGATTAAACAAATTGTGGGTACATGGTTATCAAGGCTAAAGGATTTTATGGAGTTCATTCCAGGTGGGTTGTACCCCAAGATTCCCTGGAAACTTACAGGGATTCCAAGAATAAAATGACTCACTGCTTGGGGCTTCGGGAGCAATGTGACAAATATATCCCAACTTCCTGACTTCTTTTGCCATGTGACCTAGGACTTTTGGGTAATTTAGAATGATGTGATAAACAGCAGAAAGAGGACAGGGGGCCGCATCTGATAAAAGAAGAGCCTTCCCACTGGCTGCCCCCCTTGGCCATAGCTTTCCAGGTGAGAAGATTTGATTTCAGTGAGAAGTGGAGAAGAAAGATCCTTTTTTACCTTGACAGTGGGAGCACCCAATGTAGAGCATGCACTTAACTAGCTGGGTTTATATATGGGATTTCTGGCTGCCTTTTGTCTCTCTCATATGTTCCCCTCTTTTTGCAAGGAGCCTGTGAGCATTAAAAGGTCCTGAAAGGCCAGCAGGCTCTGGTGAGAAGCAGCAGGTTTACTCAGGGCAATTTTGTGCTTGCAGCAGCAGCAACAACAGCAGGAGTAATGGGGTGCCAAGAGAAGAGTCAGTATCAGAGAGAGAGAAGGGCCGCTGGAAAGATGATCATGCTTAGCATTTAAGCAGATTGTGCTCAGGGGAGGTGATATGAAGAATGGCTAAATGATGACATGGCCCAAACTATTTATATCCCAACAAGGTTTGGATAATTTTTTTCCCCAAATGAGTGTAATAGTAATAAGTTATTGTATTCTGTTCTAATCATTGTGATATACAGTGTGTTTTTTTTATGTTTATCTTTTCCTTTTCTAAATGTGAATAAAGCTATTCACATAGCTTTATTTTTATTCCCCTCCCAAATCTCTTTTTGGGGGAAACTCTTTGACTAGAGTCAATGGTAATTACTATAATTAGCAACTTTACTCAGGAAACCGAGATGGGGGTGATGGGCCAATGAATGTGAGAACTGGGGAGCCTATTTCCCACCCTCCCCCAGAAAAGTTAGGCTTACACCAGAGTCAAATCCTGGGCAAAGCACTAAAGCAGACTTTTTAAAAAAGTAGGGACTAGTGCAGGTGATCAATTCTTGTAGCCTCAATAGAGTGGCACACGGTTAGCCACTGTGCTAGATGTAGGGACCCAGTCTGGGACTGTTGGCTGGGGATAGAGAGAAGGCAGTGGCTTCACATTTACCCATGGCAGATGGTCTCTATCCTGGACATTTGATACTGGATCTACTTTTCAGGGATCCACTAGGAAAAAAAATCAGATTTTTTTCTATTTTGTCTCAGATTCTAATTGAACAATCTGCTTTCCAATGTGTTTTCTTTTAAAATCAAATTGCTTTCTGTGAGACAGCCTTTGCTTGTGTGAAGGCTTTTGTTTTCTTTTCTTGTTATACTTATTTACTTTGTATTAGGCCTATCATGTAACTACTTTTGTTGTTAATTTTGCTTAGTTTTCTATTAGTTATGTGCTCCTAGTTTAGATGCTTTATTTTGTTATTTGGCAGCCCTGCTAATGTTATTGTTTTAAGTTGTTGGTTTGTTTTTATTGCTATACATGTAATGATGAGATATGTGTATGTATTGTGTCCTGCATATAATTTAGAGCTGTGGTTACTGAATCGGCTCACCAAGTGAAGTTTTGTGTTATGCTATGTCTAGTTTAGGTATTATCAATGCATATATGCTGAGCTTGGGCAACCTAGTACCTACTCTGGGATTATTCTCCCACTGGGCACCCACACTCACCCTTTGTCATTCCCATAGGTCACAGCTACTACTTTTACCCTCAGAGTTCTAAGGGTAACCCTGAGGAGCTGAGGGTACGAGTACTGTCAGTCATAAGCCCCCCAGTAGTATGCTCTCCATTATCAGTTAGGTAGTAGATACCAATTAGCTTTCAGAAAAGGGATTAACTGAGAAGGTATAACAAGAATAAGTGGTAGAAGATATTCTCCTCCAAACAGTGGGCCCTAGGAAAAATGAGCTCAAACATAAAGTATAATGACAATGAGTCACACATGTAGAGAACATTGTGGCAAAAATGTCCCAACTTCTAGTCCTAGAGGTCCTTTTCTCCCTTCATAATGTTCTCATTAAGTATTCTTTTGGTATAGCACCCTACTATTGGTGCAGCCCAGATGGATCTTGAGCGGCAGTATCTCTAGAATCCATAGCTAGCACTTCTCTTTGCCATGAGTGGTGCCATTCCCTGAAGCTTTAATTGTTCTCAGATAAGTCTTCTCAAATCCATCTATACATACTTTCACTGTCAACAGCCTTTATTACTCTGGTGGCCACTGAGCTCTGCCATTGAATTCAGTCACAGAGGGACTTCTAAAGGAACTTTGGATCTCTGAGACACAAGGCTGCTGCCTGGACACATCTGCCTTGGAGTACTCATTCACCTAATATCATGAAATAATAAACACAAAGAGACAGAGGTGGCCATGTGCTCACCATTCTCATTGACCAAGTTGGAGTATACTATATACAGCTACCTTTCTCCTCACCTGCCTCTCAGGTCAATTCAAAGCAGTCTAGCTTCCTTGAAGCCACAAAGAGAGTGAGAGCTAGACAGATGGCACCTTTTATCTTCACTCAATTCCAGTTCAGCAACTCTTGAATTATCATTTCTGACTCCATAGTGAATGAGAAGATCTTGTTTTGTCATGACATAGTACTGGCCAGAAATTGGGTCCTCAGAGTTTCCATGCAGTTGGATTAGAAGTAAGCAGATAATATCTGTACATGCTGTAGACTGCCCTCCACCTCCCAAATGATGACTCCACCCTATTACACCTGAATGTAAGGGAATGCTACTATGCTATGAGAAGTGATGAATATAGCAAAGCATGAGAACACACATAAACTGATGCAGAGTGAAGTAAACAGAAACAACAACAAAAAGCAATATACACAATGAATACAAAAATGTAAGGAGCAGCTAGGTGGTGCTGCAGTGGACAGAGCACTGGGCCTAGAGTAAGGAAGACTCATCTTCCTGAGTTCAACCTGGCCTCAGACACTTCCTAATTGTGTGACCCCGAGAAAGTCACTTCACCCTGTGTGCCTCAGTTGTATTATATGTAAAATGAGCTGAAGAAGGAAATGGTAAACCATTCTAGTATCTCTGCCAAGAAAATCCCAAATGGGGTCAACAATGTGAATGGAAAGAACAGAATAATTGAAACTGAATGCTGAAATGATATATAATAACCAGGCTTGGCTCCAAAGATGAGACATGAGAACGCAAGGAAGGGGGTGGGGAGGGCCTATGGGAATAGAATGCCATATATACTGCTAGAACTTTTCAACATGCTGGTTAGTTTTGCTGAACTTTTTTCTTTTATGCTTTGTCATAAAGGGAAACTCTCTGAGGGAAGTAGGGAGGGATACATTGGGAAATGTAGGTGATGTAAAAACAAAAATTAATAACTTTTTAAAAAGATATGAGAGGGGGCGGCTAGGTGGCGCAGTGAGTAGAGTGTCGGCCCTGAAGTCAGAAGGACCTGAGTTCGGATCTGGCCTCAGACACTTCATGCACACACAAACAAAAACCTAGCCGTGTGACCTTGGGCAAGTTACTTAACCCCAATTGCCCTCCAAAAAGCAAAAAAAAAAAAAAGATATGAGACCTTTAAAGAGAAGTAAAAGGGTAGAGCTGAATTAATCCTGTAAATTAAATCCCCAGCGCTCCTATAAGTGAATCAATATCTTTTGTGGGAAAGAGAACACAGTGATAAATTGAATGAACAGAGAAGAGACAAGAGATAGAGGGGAACAGGAGTTGTATGCCCCCTAGCCCAGACGTGAGCAAGGAAAGGATAGTGGTTTGATTGTTGTTGGTGGTGGTCCTTCATTCTTGAAAATGACCAATGACATCACAGGGTCATGAATTGGATTTAAGTGACTTGCAACAAGTTGTCAGCCTCACTCTCTTCTGGACTCATGTAAGTCCATTGGCAAGACAAAAGTCAAGACAAATGATGATGGTCTGGGATGAAGTGATAATAATAGAATCAATAATTTTACTATTCTCTTAATAGAAGTGTGTATGGGGAAGAGGGGCTGAGGGAAAATAGAATAAAAAAAAACAGCAGAGAGACCAAGATGGGGGATTTAGAAGGTGAGTCTCACCCCTGATAGGAAAATGAAATGTTGTCACTAAAGAATATATTCATGGCAGAGAGGTTTTGTCTGGAGGAAATCTACACATCAAGAGACACCTTCTATGAGAAAGGCTTGTACTTGCCAGGACTACAATCCATCCCAGGAGAGCAGACCTTTGAGCCCCTAAGGACAGGTAGTGTCCAGGCTGTGGGCAGAATTACTAAGGTGTTGTGGGAGAAATATTTCTCTGATTATGGCCTGAATTCTCTCTGACCAAGGCAGAGCCTATGGAAGCAAATTATCTATGGAGGAATAAGCCTTGATGGGAATCAAACAGTTTAGAATCATACCATACCACACCATCCTTAGTGAGTTAGAGTGATTGTACCTCACCCTGCTGAACCTGTAGGGGACTCTGAGGCTTCAGCAGATGGTACAGTGGGATGAACATGTGGCATTTCTAGTGCATACATTCAGGGCTACAAGAAATGATGCCAAGTAGCCAGGGATACCTAGTGCTTTGTACTGTGGCATTTCAAAAGGTGAAAAGTATGTAGAGACACACATTCTCTTAGCTAAAATATCATTCAATGTCACCTAACTATGGCCTCAGCTTGGTTGGAAGCAAGCAATGGAATAGAGTCCAAGTTCATTGTCAAGATCTTCAGGAGAGTAAAAGAATTCAGAGGACTCTGGGAAGATGGAAGAGTAGGTCAGAAAATTCCAATCTCTCCAGGTTTCCTTCATAAGCAAGACAAAATAGATCCAAGAAAAATATAATGTAAACATCAAAGACTAATTACAAGGGACTCAATAAGGACAAACTGTTTACTTTTTATACACGGAAATGTAAACTGTTTGCCTAAGATTGTCATTAGTAATTGGGTAGTTCAAAAGAAAAAGTGTGGTAAATTTGAGTATGATGTGATTCTAAAAAGCAAAATGATGTCGGAAAAGGCAAAAAAGTAATTATCTCATACAAATGAGGTGGGAGAAGAAGACCTTAAACAGAAGAATTAGATGAGGAATGAGGGCAGGTAGTTCTGGAACCCTGCTCTCATCAGGAATGGGTTAAAAAGAGAACAATACATACATACATATATGTATAAGTGTATAGAGGTCTTCTAAATTCAGAAAGAAAGAGCAAGGGGAAAGGGAAGGGGGAGAGTCTAAGAGAGGGATAGTCTAAGATAGGATAGAAGAGTGTATAGGTTAACAGAAATGGGAGAAAGTGGGAACAACATATATATTTAGAAGGGTATAATAATCTTCTAAATTCAGAAAGAAATAAGAGGGTAAGTGGATAGGGTAGAGAGAGAGAGGATAAGGGAGGGATTCTTAGAGGAAGGGTAGGTTAAGGAATAGGAGGGAAAGGTAGTGAGTAGAAGTAGAGGAGTAAGGAGGGATAGGAATAGGGTGAGAAGGATAGTGAGGAAAATAGGAAGGAGGACAATAGAACAAGTAATTATAGTTTAGAATGTGAATGGGATAATTTACCCATAAAATGAAAACTTATAGCAGATTAAAAATTTGAATTCAACAATATGTTGCTTTTATGAAATGCTATTCAAATGAGAGATATACACAAACATAAAATAAAGATCAGGAGTAGAATTTATTATGCAAAAAAGCAGGAATAGTAATCATGATCTCAGATAAAGTTAAAATCAGATTTAATCAAAAGAGAAAAATAGAGAAACCCCACTATGTGTCTGCCATATTAACCAATAGTTTTAGACCACGTAAAATAACTAGACAGTATAAAGAAACACGAAAGATGGGGCTGCTAGGTGGTGCAGTGAATAGAGCCCTGGCCTTGGAGTCAGGAGGACCTGAGTTTAAATACGGCCTCAAACACTTAACACTTACTAGCCATGTGACCTTGGGCAAGTCACTTAACCCCAATTGCCCTGCCCTCCCCACTCCAAAAAAAAAATACAAGAGTATACCTGCCAAAACAGATACAGGAACTATATGAATATAAACACAAAATACTTTTTATACAAAATTAGATCTAAATAATTGAAGTAATATTTATTGTAGATGGGCAGATAAAGCTAATATAACAAAAATAATGATAATTTTACCTAACAAATCTATTTATGTGGTACTATCCCAATTAAATTACTAAAAATTATCTTACCTCACGAGTCAGAAAAAATAAGGTTCATTTGGAAGAGCAAATAGTCAGAAACTTTAAAAAAAGGGGAAAAAGATATGAAGGAACTAAATTTAGTAGTATTAGACCTGAAACCATATTATAATGTGAGAGCAGTGCTGAAGCGTACAGTGGACAATCTTGATTATTTTAAATAAAAATTTTCCTGTATAAACCAGACCTGTGTAGCCAAGAATAGAGGGAATGCAGAAAAATTGAGGGAAAAACCTCTCAATGTCCCAGATAAAATGAGATTGGTTTGGGATATTGTTGTGGGGTAGGAAAGGATGAGATGATGGATTTAGAAAAATATGGAAAGACTTGGACTTATGAAGGAAGATTCTATCCAGCTACAGGGAAATGGATAACAAGTGGAAATAAGCATAACGCAGTCTTACATATATGCGTTTGAATGTATATGTGTATATATGTGTATGTTTATGGATATTTATGTATATGTGTATATGTATATATAAAAATATAAATGTAAATATATCCATGCTTAATTGCAGCCTTCGGCAGGGGGAGGAAGGGGAAAAAGTAAAGTAAAAAGTGCACAGCAAGGGACAAAAGAAAACATACAAGGAAGCAACAAAAAGCTGAACAGCTTTCAAAATAATGTGTAACATTTATTATATAGGTTTTCTTAAAATTGAAATTTTTTGCTTTATGTTGAATTGTCTTATGTTCTGCTGTGTACAACATGTTTTTTTTTTCCTTTTATTATTTTGTATTTAAGTTTAAAATAAATTCAAATAAAAAGAAAGTGATAGGGTTCTGCTAAGGAATCTAAGGATCCATGCAACACACAGGAGAGGACTGAAGAAAAGGCAGCCCCAACCTAGTCATTGAAAGACTAGGCAACTTGCCTGTATACAAAATGGTCCCAAAGAATTGTTGGAGCCACACAAAACCAGTACATTATAGCCACCTCTTGCTTGTTTAGTTAGTGGGATTCCCAGGTATAGTGAACTCTCTATTTATTCAGTAATAAACTAAGACAAAAAATTGACAGAAAACAAAGTACAGCATTCACAATGTTATGACATAAGTTATCAGTAAAGTGGTCACATAGTTTTCAAAGTGGCCATATGGTTTTAAGCAAAAGATATCATTCAGTAAGTCCCTAACTCAATCGTCCTTAAGGAGCAGGCCTCCTTAAGGGACACAAAGTAAAAAGGTCAAAGTTCTCTACCCCTAGGTCACAGCAAATCATAATCTTCTCAGTCAGCATTAGGTACCCAGGAAGAGGTATTTTCATCTTAACTGGAGGTTGGTCCTCAGCTTCCATGGATCCTCTTTCATGGTCCTAGCTCCTGCCCAAATCTACCCAATTGTCACATGGATTCACCGGTTGGCAGCTCTCAGCTCCTCATCCAGTTCCTCATCCAGCTCCTTATCCAGTTCTATATTGAAGTTCACAGTGTCCAGTCTACCTCAAGTCCTTCACAGGTGCTGTTTCTGGGAAGACAAAGCTTAACAGAGCCAAAACAATATTCATACACATTTCCGGCACCATCATCAATTCACTATCTGCCTGTGAAATCAACAGAGACCCATAAACAAGGTCTGAGAACTCAACACACATCACAAACAAAAATCAGCACAGACAGAAGAGACAAACAGCATGCCCCCACCACAAATATTCCCTTCTCAAAATCCTCCACCACAAGTGCTCTCTCAGTCCTGCTATCTCCCAGCCTGGGTTTCTCCTTATATATGGTCATTAAGCTCCTCCATGTTCTGCCCCTTCCTGTTGCATCAGCAACAGGGGTTCACAAGTTCTGGGTCTCACAAGTTCTGGGGTTCATAAGTTCTGTTTCTTAACAAAGACTTGATATAATCAGGGCAAGGCTTAAAAGAAACTTGAACTGAAACAACGTGCTAAATAATTAAATAGCTGAAACAAGGTACTAAGTACTTCTTTGCTTACCATTGCACCAGGTGAGCAAGAAGAAAGGAGCAATGAAAAATAAACCAAGGGGACTCTGAGAAGAATAATCTCTCCAGTTGCATTCAATAAGTATCACAAGGACTTAATAATAATAGAAGAAATGCAACCAAAGAGAAAAATGACAAAGGGGCTGTTGGAAAACTGGAAGACTAATACACTACTGGTGGAGAGGTAAACCGGTCTAGAAGTTTGGGGAAAGCAATTTGGAACTATGACCAAAAAGTCACTAAACTTTGACCCAGCTATGCCACTACTAGGCTTATATCCCAAAAGAGATCAAAGAAGAAGAAAAGGACTCATGTGTATAGAAATATTTATTATCATTCTTTTCATGGTAGTCCCAAATTAAAAATTAAGGTGATACTCAGCTATTGTGGAATGGCTAAATAAATTGTCACATATTAACATAATATGGTGCAGTGGATAGAGCACCAGGCCTGAAGCCACAAAGAATCATCTTCCTGAGTTAAAATCTGGCCTCAGACACTTACCAGCTGTATGACCCTGTTTACCTTGGTTTCCTCATTTGTAAAATGAGACAAAGAAGTAAATGGCAAATCTGATATCTTTGCCAAGGAAACCCCAAATGGACTCACAAAGAGTCAGACACAGCTAAAAAAGACTGAACAACAACAACAATGTAATGGAACAATATTGTGTCATCAAAATTATAAAATGAATAATTTCATAAGAAACTAGAAAGACCTATATAAATTGGTACCTCTAGAGTCAAGGGAGAAGAATCAGGAGAACAACTGATACAATGAAAATAACATAAAGAAAAACAATTTTATCTATAGCTGTGATAAACCATAGAGTCCAGAGGACTAAAGATAAAGCAATGAAGCCTAGAACTTACCTCTTGCCAGGGATATGAGGGACTTAAAATGAAGAATGAGCCATTCATTTTTGAACACAGTCCATGCAGGAGTTTCTTTTGATGCATTTTTTATGAGTTAACTCTATGAATTCGATTCCCTTTCATGGAGGGGCAGGAAGTTCAAAGTGAGATCTGTCTTCATGATGAGGTTTGAAGATTTGAGAATGCTAACTGACAATGACATATGTTGGGGAATTCCCAGTCTTTTCTGAATTCATGAGTGGTCTTTCAGCCAACTCAGTTTGGGAACATATTCAAGGCCCTCAGCACCACCATGGAGTGGCTGAGGGGGAGTCCTATAATCAACAGTTTCTCATAATTAGCCTAAGGATGACACATATGAATTAAACTTGGGGGCTGGCTGTTATCTCAAGATAGACAGCCTAGCCAGTTATGGTATTTATCTAATATATAAATACCTTAGACGAAGCTACTATTATCACAGAGTTTCTCAGGAGTGACAAAGGTCAGTCAGGTTTCTATTAAAAGTTACAAAGGGTGGTGAACTTTTAGCATACAAACTATAAGGTTATAAGCAACTACATTTTAAACACTACTAACTCAACATATAAACAGAAAAGATTAGAATAAACTATACTTAATAAAAAGATTTCTTCTACTTAGGAAAGGTACTTCCCCAAATGTGGTTTTTTTTGTGGTTTCCATGTGTGGTAAGTGATACATTCCACAAGGGTTTGGCCTATCAGCCTCACTTGCACAGCTAGAGCTTCACACACTGGAAGTACTTCTGACTATGAGGTGGATCACAAAAGTAAAGTACGTCACTAGTAACCCAAGTCAGGGTCATTTTGTATTTGTCTTTGATTTGTGAATTGTCATGGTCAAAGAATTTCTGAGTAAGTAGCCCACTTCCTACTGGTAATAAGCCCCTCTAAACCCAGCTCTGAAAGCAGTTGCCAATGTGTGAGTCAAAGTCCTTCTAGTATTAAAGAGCTTCCTGCTAGCAGACCTTTCAAGAACCCAAGATCATCTCCATGCCATCAGTGTTGGCATCTACACTATTCCAAGCCATTAGAGCAGAACTGTGAAGGCCCAATGAAGCATTTAAAAAGAGTAAGGGTCCTGAAAAACAGGAGAGGTGTCACAGGTCTGGAAAAGAGCAAATATTACACTTTTTCAAAAAAAGGAAGAGAATAGAAGCTGCCAACTACTGGTCAATGGGTTTGACAAAATTCCTGTGAAATTTGAAAATGTGTCATTAAAGGAATAATTAGTGTACACCTCGAAAAGAAAGTGGCAATCAGAAAGAAGCAGCCTGTCCCATATATACAAAAATAGTCATAGTAGCAAAAAAATAGAAACAAAATAGGTTCTTGTTGAATGAGGGAGTAGATTATGGTATAAGGATGTTACTATGTCATGAGAAGTGACAAATATGAGAAATTCAGAGAAATTTTGGAAGACTTCCATGAACTGATACAAAATAAAGTTAGTAGAATCAGGAGAACAATTTACACAATGACACCAATAATGCAAAGGAAAGCAATATTGAAAAATCTCATCATTCTAATCAATCAGTGACCAACTGTGATTTCAGCTGACCTCCCTCCTCTGGGCAGAAGGGTGGGGGACTACAGGTACAGAATGAGGCATGTGTCCCAGACATGGTCAATATGTGGATTTGTTTCTCTTAAGTATACTTCTTTGTACCACTGGAGGGTATTAATATGTAGGGGTGGGGACAGGGGATTTTATTTGGAAGTTATAGCATTATTTATTTTAAAACCCCAAAAGCATCAATACAAAAAAAAAAAATGGGAAGAAGTCATGACAGACTAACTTCACTTCCATTTTTTGACAGTTACTAGATTAGAGGAATGCTATCATTATAGGTTACCTAAATTTTAGACAAAGTTTCTCAAACAGTTCTTGGGGACAAGACGGAAAGAGGTAGGCTGGATAATGGCATAGTCAGGCAGATTCAGAAGAGGGTGAACGATTGGAATTTGAAGTCAGCTTGGAAGGAGGAGGGATCTGGGCTTGGTCACAAACTGTTTAACATTTCTATCAATGACTTAGATCAAGTTCATTAAGTTTGCAGATAGGCAAAGCTATGAGAGAACAATAACACATTGGATGGCAGAATCAGGATCTAAAAAGATATCAGCAGGATATTGGACTGAATTGAATACAAAGAATTTTAATAAGAGTGTGAAATTTTAGGCTCAGGTTCAAAAAATAATCAAGCCAAGGCTAGAAACCCATCTGTTTAGGTATGGGTTAGTCTAGATAGCCACTGAAGACCCTTCAAACTCCAAGGTCCTGGGATTCTGGGATAGTACACTCAAATTGCAGCTTCCATTTTTTTGAGAGGTGAATAAATCTCTCTTAAACATTGAATCTAAGGACATCAAGTGAATTCTTAAAATCCTTACTTGACCCATTACTTAATTTCTTTGGGAGCCTTGTTTTATTTCTTTGAGTTTCTGAGCCTATGGAACCCCGACTAAAGTCAGATGAAAGGATTAGCTACTGATGCTGAAGACTGACCTTCTCTGAGGACTGCCCAGGGTAGCTGCATTCATATCTGTTGATCTCACGATTAAGTTCTTCTCTCCAGGTCTTTTCTGTAAGTGAGTGGGCAGACAGTTCTCCAACCTGGGGAAAGAACCCACCCACTCAGATGGGGAATGTGAGGGGTATGTGGCTCAGGAATCTATCTCTGCCCTGTTCCCATTCCTCCTCACCTTCTTCCCATTCTTCAACCATTCTTACCTGGTAGAGCTGTGATTCCCAGGTATCATACTCTGGAGCAACTGGAGTTAGATCTGAGGAAGAGGGATAGAGATACCAGTCTACACTTTGGGATTTTCGTGGTATTCCCTGAGAACACTATTTCAGAAGTGGGAGCTCCCTGAGGGCCTGGGATTGGGATGGGAAGAGAGGCATTCCAGATGCAAAATTTAATCCATCTCTTTTCACCTCTTGAGGTGGCCGAAGATCATGTAATACTATGATCTTCTTTAGAAGACACAAGGAAGGATCTATTTCTGTCCCCAAAATAATGTAACCTTCTTTTATTAAAGTGTACAGGTGAACAGAGAACAGAGAAATCTGGAACTCGCACAAATAAGTGGCAATGAACTGTGACAATAGTCAGACTAGGAGGGACCAGAGTTGCAGTGACCTCACGAATTCACCAACTGGCAGGGCAGGGGATTGGTCTGCACAAGATTGCAGCAGTACAAGTCTACAATTCTAATTTATATTTCCTATTTCCTTCTAGAAGTCAGGTGTTCTTTTTCATCATGATAATCCTTCAAACACTTGAAGACATCTTAGAAGGGATACTGTGGATGATAGAATCAGGGGCCTTTTGGCCTTAACAGGCTAGAATGCAGAATTGAATCTAGTGAAGATGACAATTAATAGAAATAAATGTAAAGTCCTACATATGGGTCAACAATCAATTTCACTAGTAAACATTTGTGTGTAAAATATCTGGGGGACTTAGAGGAGGAATTTGAATGTGAAATGGAAGCAAAAAAAGCTAATTAACGTATTCTTTGAATTTGTCCAGAATAAAGGAACTGATAGTCTCCTTGTACTTCGTCTAGGTAAGACTACATTTGGAGTATTATGTTCTGAGAGCAATAGTAGATAAAGAACTGGTCTCAAAGTAAAAAGAAAAAAAAACCTGAGTTCATGTCCTGCCTCTGACACATACTGACTATATAATGGTGGACAAGTCACTTCACTTCTCAGTATACCCAGGAGACTCCGTAAGACTCTATGTTGTAGAGACGGTACCAATAGGTCAAAGGAGTTTTCTCATGCATGAATTTCCTATATAATGAAATCACAGGTCCAGTCCTTACTCCTATCTAGACAGTACATCTTAGGAAGAACTTTGGCACACTTTGAAGTGTACTCAGAAGGCCTATCAGAGCAATGGGGGCATGAGATACCATGTTACAAAAGGAATAAGAATTGGGGATATCGACTGGAATAGGGACTTGAAGAGTTATCTTCAAATATCTGATGGGCTGTCACGTGGAGGAAGGGGAAGAGTTGTTCTGCTTGGCCCCTGACAGCAGAACCAGGAGCAATGGGCTGGGTGGGGGATGTGAGAAGACAGGGACTAGGAGGGGTATAGGAGAACGAGGGAGTGGCAGAGAGTTATATTTAGGTTCTGGGTAAGGAAAAACTTCTTTTCAGATCTATCCCCAGAGTAGAATGGGCTTCTTTGGGAGGTTATGGGTTCTCATCACTAAAGGTCTTCAGGAGAGGCTGGATGACCATTTGCTAGGTATGTTGCTGTGGGAATTCCTGCTCGGGAATCCTTGTTCAGGTGGACTAGATGGCCCTTTGGGTCTCTTATAACTCTGAGACTCTTAAAGTTTCAAATATAGGAGAGTGGCTTACTCCTCTTTTTTGTCTTCATTATCCTTCGTAAGAAGGTTCTTTGCCTGTTGTCTTCTTTATTGGAACCCCGAGAGGGAAAGCCAATGAGCATCATTTGGTTTCTTTCTACATCAGAAGAGATCAGAGAAAGCTCCAATGAAGGCAGGCAATATTTGGGTGCATACAACAGAGCTAACAACTGGTTTCCCAAGTGAGGACACTCTTGGGAAAAGAGGCAGCAGCCTGGAGAGACCCCACACTAGGTACTATGCAGGGATATATGCTGGAGCCAGTTCACACCAACTTCTGAGAATCAACTATTACATTTTCAGTATGCACATTTACATTTCAGAAATATATGACCTGGGGCGGCTAGGTGGCGCAGTGAATAGAGCGCCGGCCTTGGAGTCGGGATGACCCGAGATTGAATCCGGCCTCAGAAAATGAGCACCCACACATAAATAATGACTAGCCGTGTAACCTTGAGCAAGTTACTTAACCCCAATTGCTTTAAAAAAAAAAAAGAAATATATGACCACTATAGTTCAGGGCTCAATTGTTTTGTTGATACTCTAGACTTAAGAAACGTATGGGGAAAATTACAATAATGCAGATTAATATTAAAGTGTCATCATGCTTTTTGGAGAGCCAATTGTTAATCATTTCTCAACACACCACTGGTACCACTGATGCAGAATTCTACATGTTTTTGTCATATGGTTTTCAAAGGTGAAGATAGGGGCTTTAGACATCATAATGGGTGAAGGTTGGGGATGGAGGTGAGGTGTGGGGAGAGAAGGGCCTGGAAGGGGAAAAATTCTGCATGACAGATTGCCAGGGCTATAGCCACTATACAGTATATTACGTGGGGTTGGGCAAAAGGTCAGGAAGAAATCAAAACAGTTAGCAGAGCAAGGTAAAGGGCTCCACAAAGAAAACCCTTCTTGCTCTCACCTGGATGACCTTGAATAAATCATTTCCCCTGCCTGGCCTCACTTTCTTCATCTCTGAAATGATAGAGCTGAGCTTAATAACCTCTAAGGCTACTTTCAGCTCTGACATTCTGTGTTCTAAGCACTATGCTAGATCTACATGCTATGATATTATAAGGTACTTCTTTCTATGGGGCTCAGTTTCCCCCTCTGTAAAATTGGACTAGATGACTTCTAAAGCTCCGTTTCATTCTAACACTCTAGGATTCTTTGAACCTCTTCCCAAATTGCCCCACAAATTCCAATGATGCCAAATCACTGAGTGGAGCTTTTCATGAACTGAGACTTTCAGGGAAATAGGCTAGTTTGGGAGCACAGGCTGGCTACTGACATTTCTATACATTCCATTCCCCATTCATTTTTCTGGTTGGAAGGGAAAATTGCCAAAGGTCCTTTGGGGTTCTTTATCAGGCCTTAAAGCTATCAGAGCTAAAAAGTACCTTAGAGATTAAGTCCAAACCCTTTGTTTTACGTATGGAGAAACTGAGGTCCAGAGGTGGGTCATGACACCCCATATCATGCACCTATAAAGAAGCAGAGCTGGCATTCCAATCCAGATGCCCTGCTCATACCACTATATTTCTCACCATTTGCCCCTTCTTACCCATATCTTTTCCTGCTACTGTCACATACCTTTGGAAATGATCTTCCCCATGGCATAGAGTATACTACGGTGAGGGAATTCTCCAGTCCAGAACATGCTGAGCAGCTTGGGCATGACATACCTAGATGAATGCATCCACACCGACACCAGTAAGTCACTGGCGGCATTCTGGTAAGCTTCCTCCAACTCCTGGGCAGAGGGCAAGAGATCAGAGAGAGGATAGCTTCTAATTCTTGTGCTTAAAGTGGAGGAGAGGTCCAAGCCAGAAAGCCGATCCCACTTCTTTTCTAGTGGGCCTGTAGCCCTCTGGCCCCCTTTCAGTGACTTGGCCTGACAGCTCTTTGTACATTGACACTCATTCTCCCATCACAAATCCAGGCAAACCATGGGATTATCCCTTTCTTTTTGAGTCACAAACTACCCTGCAATGTCCTGTTACAAAGTACCTGATCCAGTATTGCCCTTACTGGCCTTTTCTTCCCTCTGTGTAGTCTCTGCTCCAGCCAAATGTTCTACTAATTTTTCTATATCCAATTAAGTTTGGGGCTTTTCTCACTTTGGCCTTTACTCACATTGTTACCTCTCCCTCTTTACCTATTACATTCTGACCCATTGTTTATAACCCAATTCAAGAAGCTCCTTCTCTAAAAAAAAACCTTCTGACTCCCTCTTTGTCAGTAATGATTTCCCCCCTTCTAGTTCATAGACCACTTTGCCTGTCCTCGCTAATTTCTTTATATTGTATTATTGTGTACAACATAATGGAGGACAGTACCTGAGGCACTCTGCTCCTTAACGGGTGCCCCATCCCCACTCCCAGGAAAAATATTTCATGTTCAAAGTACTGTGAAGGTCTGCCTCCACTCAAAAAATCAATAGCTCACAAGCCCCCAGTAATGTGCTTACTTAAACATGTTAGCCAAAGAACACATTTAGTTCAGAGTAAAGGCATTTTAGTGAAATAGAACAGTAAGAAAAATAGCAAAAGACTAGTTTCCTCATAAGTCTGGGGACACATTCTCCTGGAGTGAAAGAGAACATACATGAAAAGGCACAAACATATGGCCAGGGAACACACATGTAAGAAATATCTATAGGCAAGGTTAGGAGATAGAAAAATAATTCATGACTCAGTTGGGCCACCAATTGTAGTGATGTTACATTGTTCTCAATGGGCCTGTTTCTCATCAGGTATGCTACACAATCTCTTTTCGATTCTTGGCTACAGTATATAGATTATCTTCCAGGCTAGTAGTCTCAGTCTCCATCAGACAATGCTCCTCATTTGCTTCATGTTCTCTTGTATCCATTGGTCTCATGGATACCAAGCTTTTCTCTGCTTCAAGATTCTGGTGTTCATCACTGCAGGGCACCTGCTCGCCATTTCATCTCCTGTCTACTAGGACATGGAGACTATGCTCCTGAGGGCAGGCTGACAGCTTGTAATGGGCATGTAAATTTATATTGTTGCCATCTTTATAAGATTGTATTGTGTAAGATCTTCCCTGCCCCTATTAAGTGCACCTGGAGCCTGTGGTGGGAGACTTGTTTTTCAGGAGATACTTTGTGATTGGGCAGTGGGTCAAGAAGGTTGCTACATTCTCTGAGCCAGGAGAAGGCTATATAAACCCTGAAGGGAGGCTTTGCTTTAAACTGTTGTGTGATGTGACCAGATGATACTCTGGGCAGCCATTGAGCCCCCCAGCTTTTGGAAAACCCAGATGTTGATGCTTCCCTCTCTGGTGATTGACTAGGTATGGGTGCAATGGTTGGAAAGTTGGAGGCCTGTCTTCTTGAAATGTTTCTCTGTCTTGGAATTTCTGCTTGTAACCTCTGAAGTTCGGGGTGCTGACTTTTCCCCCTGAACTAGGTAAATGATATGTCTGATTGATTAAAGCGAGATTGTTAACCCATTTTGAGTTGCTTTCCTTCAGAAAAGCAGATCTAAGAATCTGTGTTGGCAGCCACCCGGGGATGCTGGGGTGCTTGCTGTTACACAGCTCTTTAGTTCCAGTCAAGGCTATAAACCACCAGGCTCAGTTAAGGGCTGAAAGGCAAAGATTATCTTTTAAAATACTGTCTTTTGAACTTTCTCTATGATGGAATGAATTACAATTACAATCTAGATGACTTTATCACTTAGGGGAAGAAATTCCCCAAACCATCTCCATTTCCACTCACAAATGACTTGAATTCAGAATAAAAGCTAAGTAGAGGAGACAAGTTCATTGTTTTCCACCTGTACTTGTTTCATCCAGCTTCTAGGACAGACCTCTGTATGGTGAAGTAGAAAGAATCCTGGATTCAGAGTAAGGAGACCTGAGTTCTTGGTATGGCTCTATGATTGACTAGCTATATGATCTTGAATAAGTTGTTATACCATTCCAGGCCTCAATGTCTTCATTTGTAAGGATAATAATGGGGTCACTACACATATCCTAGGACTCAATGAGATAATGTGGGTAAAAGCATTCCACTAACTATAGTGAGGCTGCTAGATGGGATAGAGAATATTGTACTGGGCCTGGAGTTAGAAAGATCCAAGTTCAAATCCAGTCTCAGATACTAACTAGTTATGTGACCTCAGGCAAGTCACTTAACTTCTCTGTGCCTTGGTTTCTTCAACTGTAAAGTAAGTATAATAATAGCATCTACCTCCCAGAGTTGTTGTGGGGATTAAATGAGATAATATTTGTAAAGTATTTAGCATAGTGCCTGGCACATAGTAGGCACTTAATAAAGAAAGGAAGCTAGCCTACATGATCTATTCTTTTTTTTTTTTTTTTTGCTTTCTTGGAGGGCAATTGGGGTTAAGTAACTTGCCCAAGGTCACACGGCTAGTTTTTTTGTTTGTTTGTTTGTTTGTTTGTGTGTGCTAAGTGTCTGAGGCTGGATCCAAACTCAGGTCCTTCTGACTCCAGGGCCAGCGCTCTACTCACTGTGCCACCTAGATGCCCCAACATGATCTATTCTTGATGAAAACATGCTGACTCTTTGGGATGTTTCTTTTCTGAAGGCACCCAGAGATGAGCCAGGGATACAGGTATCCCCAAAGATCTGTGTCTGGAAACAAGAAGAACATAAGATTTCCCCTAAGAAAGCCCCATGATGGTCAAAAAGCCCCAGGGTGGGGGCCTTGGAATCTCCAAGGAGCAGAAACAGGCCCAGGGATTCTGAGATCCAAAACACTCTATCATGAGATGCCAGAGAAGGTTTTAAATATCTAGCACTCTGAATCTTAAAGGTTTAATGGGGGCCTAATCACTAGAAGTTGAACAGGAACCCAAAATATCCAGAGAGAAATCAAGCAGGACCAACCAATTCACCCAAAAGCATTTCAGGGGGCAGAGGCTGATCCTGGCACAAAGCTCCATTTGAGGAACTAAAGTTGAAGAGATGAGTAAACTAAAGAAAATATAGACCAGTATAAAAAATTACTTTAATTTTAGAAATTCCCCCAAAGTAAAGAGTAACTTGATGACAGTTACAAGCTTATTCAGAGAAAAAAATGGATTTTTCACAAGAATTACATGAATATTTTTAAAAGAAAATGAAGCAAAAGATATTTTAAAATTACAAAATCAAAAGTTTGAATAAATAGGAGAAAATTTAAGCAATTGACTTCTGGGTTATGTGAGCAATAAAACAGAGAAATAGGCGTTTTTTTTCTGATCCCTACAACCCACCTCTCAAAAACAGAAACCATGTTCCAAAGATAAAGCAACTTCAGCTTTCACCATGGTCTAAGATATACCAAGAATCAAAAATAAAGTTTAAAAAAAGCACCCCTCCCCTATCTTCCATGCTACCAGTGGCAAGGCAGCACTAGCAGATCCAAGGCTACAACACACATCAAAACCCAGCCTGATACCCTATTCCTCCTTTCTTCTTTCCAGTGCCATGGAAACCTTGGCTCTGGGTTGTGAAATTTGCCCTGGCTATGATAACCAGCAAAGCCACAACCCTTCAAGAGTAAAAACCTACCTGGGTCTGCAACCCCACAACACCAGCACTATAAATGTGGCAATACCAGATCAAAGAATTAAGGAACAGAGGGATCTGGATAGCAGTCCAGGGCAAAATACGATGTATGGGGTAGGGTGGGATGGGGAGCTGTGCTGAACTTCAATAAGCCTGAAGAAAAGACCATAGCATCCAGTTGGGGCCACTTCTCACCGACCAAAAGTCACTTGGTACAGAGAACTAGGCTATTGAGCTGTGAATTGCTTGGTGTGGGAAGAGGCTGAGACACTTTGAGATGCATCCCCCAAGGAACCCACAATCAGAGGGGAGGGAGTCAGAAAGTAAACAATAGGGGAAAATAAGGTGGGGAGGGGGGCAGGGAAAGGACTGAAAATACCAAAGAAGAGGAAAATTCAGACCTTGAACACAAGCAGATAAATCAACAGGGAAAACATAAACAAAAGAAGGAAATATGGCCTCGGCTCTAGTAAATGAGTTTGGACATCTATGAATAAATACTTCAAAACAAAATAAAAATTTTCCAACATTTGATGAAACAGAGAACCCTGTGTAATGTGAGGAGAACATGGAGTAGTAACATGTTGTTCTGGAGTGGTTTAAAAGATAAATTAGAGAGAGGGCGGAGTCAAGATGGCAGAGTAGAAACAGAACTTCCTCAGGGCTCCACTTCCACCTTCCCCAATTTATGTAAAAAGGTGACTCTGAACAAACTTTGGAACTACAGAACCCACAAAAGGACACAGAGAAGCTAACCTCCCGCTGAGGACAGCCCAGCAGGCCTGCAGGAATCAGCCAGCATAGCACTCTGGGAGATGACCCCATTCCAGCTGGAGCCAGAGGTTTTAGCCCCAGGGCAGGCCTGACCAGCCACAGGCTGGAAGGACTGGAAGTTGTGGAGGTTTCCAGAATTACCAAAACATAGATGCCAAGGACAAAGTGAGAGGTCAGTGTGGTGTGGACTTTTGGATCCAGTAGTTGGGAGTGCTTTGGTTTCTATCCCCTGGAGGAAGAACCTACTGAGGGCTGTGAATGTGTGTATATATGTTGACAGGTATTCATAGATAGAGGGCACAGGACCAATCTAATAGGAAGGGATGATACTTAAAAGGTGAAATTAAGAGGTGAGAGAGGAATATCATGAGAGGAGATGGGGAGAGACAGAATGGGGTAAACTATCTCATAAAGAAGAGGCAAGGGGAAAATGGTTACTATGGAGGGGAAGAACAGGAAGGCAAAAGGGAATGGGTCAACCTTATTCTCATTGAATTTGGCTCAGGGAGGGAATGACATACACACGAAATAGGGTATCTCACCCTACAGGAGAGTAGGGGGGAAGGGGATGAGAGGGGAGATGATGGAAGGGAGGACAGGCTGGGGGGGAGGGAATTTAGAAGCACCCACTTTTGAAAAAGGACAGGATCAAAGTAAAGAAGTGGGAGGTGGGATAGGAGGGAGGGAAACATTATCAGTCTTCTACAATATATCTACTATGGTAATGTTTTGCATTAGCTACACATGTACAACCTATATTGAATTGCTTATCTTCCCAGTAAGGGTGGGTGACGAGGGAGGAAGGGGATGAATCCAGAATTCAAAATTTTAAAACCAAATGTTTAAATATGTGTGTATACTACTATTAATATTATTTTACATGTAATTGGGAAATAAGATATACAGGCACTGGGGCATGGAGATTCACCATGCCCTACTGGAAAAGTCGAAGGTGGTATGGTGCAAGATAGGGGAGAGAGCAGATTGGAGGAGGGGATATCCTGTGGGACCACTATTTTGGGGTCATGGGTAGTGAGAAAATGGGAAGAAAATTTGTAACTCAAAATCTGGTGGAAATGAATGATGTAAACCAGAAGTTAATAAAGCATTTGAAAAAAATTTAAACAAATAAAAGATAAATGAGAATTATAAGAACAGAATTTACACAATCTGCACAGCAAAAATAATAGGTAGAATAGAAAAACCAAAATCTGTGAGGGCAAGTCTCACCAAAGAAACAAAAGAGAGAAAGATGGATTAGGACTGCAAATACACAAAGTAAAGAACAATCTGGAAGGAGAGGAACAAAAAAATAACACTAAAAGGAAACATATTCACATAGTAAGGAAAACAGATGGATCTTGAAGAAAGGATGCATAGAGGCAAAGTAAGAATAAAAGATCTCCCAGGAGAATACTATAGGACAAAAAACCTTAACACCATAATGAAGGAAACAATAGAAGAGATCTACCCAGAACTTCTGAAAATAGAAAATGAAATACCAATGGAAAGAATTCAAAGATAACCTCCAGAAAAAAAAGCCAAACATTAAGCAATAATAACAACAAAATCCCATGGTTGCAGACTCTAAGACATACAATGGTTAAATTTAAGAATTCAGTTCAGAAACAGAAACTCTGAAAACCTAATGGAGAAAGTCCTTCACCTACAAAGGGAAAGAAATTCAAATAACTCAGGGCTGTTCTGTACCCACTAGAAAATGTAGGTGGGAATGGAATAATGTGTTCTAAAATGCAATGGAGTTTAGGATGCAGCCCAAGGTGACCTACCCTGCAAATCTGAGCTTAACCATACATGAAAAATATGACCACTCAAAACCAAAGAGGCATTTGAAACATTTTTGGAAAGAAAACCAGAAAGCTATTACAGACAGTTCTCACTTTACATAAATTCATATTAGGCAAATTAAACTTTAAGAATTCTGAAAGAAATTCACAATCTAAAAAAAGAAACCAAAAGTTTACTTATTTTAACTTTACTGCACTGTATAACTTTTACTGTGTTATACTGTAGGGTGCTTTCTCTGCTACTACCCCTTGGCTTGGGATCTTGACCCCCTACTCTACCACCCAGCAAAACAAAGAAACAAAACTAAAAAAAGATCCTCCAAGTGAAAGCAGAAGAATGAACATGCAGAGAGACCATCACCCAGCCACTGCTGGATAGGGGGCTTGGCTTGAGACCTCTGGCATTGAGAGAGGAAAGTTTTGCCCTGCTCCACCTACCCACCTACCAGCATGTCCACCCAGTGTCTGTCTTCTATCAGTCAGCCCTCAGGTACTAGTACCATGTGTCTGTCCCGGGCCCTACATGTCACCTGTCCTCTCTGGTCTGTGTCCATGTCTGGGTCCCAGGTGTTTGCCCTACCACCTTTTCTTTCTCCCTTGTGCTCTCTTTTTCTGTCCCCTGCCTCCATGTGTCCTTGAGCTGGGTGCTGAACCCCTCCCTCCATTTAAGTTGTCCCCCTCTTTTCTCCCTTCCTTTCCTATATCTAGGCGAATTCACATTACATTTTTATAGAGAGACTTGCAGAAAGGTCCACTTACATAAAGCAAGAACTTTCTGTATTTGCTTTTTAAGCACCCCAGATAACAGAAATGTAGGAGGAGCACATGAATGTAGCAGCCAAGAACAGCAACAGGAACAGAACGACGGCAGAGAGACCAGAGAGATTTCTTTTTAAATGTACACAAGGAGACAGAGGTGAAGGTGGAAAGGGAGGTAACAGTGAAAAGTGGGGACAAGGGGCATTATGGACAGAGCCTGCCTATGGGTGAATAAAGGTTTTGTTTTGTTTTTTGAAGGACTACATTAAAACACGAGAGGGCACATGAAAAGCAAGGGGACAGAGAGGAATGTGTGATGTGCCAGGGTCAAACTAAGGGTGAGCAATGAGGAAAAAAGTGATCCCTATGTCTCAGAAAGAGAAGAGCCTACAGGAGGTGGGTGAGGAGGAGGGGGGAGGACTGAAAAGGGGGAGGACAGGAAGGAGGCTTTATTTTGATGGTGAGAGAGGGTTCCATTGATGAATGCTTCTGTGGGTGAAGACAGATGGTCTGTGAAGTGAGATGTGGATTTTGTGTTGGGTGTGGCCTAGGGGGTGTGGTGTTTGAAAAGGCAATTTATCCTATCTGGGGAGGGAAAGAGATGGCAGCAACTGGCACCTGGGGGAATGGGAGAGCCCAGACCCAGGGAAGAGAGATTTTTGAGGCAAATGGGGGGGGGGGGGGAAGTAAGGGGACTGAATAATCAGAAACATGGTGGGGAAGGGGCCCTACCATGGGGAAGTGGTCTCTCTGACACTTGCTATAATTGACATTGTTCTGGGAATGACACGCAATGGAAAAGGGGAATCCATGAGGCAAGCCCTACAAGGCATTAACAATGGCCTAGAGGAGAGAAGCTTTGATACAGAGGAAAGAAAGGGACCAGGAAATATAGGGATCATGAATCAAAGAATCAGGGCCTAGAATAGACAGAAAGAGAGGATGGATAATGAAGAGAGTGACATAAAGCCTTTTTCAAAAGGGGTGCAAAAATGGAATTTAAAAAATCCTAATGAACAAGGCTAGTTGAAGGAGACCAGGGTAATCTACCTGACTAAGGGAAAAGAAAGAGGGGAAGATATATAGATATAGATATAGATAGACAGATATAAAACCAGATAAAAGCAGGAGAGAAAACTAATAAATAAAACCCAAAGGGAAAGGGGTAACAAACAAGAAGAGGGGATTAGGGACAAGGAGAAGAGAGCCAGTAGGAACAGGGCCACCTTTAAAAAGGATTAAAGTAAAAAACATAGTACTATGTTTACAGCAGAACAGGGGAAAAATCATAATTTGAAAAAAAACAATATTACAGACAGATGGAGGAAAATTTGAACCTAACTCTCATAACTTTAAATGTGAATGGATTAAACCATTCAATAAAACAAAAAAGTGACAGATTGAATAAGAAAACAGAACCCTACAATCTGTTGCTTACAAAAAATACATTTAAAAAACAGTTATACACAAAATAAAACTGAGGGGATGGAAACAAAATTTGCTATGCATCAAGCAAATCCAAAAACGCCAGAGTTGCAAATATGCTATCTGACAAAGCAAAAACCGACATTCAAAAAATAGAAAAGGGATGAATAAGGAAATGATATTATGCTGAAAGGAGCCACAGATAACAAACCACTGTCAATAGTAAACTTATACATTCCAAATATCTTAGCATCCAAATTAATAAAGAAAACATTATCTGAGCTTTAAGAAGACAGACAGTAACACAATAGTTACAGGAGACTCCAATATCCCTCTTTCAGTTTTGGATACGTCTAAAAGAAACATAAAAGGGGAAATATGGAACTGAACGAATTGCTGAAGAAACTAGAGCTAAGAGACTTACGGAATCTTCTAAATGGGATGGCAAATATGTATATGTGTGTGTACATACATACACACACACACACACACACACACACATATATATATACATACACATATTTCTTAACAGTATATAGAACTTTTACCAAAACTGACCATGTACTAGGGCACAGAAATATTGCAAACTAATGTGAAAAGGTAGAAATTGTTACTATGTCCTTTACAGATCATAATATGATAAAAATATTGGTTTCAGGGACTACAAATAAAAGATATGAATCCACATGTAAACTTAACAATAAAATCCTAAATAATGAGTGGGATCAAAGAGCAAATCATAGAAACAATAACTATGTAAAAGAAAATGACAACAATGAAAAAACACACCAAAGTTTCTGGGACACAACTATGGGACACAACTAAAATCATGTCATTATAAACATTTATTAACAAAATAGAAGATACATAAATTGAATATGCATTTTAAAAGCCAGGAAATCTAAAATAAGCACAAGAGATATTAAAAATTAGAGGGAAAAATAGATTCAAGACAAAAAAAACATAGAAATGATAAGTTCCAACTCCAATAGCATATATTAAAGTTGCTGCAGTTCAAAAGCTCATAGTTGGACCTTAAAATGAAGGTGGTGGTTCAGAGAGGCAAGCTACCTTCTGTCTTAGACTCTGCCTCTTGGCATCCCCTCCATGATCTTAGCTGAGTGTCCCATGGACCTGAAGCATTTACTCTGAAAAAACTATTATTGAAAGTAGACCCAAGTTGCCTGAATACCCCAGATATGAAAAATGGAATAGGACCCTGTTTCTATTTTGTTGGCTTTCAGATTTGGGACTACAGAATGGTCCTAGGGCATTTGTATTGCGTTTAAAAGTTTGTTCCTAGAAAAGACCAATAAAATTGAGTGGCAGGTAGGTGGTTCAGTGGATAGCGCACTGGGCCTGGAATCAGAAAGAACTGAGTTCAAATATGGCCTCTGACACTCACAACTTTGTGACCCTGGGCAAGTTACTTAACCCTGTTTGCTTTGATTTCCTTATCTGTCACATGAGCTGGAGAAGGAAATGGCAAACCACTCCATTTGGATCTGATGGTAAGTGGTCAAATAGAACTGTGGACCCCTAAGAGAGGGACAACACAGCTGGTGGAGGGCTTGAGGCAATGATGACAATAGAGAAAGAAACCACTTCCCCCCCCCAACCTCTTAGGGTACTAGGGAGCCTTAAGGAAAAAAATATAGCCCACTTGGCCCTCAAAGAGCAAAAAGCAGAGCAAACCTTATAACCCAAGGAACCTCAGTCAGGATCACAAAAAACCTGGCAGCTTCAACTAAATATGAGAAGAAAGCTTGGAATTCAACATTCTAAAAGGTAAATGATATTGGCTTACAACAAAAATTAATTTACCCTGCCAAGTAGAGTATAATCTTTCAAGGGGAAAAATAGATCTTTAATAGAAGTGGCCTTCCAAGCATTCCTGATAAAAAGTCCAGAACAGAACAGGAATTTTGAAATTCAAACACAAGGATAAAGAGAAACCTAGAACAATTTGAACAATTGGAAGGGACTATCACGATGTAGTGACAAATTCCTAAAGGGAGAGAAGAAATAAGAATCCCTTTAGAACTTTAATTTTTTCAAAGGGTATTGAGGGAGGTTAAAAAAAAATTTAAGGATGTAGAGTGGATTAGCTTTGTTCTGAGAGCCTGAAGAGAGTAAAGAGAAAGGAGGATAAAAGGAGAAATATATTAGTATGGTAAGAAGGAATAAAGGAATGGATTTTGCTATTTCTCTCTCTTTTTTTTCTGGCAGCTTCTTTTTTTTTTAACAAATGCTTTATTAACTTCTGGTTTATATCATTCATTTCTGCCAGATTTTGAGTTACAATTTTCCCCCATTTTTCCCCTACCCACCACCCCAGAATAGCAGTCCCACAAGATATCCCCTCATCCAATCTGCTCTCTCCCATATCTTCTCCCATACCCCCTTTGACTTTACCATTAGGGCAAGGTGAATCTCTGTGTCCCAATGCCTGCACATCTTATCTCCCAATTACATGCAAAATAGTATTAATATATGATATATATATATATATTTATATTATATATAATATATAATAGTATTTATATATATTTGAAACATTTAATTTTAAAACTTCGAATTTCAGATCCACTCCCTTCCTCCGCTGTCACCCATTCCCTCTGGGAAGATAAGCAATTCAGTATGTATTGTACATGTATAGCTATGCAAAACATTACTATAGTAGATATATTATAAAAGACTGCTTATATTTCCCTCCCACCCATCCCACCCCCCACCTGGTCCATTCCCTACTTTGATCCTGTCCCTCTTCAAAAGTGGGTACTTCCAACCTCCCCTCCCCCCAGAATGCCTTCCCTCCATCATCCCCCCTCTCATCCCCCTTACCCCTACTCTTCTGCAGGGTGAGATATCCCATTTAGTCTGTATGTCATTCTCTCCCTGAGCCAAATTCAATGAGAATATGGTTTTGCCTTTTTGCCTTCCTGTTCTTCCCTTCCCCTGCAACCACTTCCCCTTGCTTCTTCTACATGAGATAGTTTAGCCTACCCTGTCTCTCCCCATCTCCTCTTGCCACTTTATTCTCTCACCTCTTAATTTCACCCCTTGAGTATCTTCCCTTCCCGCCAAATTCAACCTGTGCCCTCTATCCATGTATACCTGTAAACATATATACACACATTCACATATGTATTCATATGCCCATATACCCTTCTTCAATTATTTTCATAATGAGAAAGGCTTCATCAGTCACAGATATTGTTTTTCCATGTAGGAATGTAAATAGTTCAACTTTGATAAGTTCCTTTTATTTTCTTTTCCCTGATTACCTTTTCAAGCATCTCTTGTTGCTTGTGTCTGAATGTCAAATTTTCTATTCAACTCTGGTTTTTTCCTCAAGAATGCTTGAAAGTCCTCTATTCCACTGAATGACCATATTTTCCCCTGAAACAAAATACTCAGTTTTGCTGGATAGGTGATTCTTGGTTTTAATCCCAGCTCTTTCGCCCTCTGGAATATCATATTCCATGCCCTTCGATCCCTCAGTGTAGAAGCTGCCAGGTCCTGTGCTATTCTGATTGTGTTTCCACAATATTGAAATTGTTTCTTCCTGGCTGCTTGTAGTATTTTCTCCTTGATCTGGGAATTCTGGAACCTGGCTATAATATTGCTAGGAGTTTTCTTTTGGAGATCTTTTTCAGGAGGTGATTAGTGGATTCTTTCAACCTCTTTAGAACCCTCTGGGTCTAAAACATCAGGGCAATTTTCCTTGAACATTTCTTGAAGGATGATGTCTAGGTTTTTTCTTTGATCATGGCTTTCAGGCAGTCCAAAATTTTTAAATTATCTCTCCTGGATCTATTTCCAGGTCAGTGGTTTTTCCATTTAGATATTTCACATTGCCTCCTATTCTTTCATTTATTTGGATCTGTTTAACAGCATCTTGATTTCTCATAAAGTCACTAGCTTCCATTTGCTCCAGTCTAACTCTGAAGGAATGAATCTCCTCAGTGAGCTTTTGTGATTCTTTTTCCATCTGGCAAATTCGACTTTTTAAGGCATTCTTCTCCTCGTTGCCCTTTTGAGCCTCCTTTGCCATTTGAGTTAGTCTATTTTTTAAGGTGTTATTTTCCTCAGTCAGGCTGTTGACCCTCATTTCATAATTTTCTTGCATCATTCTCATTTCTCTTCCCAATTTTTCCTCCACTTCTCTTATTTGGTTTTAAAAATCCTTCTTAAGATCCTCTTTGGCCTGTAACCCACTTATATTTTCTTTTGGGGCTTTTGGTGCAGGATTTCTGACCTCACAGTCCTCCTCCTGTTCCCTGCTTCAATCCTCTTTGCCCCCAAAATAGGAGTCTAATGTTGCATTTTTCCTGTTTATTTTGTTTCCTTTGCCTAGGAATGTTGCCACTTAATTATTTGATTTTTGGGCTTGTTGCCACAGTAGGACTCTGCCACAAGACAGGGGAGCTTCTTTCCCAAATGTTGGGGTCTTCACAACTTCCAGAGGTATTAGTTTGCCTCTGTGGAGCCTCCACATGTTCTGGCAAACTGGATACCCACCCCAGACCTCCCCCGCTTACCACAATCCAGATCCAGGGAGGTTAAAGCAAGAGTGATTACCCCCCAAGACTGATCGCTGGATCTCCCTACAGTTTGCAGGCCAGGAGCTGAAGCTGCCACTGAAGCTGCAAAATGGCAAGTGTGCTGAGTCTCCTCAGTGGCTTCTCACTCCCAGGGGAAGAAGCTGACGCCTTCCCCAAATACTGTTCCCAAAGTCCAAAGGGCACTAACCTCTCACTTTGTCCTAGGCATATCTGTCTTGATAATTCTGGAATTGCCACAGCTGCTGGTGTTCTGGGGTCCTTCCAGCGGGCTGCTGGCCCGGCCGCCCTGGGGCTAAAACCGTGGCTCAGGCGGGCCTGGGCTCAGCTCCCGAGCGTTGCACTGTTGGTTCCCAGCGCACTGCGCTGCCCCCTCTCAGAGCACTGCACTGGCTGCTCCCTGCAGTGTTGCCGGGCTGTCCTCAGCGGGAGGTTAGCTTCTCTGTGTCGTTCTGTGGGTGCTGGAGCTCCAGAAGTTGTTCAGAGTCCCCTTTTACATGGTTTGGAAGTGGTGTGGAGGAGAGCACCTTGGAAGTGCTGTTTCTACTCCTCCATTGGATTTTGCTATTTCTCATAATTGAAGAATATGAGAAGAAGAGTACACAAACATGGAAGAAGTGGTGAGGGAATGGGCATCAGGTGAACCTCACTCTTGTCCAAAATGGACAAAAGCAGATTGAACACTTGCACACACAGTCCGGTGAAGAAATAAATTAAACTTAATAAGGAAACAAACAACAATAGAGAAGGGACAGGGTATTAAGATGGAGACTAATATAGGGGAGGGACAAACTTCTTGATTCTGAAGGGCAGATTAAAAGGGAATAACAAAAAGTAAAGGACTAGAAGGGATTGCCTATCGATTGGGAAATGGCTAAGCAAATTGCAAATTACAAATGCAATGGAATATTATTACACTGTAAGAAATTATGAAAGAGACAATATCTGAGAATCTTAGGCTTCATGAACATTACATTAGTTGAGTGAACTGAGAAGTAACAGAAAAATTGAGGCAAAGATAACAACACTAAAGAAAATCAACCTCAAGGGACTTCAGAACTCTGATCAAAACATCCCTAAAGGATCCATGATGTGCTGTTACCCACCTTCTGACCAAAAGGTGAGGGTCTCAAGGGAAAAAAGACAAATATTTGTTGGATTGGTTTTAATGCGCAGAAAGCAAATTAAGGAAATTCAGAAGCAGCATAGATGAGAGGGAATATTTTGAAAGTAATGTGTGGAATTATTATGTATTTTTTAAGAAAACACCAAGCATTGTAAAATGGAGATTCACAGCTTCATACTGAATCTACTTTTTGTGTCCTGTTGTGTGTATGGAAATGCTCATTTGGGGTATTTAAGTTCAGAATATTTTTAAAGGGTTTTAAGATGAAAACATCCCAAGAAACAAAAACAGTGAGGACTAAAAACTCCATAGAAGGGATAATGAAACCTCCCTTCTCCCCATGGACTAGGAGGTATAGGACAAAAGTGATTGAATAGTGAATGCATGTCAGAAAAGGATTCTATATCAGATGGTTCTGCTTAATTGTTTTTCTTTGTCACAAGGGAAGGCTCAATTAGAAGGGGAAGGGATGGGAAATGAATAAAAGACAAAATGCAATAAACTTTTAAAAACCACAATAAAATGTGGTTTTTAAAAAGAATAAATAAGTTTAAAAGCAAAAAAAAGAAAATAGTATACTCGTATGAGAAAATCATGGGCAGGAAGAAGGAATTGATGAGAAATTCACAAAACAGATCACATACTTGGCAGAAAGGCATGATCTAGGGACGGGTACTTCAATTAGGAGACCTCAGCAGGAGCTCCCTCCTTCTGCCCAAAGCAGAGTTGCTAATAACTTTTTGTCTTGCCTTAATGATCAATTCATGCTTCAAAAGGTGGAGAAACCAACAGGGGAAAATTCTAGTCTGAATCTGATTCTCATTAAAACATTAAGAACTGGTTGCTGGGGTGGAAATGATGGGAACCTTGGAGAGAGGGGAGTAAATACTGGCTCTTGAGAAAGAAGAAAAAAAAAGCCAGGCCCATCTGCAATGCAGCCTAGATCTGGGGAAAACAGTTTCCAAGAGTTCAGAGGAAGGCTAGGTATATGAGCTATGTATATCTATGGGTGGTGAGATGGTTCAGTGGATACAGTCTTGGGCCTTGAGTCGAGAAGACTCATCTTCCTGAGTTTCAAACTGGCCTCAGACACTTCTAAGCTATGTGATCCTGGGCAAATCACTTCGCCCTGTTTGCCTCAGTTTCCTCATCTATACGATGAGCCAGAGAAGGAAATGGCAAACCACTCCAGTGTCTCTGCCAAGAAAACCCCAAATGGGGTCATGAAGAGTCGGACATGACTGAACAGCAATGTATGTTGATGTTCCCAGCATTTATTTAGCACAATGTCTAGCATGTGGTACATAATTAATATTTATTGACTGTCTTAACATACAATATTACCCCCCACATACACCTTCAATGATCCCATTCCTTTCGGATAAGGTGTGCACAACCAGAGCCATATTTCAGGCATGGGCTTCTTCCTGCCAAGTCTCAGGAATATCCATGAGGGTGAATCTGCCTACTGGCATTAAAGACTCTTCTTTTGTTGCTTAAATTTGGGGCATTTGTTCAAAAATCCCTTTCACAAGTACAGGTGCTGTGGGCTGCTCAGTGTCCAGCACTTAACATGATCTGGAGATGTGAATAAGAAATGACCAGGCCATGTGGGTAGTTCAAGGAAAAAAGATGAACTCCATTTATTGATTCCCAGGACAAGGTTTTTATAGAGCAAAGAGACAAAAGGAAGGGAAGGAAGGGATCTCAAGTATTCATATCATTATCTTAGTCTGTCCTATCCTGGAAGTAGCAGGGCAGCAAGGCCTTTTGTTCTCTAGGTGCCAGAGAACCTTAGGAAAAGTCAGTTACCGCCTTTCATATGCAGTCACATCACAAAGGATGCTCTTGAGATCTGGCTTCAAGGCCTGAAGACAAAGCCGCATCATCAAGCACATCTGCATAGGAACTGACCACCTAAGAATTCAAATATTTAGGTTTTGAACAACTAAAGTTTTGGGGCAGAGCCTTAGATCTAGGCCTCAGGTGCCTCTTCATGCAGCCGCAGTCATAAACAGATACAATTGAGAGCAGACTTCAAAGCTGAAGCGCAATCCTCAAAAGACATCACATTTAGAGCTTGCCACCCAAAGATACCTGAGTGCAGAATTAGATATAAGTCCTGGCTCAGGCCTCTGGCTCCCAAAATACAGGGACAAGGAGGAGTCATGGAAAGATAGCAGGTTTTCTGAAAATTATCTGTGGGCTTTTGAGAGAAATGCTAATGCCCTTTTGGGCCACATTTAAAGGGGTATACCTGTCAGTCCATGTCTACAGCAGCATGATTATTTGTGGGTGTCCCCATTTAAGAAGTATATTGAAACCCTGTAAGTACATCCAGAGGAAGGTAACCAGGATGGGGAAGTGCATTAGCCCATGGCATGAGAGGATCAGCTGAAAGAACTGGGGATGTTTAGGCTGGAGAAGGGAAGATTTGGGAGGTGTCTTTGTTCAAGTATCTGAAGCACTGCCATGCTGAAGAGGGATTCGGCTTTTTCTGTGTAGCTCCAAGGGGAAGAACTAGGAGTAATGGGTAGAATAGGGCTGGAAACCTATGGCCTTGAGGCTACACATGGCCCTCTAGGTCCTCAGGTGTGGTCCTTTGACTGAATCCAAACTTCAAAAAAGAAATACCCTTAAGAAAAGGATTTGGTCCGTAAAACTTGGACTCAATCAAAAGGCCACACCTGAGGACCTAGAAGGCCATGTGTGGCCTGTAGGCTGCAAGTTCCCCACCCCTGGGGTAGAAGTTTAAAAGGGTCAAGGTAAAGTTTGAGGTCAGGAAAAATGTCCTTAATATTAGAGCTGTCCAGAGGGTACCAGGCTGTCTCAGGTGTTGGTCTCCACCTCAATGGAGAAAGATGGTCATTTAGCAGGCATGCCCAAATGGCCATTCAGTTGGTGTATGGGTTGGACTCCATGGTCACTACGTCATGGTCTCTTGATTATAAAAGCCTTTGATGGGGTGATTTTGTTGTCAGGAGACTGAGACTTCCACAGACCAAAACCCAGCTCCAAAGCCCCACAGGTTTTGCTACTGACAGACATGCATAATAAAGACAGGAGTTGGGGCTCTGTAGTTGGGAAACACTGATCTTGCCTCCCTCACCAAACCCCCCTTTTTTTGGTTCAAATTCATTTGCAGCTAAACCAGAGAGGATCTTGGGAAGATTAAGAGTATTGGAACCCTGAGTTAGGTAATATAAAGGTTTGATACCTAGGGGAATGAAAGGGTCAAAAAGGAAAGACCTAATCTTATCCCTGGGGAGATCTATCAAACTTTTGTTAACTGGGTATGGAGGGATCTATCAGTTTGACCTAATCAAAGAGTAAAGTTAATATGATTTTGCTGGCCCTGACTGAGCCCAAGAGAGAGCAGTAGGGAACGACATCCAGAAAAGATGCTGAGACTAATAAAGAAATCAGTGAAGCCTGGGGAGGCCAGCAGAGCCCAGCAGGCTTGGGCAGGCCAATAGGCCTATGGAGGCCAGCAGAGCAATGGTCAGAAAGGAGCTGGCCCAGAGACAGCCAGGATACGGGCATCACTAGAAGATGGGGGATGGATGCTGCAACCCTGGAGGTGGGAAATGCCCCTGCACATCTATTTCCTCTTCCTCCTCCTCCTCTTTCTTCCTTCTCCTCTTTCTCCTCTTGTTCCAATTCCACCTCCTCCTCCTCCTCCTTCTCTACAGCTATATCTCCTTTGGAGATGAGGGCACTGAAGCTCGCACCAGTCATGTCAATGCAGCCTGGGAAATTTGGGGTGGCCCTGATGCTCTGAAAAATATGCACACATATGTGGGGGTTCCTCATATATAATCTCTTCCCACTGAGAGTATGTATATTTGTGGGAGAATGTCCCCCACATTTATGGGAAGAATGTTTTATTGTAAATTTTCTTACCATTCCATTTCATTAAATGTCTTAGCTTTGAACTAAATATGTTCTCAGGCTAAGAAAAAGTCAAAACATTTGTATAAAGCTTTCCAGGAATTTCCCCCAGCAAAAAAGCTCTAAAAGCTTTCCATTCCCTGGGATGGGAACACCCCATTCTTGTGGGCAGACATGTGCAAAGTAGCACAGACAGCAGGAAAAGTGGGGTGTAGGAGTCACTGGGGAGCAGGCCCCAAGCCAGCTCTGCCCCTCATATATGTTACCACACTTTATGGAAAGGAAGACCCTTTAGTGTTGTTGACCATGGACATGCTTTACATTGTCTGAGCACTCCTTGGCAAGCTGGCTTTTCCATGCCACGTGCATGTGGCTCTCTCTCACTGCCACCATTTTCCCTCCTCTCACTTTTTAACACTGCAATCTGACTTTTGGTTTCATCATTTGACTACTCCTTCTGAAGTTACCAATCAGCTGGAGAGGTGGTATGGCATAGTCTTTAAAGCATTACACTAAGAGACATGAGAAGACCTTGGTTCAAATCCTGCCTCACTTACTGTGTGACTTTGGACAAGTCATTTAACCTGAGTTCCTCAGAAAGTGTGCTTCAGTTTCCTTAACTGCAAAATAAAAGGGCTGAACTCACTGGCCATTTAAAGTCCCTTCAAGCCCCAAATCTATAATTTTTAATTTTTTTTTAATTTTGAATTTTAATTTTTAAACTTACAAATCTACTTTCTTTCCCTCCTACTTTCAGCCAACATTGATAAAAAGAAAAACCAAAACTAAACCCTTGTAACAAATATGTAGTCAAGCAAAACGAATTCTCACATTGGCTGTGCCCAGAAAAATCTAGGTCTTGTTCTACACCCTGCATCCACCTCCTCTCCATCAAGGAGGCAGATGGCACCCTTCATCCCTATCTCTTAACTGCAACATCTAATGGTGTTGCTCAGCCCTCATCCTTCTTGACCTCGCTACTTCATTTAACCTGGAGACTCCTCTCTCCTGGTTCTCCTCCTCCTACCTAACTTCTCCTTCACAGCCCCCTTTCCAAATTTATGGTCCAAATCACACCCCTTCATTGTGGATGCTCTGTCCAAGGTCCTCTTCTTTCTCTCAACTCCCTCTCAGTCATTTTATCAGCTGCCATGGCCTTAATTACCATCTCTATGCCAATCACTCCCAGATCTATGAGTCCAATCTCAATCTCTCCCGAGTGATTGATCTACCCTGTATCACTAATTGCCTGTTGAACAGGTCAAACTGAATGTTCCAGAAGCAGCTGGATGTCAACATGTCCAAAATGGAATTTGGTGTCTTTCTCCCCAAGCCTGTCCTTCTTCCAGACTTTCCTATTTCTGTCAAAGGCAGCAACATTTCAGGTCTCTCTGACTTATAACCATGGTATATCTTCAACTCTTCACTCTCCCTCATCCCACATATCCAATTAGTTGTCAAATGTTGCTGTTTCTATACCCACAGTATCTCTCCTATCAGACCCCTTTCCCTTCACCCATATAGGTATCACCCTAATTCAGCCTTCATTGCTTTTCACCTAGATTATTGCAATATCTTAATTGGCCTTCTTAGACAGCTAGGTGGCATTACAATGGATAGAGTGCCAGTCCTGGAATCAGGAAGATTCATATTCATGAGTTCAATTCTGGCCTCAGACACTTCCTTAGCTGTATGACCCTGGGCAAAGCACCTAACCCTATTTACCTCAGTTTCCTCATCTGTAAAATGAGCTGGAGAAGGAAATAGCAAATCATTCCAGTATCCTTGCCAAGAAAATTCCAAATGGGGTCATGAAGAGTCAGACGTGACTAAACAACAACAACAATTGGTCTTCCTATCTCAAATCTCTTCTTGCTGCTATCCATCCTCCACACTACTACCAAAGTGATTTTCCTTAAGTACAGATCTAATCATGCCGTTCCCCTTAATAAACTTAGGGGCTTCTACTTACCTCTAGGATAAAATATAAGCTCTGCTATTAAGCTTTCAAAGCCCTTCACAACCTGGCCCCAATCTATCTATACAGTCTCACTGGACATTATTCTCCCTCCCAAATTCTGTGAACAGCTCTCTCTCCATCTCCAATCTCTGTGCCTTTCAATTGTTTGTGCCCTAAAACCAGAATGCACTTTCTTCTCCACACTTCATTCTCACAGAGTACCTTTCTTCCTTTGAGATTTAGCTGAACTAAACATTGAAGCCTTCCATGATTCCACCCCACCCCCCACCTGCTAGTGACCTTTCTCCAAAATTGACCTGGATTTAACTTCTTTGTATAGGTTTGCATTTATTCACCTTATATTTATTTATTTTGTATGTTTATACTCCTGGCTGTCTCAGTTACACCCCTTCTTTTTTTTTAATTAAACAAATGCTTTATTAACTTCTGGTTTACATCATTCATTTCCGCCAGATTTTGAGTTGCAATTTTTTCCCCCGTTTTTCCCCTACCCACCATCCCAGAATAGCAGTCCCACAAGATATCCCTTCCTCCAATCTGCTCTCTCCCATATCTTCCCCCATATCCCCTTCGACTTTTCCATTAGAGCAAGGTGAATCTCTGTGCCCCAATGCCTGCACATCTTATCTCCCAATTATATGCAAATGAGTATTGATAATAGTATTTATATATATTTGAAACATTTAATTTTAAGACCTTGAATTTCAGATCCATTCCCTTCCTCCCTTGCCACCCATTCCCTCTGGGAAAATAAGTAATTCAGTATGTGTTGTACATGTATAGCTATGCAAAATATTACCATAGTAGATATATTGGACAAGGCTGCTTATAATTCCCTCCCACTCATCCCACCCTCCACCTGGTCCATTCCCTACTTGAACCTGTCCCTCTTCTATATTGGGTACTTCCAACCTCCCCTCCCCCCAAGAATGCCCTCCCATCCATCATCCCACCTCTCATCTCCCTTCCCCCTATTCTGCTGCAGGATGAGATATCCCATTTAGTATGTATGTCATTCTCTCCCTGAACCAAATTCACTGAGAATGTGGTTTTGCCTTTATGCCTTCCTATTCTTCCCCTCCCCTGTAGCCACTTCCCCTTGCTTCTTCTACATGAGATAGTTTACCCTATCCTGTCTCTTCCCGTCTCCTCTTGCCACTTTCCTTTCTCACCTCATAATTTCACCCCTTAAGTATCATCCCTTCCCAACAAATTCAACCTATGCCTTCTATCCATGTATACCTGTAAACATATATACACACATTCACATATGTATTCATATGCCCATATACCCTTCTTCCATTATTTTCATACTGAGAGAGGTTTCATCGGTCACAGTTATTGTTTTTCCATGTACGAATGTAAATAGGTCAACTTTGATAAGTTCCTTTTGATTTCTTTTCCTTGATTACCTTCTCATGCATCTCTTGCTTCTTATGTCTGGATGTCAAATTTTCTATTCAACTCTGGTTTTTTCATCAAGAATGCTTGAAATTCCTCTATTCCACTGAATGACTATATTTTCCCCTGAAAGAAGATACTCAGTTTTGCTGGATAGGTGATTCTTGGTTTTAATCCCAGCTCTTTTGCCCTCTGGAATATCATATTCCATGCCCTTCGATCCCTCAGTGTAGAAGCTGCCAGGTCCTGTGCTATTCTGATTGTGTTTCCACAATATTGAAATTGTTTCTTCCTGGCTGCTTGTAGTATTTTCTCCTTGATCTGGGGATTCTGGAACCTGGCTATAATATTTCTGGGAGTTTTCTTGTTGGGATCTTTTTCAGGAGGTGATCTGTGGATTCTTTCAACCTCTATTTTGCCCTCTGGATCTAAAACATCAGGGCAATTTTCCTTGAGAATTTCTTGAAGGGTGATTTCTAGGTTCTTTCTTTGATCATGGCTTTCAGGTAGTCCAATAATTTTTAAATTGTCTCTCCTGGATCTATTTTCCAAGTCAGTGGTTTTTCCCATGAGATATTTCACATTGCCTTCTATTCTTTCATTTGTTTGGATCTGCTTAACAGCATCTTGATTTCTCATAAAGTCATTAATTTCCATTTGCTCCAGTGTAACTCTGAAGGAATGAATCTCCTTAGTGAGCTTTTGAGATTCTTTTTCCATCTGGCAAATTCGGCTTTTTAAGGCATTCTTCTCCTCATTGCCCTTTTGGGCCTCCTTTGCCATTTGAGTTAGTCTATTCTTTAAGGTGTTATTTTCCTCAGTCAGGCTGTTGACCCTCATTTCATACTTTTCCTGCATCATTCTCATTTCTCTTCCCAATTTTTCCTCCACTTCTCTTATTTGATTTTTAAAGTCCTTCTTAAGGTCCTCTATGGCCTGTAACCCGCTCTTATTTTCCTTTGGGGCTTTTGGAGGAGGATTTCTGATCTCACAATCCTCTTCCTGTCCTATGTTTCGATCTTCTTTGCCCCCAAAATAGGAGTCTAAGCTTGCATTTTTCTGTTTATTTTGTTTCCTTTGCCTTGACATGTTGCCACTTAATTACTTGACTTTTGGGCTTGTTGCCACAGTAGGACTCTGCCACCAGACAGGAGAGCTTTCGTCCCGAATGTTGGGGTCTTCACAGCTTTCTGGCAAGCTGAATACCCACCCCAGGCCTCCCCACCAGATCACAATCCAGATCCAGGGAGGTTAAAGCAAGAGTGATTAACCCCCAAGACTGATCGCTGGATCTCCCTACAGTTCACAGGCCAGGAGCTGGAGCTGCCACTGAAAACTACAAAATGGTGTGTCTCCTCAGTGGCTTATAGCCCCCAGGGGAGGAAACTGACGCATTCCCCAAATACTGTTCCCTAAGTCCCTAGGGCACTAACCTCTCACTTTGTCCAAGGCATATCTGAGTTGATAATTCTGGAATCGCCATAGCTGCTGGTGTTCTGGGGTCCTTCCAGTGGGCTGCTGGCCCAGCGGCCCTGGGGCTAAGACTGCGGCTCACACGGACCTGGGCTAGGCTCTCTGCACACGCCATGTGCTGCTGGCTCCCAGGGCGCTGCGCTGGACCTTCCTGCAGGGCTGCTGGGCTGTCCTCAGCAGGAGGTTAGCTTCTCTGTGTTGTTCTGTGGGTGCTGGGGCTCCAGAAGTTGTTCACAGTCCCCTTTTACATAGTTTGGAGGTGATCTGGGGGGAGAGTGCCTTGGTCGCACTGTTTCTACTCCGCCATCTTGTCTCTGCCTACACCCCTTCTTGAAGACTCCCAAGCCTGAGGCTATTTCCACTAATTTGGGATTTCAGTCTGGGTGGAAGGCTTATTTTTGGGTTTTCTACTTCACGAAGGAGGGATGGGGGGAATCGGAGCAACTAGAATTTACTTTGACATTCTAGCCCATGCATTAGGCAGGCAATTTCTATACTTCCAGGCTGGGGGCCAATAACTGCAGGAGAAGCTGCCGTCTCCACTGGGGGCCCGAGCACTCTCCTACCTGGCTCCAATGATCCCTCCTATTCCCTCCTGAGATGATGGCGAGATGACTGCGATTCATCCTTGGTAAGTCTGCAGGCTGGGGCTTCTTCTCTCTCTGGCGTAATCTGCTTGTCTGCTCTTAAGTCTGAGCTGTGCAGACCCCACATGCTCTGCACTCGCCCTGTTCCGAGGCATTGCGCACTTTCCTGGGCTGGATTCTACCACACTCCATCTCCAAGTGGATTTTGTCACTCCAGAATCCATTCAGATTCACTTTTTAAGGTTTAGTGATGGGATTCACAGAGGAGCTTAGAGAAGTTACTGCTTCCTTTCCGCCATCTTGGCTCCATTCCTCTATTTTGTATGTTTATAAATATGTCATTGTTGCCTCCCCCATTAGAATACAAGCTTCTCATGAGGAGTGGTCATTTCATTCATTGCTTTTATATCCCCAGAACCTAGAATACTGCCTGGTGCATAGGGGGCTCTTAAGAAATACTTGTGTGCAGTGGGTTCCCCTGGCTGAGACATTTCTCCCAAATGAGTCATGACTGAAAGTGGAGCCTGGGGTAAGAAATTCCTGAGTAGGGAGAAAGCAAGAGAATAGCCAGCTTTCCTTAACTAAGTCAAGTCCCTCAGCCCAGATGAATATCATTCCCACATACTCAAAGTTCTAAGCTCTTCAAAGATCATGGGGAATGGAAGAGGTGCCACAGGAATGGAGAAAGGCAAACGCCTTCCTGGTTTTCCAAAAGGGACGAGAGTGGAATGAATTTGACTTTGATTCCTGACAAAATACTAGATGCAGTGTTCACAAAATGCCCAGATAGTCTCATCAAGGACAAATCACACAAAGCAAGATCAGGAGAATGCTATCTCTCTAATTTGCAGAGATTTGAGCAAAACATTTTGACTACGTCCCTCATATGATCCTTGTGAACCATATGAAAAGACCTGGGCTGGATGACCCTACATATAGTTAGGTGGATTCAGAATGGGTTGAATCCAAAGAGTCCCCAGTAATGGTCTGATACCATCATGAAGAAAGGACTATAGTAGGATGGCCCAAGTATTTATGCTGAACCCTGTGCTGTTCAACATTTTTATCAATAACTTGAACAAGGGCAAAGATGGTATGCTTGTCAAATGTGAAAATTGACACAAAGTTGGGAGAGGTGGCTGATATAGTGGGTGACAATTGAGGTCATTCAGTTAAAGAACTGAAGAGTTAAGGGGAACATGATAACTGTCTTCAAAAGGAACTAAGCATGCTCTCTTCAGCTTAGGTGGGTCCAAAGTAACCAGGGATGTGGAGGCCAGAGAACTGAAGACTTAGGGAAGCCATGACCTTTGTCTTCAAGTATTTGAAAGGCTGTCACACAAAAGAAGGATTAGCTGTGTTCTGCTTGGCCCCAAAGAGCAAAAGTGGGAGCAACTTAGTTCTCATACCTCCAAGGAGACAAATTTAGGTTCAATGTCAAGACAAAAAACAAACATTCATTAAAGGAAGAGAATCAGCACCTACTATGTGCCAGATTTATGGCTATATTATGTTAGATCATAAAAAGATCGCTATCAGAAGTGGAATGGGTTGCCCTGAGAGGTAATGGTTTCTCCCTACCTGGAAATCTTCAAAAACAAGCTTGATGACTACTTGCAAGGTCTATTTGAGAGAGCATTCTTGTTCAGGTATGAATTAGACTAGAGGGTTTCTGAGGTCTCTTCCAATTTTGAGATTCTGGAATTCTTCAAGCAGTGACTAGATGACCTTACAGGCAAGATATCATTTGGTCCAGGTAGTTTTTTGGGGGAAGTCAACAGTCTCCATGTATTTGGGCTTAGGCAGCATAGACCACTGCTTCAACTGACACTGAGATAAATATAGTTTTCTTGACTGGCTCAAGCAGCCAAGGCTTCAACCACTCCTAAGACCCTACTTGACTTTGGTGGGTGGGCCTTGAATCCAGAAAAGCTCAACAGAAGGTGAAATGCATCATCTCCTCAGCATGAGCCTGGCAGTTCAGGGGACTCTGTTTACAACAGTGAGGACCAGTCTTTTAAATTCAAGTTTTTGACCCAGACTGACTGGGATGCCACAGGACAAAGAAAGGTCAAGGGACTGGCAGGTTCCTTCTGGATGAACCCTGAAACTATGAAGGCCCTTATTCCTGGGAAATAAAACTGAAGGTGTTATAAGGGAGAGGAACTGAGTAGCTATTGCTCTGTGCCTGTATTTGTGTTCCTCTACGATAATTATTTTTTTTTTGGCCAAAGTCTGAATTAATCAAACAGACTGCTTTGCTTTGCTTTAAAAGTGCCTTTTCCTATGTCTGTAACTTGAAAGACCAGATAAGATCAACAATAGGTATTCTCCCCTTTGTGACAGGATGCTTGAAAATTCAAAATTTCTCTCATTTTGGGGGTATATTCCCGATGGGAAAAAACAGAGACATCATGAGATTATAAATTCTGATGACACTGCCTTGTCAATTGTCCTGTATTCACAACTAAGAAACTTCCCTTTTCCAAGGGCTGGATAGTAAACATATAGAGATCATAAATCTGAAGGACAAACATCTTAGGATTGTGCAAAAACATATAAAAACTTTGTCAAATCTTGTTTCAGGCAGACACAACTTAGGTTCTGGCTCCATGATCATAAACTGCCAACTTTAAGGGAATAAATTAAATAACTACATATCACCTGGCCTGATTGTCTCCTTTAACCAAACTTTTTAGGTTAACATCTGTTATATAAGTGTCTCTGGGGACATCCTTGGACACTGGGTTGTACTTTGAACTGCCTGAAGTCTTGGGTACAGATTATACCAAAGGGCTAGACAGGGATAATTTTTTCAAAAGGTTGATGACAATCATATTCTTTACAACACTTCCTGAGTGTCTCACTAGTCAGAGGTTACAGAACCCTGACAAAATTAACTACAGGCATACCTCATTTTATTGTACTTCAGTTTATTATGCTCCACAGATACTGTGGGGTTTGGTTTGGGTTTGTCTTACAAATTGAAAGTTTGAGGCAACTGTACATCAAGCAAACCTATCAGTGCCATTTTTTCAGACACCACATGTTCACATTGTGACTCTCTGTCACATTTTGGTAATTCTTATAATACTTGAAAATTTTTCCTTATTATTATATCTGTTATAGTGATCAATGTGATCAGTGATCTTTGAGGTTACTGTCATAATTGTTTGAGGGTGCCATGAACCACTCCCATACAAGATGGTGAACTTAATAGATAAATGTTCTATGTGTTCTGATTGTTCCACTGACCTGCTATTCCTCCCTCCCCCCACTCCCCAGGCCTCCCTATTCCCTAAGGCACAACAATATTGAAATTAGGCCAACTAATAACCCTACAATGGCCTCTAAGTGATCAAGTGAAAGGAAGACTCTATCGATGAGGCAAATTTCCCTGATCAGTCAGAAGCCATCAATATTGAGGCAAGACCAAAAGGCTCAGATGATGGTTAGCATTTCTTTTGAGCAATAAAGTCTTTTTTAAATTAGGGTATGTATATTTTTTTAGTCATAATACTATTGGACACTAGAGTATAGTGTAAACATAACTTTTATATGCACTGGTTAACCAAAAATTTGTGGAACTTGCTTTATTATGATATTCATTTTATTATAGTGATCTAGAACCAAACCCTCAATATTTCCATCTGTATTTCATGTCATTCTTTCCCTAGTTGAAATCAGAAACTGATCTTCCCACTTCCTTATTTCTTCAACTGACATCTTCACCCAACTGTCCCACATCCTTAGGTAACTCGACGCTCCTAGGATATATATATATATAGGATCAGGGGATACCCTATAATAACTATGAGTACCATCACTAGATCTGTTCCTGGAAGCAGAGGGCTGCTCCACTTAGGGCTTACCGTGACCTGAAGCATGTGTTGCAGGGCCAAGCTGGTAAAGGTTTGGATCCAATATTCACTGAGGGAAGAGCCTGAGATGATAACAGTCTCCAGCACTCGTAATATACGAAATTTGTGCTTGGCTTTCAGTTGCTATGGGGAAAGGAGAAAGGTAATTCAATCTCCCAAACATTTTAGTCCCCGCTGTGTACTTAGCCAGGTGTTAAGACACTGAGAGGCAAAATAATTAAGACATAGTCTTTCACAGTAGGCTCAAATTATATATGTGACCCTAATATTAAAAGTCATGCTATTAAAAACAGTTAGAAGATAAATAGGTCATATACCTCTTAGAGTTATGGGTAGGAGATGTATTCTTAACCAAACAAGGGATAGAAGCAATTATATGATTTTTCTTATGCTTTTTGGAGAGCAATTAGGGTTAAGTGACTTGGCCAAAGTCACATGGCAAGTATCTGAGGCCAGATTTGAACTCAGGTCCTCCTGACTCCAGGGCTGGTGCTCTATTCACTATACCACCTAGCCACCCCGATAGAAGCAATTATAAAAGACAAAATAGATAGCTTCTGCACAAACAAAATTAATATACCTAGGATAATAAAGGAAGTGGTTGGGAAGGAGGAAATAATTCTTGTATCAAATTTCTCAGATAAGGGTTTAGCATCTAAGAAAAATGGACAACTAACAGATATCTATATAGATTTATCTATAGCTACAACTATATCTATAACCATATATGGGGTCATATACATAAGACTGTATGTATGTATGTAACCAAAAGCCACTCCCCAAAAGATAAGTGGTCAAAGGATATGAACATATCTTTTAAAAATTGAAAACTATTAACAGACACATGAAGAATTCTCCAAATAACAAATAATAAAAAAAAACACAAATAAAAACAGTCCTGAGGCTTCCCCTTGCACCCTGCAAATTGGCAAAGATGACAAAAAATGAGAATAGTCAGTGCTGGGGTGCGAGTGGTAAGATAGGTACACTAGTACATTGTTGGTGGAACTGTGAATCAGTATAACCATTCCGGAAAGTAATTTGGAATTATTTATACTAAATCCTAGACAGTGGATCTCAACTGAACATTGTATTCTAATAATTCTGAAAGATATCTGAAGAAAATACCTTTACAACCTATAAAATATTTGGGATTTGGTAAACTGAATAACTAAACAAGACAAAAAAGTAAGTTTAAGTTTCCTTAGAAAGTTGTTAGGGTCCATGGGAAGGGGAACACTGGGGCTCTGTTACCAACTAGTCCTGGAATGCTAGCTTTGTATCTACTACACAAAATAGAAACTCTTCTGCTTAGCTTTTGAAGCCCTTCATAACCTAGTCTCAACCTCGCTTTCCAGCCTCAGTGGACATTATCCCCCCTCATGCATTCTGCCATCCAGTCAAACTAGCCTTCTCTTTAATCCTCACACATGGCACATCATCCCCTATCTCTGTCTTTGCACTGGTCATCTGCCATGCCTGGAAAGCTCTCACTCCTCACCTCCACCTCATAGAATCTCTCTCTTCCTTCAAGGCTCAACTAAAATCCCCACCTTCTACATGTAACCTTTCCCAATTCCCCCCAACTGCTAATGCTCCCAAACTACCTTCTACCTACTATTTTGCATATATTTGTATTTATTAATTTTATATTATGATTATAAACTTTTATATATATATATATGCTTTTTGTCTCCTTCATTAGCATGTAAATTCCCTACAATTAGTGATTGATTCATTCTTTGTATATGTACTCCTGCCACCAAGCTAGGCCAGGAACATAGGAGGTATTTAACATATAAACACTTTGCCTATTTGGACCTTTGATGGAGATAGCCCAGGACCCCAAAGTCAAGAACCTAGACCAGTTGCCTTGCTTTTAACCCAGACCCTATAGCCATCATTGAGGAGGAATCACTATGGAGAAGAGGTCCACCTTCTTTTTTTTATAGGGCAATTGGGGTTAAGTGACTTGCCCAAGGTCACATGGCTAGGGTTTTTTGGTGTGTTAAGTGTCTGAGGCCAGATTTGAACTCAGGTCCTCCTGACTCTAGGGCTGGTGTTCTATTCACTGAATCACCTAGCCGCCCCCAGGTCTTCTCCACCATCAACATCAGCTGCTGCTCAACTACTATGGATGGACAGGTAAACCCAAGAGCCCCAGGAGTGGTAGCACTCCCTGACTACTGGTCCTACTTCCAGGACATTCATCTCACAACCGCCATCCCAGGAGGCACCCCCCATCTTCAACATGGCTTGGCAACTGCTTCTGCAGGAGCTAGAGGCATGGTAACTGAAGGCATAGAAATGAACATTCTCCCCACTAGTAATGAGTGGGCCGAACTTGGGTTGCTCCTCTGCTAGTTGGGGCTCAGTACTGGGGTAAATAAGGTTTGCCCAGTAGATATTCGAATAAGGGAGACTCACCTTCATGAATTCAAATCTGGCCTCACCTACTTCCTAACTGTGTGACCCTGGGCAAGTCACTTCACCCTGTCTGCCTCAGTTTCCTCATCTGTAAAATGTGCTGGAGAAGGAAATGCAAACCACTCCAGTATCTTTGCCAAGAAAATCCCAAATGGGGTCACAGAGAGTCAGACACGACTAAAATGATCAACAGGAACAAACTGGGACAAGCCCAGGACATTTGACAGTTACCAAAATGAGGCTTACTTAGACATGGCATGGAAAAGAGATGGCAGAGATGCTAAATGAGAGAATGAATATTATAATGAAAGGTGGATCTATTCTAATGAGGGGCTGGGGTATGTATGGACTCTGATCACTCAGTTTTAGTTAAAAGACTTATCTATCTTCTTATCACTCCTCTGACTAAAGGGAGAATCCACATTTTCCTGAAACCTGTCTGAGTAAGACACAATGGGCTAGAATTCAGCAATTCCCAGAACTTTACCTTTGGACCAGATCTGAGTTCTCCCCTCAGTATCAGACCTGCACTTCAAAGGTTGCCCATGTAAGCTATAGGGGCTAATTTCTGAATGAGGAAAGTGGACTAGGGGAAAAACCTGAGTCCTAATTCAAGAATTAGTTATTAAATATAAGAGAAATAATCATTTCTCTCCCAGTGATGTTCTGGCTTTTCTTTTTTTATTGTTTCTTCAGCACTTAGCTTTGCACAGGGCAAGTGTTTAACCCATGCTTTTTCATTCATTCATTCATGCATTCAACAATCTGCAAGGTAGCTTCTATTATTATTCTCTTTTAACAGATAAATAACCTGAGACAAAGCATTTTCAGAAAACAAATACTTGTGGATTTCCATCTAAAATCTAACTCTTGAAATGGAGAGACTCAATCAACTAATAAATATGGGGTAAGAGCTTCCTTTGTGCCGGGTGCTGCGAGGTCTTGGGGGTATAAATACAAGTCTGAGAGACCCCTGCCCTCCAGGAGCTCACAGTCTATTGGGGAGACATAACATATTCACAGAAGTAGTCACAGGCTCCATACCAAAGAAATCGAAAGTGATTTGGAAGATGGGATATTGACAATTGGGGGAATCTGCATAAGCTTCTTGAAGTTCCAAGAGGCAGAGGTGAGGAGGGAGAGATGGCATGTCTTGGCTGCTTGCTGGGCCCAGAGGGCTGGGGCACCCTCTCTGTTCACTAAGGAACCCATTTGCTCTGAATCAAGGCTCACAATCCAACTTGGTTCAATCTTGGGGCAGTCATACCTTCCTGATGCCACACCCAGAACCCTATCCCCAGCACCACTCACCAACTAACATTTATACAGCACCTGCTATGTGCCAGCTACTGTACTAGGCATTTAATTATTGTCTTATCTGATCCTCACAACAACCCTGGAGGTAGGTGCTGTTATTACTCTCATTTTACAGATGAGGAAACTGAGACAAGCAGAGGTTATTGGGTTTTTGAAATGATTCACCCAGGTTCACACAGTAAGTGCCTACCTCAGGCCTGTTCTGAACTCAGAACTTCCTAACTACAGGCCCAGCACTTGCTCCATCCCACCACCTAGCTACTTCTAGGAGGGAAACACTAGAAATAAGCTCCAACCAAAGCTCTAAGTCATTTGTCCCTAGGGTGCTGAGGGCTAGTAATAATATAAAAGACTGGTAATAATATATTTTCCTGAAGTCTTTCAAATTAAAGCAAGAGGACTTCAAATTAAAAAAAGAGAGGGAAAGGAAGCTCACATGAATCTTTTCAAGGGACCTAGCTAGTACAATAAGAGCAAGAGAAAGGACTAGTAATCCAGAAGAGACAATATCCAAAAAAAGAAGCCCAAATTAAACTCCTCTGGCTTCAGAAGTGTACACACAAATGGGAATAGGATGGCTAATGAACATGGTGCCTTGGAGACCTTACTGCAAGTAAGGCACTGCCTCCTAGGGATCCCTGCTAGGAATCTGGGGAGATGAGGCCCACAACTGGGACACACCTCCAAGAACAGGATTGGTAATAGGGGAATGGGAAATTGAACTGAATCGGGGGGAGGAGGTTATAGTAGCCTTGTATACTAAGAAGACAGGATCTGGAGAATATCCAGGAAGCAAGGAGAGGAAGCAGGCTAGGTAAGGAATGAGTGTGAGGATCAGGAGAGGAAGAAGCAGTAGCTATGCTGTCTGTTGTGCTAGAGCAGTGGGCTTGGATTAACTTGAAGTCCCTTGGAGCCTTTCTCTGCCCAGAGCAGGGCACTGAATGCATTTGGGACTTGCTTTAATAATCATTTTGATCTTCAAAGGGAGGAGGAAGCACCCAAAGGGACTGTTCATCTGGATCTGATTCACACCAACCACTCCACTGATTCTGGTTCACATCCCCCTTTAAGAAGAGGCTGGATGACCCTATGCCAGCACCACTGTAGAGGGGATTTGGTCAGGCAGGAGTTAGACTCCTTGGCCTTGGGGGTCCCTTGAATCTTTCAATTTCTGATCCTATGTGTGACCTTGGTCAGGTACTTTCATATCCCTGGGCCTCAATTTCTTCCTCTGTAAAATGAGAGGTGGGAATAGGTGGCCTGTGAGCTTCCTTCCAGCTCTAGATTTAGGAAGTCCTTGGGCAAGTGACTTCAATCTCTCTATGCCTCAGTTTCCTGCTCTGTAAAATGATTCCCCTCCCAGAGAACTATCCTTCATAATAGAGATTTAAAAAAGAAAGGAGAGGAAAAAGAAGAGGAAAAAAAGTCAGCAAAGCTGATCAATACATTCAAAACATCTGAAATGGAGGTCTTTCCCCACCCTGTGAACGTCCTATGCCAGCCTCCATGGGGAAGTAAGAAGATGCCTCCCCATCCCTCTTCTTGGGCCCCAAGTTTGTCCTTTAAAATTTCCTAACATTCATTTTCGATTGTTTCATGGTTGTCCTTTCCATTCACAGTGTGGCACTCATTGTCTATATTGTTTTCACTACATTTGTTCTTATCCCAGGCCTAGGAATGGTTCTTCTCCCTACTGGATTCAACCCCAATTCAATTCAATAGACTTTTATTAAATTTCTACCATATGGGAGGCCTAGGGCTGGGTCCTGGATATACAAAGACATATGCCACAGGTCTTAGTCTCCATGAGCAGAATCTGATGGGGGAAAGACATGTACATGTAACCTGAGTCCCAAGACTCGAGTTACATACACAAGTGAGCAAGAACATCATGAGGATGGATTAAGGCAGAGTGTGATGGGAAATATGAGGAGGTTGAGAGGTTAGGCACAGAAAACTTCACAGAGGTGATGCTTGAGCTAGGCTTTGAATGAAAAGTGACACTAACAGCTGAAGACAAGGGTAGCATTGGGGCCTGGCATGGGCAATGGCACAAAGATGGAGTAGCCTAGATGAGAAGAGAGGCTGGAGAGTATTTCAATTAACCATATTACTAGGGTGGGGGACCAGAATGCCAAGGTCAGGATGAGAAGCCATTTTTAGAAGAGCGACATAATAAATCTAGCTCCTATTTGCAAAGCATTTTCCTCCCCCAAACCCTGTCAGATGGGTAGTACAAGTACAGTACTAGCATCCCTATTTTCTAAATGAAGTTCTCAGAGGTGAAGCCACTTGTCCATGGTTATGTGGCTGGTAGAGAGGTGGGTCCCAAACTCCAGCATACAACATGTGGCCTGATCAGTGCTCTACCAGAAAGAACCATGTCAGGCAACTGAGTAGAAGATGAATTGGAGAGGAAGAGGCTTGACATAGGGAGACCAGTTAAGAAGCTATTACAGTTGGGGGCGGCTAGGTGGCGCAGTGAGTAGAGTGCTGGCCCTGGAGTCAGAAGGACCTGAGTTCGGATCTGGCCTCAGAAACTTAACACACACACAGCACACACAAACAAAAATCTAGCCGTGTGACCTTGGGCAAGTTACTTAACCCCAATTGCCCTCCAAAAGGCACAAAAAAAAGCTATTACAGTCATCTAGACCAGACATGAAGGTCTGGTAGAGAGACAGGATCAACAAGCCTTGGCAACTGATTAGATATTCAGGAGAGAAGGAGACAGAAGGGCGGAGGAAGACTCCAAGGTGCACAGAATGGGATGACTGGAAGGATAGAGAAATTTGGAGGACAGATTCAGGGATAAGTCTCACTTAGAATATAATGAATTTCCCAATGATGTTATTGTTCAGCTGTGTCTGACTCTCTGTGATCCCTTTGGGGGTTTTCTTGGCAGAGATCCTGGAGTGGTTTGCTATTTCTTTCTCCAGTTCATTTCACAGATGAGGAAACTGAGACAAATGGGGTTAAGTGGCTTGCCCAGGGTCACACAGCTAGGAAGTGTCTGAGGCCAGATTGGAACTCTGGAAGAGGAGTCTTCCTGACTCCAGGCCCAGCACTCTCTCTACTGCAGCGCCACCTAGCTGCTCTAATTTCCCTAGTACTACAGAAAGTAAAATACAGACTCTAGGAAGAGAAATGACTGGTCCAAAGTCATTCAGATCATTCGGAAAGGAGCTAGGATAGAAATGTAGGTGTCCATGTTGACTATCCCAGCAGTAAAAGTGAAGAAGAAAGAATTTTATCCAAATGGGCAAGTGTGAGTACAAACACACATGGCCCAGCTCCCACATGGTCATGAAGTATCAATTTGGCTATAAGGATGTGAACTCAGATTTCTATAGCCCTTTGGAGGCTTCCTAAGCACTTTTACCCCAATGCCTCCCCTTGCTATAAGCTAGATAGTATATTATTATCCCCATTGTGCAGGAAGGGAGGCGATTCACTGCACATTATGCAACTGATAAATAGCCAGGATGTGTGCTCCACCTAGGTCTCTTGGACTCCAAACCAGTACTCAACAGTGCTACCCAGCCCCCTCCAGGAGCCTGAGTCCTCCTCCACATCCCCAGGTCTAGACCTGCTAACTCTCTTTGGGGAGGACTTGGCCTTACTTTGACCCCTCCCCAGTTCCTTGTTTGTTCAAGCTCTGAGAGGCAAGGGCAGACCCTTTCTCCCACTCTTTCTCCCCCCAGGACACTTCCTGAGGGAGCAGATCAGACTGTCTGCACCACCAGAGCCCAGTACTCTGTGGGACCTGGCTGCGTGAGGACAGCAAGCAGTACCTCTTCATTATCTTGGAGATACTGTTGGATTGTCATGAACACGATGCCCTGATGATTCCGTGCCATACTGTGAAGCTTTAAGATTGAAGTTTTCACCTGGTAACATCCCTTCATTCCCAGAGATTTGAGGATCTTGAAACAGATGACTAATGGGAGGGAGAGAAAGGAAAGAAGACAGTATATAGAACCATAAAATGACAGTGTCTCCCAGAAGAACCCTCTTCTTTTATGGCTAGGGAAGGTGAATCCCTAAGGACAATCAGTCAGTCAACAAACATTTAGTAAGCACCTACTATGTGCCAGGCACTAGGCAAAGCACTGGCAACAGAAAGAATGGCAAAAGACAGTTCCTGCTGTCAAAGAGTCCCCAGCAGCTCGTGGTCACAATATGGTTAATGGCCAAGCTGAGTCCAGGACCCAAGTCTCAGTCCTGATTCACAATATAGGATAACACAGAGGAGTCAGAAGCCCAGAGTTTGAATCCTGGTACTGCTACAGCACACCAATGCAGCTGTATACAGATCACTGTCTTATTCTGTATCTCAGTTTCTTCCTCTGTAAAATAAGGGGGTTGGACTGAATTTTCCCTTGTAGTTCTAAAATCCTATGACCTAGAAGTGGCCAAAACTATAAAATCATAAACCATAAGAGCTAGAAAGGATCTCAGTGATTTATCTAGTCCAATGACCCCATTGGACAAATAGGAAAACTGAGCCCCAGATAGGAGAGGTGACCATAGAAAGTGGGCAATAGAGCTGGGCCTAGGAGCCAGATCTCCTGTACAGTGTTCCTCCCACTGTACAGCATTATCTTTATGACCCCTTCCCAGATCCTGGTGGACCTCTCCCCCTCTCACCTACCCATACCTGTTCTGTTCTAATTCCAGTAGGACTTTGGTTTCATACAAATAATCCCTGCTAGGTGGTGACTGGCTGGCACTGGTTTACACTTTCCCTGTTCCTAGGGGCATTTCCCTGGGAGACTCCAGAGGACTAAAAAGTCTTCACAACCCAGTGGAATGAGGTTCCAATGACAGATGTTTCAGGCTCAGTGGGGAGGCATCTGGGGGCAAAGGGCCATTCCTGACAACTCTCCATCCCCAAATCACATTACAGAGGTACTGCCAACTGCCTACCCATAAGGCTTTGAGGACAAACTTGCTGCAAATTAGGACCAGCCAACAATGCTCAACTGACATAGTGTTACAGGGCTCAAAAGCTCAGGAGTCCAAATAATGGGTGGGACTTGGGAGGGGGCCCTTCCTAGTCAGAGAGTAGCTACTGGGTCATTCCCCAGAGTCTCTATATACCTCTGACTCTGTGATTCTGTCAGCAGCAAGTCCCAGACCTTTCCAAGCACCTACTCACTCTCCATCGGGGGCCCATTCTCACCTGCATTCCTGGCTTCTTTAGTAAAGATCCCTATCTTCACCAGCCCCGGATCTACCCGGGATTTCTTGGTCTTTCGGAAAAAGAGGGCCCAGCAGCATCCAGAGACAGAGGTGTTGGAGCCTTTGGTTTCCTCTATAAGCTCCGCCTTGGGTTCTCCATGATTATGGGGAAGGATCTTGTGTGACCAGACATGGGAAACTCTAGATGTGGCCCTGCTCCCTGTAGGCAGGTCTGGCTGGCTGGAGAGGGGGCTTTCAACTTCCAGGTCATCAGATGTATCAAAATTCTGCAGGGAGAGGTGTCTAAGGTAAGAGACCGAGGACCTGCAACGATAATAGATAATTCACATTTCTATAGTGCTTAAAGGTTTGCAAAGCATTTTCTTCCCAACAACCCTGGGAAGAAGGGAATAGAAGTCCCCGTTTTACAGATGGGAAAACTGAGGCTTGGAAAGGTGGTAGTTGTTTAATAATAATAATAATAATAACAATAATAATAATAACAACAACTATTACTACTACTACTACTACCACCACTATCTGGTAAATGTCTGATCAGAATTAGAGGGGTGTCAGTCATGGATCAAAAGCAAAGGAAAGGAATAGACAGCCACAGGTCACATTGGTCCTGGCAGGTTAAAGACTCAGAAGATATCCACTGGTTAGATCCACTGTGGAGTACTCATTGGAGGCTCCCAACTCTAGCACTGGAAGGAAGGGACCATAGAGTCCATCAGATCCCAAACTCCTTGTACAGGGAAGGAAAACCAAGGCCCACAGAGAAGTGCAGTGACTTTGCCAGGGCCCAGCAGCTTGTGTCTGGGCATAAGATGTGGACAGTTTGCTGTTTTTACCATTGCAGAGGTAAAGAGTCAAAAAATGTGGCAAGGATAAGGATATCTGTCCTTTCCCATGTCTGTAAATGGGGTCACATTCTATACCAAGGGCTCTGCATGGCCCTAGGTGTGGGCAGTCATAGTGATGAGTGGGGCTAGGATATGCCATGGTGATGGGTGGGGCTGCTGGCCAGGGGAATACTGAAGATGGTGGGAAGGGCAGAGGCATGGGTGGTGGGAGGCAGGCAGGGAAGGACAACCAGAGGAGAGATAAAGATTCTTTGCCTCTCTGGCACTGGGGAGGTGGAATCAAAAGAATGGAGGATTATACAGAGACTTCCTGGCTTCACCCAAAAAGGTACATGGCTGTGTACTAGGAGTTGTGGAGATCAGCAGGGAGCTAAGGAAGGGAGAGAAAGAGGTGGAAGGAGGGAAGAAAGAAAGGAGAGGAAAAGGGAGAAGGAGTGAGAGAAGGAAGGGAAAGGAAGCCAAAGAAGGAGGGAAAGAGAGAGAAAGAGAGAGAGGGGGGGGAGGGGAGGGGAGGGGAGAAGAGGGAAGGAGAGAGAAGGGGAGAAGAGGGAGAGGGAAAGAGGGAGAGGGAAAGAGGGAGAGAGAGGGTAAGAGAAGGAGAGAGAGGGAGACCATCATCATCATAACCCATCCCCCTTCAAGTGGAGGCAGGCTAAGCCAAGACTTGAGGAAAGCAGGGTGGGAGCACAAAGGAGCCCTCAGATTCAAGACTGTGACTCAGTATTTATAGGTTTCCGGGCAAAGAATGTTTGCTCAAGCTCAGATTTCTGTTTGGTTTCTCTACTTTTAATAAAAATCGTTCTATGTAATATTGTGACATATAGGTGGAAAGTAAAGCTTCCAAGGCAGGGGCCAAGAAAGTGAGGAAATTCTTCAAAATATACCTGGCACCGGCCCTGGAGTAAAGAGGACCTGAGTTCAAATCCAGCCTCAGACACTTCACACATACACACACACACAACCTAGGGGTGTGACATTGGGCAAGTCACTTAACCCCAACTGCTCTCTAAAAAAAGAGCAAAAAAATATATATACCTAGGTCCTGTATATCTCTGACACATGGGTTCCACCATTATCATCCCCATTTCTACAGCATTTTAAGGTTTATAAAGTATTTCCTTCACAACGATGCTATATCAGATGGTATAGTTATTATTCCACAATTTACATAAAAGGAAACTGAGTCTTAGAGAGGTTAGTAGTTATAGTAATACTAAGAGCGCATTTCTTGTACTTCAAGGTTTCTACAATACTTTTTTTTAAGGGAAGAGAAGGGGCGTGTGTGCATGCTTGTGTGTGTGTGTGTGTGTGTGTGTGTGTGTGTGTGTGTGTGTGTAGATAAGTAAACTGAGTTCAGAGTTCAGAAAAGGGAAATGATTTGTTCATGGTCACATAATTAACACATAACTAGTCAAACAACGAATTGGGACTCTAACCCAGGTCTCCTGCACATTCCACTAAACCTCAGCTATCATAACAGTAATACCTGTTAACAGATGCCTACTTACTTAAAAAATACTTATTGAGTGATTAATGGGACACATGTCTTACTTTTTACTTTCTAAAGCATCAATATACACGATCTCATTTGAGCTTTACAATATTCCCTAAGGTAGGGAGGGCAAGGATTGTGATCCCATGTTGCAGATGGGAAAACTGAGACTTAAGGGAAGAGACATTTCCTTGGCTGTGTGAAGGGGAAGAGAGGAGTCATTTCTAGGGCCAGGTACTGGAGGTGGGGGGGCTAAGGGTTATCAGCCTAACTGGCTAGCCTAGAAGCTGCTGCATTCAGGGCCAAGGAGTCTAAATCAAGGTTCAGCAAACACTGGGGGACAGGGGATCTCTAAAACAGTTCAGATTCAGTAAGAGATTAGCCCCGCTTCTTCCCTCTGGAACTTTACTCCCTATTCCACCTCAGTTCCACCTAAAAACTTAGCCTCCCACTACCTTATATTGAGAAAGTAAGGCCCCCATACCTGCAGTTAGGAAGCAGATCCTTAGCACCCTCTCCAAGACTTAGCCCTGAACAAAAGAGCTGAATGAACTCCCAGTTCCCCTTACATTTCTCAAAATACAAGACAGGGACCAAAGGAAGTTAAATATATATATATATACATATACATATATATATATATATATATATAGATAGATATAGATATATAGATATATATATAGAGATATAGAAAGAAAGAAAGAAAGAAAGAAAGAAAGAAAGAAAGAAAGAAAGAAAGAAAGAAAGAGGAAAGAAAACTCAACAAGGGAAAACCTTACAGAAAGACCAGCACAGAAAGACTGAATCAAAATTTGACAACCATAAAAGTGAAAGACCATCATAAGGTAAAAGAAAGCAAACCAACAGTCCCAGAAGATGGGGAGAATGTTGCCAATGATGGCAATTCACCCCCAAGAAATGATTAAGAAATGACTGTGAGAAAGCCCAGAGCACTTTAGGAACTCTTTTAAAGGGGTCAATGATCTTACATTAAATACAGATAAGTAGAAAATACAAGCAGAGAAATTAGCACAGAGATTCAACAGACAGGGCTCCTATCTCAACAAAGTAATACAACCTCCTTACCTACACCACTGGATCGAGGGGAGCACCAACATCTGAGTAGTTGGGGGGTTCTTAACAAAAGGCTACTCAGAGTCCCATCCAGGGAATCAAAAGGTCCTTCTCATGAGTAAGGCCCCAAAGTAAAATGCCAACGTCCCAGTATATATAGTTTTCAACTGAAAGGCTCAAAACCAGAAAGCACCACAACCCTCCTGATTTAGTGTCTAATTAGCTTAGTACCAAAAGGTGTAAAAGCCTCCCTGCAAGCAAGCCTCCCTCTTAGGCAAACCTCCCCCCTTAGGCCAGTTCCTCTGCCAATGGGCTCTATGTGACTTCAGGATGTATCACAGCTGTGATCGAAATACCTGTATACCTTTAGAACTGAAAACATGGTTCCTGTTGCAAGGGAAAAAGGGACACGTGATCACACATGGACAGGGAATATCTTCTTACTCCATTAGCATTACGAGAGATAGTCATGTTCTATAAGCCTCTGATTATTAATGTTCAGGAAATTATAAAACATGGAGACAGATGCTTGCCAATGAAGCCCACCAGTATCATGAAGTATGTTCCACATAGAGCCCAAATAGAAGAGGAGTTACCTAAAGGTGGTGAGGTTCTACTCTGTAAAATGAGGGGGTTAGACTAGATGGTCTCTAAGGCTCCTTCCAGCTCTAGATCTAGGATCCTATATATGACCTTGGATAAGTCCCTTCCCTTCCCTGGGCCTCAGTTTCCTTCTCTGTAAAATGAGGTAGTTAGATGGCCTCTGAAGTCACTTCCAGCTTGAAATCTATGAGCCTATGACACCAAGGAGGACTTTTGAAAAGGCCATTGGATTGGATGGCTAAGAGATCATCCATCTGTCAGGCTGCAGCACATTTAGAGGCTTTGCCTCCCATATGTTAGCTCTTCATAACACTGGGGAGTGTCAGAGGTGGGATCTGAAGGCTGGTCTTCCTGACTTCAAGTCTCTACCCTCCATACCAGTGGTGACAAACTCAAACAGAAATCATGCCTGTTAGATGCAGAGTGACTTATAAAAACACAAATTAACATTATCTACATTCTATTGTAATTTTGCTAAACATTTCCCAGTTATATTTAGATCTGATTTGGGCCCCACAGGGGAGTTTTGCTAGCCATGAGCTTGGCACTTTTACCCTACTCATGCTGCTCCAATAGCTAGAGGTTCTGCTAGGCTTAGAGGAATATATTCCATGGAAAGCATTCTGGGGCCTATCATTTGAGACCAAGAACTAAGAGTCTATGTCCCTGTAATGGGAATATAAAGGGAATTTAAGATCTTCCCTGCCCCTAGGCCATTTGATTGGCTTAAGTGCACCTGGAGCCTGTGGTAGGAGGCTTGTTTTTCAGGAGATGCTTTGTGATTGGGCAGTGGGTCAAGAAGGTTACATTCTCTGAGCCAGGAGAAGGCTATATAAACCGTGATGTGAGGTGTTGTTTTGGGGCTCACTTTGAGAAGGGTTGTGTGATTTGACCAGACTATACTCTGGGCAGCCATTGAGCCCCCTGGCTTTGAAAAACCCAGATGTTGATGCTTCCCTCTCTGGTAATAACTGTGACTAGGTATGGATATAGTGGTCACACAGTTGAAGGCCTGTCTGCTGAAGTGTTTTTCTGTCTTATAACTTCTGCTTGTAACCTGTCTATATACTCTGAAGTTCGGGGTGCTGACTTTTTCCCCTGAACTAGGTAAATGATATGTTTGATTGATTAAAGCAAGACTGTTAACTCATTTTGAGTTGCTTTCCTTTAGAAAAGCAGACCAAAGAACCTGTGTTGGCAGTCACCCTGGGGGTGCTGGGGTGCTTGCTGCTACAGTCCCCCAAATAGCTTTTGATAAATTTGGTTTCAGATTCATAAAAAGAAGAGAGAGAGAAAGAAAAAGAGGGAGGGAAGGACAGAGAGAGACATACACACACAGAGACACAGACACACAGACTCAGAGACATAGAGACACATACATACACACAGACAAGAGAGACACACAGTCAGAGAGAGCTATGGGGGAGAGAGAGAGGGAAAGGGAAAGATGGAGGAAAGACAGAGACAGAGAAACAAGATCATTAACCAGTGATGAAGCAATTTAAGCAGAGTGGAGAAGGCAGAAACTAGATTTACAAAAGGTTGAGGAAAATAGTGCATTGTGAGGGAATGAGCAGGAACAGCCTTTTCAAAAACCTTAGCAACATAGAGGGACAACTATGAAACAACCCTTGTCCTCAAGGAGTTTACATTCTAAGGAGGGAACAATATGCCCTCCCCCCTAATATATATACAAGATAAACCAATAAAATGTACTTGAAGGCATTAGTAGTTAGGGGTGGGGGGAAGCATCATTTTAGAGTTAGAAATGATCTTGAAGGTTACCAAATCCAACCCCCTCATTTTACAGATGAAGAAACTGAGGCAGAGACAAACAGAAATTATAAGCAGAAATTAGCCCAGATCAACAGACAGATCCAACTGTCTGACCATAGCAATATATACATAATTACCAGAGAGAGAAGCACCAATATTTGGGCTTTCAAAGCAGGTTGGACACTCCTTAACAGCTACCCAGAATTTCCTAGGGCCAAATCCAGGAACATTCTTTCAATGAGTGAGCCCCAAAGCAAAATGCTAACCTCAGAGTATATATAGACTTCTCAGAGCCAGAGGGCATCACAACCTGTGACCCAGTGCCTAATTAGAAATTAGCAAAAGGTGTGGACCTTCCTACAAGCAAGCCTCCCCTAAGCAACCTTCCCTTAATGGGCTCCACCTGATGCCTATTAATGGACAGGGAAGATCTTCAATTCCCATTGAACATTACACACACACACACTCACAAGGCAGGCATATGAGGAATGTAGGTGGCAGCAGAAAGCTATGTGGGTCCACTGAGTGGGCACCAGTATTCTGCCATGGCAATATCAGCAACATCCTCCAAAAGGAGGCTGGCATTTGGAAAGTGCACTGAGTCAGCAAATGTTCTCTTTTTGCCCCCTTTCTACAGGGGAGCTGTCACCACCAAACTGATTCCCAATCCCAACCTAGTCTCCTTCACACACTTCCTGCTCATGGGCCATGGGGCGATATAAATGACTGGAGACTTGGAAAAAAGGCCCGATGTAGAAAAGGAAAAGGAAGTGGAATTAGTCAATAGAAGAGAAGACTGAGTTTGGGACTCCCCAATGGTCTTCAGGGAGTAGTGTGAGCCAGTAGAAAGTACACCAGACTGGGAGCCAAGAGACCAAGGATCTAGCCTTGGCTCTGCCACTACCTTTCTGTGTGATTTTGGTCAAATCATTTCCTCTCTGAGTCTCACTTTGCACTAAATGATCTCTAAGGTTTCTTCCACATCTGAATAAGTAAAACAAAACAACAAAAAAAACAACTCAAAAGCTTTTGCACAAATGAAATCAATGCAACCAGGATAGGAAGGACAGCTGTTAATTGCCCCCCTCCCCCCTCTTTCCATCAAATAGTTCTAATAAAGGTCTGAGATCCAATAGAAATAAATAGAGAACTAGCACAAATACATTAAGCTAAGTCCAGCATAGACCTGATGAAAAGGAAATGAGTTGCTATTGAGGCAGGAGAGATTAAGGTTATAAGCAAGTAAACAGTCTCTGACTTTGAGGACTGTTGGATACATGAGGAAGGGGTGGAGTTGTACTCTCTTCTCGTGGGTATCTTGAAGAAGACAACAGATTCCCCTTTGGTTTAGATCTGGTAATCATCTTGGATGGCAGGAGATTGGCCTAGCTCCTGTCAACCCCAAAGGTTATATAGTCCTAGAACAAACACAACACAAACAGCAAGAGGTGAGGGTTACCAGCTATGCTGAGCCATCTGCGCTGGGTTCCACTCCTGTTTTTCTCTGAATGAAGGGAAAATGAGGATCTCATGTAGTTGTCCCCTTCCTGCTACTAATCATCCTAAATCTGCCTGCTCAGTCCTCTTGTTTGTCTTTTCTGTGGTCTGTTCTAATTCTGACATCACAAGTGATGTCATAAATTCCCTCTGGACAGAAGGTTGCCCAGAAACAAGAGGACCCGCCCACTGGCAGGACATCCCTACCAGTTCCCAGAGTCCTCGGAACTTGGGTCTTTCCTAGACTACTTTCAGGAATGGGACAGGAAAAGTCCAACAAACATGGCCATCTCATTCCTCTGGTCAAAACACCTCCAGCATCCAGCTCTATACAGAAGGTGTTTAAACAATGTTTGTTGAATGGTATTGTCATTAAGCTGAACTCCTTTTTCTAAGTTCTTTAATGTTTACCAAGTTCTTTCCTTGAAACAAGATAAAGAGAGGCAAAAGACAAACGTTTTTAGCCCCTTTATGCCAAAAAGGAAAAGAGGGCCAAGGTCTGTGACCTGCAGAAGCAGGACTCCTGGTGAGGCCTAGTGACTCTAAGGCCCAGCCCTTGCCCCTTCCTCGCACTGCTGCCCCCAAAAAGCCTGAGTTCCAACATGGCTTCTCAAACCTTCAGGAAACTTTGGAGGGTACTCACTAGGCCTGTCAGCATGGTACATACAGCCTTACACCCAGACATATCTGTTGGAGTCTGCGGGTTGTTTGAAATGATCTTGCACTACCAGCTCTATATCTCCCTGACTGAAGTCTAACAGTCTACCTTTACAGAGATTTAGGCAGCTAAGAATTACACTTGCTCTTTTAAAATGTAACAGCCTTCACGCCTCTAGGATAGAAGAGCACAGGAAGAACCCTAATTACTTCTCAGTGTGAATGAGTTTATCAGAATTCCCTGTGAGAGGTGAGACAGCTCCCTCCCTGTTCTGCACAGAGTGCCCTGCCCCCAACACATACACACACACACACACACACACACACACACACACACACACACACACACACACACCACAAGACATGGAAGGAAGGTCAGGCAAGGGGAGGAGATCCTTTGACCACTGCTTCTGCCAATTTGTCCTATTAACTTAGTCTGGAAACTAGGATCCGTGACCTGGAGCTAGCAGGAATGTCATAGGCCCTCTAGTCTAATCCCCTCATTTTACAGAGAGAAAAACTGAGGCCCAGAGAGAAGCAGGGACTTACCCAGGATCACCCAAGTGCCACAGGTTTCTAGCTGGCCCTCTTCACAGGGCTGTGATGAGACATTCTTGAGTTTGGGCTAGGACTGGATTTCTCCTGGAACCTCTTCACACGTTAGGGTGTGAAGGCTTGGTTTCCTATCCAGCTCTGTTATCAGGCTCAGAAAGAATCCCTGGGCCAGGGAAACTGGCAAGGTGGGATGCAGGTGACATTTAGTTTCCTTGCCTTTGCCCAGGCTGTGACCTATCCCTAGAAAGCATCTCTTCCTCATGGAATGACTTTTGTCAAGGTTGACTCAAGTCAGGTGTCACATTCTATATGGGCCCTGTCTCAGTTTTGCCAGTGACTCAGACTGTCTCTCCCCCAAATTGCCTCTCATCTACTTTTTATAGATTTATATTGAATGTTCTATGAACATCCAATTTGGCACCAATAGAATATATGCTCCTTGAAGGCAGACACCTTTGGGGGCCTCTGTATTCACAGTGCCTAGCACAGTGCTTGACACAAAGTAGATAAGAAGGTGGGAGTCATTGGAAAAGACCCTGATATTGGAAAAGATATTGGTAAAAGGAAAAGGGGACCGCAGAGAATGAGATGGATAGATCCTGGTGTCATGTAAACAATGAATGTGAACTTGGACAGACTTCAGAAGATAGTGGAGGCTAGAAGGGCCTGGTGTGCCCTCCATGGGGTCATGAAGAGTAGGGCAGGACTCAACAACAACCACAACAAAATGTTGGTTGAATTCCGATTCAATGGTTCTGCCCAGTCTTCATAAAAATAGAAAATGGAAGAGCAGGGAGGGCCTTTATCTGGAGGAGACCTTAGAACATAGAATGCTAGAACTGGGAGGAGTATAGACTAGAGAAAGTCAGGATGTGAGGAACCAAAGAAGAGAGATTGGAAGAACTGAAGGGAAACACAAAGAAGAGAATGTCAGAGCTCTGAGAAACTTTAGGACATAGAATGTAAGAACTAGAGGGACCCTTACAAGACAGAATTTAGAACTGAGAAGGGATGGGCTGCAGAGCCCTGAACTCATTGAGAAAGGCAGGGTAGTTTCCTGGAGATTTGGTAGGCAACAGCCACCAGGATTGTGATTGTGTGGAAGATGTGGATTGTGTAGACCTCAGAGGAAGAGAAACTGGTAGGAAATTTAAGAGCTGGAGGGAATCTTGGAATATTCAGCTTCCGAACTGGAAGGGACCTTAGAACACAGAATTTCAGAGCTGGAAAGAGATCTTAGGACATAGAAAGTCAGAGCTCAAAGTGACTTTATGACAAATACTTGTAAGCTGAAACGACAGTGATTGGTCAGTATACATTTGAATTTCCCCGCAGGCGTTAAACCCTAAACTGGAACTCCTGCCCACAGATCAATCAAGGGAAAGGAAGGATCGTGCTAGTTTACAGATCAATTAAGGGAGGGGAAGGTGGAATTCTCTGTTTTACAAATCAGTGAAGGGAAGGGGAAAGTGGAATTGTGTCCAACCAGGGGAACGGGATAGGGGATTTTTGTGAGAGATGAGGAATCCAAGATGATTACCTAGGTTGAGAGCCTCAGGGACTTGGAGGAGGGTGGTGCCCTTTATAGTTAATAGGGAAGGTAGGAGGCTGGAACGATTTCAGGGGAAAAGATGAGTTCCATTCTGGACAAACTGAGTTTGCCAGTCGTATCTGACTCTTGCTTCTCCAGCTCATTTTACAGATGAGGGACTTGAGGCAAACAGGGTCAAGTGAGTTGTCCATGGTCATACATGTAGGAAGCATCTGAGGCCGGATTTGAACTGTCTTCATGATGGGAGGTATAGGCACTCTATCCACAAGCCACCTAGCCCCCATCAAAATGTGTACTGGACATCTAATTCAAGATGTCTGAAAGGCAGTTGAAAACACAAGGTGGAGGGGTGGATTTTTTTTTATCATTAGCACAGAGAAAGCAATGAAATCTAAGGGAGCTGATTGAGTTCACCAAGTGAAGTAAGTAAGAGGGAGAAGGCCGGACCAGACCATGAGGGCGACTGATGGGTGGTTACTCGGCCTGATATAAAGAAGGTTCCAGTAGAAGAGATATAGGAGCAGACTAAGACAGGAAATTACCTCAGAGGTCACCTCTCCTTATATGGAAGAGACGACCTTGAAACCTAGGAAATAGAAGTGTTTTGTTCAAGGTCACTCAGTGAGGCACACAGCTTTGGAGGTGGAAGGAGGCCCGGAAGCTCTCCAGGCAACGGCTCTCATTTTTCATTAGAACACATTGAGACTCGGGCAGAGGCAGTGACTTGGTCAAGGTCACATACGGGAACAAAGACATAGAGCTGGAAGGGGCTTCTGAGGCCAGCTAGGGTAGCCACCACACAGGAGTAAACTGAGGCCTAGACAAGGCCTCTCAGGTAGGCATGCTGGGGTAGGTGTCCCAGAGGAGCCATTCGAAGGCCGCCAAGACACCTCCCCTAGCCCCTCCGCCCTTCCGGGCCACATCCCACCATGCGCGGGCCCGGCGCTGGTGCCCAGTGCGGGGACTCCAATTTGGCCACGCGCTCCCTCCGCATCCCGCGGGCGCGCGCTCCCGTCTTTCACGTGCTTCCCTGGCCAGTAGCGGCTCGGCTCGGGCCCTGGGGCAGACGCGTAACCCAAAGGAGGGCGTGGCTTCACCTCGTCTGCAGTTATTGGTGGAGGCGTCTTCGCTGGCGGTTGAGACTTCGGCTTCAGCGAGGGTGGAGTTCAGATCTAGAGCCGAGGCGGGGCGTGCGGAGGCGGATGTTCTTGAGAGTGCAGCGGGGGCGGAGGCGGCGGCGGCGGGGCGGGGCCAGGCCGGAGGCCGCGCTGCCCTGGACCGAGCAAGGCGTCGTTCCGCCCTGGGTGAGCCGACTGTTGACTGCCAGCGCGCTGGCTAGCATGGAGGCGCAGGAAGAAGGGCCCCCGCAGGCCCTGGCGCCAGAGTCCTTAGAAGATCCCTGCCAGCGTAAAAGGAAATCTGAACCGCCGCCACCGCCGCCACCACCGCCTCCGGACCCCAAGGAGGAAGCCTTGCAGGTGGCCAGCCGCAGCGTGGTGGCCTGGCGCAGCAAGGCCGAGTGGGAGCAGGTCATGGTCTACCTTTTCTGCTCGGACCCCGAGCTGCAGCGACATGCGCTCAACCGAGTGTCGGCCTGGAAGAGCAGGTGAGCATTCGGGGGAGGGGGCGCGCCCCGGGCCGATCGGCTGGCTGGCTGGCGCGAGGGAGCAGGCAGGCAGACAGGAGGGGAGGCGGGAGGCGGGAAGGGAGGGAGGAGCAGCCCGAAAGGGTCTTCGGGGCAAGGCAGGGCCGGACTGGGCTGGGTGGACTTGATCTGGGCGGGTGCGCACCGTGGGACCTTAAACTCCCCCCCATCGGGTCGGGGCGTTTCCCCCAGACCCAAACCTTGTCAGAGGAGACAAAGAAATCCTCCCGATGTCTAGGGTAGAATGGTTCTCTAAAGCTCTAATTGGTCCCTGCCGAGGGCTCTCCCCGTTCTTTGTTTGACCTGGCCGAGTGATAAAAGGGCTTGCCAGCATCCCCAGTTCGCATTGTACCCCGCATCCTTCCAAAAGCAACCTTCTGTCTCATAGCTGCCTACCCCCCGTCTCGCCAAATGAGCTACTGCATTCTTTTCTCGTTTTGGCCTTGCTCCTCCCAGCCCCAATCCTAGCCTGGACCCCAAAAATTGGAACAAAGGAGACCCCCACCCACAAAAATTGTGGGGGTGAACGGTCCCATAAATCTCTGATTGGTCCCTGTGCAGAGGACCCGCCCCCTTCTTTGTCCCACCCAAGCCCATGTTATAAAGGCTGGCATCTGCAATGCGGCAACTGTACCCCGCATGCTCCCAGAAGCAACCTAATATATCATCCTTGCCCAGACCATCCCCTCCTCCATCTGAGCTATTCCCCCCTCCCAGATGATCTTCCAGGCTCGAACCCCCAAAGTGAAGACAAAGGACCCCACCCCCCAAGTTAGAAGGGTGGGTGTGAATGGCCTCTTCTCTCTTGATTGGTCACTGACTGAAGTCCCGCCCCCATCTTTGTCCTACCAAGCCCCTATTCTACTTGGGCTCCGCTAGCATCTGCAATGCGGCAGTGCCGCAATGCGCACTGTACCCCGCATGCTCCAAAAGCAACTCTTATGTCATCCCTGCCCAAACCCCGCCCCCTTACAGCTGAGCTACTACCCCCCCCCTCCCCACCACCTGTGGCAATGCCTTGGCCCCAGACCCCCAACCCCCAAAGCGGAGACAAAGGGACCCCCGACAACAGACCCCAGAAATCTGTTTGGCCCCTGCTCGAGGGTCCCCTCCCTTCTTTGTCCCACCCGGTCCATATTAGAAATAGGTACTGCTAGCATTTGCAGTGCCGCAATGTGCACTGTACCCCGCATGCTCCAAAAACCCAACCCCTCCCCTCTCATCTCTCTGAGCTAGTACCCCCTCCTCACTGACTTTCCTCCTCCCTCCTCCCTCCTCCCTCCTCCCAGACTGCAGTCTAAGGCTGAACTCCCAAATCGGAGACAAAGAAGCCTCCCACCCCACAACAGGTGAGGAGGTTTGAATGGCTCCTTAAATCCCTGATTTATCCCTGCACGAGGGCTCGCCCCCATCTTTCTCCTTATATTATATTGGCTGGCTTATATTATAAATGGGTCCTGCCAGTATCCGCAATGCGGCAATGGGCAATGCGCATGCACACACCCCCCACCATCCTCCCTAAAGCAACCTATGTAATCCCTGCCGCAGTAACCCCCCACCCCCCCATCTATCCCTCCATCCCCCCATCCGAGCTGTTCCCCACCTACCCCTAGCTAGAATTCATCAGTAAATATTATGCTGCTTTAGAACAGGAGCTGAGTGGAAGGGGTCTTAGAAGTGAGCAAGTCCACCCCTCTCATTTTACAGAAGGGGAAACAGCTAGGGAAGTTACATACAGGGATCTCAGAGGTCAGTTAATCTGACACCCCTTTCCTCCCCCGTTTTAGTTCTGGAAACTGAAGCAACAAAGAGGTAAAGTAATTGGCCCCAGGTCACACATAGGACTTAGAAGTGGAAGAGACCAAGGAGGCAGTCAAGTCAGTCAATCAATAAACATTTATTTAGCCCCTGCCTGGACCTGTGCTGAGCTCTAGATTGAAAAATACAGATAAGAACAAAGCCAGTCCCTCTCCTGCTAAATGATGACACACCAAAAGGAAGCAGAAGGAGAGTGAAGAGGGCCAGCAAAATGCCCAAGCTGTGGAGCTGGGAAGGGGGAAACTGAGGTCCACAGTGAATAATTGACTTGCCCAGGGTCTGTCACACAAATAATGAGTAACAAAGGATGACATTTGAACCTATGTCTCTTCCTCCAAATTTCATGTACTATACTTCCTTTGTCTTAAGACCAGACACTGTGCAAAAGACAGAAGCAAAACAGACCCTTAACTCCAATAGCCGACATTCTGTCTGGGGAGGCAGCAGGTTCCCATAATTATCTATAATTTACAGGATGTCCCAGAAGTCTTAATGCAGTTGTAAGCCATCAAATCTGACAAGTGCACTAAGATTTTTGGGACACCCTATCTATACAAACAGTAACTCACATTTCTGTAGTTTCCAAAGCTCTTTATAAGCATTAAAGGCTGCAGGTGGAGAAACTGAGATTCAGAGGGATTGACTTTGTAAGAATCAGGCAGCTAGAAGTGTCAGAGGTAGAATATGAACCCTGATTCAAGGACCAGTTCTGTTGCCCACCACCACTAACAGTTGGAGAAGCAGCTGGGGCTTGTACAAGGTGGAGGTGAAGAGGGAGGGTCCTCCAGACATGGGGGAAAGATTTCCTAGCCCCTAAAAAAGATTCCCCTCTGCCCAAAAATAAAAGCTTAGCAAATGGCCCTATCTGAACCCCTTCCCCATCTGGTGTGAGAAATGGTACCTTCTGATCACCTGAGTATTCAAAAAGATTTCTTAGTCCCCCAAAAAAGACTTTTCTCTCTGGTCCTCAGTTTCCCCCTCTGGCTTTTGAGCTCCTTTCCGCTTTCAGAGCTCTGATCTCAGTGGCCAAAGATACATTGTAATACCAAGTGTAGGGTACAGTAGTGCCATTGAGGCATCAAAATGTCATTGGCTAGGCTGGTAGAATGCAATCTTTTGGCCAGTTTTCACAGGGACAGACCTGTGTGAGGAACAGCCTTCAGAGAGGCCCTTAAGGACAGGTTGAGCTGGTTGGAATCTTAAAGATGGCATGGGACCAGCCCCCTCGATTTACAAAGCAGGAGTGCCTAGGAGTAGAATTGATGGAGAAGCAGTTATAATGGCTGGGGGGGCGGGGCAGGAGAGCCCCAAAGCCCCACAGTTCTTGGGTATTGTGCGCTGTAAATTTGAAGGACGCCTTCCTTCCCTGTGCCCATCTGTCGAGGCCCCCTTCCCTCTACCTCCTCCACCCACGCATTTGTTCTTTCTCTGCTTTAATCCCTGGTCTGCAGTGAGGTCTCTAAGCAACCAAGGGTTGCTAGGCAATGAAGGGTTGCTAGGCAGCCAAGCATCACTACCTCGGCCACATCTTCTCAGCTCTCTGGCTCCCCTTCTGGAGAGCAGGGACAATTACCTGTGTTCCCTTTGAAGGGGATGTAGGCAGTCCCAGGGAGGGGGAAGAGAGATATCTCCTCAGCTCTCTGGCTCCCCTTCTGGAGAGCAGGGGGCAATTACCGCTGTTTCCTTTGAAGGGGATTTAGGTGTTCCCAGGGAGGGGGAGGATTATTTCTTTGATTATTTCTATGTATTTATTTATTTTATTCATAAAAGCCCTTGGGTAGGGGGCTGCTCTAATCAAGTCTACCCCTTCAGGTGCAGCAACAATCTCCCCTTGGCCGTGGCCTGCACAACAGATCTGGTGCTTTGCAAGCTTCTGGATGGAACTTCTGCCCTGGGCTCCCAGGAGCTCGTCCTCCTCTATGGAATGGCTTTGGTTAGGTAAGCCTCCAGAAGAGCAAGGATTGGTGAGAGGCAGGCTTGGCAGTCCCAGCTCTTCCTGCCTTCGTGACCTTGACCAAGTCACTTCTCCAGTACACCATCATCCTCTTCACTCATCTTTAGTGGCTGACAGACATGGGCAGGCCTTCCCAACAACCCTCCCTCACTTGATTGCTCTTAAGCTGCTATTCTTTTCACTGCCAAACTCCCAGAAAACCTAGTGACACTTCTCTCATTCTTCACCCCTTTGCAAAGTGACCACATCTCATTCCCAAAATGAAGCTACTTTCTCCTAAGTACCTACTGATCTCTTAGCTGTCAAACATCACCTCTTCTCAGGTGCTGTCCTTGGTGCTAGGCACCCTTAAACTGGCCAGTCAGCCACCTCTTTCTCCTGGATGCCCTTCTCTGGCTTAGCAAGGCCCTGCTGGCAGCCCCATCCTCTTCCCCTCCCTCCACCTCCTCCACCCCTCCTCTTCATCTTCCTCCTGCTCCTCCCTCCCTCCTCCTCCCCCTCTTCCTCCCCATCCTACACTTCCTCTTCCTTCTCCCCTTCCCCCTCTTCTTCCTCCCTCTCCCCTCCTCCTCCTTAGCAGGCTCCCCCCTGGACTATTGCAGGAGCCTCATGAATGGTCTGGTCCTCCCCAGTCCATCTTCCCCACAGCAGCTAAAATGATTTGACTAAATCAAAGTCTAATCATGGCATCCTCTCTCCCACCCCCAGGTTTGTGAATCTTATCACTGAGCCGAAGCAGAAGATCATCAATATTCCTCTGAGACGTCTGGCCCACGAGGTATGTGCCATACCATGAACCTGCCACAATGGAGTCAGCTTTCCAAAGTAGGGGCTGAGGTGGGGAGATCAGAGAAACCAGGGACAGGAAGATTAGAAGGGTCTCAGAGAGCTAATTTAACCCCCTTCCAAAAGTCCCTTCCATAAGCTCCTTCCTATGGACAAGGCCATCCAGGCACTTTTTGAAGCCTTCCAGAGACTGTTGTGATGTTCTTGGCACAGTAGAAGTGAGGCTGCTTTTTACTGGTTTCACCAGCAAGAGGGAAGAGGAAGGCAAGGCTCCAGGAGGTACCACACCCCCATCTGACAAGTATTTCACACAGTTGTGTGTAAACAGATGGGCAGCACCTCCTGCTGGGCCTGGGTAGGCAGCTCTTCTCAGAGAAGCTGCCCAAAGTAGGGTCGTCTTGGGAGGAAGCCAAGGTTCTTGGTAAGGGAAGGTGCTCTAGTCCCAGTAGGTGACATGCAGCCCAGGCTTTCTCCCCCTCCCTCCATGCTGTGTCTGTTCTTCTTCCACCTCTTTCCCCTGTGTGTCTGTCTCTCCCTCTCCTCCTCCCTTTCCCTCCCTGGCCTTCTCTCTCCCATCTCTTCTTCTTTTCTCTCCCCACCACAGATGCATATCCCAGAGTGGGTTGTGAACCTTCGCCACAATCTGACTCACAGGAACCTACCCAGACTGAATACCTGCAGAAGAGGTAACATTTCCCCCTTTGGAAGTGGGGCTGGGCTTGGGGGGCTTTGGGAATAGGGCTAAGGAGAACGTGTGCTGTGATGGCTTCTCCTGGCTGGGCCCCACGAGCCGTCGCCCTCTCATCCTGCCTCCCATAGGCTGTGAATTTGTCTTGGAGTGGCTCCGTCGGACCTATTGGTGCCGCCAGCTGGGGAATAACTTGGGCGAGCCCTGGGACGCAGGGGTGCGTATCCGTGAGATTGAGATGGGCAAGGATGAAGAGGGAGGTGAGGTGGAGGAGGCCGTAGAGGAAGTGGAGGAAGTGGAAGAGGAGGAGGAGGAGCAGCCCCCCCAGGAGGAGCCACTTTCTGAAGAGGCTCAGAAAGAAAAGGACCTGCAAGGTACAGCTCGTGGTGGGGAGGAGGCAGGCACTGGCATACCACAGAAGTAATCAAACCAAGAAACTGTTGAGGCCCAGAGAGGGAAAGAGATTGACCCAAGTTCACATAACTAGTGAAAGAATGAGGAGGCTCTAGACCCAGAGGTGCTAGCCAGAGTCTTCCTCGTGTTAAACAGGAGCAAGGCCCACACATAGAACATGCCCTGTGGACACTAGCTGGGAATGTGTGTACATACATGTGTGCCTGGGAGGACACCACCAAGCATAGGTCTAAAACACCTGGCCACCCGCCCCTTCCATCAGCTTTTCTCTTGGTGCTAAGCTCTGGACCACAAGTAGTCAGACCTGTGGCCATTTTTCTTTCTTTAGAAAAAATCCGGAAACTGCTGGTGTCATATGGAGAACAACAGTTTAAGGTAAATAAACCCATGTTCCTGCTGGATGTTGCCTCCCACCAGCTTCAGGGGAGGCGCTGTCCAGCGGCCCCCGGATTGGGCCAGCACCCAGGGAGGGAGCCAACAGAAGGATGGAGGAACCCAGGTACAGTTGGACCATTTCCAATGCACAGAAAGGCCCAGCTCTCAAGGTTCTGTGGACAGTCAGCTCAGTCGGGGCAGACTGTGCTCTTGTGGTCACAGGGCTGTGGGGGGTGGGGGGTGCAGCTCATGGTGGCCAGGAGAGTTGTTGTTATTGCTGGAAGGCTATAAGCACAATGGGGGCCTTTGAGTCATGTTCTTGGGTATAGCTTCTCCCACTAACTCCTGTACCCAAAAGGGTACTACAACCTCTTTTCCCAAAGGGAGGGGTTCTTTCCACCTTTCCCCCCATTCTTTTTTGCCTGCCCTGAAGACCTAACTAAATCAGTGGGTGACGGGCCAACCCTGGTAGCTGGCCCCTTGAGCCCAGACCAGAGCACTGGCAGTCAGGTGCTGTCCAGTCCCTCGGGCACAGTGTAACTTGAATACGTCCTGTGTGGCTGCTCCTTCCATGGTGGGGGGTGCTCAGACTGCCTTTGAGCTCTGGCCCTATGGAGGAGGCTCACCTAAGGAGGACATCCCTAAGTTGGGCCCTCTCCACCAACAGGTACTCCGGCGCTCAAGGCAGCTGCCCAAGGCAGTGAAATTGTGGACCAAGTCCACCCGCGAGGTGGAACGCCTGGTAGGACGCTTGAAGAAGCTGTCCAAGGAGAACCGGTATGAAGGAGGGCATCAGGAAGTTAGAGGTCAGGACTTGGGTGCAAATCCTGGCTGCTCTGCTACTTCCTACCTCTTTGACCTTCCCCTCCCTGGGCCTGATTCCTCATCAGTAAATTAAAGGGGTTAAAGCCTTGCACCTAATAGCAGAGTGATCTTGGGCAAATGGCTTGATCTCTCTGAGGTTCAGTTTTCTTCTTTTGTAACTGGGAGTAAGGAAACTCACCCCAGAGGCCAGTGGGCTCCACCCTTCCCTCTTAGGCCCAGGGTCCCTGCCAACTATAGGAGTTAGATCAAGAAGAATCACAGGGTGCCAGAAGGGCCTTCCCAAAGGCTGTTAAGTCCACTGCCCTCCTTTTACAGAGGGGGAAACTGAGGCTCAGGCATCTGTCCCCATGCCCATGGAGTCCTTCTTTTCAGGCCTTGGGCTGTCCTGTCCCAGAGATTGAGGCTGGCCCCCTTCTAACTGAGCCAGCAGGGCTGCAAAGAAGCCCTTAGCCTGCCAACCCCTTGCCCCCTGGCCTTCAAGGTTGATGAACCTGGTATTTTTTTTCCTGTTCCAGAAATTACGTGGTGGACACCCTGCTTGATGATGGCTTCCTCATTCCTACCATTGAGCAGCTGGAGGCTTTGAAGATCCAGCCAACAGGTGCGGACTTGTGGGCCCAGCAACAGCTTTAGCACCTCCCCTGCCAGCTCTGGAAGGGCACCCCCTCCTGGGCTGACATGGCTTGGCTTGAGTCCTCCAGCACTGGCCAGTGCCTCAGGCCATAACTGCCTGGGTGCCCTGCCCAGCCCCCCCATACACACACTTTTTCACAAGATCTAGCTGGAAGGGAGTTGTCTTTTTCTGCCAAAGAGACCCCTGAGGGCTGGAGAAAGGAGCCACCTTGGCCCAGGGGTCACAGTGGTGGGTTTTGTTGTGCTCTCAGTGCCGAGTTCAGTCTATTTCTCTTGCTCTACTTTGTCCCTATTAGAAGTCCTGAATCTGGTGAACCTTCTGATGCCGAGGTCCTTCTCATACTTCTGGCAGCCCCTCCTCAAGGGCTTGCAGTCTCATCCATTCATCCAGGAACTGCTGGAGAAGATGCTGAAAACCCTCCCGGATTGTGGGGAAACAGGGATCCGTCCAGCCTACCTCATCAGCTGGATTAATGAGCTGGCAGTGGTCTATACCTCTGCTGGTGAGGGCTGGAGGCTGGCCCCATTGCCTCTTCTCTGCTCTCTCTCCCTTTGCTGCCCTGCCTCCTGAGCAGATAGGATGGGGCGTGGCACAGAGAACATCTCACCTCTGAGCCCTGAACTCAGCCTCCCCTAGAGGGGACAAGCAGTGTCCCCCCACACCCACACATACACAGTGTGGTCGAATTCCCTCAGATACACCTTTACTGAGGTTTGCATTGGAGGAGTTGCCAAGCTTAGAAAGGAAGGGCACAGTTTGATGAGGAATGAGACCTAGATATGGGTAAGGCTAATACACAGTATTACATGGTAAATGGAGAAGCAGGCAGATGTGGCGGGGCAGCCTTTGCTTTGCATGCCTTGTCGGTGTGGTGCTGAGTAAGCCTCTCCATGCTTTTCCTCCGATGAAGGTTTATCCCACAGTGATAAGAAGAAAGTGCTGAGTGCCATGTGAGGTCTGGGTGGGCAGGTCATTGGTGACTGGGAGGTCCACCTCTTAGCCTCAGAGCTCTTCCCTCAGAGAGAAAGACTTTGAGGCTAAGGATTCTGGGATTTGTCCTGCAAGCTTGGGGAGGGGGGCGGTGCTTAGACAGCAGGTGGAGTGGGCACCAGCGTCTCTCTCTTGCTCTCTGCAGGACCCTGCCAGAAGCGCCTCACCTCTAGCCAGAGGTCAGTGCGGAAGAGCTGGAAAATGGGACCCCGCAAATTCTCCTTGAATTGGTCCCAGCTCCTTGATGTTTGCTTGGATGCCGCCTGCTGGGCCAGTCCCCACCTTCTCCAGCTGTAAGCCCCAAATAGGATCATATGCAATAGGCTCGGGTCGGCTGTTGAGTGGGCTTTGGCCCATCTCTGAACCCTCGAACTTCCCTCCCAGGGACAGAGACTTACACAAGCAGGAAGCCCCCCCTTCCCCCTTCTACCTTTTCTAGGGGAACTGAAGCCCCGAGAGACAAAGTGCCTGGTGTAAGCTTAAACAGACTGTTTTAGGGCCTTGAGTTAAGCTTCCAGCAATGACACCTTGATTTTCACTAACTTAAAGAGGTTTTTTCCTTCATTAAAAGATGTTCTTAGGAGAAGGAGCCAAAGATAGTGACACAGAACACAGTGACAGATGGGAGGGCCTGAGAGAGGCAGGAAGTGAAGGCCCCAGGGCCTGGCTTTGGAGCCTTCTCTGCTCACTTTCTCCCATAGAGGGCTGGGGTGGGGAGGCCACAAGATGGCCAAGATAGCCGTTCCCTGACCTTCTGTGTCCTCCCAACCTTCTGCCCAGGATCCTCAAGGCCATGGAGCCCCAGCTACCCCTGGACTCACAGGAGAAGCTCATGTGTCTCTGCACCATCTATACCCAGGGTGGGAATCCCATTCCTACCACGAAGCCCTGGGAAGGGACCTCCCCTGTGCGCAGGCCCATCTACACCCTGGAAAGCCTTAAGTGGCAGGTGAAACGGGCTCTCATGATGGAGAAGAGGAAGAATCGAAAACCAGGCGAAGAGGAGGAAGAGGAAGAAGAGGAGGAGGAGGAGGAGGAGGAGGAGACCGAGTCTGAAGAGTCATCTGAAGAGGAAGTGATGGAAGTGGATCCAGAACCAGTGAAGGAGGTCGTGCTGAAAGAGACTCCAGAGATGCTGGCTGAAAAGCAGGCTGGCTTGGAGGGCTCCCCCTGGCAGCTGTGCCTAGGTAAGGGGCCCAGGCCTAGCGCCCATGATAGCACCACCTGCACAGGGCTGGGATTGAGCTGGGCCCCTCAGCTGATGGGGATGTGGGGATGAGGGGAAGGAACACCTTTTCTGTGCCAGAAGCAGGATTGGAATCCAGGCCTTCTAACTACAAAACCAGTGCTTTTTGCAACTTACTGTGTGGCCCAAGTTCCCCCGGGAGATCCAGGCCCCACCCCCCCTCCCCCCCAGATACAGTAGAGAAGAGCACTGGGAATGCTGAAGGAGGTGCTGTCACCGTCCCTCTCCCTTCCCCATCCCAGAGGCACAGCTGAAGCCACACTCATACTCCTAGGCCCCAGTCATCGACACACTTGCTGGGGTGGAAGGTGTAGAGCAGGGCCTGGGAAAGGGCTTCTCAGGGGGGTTGATGGCCTGCCAGCCAGTGGGAGCTGCTGGCCTAGGGAGAGACCAGGAGAGACCTCTCTGAGCCTGAGATGGGCCAGAAAGAGAGGGGAGAGGGGGCAGGAAATAAGACTGGAGCCTTTCACCACCTTGCTTTGGCTAAGGTTCTGCCCCTGGCTAGGCCTCAGTTTCCAAATCTGTAAAATGGAGGGATTGGCTTCCAGGCTCCTTCCTGCCACTAGCTGTCTAATCCCTCTCATCCAGATGACATAAACTGGAGTGAATTACCCCTGGGCAAGATTCCAGGCCAGACTGATGACCCTGATGAGCTGATGGTAGAGAACTACACCATGATATCTGTCCTGGACCAGCCTGTGATCCATGATCTGGATGAGCCCCATTCATCCACCTTTGGGTGAGTATCTCTGTCCTGCCCCACTTCCTCCTCTGGTAGGCACAGCCACCTAGCTGCTCCAATAGCCAGGGAGTCGTCCTCCTCCCCTAGGAAAAATCACATGGCAAACTCAGCCTCCCCAGCCCCCCACCCCCATGCCACAGAAGCCTCAAGATGCCTCTGGGGCCCTTGGGAGGAGAAGGAGGAGCTAAAGTTAGGCTGGCCTTGCTGGGGCCCACCTGGCTGGTGGCTGCTTGCTGCTCCTACCCCTTGGTATGGGCCCTTCCAGCTCCAAAGCTTAGGATTTGATTTTTTTATGTTCTGTTGGCACTTTTTGTTCCCATACCACAGATAGTTCTCAGTTCATCCTTCCTCCTCCCCACAACCCCTTCCCTCCTTCTCCACTGAACAAAGAAAAACAGTTAAGTAAGACAAATTGACCTAGCAGCTGGGTCTGACAGCATATGCCACATTCCTTACCCATAGTCCCCCGCCTCTACTGAGAAGAGGGAAGTATGTTTTCTCCTTTGTTCTCTTTGACCGAGATTGTTCATGGCAGGTGACCAGAGCCTGGCCACCTCTTAACACTTTGATTGACCTGGTTGGAGACAAGAGTCAGTGTGGCATAAGAGAGCTGGAAGCCCTAGGATCAAGTCTCACCTCTTGACGCATCGTGGCTGTGGGCCAGTTACTTAACCTCTCGGTAGCTCTGTCAGAGGGAGCTTCCCAGGTCTAATCCGAGGCCCTAGTGCTATTTTGGTTATCGTTTTGATCATCTCCCCACTTGGGCTTTCTTCTCTCTGTGTCAGCTCAGATAAGTCTTCCCAGAATCCTCTGCTGTTTGTCATCTCTTAGGACCCAGCCTCGGGTCACGTGGTTGGTACCAGAATTGGAAGATGGGCAGCCAGGCTCTGCCTGAAGGCCTCCAATGAGGTGCTAGCTAGCCAGCCCACTGGTTCCTGAGACACCTCAGGCCACCTTGGGACGGCTTTAATTGGGTTGGGTCCAGCCCTCACTCCACCGCACCCTAAGCTTGAAGCGTCTGTTCTCTCCCCAGTTCCCTGGACCTGAGAATCCCCAACATGGAAGGCCCACTGTGGACCCAGAATGAGCTACATAGCCTCAAAGGCAACATCCAGTTGTTCTAACCTCAGGGTGGGAAGGGCGCCCCTCCCCCTCTGTGCAGACACTCCCCCTCCCCCACAAGCACTGGAAACCAAGGTGCCCACCTCAGTTGACTTTGATTAGTGTTGGTTGTATTTTTTTTGGAGAAAAAAAATAAACCCTAATTTCCTTGCTCTGCAACACAGGCCTGCTGGCCTGTGTTCCTCCCAGAGCTGGCCTGGGTTGGGGGCCTGACAAGGACCCCCAGCCCAGGAATCCCCTCTGCAGCAGCGCCCCTGATAAGTAGTCATCCCACTTCGACTTGAGGGCTTCCCCTGCTGGGGCCCATACCAGGCCTGGAGCCCAATTCTGCCTCTGTCGCTTGACCAGTGTTCCTGGTCCTACCCTCTGGGGCCGAGCAGACAGCTTGTCAACATCTTGAGCATGTTCCCTGGTACCTTCTCCTTCCATTAAAGAAGGCCCCCTAGCATCTACAGGCCTTTGCCGCCTTGGATCCCACTAGTTGATGCTGATGCCCCACCAGGGCTCTGACAGTGGAGCTGGCTTCCATCTCTTCTTCCTTTTCTCTGCTTCTCAGAGAAGGGCCTACTCTTACCCACCACGCTGTCCAGAGCCAGCCAAGCAGAAGGGACCCCTTGCTTACTTAATGCTGTGTTCATACTTAGTGCTATTGTCCTGTGGCCCCTTGGACCAACCTCCTCAGGAACAGTGCTGCAACGGGGATTCCGAGGCCTCACCCCAAATACTTTTCCCAGGACCTCGTAGGGTCTCCTGCTTCTGTACCCAAGTTTAGATTCCTAAGTTAGAAGCTAACCTGTACCTCACCAGCGATCCCTAAGGCTTGACTGCTACCCCCCCTTCCCCAGTGCCGTCTTACCAGTAGATACCCTTCCTTTAGTGCCCCAAGGCATGGCATGCAGCTGGGGAGAAAAGCACACACCCCTGTTCTCTTGCTTCAAAACTTGTGAGAACAGGCCGGTGGATAAGGTGCCCCTGCCAGAGTTTTTCTCCTATCTGGGATTTATTAATATCATTGGAACTAATAGGGGCTCCTAAAATTCTCTCCTTTGTTCACTTCCATTGAATAAAACTTAAATGTGACTGTGTGCTTGCAAGTGTCTGGTTACTGGGGGGTGGGGAACAATTGTTTGCCCAGGTTTCTTGGGTGGGGGCTCTGTGCCAAGAGAAGTGAGGAGAGCTGAGGAAATCTTGTCAGATTCACCAGACCCAGAAAAATTAACACTGGGCTCTAAAGCCTCCTTCTCCCAGCTCTGACACTCATGTGTTCAGGGAACCTTCCCACCTCTGACTTTTTTGTGCTAAAGTCTCTCCCAGCCCTGGCATTCTGCCTTCACATTTTTCTTTTTTTTCTTTTTTGGTGGGTATGAGGCAAGATTCCCAGCTAAGGTTGGAAATGCTTTTGGAGACTTGAGGGTTGAAAAGGTTTGAAATAGCTGATGTATTGAATCCTTTAGGGAGGTGTAGAAGGATTGCCTTGCTGCAGTGAGGGCCCAGTTGAGATGATATAATAGATTTGTGGATGACCCAGTCAACACAGTTTTGTGATTTTCTCAGCAGCATGGGAATAAATGCAGAGTCGGCAGATGGTGGGAGTAATCCAAGTGTGGGGTTTGGCAAGACATCAGAGGTGGGACAAGAAACACCCCTTTCCACCATGCCGGTTCTCCAGTCAGAGGACGGAGAGGAGAAACGCACTTCCGTCGTGAACCAGTTTCCTGATCTTGGGGAATGGGGAGAAAACACCATTTCATCAACCCAGGTCTCCTACATCCCACTGGAAGAGGATCCAGAAGATCCCGACATCATCATTGAGCGCCACATTCCTCCTCCTCCTAGGGTGGAGGGCCAATCTATCCGAGTTCCAGTGATTGTGAACCCCCGAAAAAGGCGTGCTCACTATCCGATAACTGCAACCAAATTCTTTTTCTCTTCAGTCCGATCTTGCTCCTCTGATGACTCACTCTAAAGCTGCCCAGCTTTAGAGACCCCACTGTGCTCTCTGCAATGCCTGTTCGCTAGGCAGCAAACTTGCTTTTGTCTTCAGTCTTTTTCTTTTACGCTTTTTCCATCTCCTGACCCCCTCCCAACAACATAGCTTCCCTGGCACTAGATGCACTTTCATTTCCCCAATTCACTGGTCAACGCAGGGGAGTTGGAATAGTCCTTGCTCCCCATGGCCTCTTCCAGATTCATTCTCTACCTCCATCACTCAGTAATTTCCCCTCAGAATTTCACTCAGTTCATACCTACCACCCAGTCAAAATTCTGGTAGCTGTTGCCTACTGACCTCCAGGCTACTCTCCTTCATTCATGGATGAGTTCAGGGCCTGGCTCCCAGTCTTTCCTCCTCGACTCCTGGCCTCATACTAGGGGACTTCAACATACACAGAGATGCTCCTTCAAACACCCTAACCTCCTGGTTCCTCAACTTGCTAGTTTCCCATGGCCTACTTCTCCACCCCAACTCAGCTCCACACACAGAGATGGCATACCCTTGTTTTTGCCATCACCTACTATGTAGGTTCACTTATGAACACTTCCATGTTCATAAGCTACAAAATTCCATCACGATCTATTGTCATTCCACTTCTTCCTCTGTTTTGTAACCCCACATCCTGTTCTCCATTCATACCATGACCTCCAACCTCTTAGCCCCTCAATTCTTTCCTAGGCCATCAGCCCTATACTCACTACACTTCTCCCTTCCCCATCTCAACCCTTTGGTGAAGCATTTCAACTCTACACTGCCCTCTTATCTTGAGTCCCTTGCCCCTTATGTAACCAGTCTTGCTCCTACCAAGCCTCAGCCTTGAATCACTCCCACCATCTGCTGCCTTCTCTTCTACACATGTGCTGCTGAACAAAGGTGGAGAAAACTGTGCTGACTGGGTCCAATAAAATTTGTTACCTCAATTGGGCCCTCACCACTACTAGGCAATCCTCTCACACCTCCCTAATGGATTCACTGTCCCGCTCTCCACAGTGACCCTTCCAGACTGCCTCCCGCCCCAAACCTCCCATGACCCCCTTTGCCCTCCGCCTCAGCTGAGAGCCTTGCCTCATTTTACTGGAAAAACTGAGGCCATTTGCAGTGAGCTTCCTCTTTCCTCTTCCTTATCTATCACTCAGATGCCTTCTGCCAGTATCTTCTCTTTCACTCATGTCTCCCATCATGAGGTGGCCCTAATCTTTGCCAAAGCAAAGCCTTCTACGTGCCCAAGTGATCCATTCCATCCCATGTCCTCTATCACCCTCTTCCATATCTTCAATCTCCCTGGCCACCAGCTCCTTCCCTACTACCTGCAATCACGCCCATGTCTCCCTTATCTTCAAAAGCCTCTCATGTGATCCATCCATCCCTGCTAGCTCTCATCCCATACCTCCCCTCCCTTTCGTGGCCAAACTCCCGAGAAGGCACCTACAATAGGTGCTTCCACTTCCTTCGCTCTTAGTCTCTTAACTCTTTACAGTCTGGCTTCTGACCTCATCACTCAACCAGAACTGCTCTCTCCAAAGTTATCAGTGATCTCTTAACTGCCCAATCCAATGGCCTTTTCTCAGTCCCCATTCTTCTTGCCCTCTCTGTAGTCTTTGACACTGTCGATCACCCTTTGCTCTTTGATATTCTCTTCTCCAGGTTTTCAGGATACCACCCTCTCCTGAGTCTCATTCTATCTATAAGACTAGCCCTTCTGTCTCCTTTGCTGGACCTTCATCCAGGTCACTTCCGCCTCCTCACTGTGGGTGTCCCCCAAAGCTCTGTCCTCGGCCCTCTTGGCCCTTTCCACCATTCTGCTGTAGGTGATCTACCAGGTTCCATGGATCCTCTATGCTGATGATTCTCAAACCTCCTTATCCAGCCTTAACCTCTGCTGACAGTCTTCCATCTCCAATTGCCCACTGGACATCTGGAACTGGATTTTCTGTAAACATCTTAAACCCAACATGTCCAAAACTGAACTCAGTGTCTTCCCCCTCCCCTGCCCAAGTCCCCCCTCTTCCTAAGTCCCCTGTTACTGTTGAGGGCACCATCATCTGCCCAGTCACAGCCCCAGTGTCATACTCCAGATCCTCACATGCTCCTCCATTCCTGATCGGTTGTCATGGCCTCTATACTTTACATTTTTGTCATATCTCCTGTATAGCCCCCAGCTCCTTTTAGCCTCTGACACTGCCACCCCCTGGTAAAGGCCCTTATTACCTTGCACCTGGACTTTTGCAGTAGCTTGCTGGTTGATCTCGCCCCTGTGTCCCCGCTCCAGGCCATCCTCAACTGTCAAAGTGATTTTCTTAAAGCATAGGTCTGGTCCTTAATGAGCTGTCAAAGTGATTTTCTTGAAGTGTGAAGTCTGATCATGTCACCCCCTCCCTAACTCAAACTCCTGGGGTTCCCTATCACCTCCAGGATCAGATATCAAATCCTCTGTTTCGTGTTGAAAGCCCTTCACAACCCGCCTGCCCCACCCCAACAACATTAATCCCTTTCCCCACCCCCAAGAAGCCATTCCCAATCTCCCTTAATTCGGGTACCTTCCCCTCTGTTGATTATCTATTTCTCTTGTATATAGCTCGTTTGTACGTAGTTGTTTGTATGTTGTCTTCTTTATTAGATTGTGAGCTCCTTGAGGGCAGGGTCTGCCTTTTACTTTTCTTTGTATCCTCAATGCTTAGCACAGTATTTAGCACATAGTGGGCGCTTAATAAATGTGTATTGACTGGCAGATGAGGGGGCAAGGGATTTGATTACAAAGTCGAACTGGTTCACTAATGGGTTGAGATGGGGAGAGGAGGAGAGTGTAGCCAGTGCCTGGGGAAGAACTGAAAGGGAAGAATAACAGATTGTTAATTTCAGAGCTCCAGAACATGGAAATGGATGATGGCAAGATCAAAGCTATGACCATCTCTGTGGGTAGGTGAGGTGTGGTGGGGGTGAAGGCCATAGGAAGTGAGTGAGCTGAGAAAGGAGGAGCTTGGGCTGTTTGAGGGACTATCCCTGTGTACCCTGGAGTCCCCTACTATGACAGTAGGAGTCAGGGAGGAGAGAAAGGCTGGCGTCAGGCTCTGAACTCATGCAGTAAGGAAGCAGAGTGGCCCAGAACTTGGGAGATGATGGCTACCTGAATCTTGATTGGGGTGATAAATATGGATTGAAGTCCAGTTGGAACTGCATTGATGGAGTTTCCACACTGAAAGTTCCACACTGATGAAATCACAGGTTCAGGCCTGCCCCCCCCCCAAAAAAAATAAACAAAACAACTAAAAACCATAGAAAGATAAGACGCAGTAAGAGGAGGCAAATTGGGGAGAGTATCAGTAAGCAGCCAGAGAACATCCCTCTGACTGAGGCTGACTACCAGTGTGACCTTGGGCATGTCAGACGCAGCTCAGTGAATAAGAGATGGCAGTAGGACCTTGGCTTCAAATCCTCCCTTAAATACTTCCTTTTAGAGCCTGGGCAAATTCCCGAAGCCTCAGTTTCCTCATCTATAAAACAAGAGGACTGGACTGAATGTCCCTTCAAAAGTCCCTTCCGATGTACCCTGGTCTTGGGTACTTCCTCTGTATGAGGACCATCTTCTTATCAACTGCCTTGCTCTCTAACCCCACTAGAGACTCTTCCTTCTTAAGGTTCTCTCTTCTCACTCTCACCTGTCTTCATTTATTAATTCACTTCTCCTCCTGGGCCTCAGTTTCTCCCACTCAAGAAACCTTTGAGGTCAGTCTCAGATCTAGACCTAGGACCCTCTGGGTGACCCTGGGCCAGTCCCTCCCCCCCCCCCCCCCAGGCCACAGTTTCCTACTCTGAAAAAGGAGGCGGTCAGACTAGCTGGCTTTTGAGTACTCCTATGTCTAAAGGAATTCTTTGGAGTCAGTTTGTGAATTATATATAAAGTGTTAAAAGAAGGGTGAGCTCCTACTGAGTGCCCACTCCACACTGGGGACTCTCAGAGTTGAATACCACACAGTCCATGCTCATGCTTTCCCAGATGTTGGCCTCCTCCACTGGAATAGCCTTCCACGTATTTTCTAACTATAAAGAATCCCTCTCTTTTTACAGAAAAGGAAACAAAGTCAATAAAGTGATTTGCCCAGGCTCCCACACAGTCGAGATTCGAACCTAGGAATTCTTACCCCAAGCCCAGCTTTCCCTTCCACCATGGTATCACGCCTGAGGGTCTGCACCAGGTCAGCCCCGGACCTAGCTCCACTGGGGGAAAAAGCCTTGTCACCACCCCGCCCCGCCCTTCCTCCTCCTTTCTGTCCTTCCATGGGCATGCTGGGAGAATGAAGTCCGCTCGGGCAGGCGGCCCAAGCTGAGCTCCCAGGGCTGACAAAAGCAGTCAGTTCTTTGAAAGGCCATGAGATTTCTGCAGCTCACCCGTCTACGTGTAGGGGGGCCCAAGGGTTGCCATGGGAACACATCTCCAGGAAGAATGGAAGTCGTTGGAAAAGATGTCTTGTATCCAAGGGCGACTGGCTGACGCTGCACCTCCCCGCCTCCACCCGCTCCCAAGCACTAGGGAAACTAGAAAAGGAGGCGGTTTTTTCCAGTAATGGAGAGGAGAAATAACAAGCTTTCAGCACCCCCTCACCGGGCCCCCTTGGGACCCAGGGCCTGAATTCGGGAGCTGGCTGGCCAGGGCGACAAGGAGGGGAGTAGAAAGGGCCGATCCTTGCCCCCATTTGCTCCTCTTCTGACCACTGAAGTCCATGAAGCCCCTTCTCAGGATCAAGTTTTTAAGTAAATAAAATCAAATGCAGGATATTACAAAGGAAACCTATTGTATTGAAAAAAATTCAACCTCCCAGAACCCAGGTTAAGAATCCCTAGACTAGGGGCAGTTAGGTGGTGCAGTGAATAGAGCACCGGCCCTGGAGTCAGGAGGACCTGAGTTCAAATCCGACCTCAGACACTACAAAAAAACTGGCTGTGTGATCTTGGGCAAGTCACTTAACCCCAATTGCCCTCCAGAAAAGCAAAAAATAAATAAACGAAGAAGAAGAATCCCTCGGCTATGTAAAATCTTAGCTCTAAAACCATATAGGATTCAGCACTTGTGACCTTGGACAAATGATTTTCACTTTCCAAGCCTCAGTTTCCCCATTTGGAAAATGAGGGGGTTAGACTAGATCAGAAGTTCTTAACCTGGTGTCTGGGAACTTATATTTTGAAAAATACATTTCGACAATTCCTGGGATCTTTTGACCTTGGTCCTTGGGGCATCAGGAAAGCTGGGCCCACAAAACAACTATACAAATTTTGATCTAAAATGGGGTCCTTCACATTTTTTTGTGTGTTCTAGACCACTTTGGCAGTCTGGTGAAGCCTTCTCAGAATCCTATGATAAAATCTATGAGCTTACAAAGAAAACAATTATGTTAAAATGCAGTGATGGGAAAAAAAGATTAATATTCAATGGCCCCAAGTGAAGAGTTCCCACCTTAATGTGATAGAAGGAAGAGCCTTTCCCCAATAGACCATAGAGGGATTTCTTAGCTCAGTAGCAAACATACTAATCTAGTAGGAGTTGAATTACAAAGTACAAGGACCATGGGGGGGGGGTGGACCTGGGGGGTCAACAACACACAAATCTATCAATAATGACTCCTATATAATGAAACCAGAATCCTTAAGAAAACCTAAAACATATAAAGTGTACAATTATTCTGATAAAAGAGAATAGCCATGGATTGGTTGTCCCTGGCCACCTCCCAGCTAGGCAAAGCTGGTCTATACCCATAAGGACTTTGCTAGGAGAGAGAGAAAGAAAGAGAGAGAGAGACAGAGAGAGACACAGAGAGAGAGACAGAGAGACAGAGACAGAGAGAGACAGAGACAGAGACACAGAGAGACAGAGAGAGAGACAGACAGAGACAGAGAGAGACAGAGACAGAAAGAGAAACACAGAGAGAGAGAGAGAGAAAAGAAGAAGAAGAAGAAGAAGAAGAAGAAGAAGAAGAAGAAGAAGAAGAAGAAGAAGAAGAAGAAGAAGAAGAAGAAGAAGAGAAGAGAGAGAGGCAGAGAGAGAGGAGGGAGGGAGGGAAACAGAGAGAGGGAGGGAGAGAGAGAGAGAGAGAGAGAGAGAAGGGCAGCTAGGTGGTGCAGTGGATAGAGTACTGAGGACCTGAATTCAAATCCAAACTCAGACACTAGCTATGTGGTCCTGGGCAAGTCACTTAACCAAGTTTGCCTCAGTTTCCTCATCTATAAAATAAACTGGAGAAGGAAATGGCAAACCACTCCAGTATCTTTGCCAAGAAAACCTCAAATGAGTCACAAAGAGTTAGACATGACTGAAAAAAGACTGAACAATAACAATAAACAGAGAAAGAATGGAGAAAAAAGGGCATGGAGAAAAGGGCTGCAAAACTAGGCCTCTAATACTCAATGCTCTGATGCTAAGACAGAAGAAATCCAGGGCAGCAGCAAGCAAGGTTGAGAGGGATGGGGGCCCAGAATTCTCCTGGACCTCCAGAGGGGAAAGGGAAGAAGGTGGTAACAGAGATATCAGGCTCCTGATCTCTCAATATCCCAGAGTCAAGAGAGGAAAATGGAAACATGGGTGGAGAGGGCTGGGATCAGAGTCACCAGAAGCCTGCTTTCTCAGCAGCAGGCAGTAACATCATAGACCAGGGGTGGGGAACCTGTGGCCTAGAGGTCACATATGTCCTTCTAGGTCCTCAAGGTCAGCCCTGTGACTGAAGCCAAACTTCACAGAACAAATCCCCTCTAGGTCCTCAAGTGCAGCCCTTTGACTGAATCCAAACTCCACAGAATAAATCCCCTCTAGGTCCTCAAGGGCAGCCCCTTGAATCCAGACTTCATAGAACAAATCCCCTCTAGGTCCTTGGGTGTGGCCCTTTGACTGAATCCAAACACCACAGAACAAATCCCCTGTAGGTCCTCAAGAATGGCCCTTTGAATCAAGACTTCATAGAACAAATCCCCTCTATGTCCTCAAGTGTGGCCGTTTGACTGAATCCAAACTCCACAGAACAAATCTTCATAATAAAAGGATTTGTTCTGTAAAACTTGGACTAGATCAAAGGGATGCACCCAAGGACCTAGAGGGTCACATGTGACCTGGTGGCCACAGGTTTCCCACCCCTGTGTAGACCTACAGTTGAAAGGGGCCTCAGAGGCCCTCTTGTTCCACTCCCCTGTTTTCCAGGTGAGTGAGGAAACAGATCCAGGGAAGAGAGGGGACCTGCCCAGGGTCATTCATCAATCTATAGGGGTCTAAGAGTCTAACCTCATCTTTTTACATATGAAGAAAGTGAGGCCCAGGGAAGTGACAAAAATGTTGAGCTTCTAGGTTCCTATACCTTTGGATGAATCAGAGCACAGAGAGGAAGATGGGTCTTCCAGAAGTCTTTTTTTTTTTTTGGCTTCCTGAAATCCATTTGATAATTTATTATTTTTTTTATTAAACAAATGCTTTATTAACTTCTGGTTTACATCATTCATTTCCACCAGATTTCGAGTTACAATTTTTTCCCCATTTTCCCCCTACCCACCACCCCAGAATAGCAGTCCCATAAGATATCCCCTCATCTGATCTGCTTTCTCCCTTATCTTCTCCCATACCCCCTTCGACTTTACCATTAGGGCAAGGTGAATCTCTGTGTCCCAATGCCTGCACATCTTGTATCCCAATTACATGTAAAATAGTATTAATAATAGTATTTATATAGATTTGAAACATTTAATTTTAAAACTTCGAATTTCAGATCCATTTTCTTCCTCCCTTGTCACCCATTCCCTCTGCGGAGATAAGTAATTCCGTATATGTTGTACATGTATAGCTATGCAAAATATTACCATAGAAGGTATATTGTAAAAGACTGTTTATATTTCCCTCCCACCCATCTCCCCTGTCCAATCCCTACTTTGATCCTATCCCTCTTCGAAAGTGGGTACTTCTAACCTCCCCTCCCCCCAGATTGCCCTCCCCTCCATCATTCCCCCTCTCACCCCCCTTACCCCTACTCTCCTGCAGGGTGAGATATTCCATTTAGTATGGATGTCATTCTCTCCCTGAGCCAAATTCAATGAGAATATGGTTTTGCCTTTTTGCCTTCCTATTCTCCCCCTCCCCTGCAACCACTTCCCCTTGCCTTTTCTACATGAGATAGTTTACCCTACCCTGTCTCTCCCCATCTCCTCTTGTCACTTTCCTCTCTCACCTCTTAACTTCACCCCTAAGTATCTTCCCTTCCCACCACATTTAACCTGTGCCCTCTATCCATGTATACCTGTAAACATATATACACACATTCACATATGTAGTCATATGCCCATATACTCTTCTTCCATTATTTTCATAATGAGAAAGGTTTCATCTGTCACAGTTATTGTTTTTCCATGTAGGAATGTAAATAGTTCAACTTTCATAAGTTCCTTTTGATTTCTTTTCCCTGATTACCTTCTCAAGCATCTCTTGCTTCATGTGCCTGAATGTCAAATTTTCTATTCAACTCTGGTTTTTTCCTCAAGAATGCTTGAAAGTCCTCTATTCCACTGAATGACCATATTTTCCCCTGAAATAAGATACTCAGTTTTGCTGGGTAGGTGACCCTTGGGTTCATTCCCAGCTCTTTTGCCTTCTGGAATATCATATTCCATGCCCTTCTATCCCTCAATGTAGAAGCTGCCAGGTCCTGGGCTATTCTGATTGTGTTTCCACAATATTGAAATTGTTTCTTACTGGCTGCTTGGAGTATTTTCTCCTTGATCTGGGGATTCTGGAACCTGGCTATAATATTCCTGGGAGTTTTCTTTTTGGGATCTTTTTCAGGAGGTGATCTGTGGATTCTTTCAACCTCTATTTTGCCCTCTGGATCTAAAACATCAGGGCAATCTTCCTTGAGAATTTCTTGAAGGGTGATTTCTAGGTTCTTTCTTTGATCATGGCTTTCAGGTAGTCCAATAATTTTTAAATTATCTCTCCTGGATCTATTTTCCAGGTCAGTGGTTTTTCCCATGAGATATTTCACATTGCCTTCTATTCTTTCATTTGTTTGTATCTGTTTAACAGCATCTTGATTTCTCATAAAGTCACTAGCTTCCATTTGCTCCAGTCTAACTCTGAAGGAATGAATCTCCTCAATGAGCTTTTGAGATTCTTTTTCCATATGGCAAATTCGGCTTTTTAAGGCATTCTTCTCCTCATTGCCCTTTTGAGCCTCCTTTGCCATTTGAGTTAGTCTATTTTTTTTTTAAATTAAACAAATGCTTTATTAACTTCTGGTTTACATCATTCATTTCTACCAGATTATGAGTTACATTTTTCCCCCATTTTTTCCCTACCCACCACCCCAGAATAGCAGTCCCACTAGATATCCCCTCATCCAATCTGCTCTCTCCCATATCTTCTCCCATACCCACTTCGACTTTGCCATTAGGGCAAGGTGAATCTCTGAGCCCCACTGCCTGGACATCTTATGAAACATTTAATTTTAAAACTTTGATTTTCAGATCCATTCCCTTTCTCCCTTGTCACCCACTCCCTCTGAGAAGATAAGCAATTCAGTATGTGTTGTACATGTATATCTATGCAAAACATTACCATAGTAGATATACTGTAAAAGACTGCTTATATTTCCCTCCCACCTGTCTCACCTCCCACCTGGTCCATTCCCTACTTAGATCCTGTCCCTCTTTGATAGCGGGTACTTCTAACCTCCCCTCTCCCCAAAATGCCCTCCCCTCCATCATCCCCCCTTTCATCCCCCTTTCCCCTACTCAGGAGAGTGAGTGAGGGTAAGATATTCCATTTAGTATGTATGTGATTCTCTCCTTGAGCCAACTTCAATGAGAATATGCTTTTGCCTTTTTGCCTTCCTGTTCTTCCCCTCCCCTGCAACTACTTCCCCTTGCCTCTTCTACATGAGATAGTTTACCCTACCCTGTCTCTCTCCATCTCCTCTTGCCACTTTCCTCTCTCACCTCTTGACTTCACCCCTTAAGGATCATCCCTTCCTTGGGGTGGCTAGGTGGCGCAGCAAGCAGAGAGCCAGCCCCAGAGCCAGAAGGACCCGAGCTCGGATCTGGCCCCAGACACCCAACACACAAACAAAAACCCAGCCACATGAACCTGGGCAAGTCACCCAACCCCAATTGCCCTCCAAAAAAAAAATAATAATCATCCCTTCCCATCAAATTCAACCTGTGCCTTCTATCCATGTATACCTGTGAACATATGCCATGTACCCTTCTTCAATTATTTTCATAATGAGAAAGGTTTCATCAAACACAGTTATTGTTTTTCTATGTAGGACTATAAATAGTCCAACTTTGATAAGTTCCTTTTGATTTCTTTTCCCTGATTACCTTCTCAAGCATCTCTTGCTTCTTGTGTCTGAATGTCAAATTTTCTATTCAACTCTGTTTTTTTCATCAAGAATGCTTGAAAGTCCTCTATTCCACTGAATGACCATTTCCCCTGAAATAAGATACTCAGTTTTGCTGGGTAGGTGACCCTTGGGTTCATTCCCAGCTCTTTTGCCTTCTGGAATATCATATTCCATGCCCTTCTATCCCTCAATGTAGAAGCTGCCAGGTCCTGGGCTATTCTGATTGTGTTTCCACAATATTGAAATTGTTTCTTACTGGCTGCTTGGAGTATTTTCTCCTTGATCTGGGGATTCTGGAACCTGGCTATAATATTCCTGGGAGTTTTCTTTTTGGGATCTTTTTCAGGAGGTGATCTGTGGATTCTTTCAACCTCTATTTTGCCCTCTGGATCTAAAACATCAGGGCAATTTTCCTTGAGAATTTCTTGAAGGGTGATTTCTAGGTTCTTTCTTTGATCATGGCTTTCAGGTAGTCCAATAATTTTTAAATTATCTCTCCTGGATCTATTTTCCAGGTCAGTGGTTTTTCCCATGAGATATTTCACATTGCCTTCTATTCTTTCATTTGTTTGGATCTGTTTAATAGTATCTTGATTTCTCATAAAGTCACTAGCTTCCATTTGCTCCAGTCTGACTCTGAAGGAATGAATCTCCTCAGTGAGCTTTTGAGATTCTTTTTCCATCTGGCAAATTTGACTTTTTAAGGCATTCTTCTCCTCATTGCCTTTCTGAGCCTCTTTTGCCATTTGAGTTAGTCTATTTTTTAAGGTGTTATTTTCCTCAGTCAGGCTGTTGACTGTCATTTCATACTTTTCTTGCATCTTTTTCATTTCTCTTCCCAAATTTTCCCCCACTTCTCTTATCTGCTTCTTAAGGTCCTCTATGGCCTGTAGCCAGCTTGTATTTTCATTTGGGGCTTTTGGTGCAGGAGTTCTGACCTCACAGTCCTTCTCCATGCTTTGAGCCTCTTTGCCCCTAAAATAGGAGTCCAATGTTGAACTTTTCTGTTTATTTTGTTTCATTTGCCTAGGCATATTGCCACTTAATTACTTGATTTTGGGGCTTGTTGCCACAGTAGGACTCTGCCACCAGACAGGGGAGCTTCCGCCCAAACGTGGGGTCTTCACAACTTCCGCCAGTTGGGTGGCCTCTGTAAAGCCTCCACCCACTCTGGCAAGTTGGATACCCACCCCAAACTTCCCCCCCAGACCACAATCCAGATCCAGGCAGTTTAAAGCAAAAGCGATTAACCCCCAGACTGATTGCTGGATCTTCCTACAGTTCGCAGACCAGGAGCTAGAGCCACTGCTGACGCTGCAAAATGGCTTCTGTGCAGCAGTTTCTTCAGCAGCTTTTTGCCCCCAAGGAAGGAAGCCACGTGTTCCCCAAATACTGGTCCCAAAGTCCATAGGGCACTAACCTCTCACTTTGTCCTAGGCATATCTGTGCTGATAATTCTGGAATCGCCACAATTGCTGGTGTTCTGGGGTTCCACCAGCCGGCTGAAGGCCCGGCCGCCCTGGGGCTAAAACCGTGGACCTGGGCTCGCTCTGCGGCCTGCGCTGTCGGTTCCCAGCGCGCTGGGCTGCCTGCTCTCAGAGCGCTGCGCTGGCCGCTCCCTGCAGGGCTGCTGGGCTGTCCTCAGCAGGAGGTTAGCTTCTCTGTCGTTAGTCTATTTTTTAAGGTGTTATTTACCTTAGTCAGGCTGTTGACTCTCATTTCATACTTTTTCCTGCATCCTTCTCATTTCTCTTCCCAATTTTTCCTCCACTTCTTTTATTTGATTTAAAAAATTCTTCTTAATGTCCTCCATGGCCTGTAACCAGTTCATATTTTCATTTGGCGCTTTTGGTGTAGGATTTCTGACCTCACAGTCCTCCTTCTGTTCCCTGCTTCAATCCTCTTTGCCCCCAAAATAGGAGTCTAAAGTTGCATTTTTCTGTTTATTTTGTTTCCTTTGCCTAGGCATGTTGCCGCTCACTTACTTGACTTTTGGGTTTGTTGCCACAATAGTACTCTGTCACCAGACAGGGGAGCGTCCATCCCAAAAGTTGGGGTCTGCACAACTTCCGGAGGTATTAGTTGGGTGGCCTCTGTGAAGCCTCCATATGCTCTGGCAAGCTGGATACTCACCCCAGACCTCCACCTCAGACCACAATCCAGATCCAGGGAGGTTAAAGCAAGAGAGATTACCCCCCAAGACTGATCACTGGATCTCCCTACAGTTCGCAGGCCAAGAGCTGAAGCTGCCACTGAAGCTGCAAAATGGCGAATGTGCCGAGTCTCCTCAGTGGCTTCTCGCCCCCAGGGGAAGAAGCCAACGCATTCCCCAAATACTGGTTCCAAAGTCCATAGGGCACTAACCTCTCACTTTGTCCTAGGCATATCTGTGTTGATAATTCTGGAATCGCCATAGCTGCTGGTGTTCTGGGGTCCCTCCAGCTGGCTGCTGGCCCAGCTGCCCTGGGGCTAAAACCACGGCTCAGGCAGGCCTGGGTTCAGCTCCCAGAGCACTGAGCCAGCCACTTGCAGAGCGCTGCACTGGCCACTCCCTGCAGGGCTGCCAGGCTGTCCTCAGCGGGAGGTTAGCTTCTCTGTGTCGTTCTGTGGGTGCTGGAACTCCAGAAGTTGTTCAGAGTCCATCTTTTACAGGGTTTGGAAGTGGCATGGACAAGAGCGCCTTGGAAGTGCTGATTCTACTCTCCAGAGTTCTTTCTTGCTACTTCTGGTCAAATTACTGTAGGTCATGAGCTCAGTCATGGGTAATCTCTTGGCTCCTAGGATGAGATAGGTAGCCATCTTATAAACTCTGCCATTTTTATGGAGTGTAGCCAACTCCATCATCCTTTAGGGGGTTCACATGATTGAATCAAGAGGGTTACCTGCCCGATGGCCTCCTCCATCTGGGACCACTAAGGAACAGACAGATCCTGGCAGGAGCTGGGCTTGCCTTCTGCCCCTTCTCCATTCAAACAGTCAGATAGCATCAGCTTTGAACTAGGACATCACAAGGGGACAAGGAACTGGGGTCTCACTCATGGACGGCTATGCTGGGCCAAGCTAACTATCCCCATTTTAACAAGTGGACCTCTAGAAAGAATGTTGACATGCACTTTAAAGTTTAATCTGCGTTAGTAGTATTTTCCCCATTATTTTTTAAAGTCTAGACAGTTAGCAAAACAACAAATCTGACCCTGATTGGTCATTTGCAGATTTCTGAGGCATCAATGCTCACACTGGAAATTGACCATTCTGCATGTTTGAGCGCCACCTTGCAGGAGTTTGGAAAGTAATTGAGTCCAGCCCATTGCCACAGCACAGGAGGAAGTAAGAACCTCTTATAGCAGGGGGGTCACAGTAATAAACCCATGGTCACACAGGTCACTTAGGGTATGATTTTGGTGAAGCCAAAAGTTTTGAGCCTCTGTTTCTCCGCATGAAGGGGTTGAACCTACCTCTGTGGTCTCTTCTAGAAGGGAATGAAACTAGTTGGTCTCTGAGGGCCCTTCTAGCTCTAGATCTAGGATCCTGTGTGGAACCTTGAACAATTCCCTCCTTTCCCCTCCCTACCTCTCTTTATCCCCTCTTCAGTTTCCTCCATGTAACTTGAGGAGGTTGGACAAGCTGGCTTCTGGGGCCCTTCCAGCTCTAAAATCTATGTGTGTCATGGAGTAGAAGAGATGTTGTGCACATAGATGTGCCAGTACTTGACAAGTGATGGGTGAGTGGGGAGGCCCAATTCAAGGTTGACTCCAAGGTAGTAGAGTCAGGTGATTCAGTGATGGCCATGCTCTCAGCAGTACTAAGTACTGCTTCAATGGCACCCTGCAAATTTTGGCATGTTGTCTCATTATTGCCATTCTCTTTGATGAAATTATTGGTTGTCTCTATGATTTATTGTTTGACCCACTCATTCTTTAGAATCAGATCATTTCGTTTCCAATTAATTTTTTTTAAGCAATTGGGGTTAGGTAACTTGCTCAAGGTTACACGGCTAGTCATTATTTGTGTGTGGTTGCTCATTTTCTGAGGCCGGATTCGATCTTGTGTCATCCCAACTCCGAGGCCAGTGCTCTTACTCACTGCGACACCTAACTGCCCCCAATTAATTTTTAATCCATCTTTTCACGGCCCTTTATTACATGTAATTTTTATTGCAACATGATCTGAAAAGGATGCACTTAATACTTTTGCCTTTCTGCTTTTGAGTGTGAGGTTTTTATGCCCTAATACATGGTCAATTTTTGTGTAGGTGCCATATACCACTAAGAAAAAAGTATATTCCTTTCTATCCCCATTCAGTTTTCTCCAGAGGACTATCATATCTGACTTATCTAAAATTCTATTCACCTCCTTAACTTCTTTCTTATTTATTTTGTGGTTAGATTTACTGGTTCCGGAGTGGCTAGGTAGCTCAGTTAATAGAGCACCGGCCCTGGAATCAGGAGGACCTGAGCTCAAATCCAGCTTCAGATACTTAACACTTACTAGCCATGTGACCTTGGGCAAATCACTTAACCCCAATTGCCTTGCCTTCCCCCTCCAAAAAGCAAAAAAAAAAAAAAAAAAGATTTATCTAGTTCTGAGAGAAGGAGGTTGAGGTCCCCCACTAGTATAGTTTTACTCTCTATTTCCTCCTGTAACTTATTTAACTTCTTTAGAAATTTGGATGCTATACCATTTGGTGCATATGTTTACCACTGATATTACTTCATTGCCTGTGGTACCTTTTAGCAAGATGTAGTTTCCTTCCTTCTCTCTTTTGATTAGATCTATTTTTGCTTTTGCTTTGTCTGAGATCAGGATTGCTACCCTGGTTTTTAACTTCACCTGAAGCATAATATATTCTGCTCCAGCCTTTTTCCTTTCCTCTGTGTGTCTCTCTGCTTCAAATGTGTTTCTTGTAAACAACATATTGTAGGAATCTGGTTTTTAATCCACTCTACTTTCCACTTCCATTTTTTGGGGAGAGTTCATCCATTCACATTCACAGTTATGATTACTGTGTCTTTCTTTCCATCCTATTTCCCCCCTCTTTATACCTTTTTTTCCTCTTTCCTTTCACCCTGACTCTCCTCACCAATATTTTACTTCTGACTACCACCTCCCTCAATTTGCCCTCTGTTCTATCAGCCCCTCCCCCTTTTCTTTCTGCTTTCTCCTCCTACTTCCCCATAGGGTAAGATAGATTTCTATATACAACTGAGTGTGTATGTTATTCCTTCTTTGAGCTAAATCCAGCAAGAGTAAGGTTCAAACAATGCTCACTCCCTCCATTCTTTCCCTCCACCTTCTTTACCTCTATTATAATAGGTCTTTCATGCTTCTTCATGAAATTTCATGCTTCTTCATAATTTACCCCATTCTGCCTTCCCCTTTCTCTCTTCTTCCAGTACATTCCTTTTTTTTTTAAATTTTTTTTTTGACAGTGTACAGGTTTTATAGAGGTTCCATAGCCAGGTTACATAAGCTGTGATTACAGTGATGTAAGCTGACACTCCAATGATTGGTCAGTGTGCACATGAAACTACAATTAGTGATTGGTCAGTATACATTTGAATTTCATGCAGGGGCCAAACCCTAGGCTGAGACTCCCACCCAGATTAATCAAGGGTAAGCAAGGGGTGGGGGTTCTGCCTGTTTACAGATTAAGCAAGGTGGAGTTCTCTGTTTTACAAATCAATGAAGGAGAGGTTGGGCTGCCTGTTTTACAAATCAAGGAAAGGGTGACTAGATTTGTGTCTGACATTTGGGAAGGGCAAAGTGAAAAATCAGTGGGGGAAGGGCAGAGTGGAACTGGATCCAACATTCCCTACTTTCTTGTAGGTATGTCAAACCTTTGACATAGCTGGGTTCACATCTAGGGGTCACATCTAGATTACCCAATTCTGTTTCTAAAGGATGGGGGGGGGTGGGAATCCCTGATAATTAACATTAGCGGAGTTAACACTGGAATTAACAAATTGTAGAAGACAATGAGATAAGGTCCTACAATTAGGGCTATGATCAGGAGGAGCGGCTAATACTAATACCAAAACCAAGGCTGATATCAATTTAGTGAGTTAGGGGGATGTTCCAGGGGAACAGGAACTGATACTCATTCTCAGAATTTTCCAGCTCCCTCTGTCCATTAGCAATATTCTGGCTTACCAACTTCAGACTCTCCCTCACCACTCCAGAGTTGTTGCACAGAAGCAACAAGCCTCACCAAGGACTGCACACAGGCCACCCTGTTTAAGAAGGTCAAGGCCTCTGGGTTCTGAAGAACCACCTCTGCCAGAGAGTCCACCTGTCTTTCCAGGGCTGAGATGGACTGCTCTATGTGGGAGAGGTCAATATTTACCTGTGTACTTAAGGCCTGATAGTTGGCCTCCCCCTTAATCAAGGCTGCCATCCCAGTTGCTGCAGAACCCACAAGGCCCAAGCCCACTAAGATGGGAATAAGGAGTGGTACTGCCTGCCTTAGGTGGTGGCTCAGTTGCCTTTCTGGGAAAAGTACTGCCAACCTTGTTCACCTGGGAGAAGGGTGACCTGGGGAATTATGGCCACTAGGATACACAGGGGGCCCTCAGTGTGTTGTTGTCTGAGGAACACTGTAGCAGAGACATACTGGGTAAGGCCATTGTAGCATGCCCACCAGGCTCCTAGAGAGGCAGGGAAGTAGTCTGAGCTAGAGGCCTAAATCATGTGGGTTTTTTCACAAATTGAGCTATACTGAGAGCTGGATAAAGGGGTGCTGGATGATATGAGGCAGAAACCTATTCCCTGTACATCCCCAAGAGAGAGCCTTGGATGGTCCCAATCACAATTCTGTGTTGGAAATAGGGGTGACTGAGGCATTTAGTGCCACCCCTATTAGTAAGGAGGCTAGGGCTCAACATAAATCCAGAAATCTTTTCCCAACAAGTGGTTAGAGCTGTTAAGTGTTTTATGAACAGCTGACAGAAGGGTAATTAAGGGGACCTGATAATTGTGAGATTCCTGAACCTTTGAAGATGAGGGGAGCATATGACCTGACAGGGGCCCATGTGGTGACAGCTGGTATTGTGATTTGGACATTGGGGTTCCCTATGGGGGCAGGGATAGCTAAGCAATGGGATGACAATGGGGGAGGGGCACAGAAGGCTTTTTGATTATAGTCAATACTGAGGTCTTTCCCACCTGCGCTCCCTCCTCCCCTTCAGGGACTATAATTCCCAGGACTCGAGAAACCGCCTGGGGAACCAGGCGGCTTCAGACTTGATTGTATGGATTCGGAACAATTGGTCCAATCCCTCACTACCGCCTGCCTAGTAGCACAGGGAGGCACCAGGACTAGGAGAGGGGAGGTGGTAAACTGTGACACAAGTACAGGCGTACGGACATCCTGTATCTGAACAGAGTAGGTAACCTGCATCTACTGGTGGGCCCCCAAAATAGTCCAGTTCTGGCAAACAGGGAGTTGAGGGGTAGCTGTATGCTCCAGTTCTGGAAAAGTCCAGGATTGTCCATTTCCTGTGGCTAACACCCAGGTATAGCTTGGTCTGGGGGCATGTGGATTGTGGGGGACCGTGCAAGGAGGTAAAAGGGGAATCAGGGAGAGGATCGGATAGTCTTTGCTTTAGGGGGTGCTCGTGGACTTCTGTTTTCCATTCTGAGGTGACAGCAGGCTTCACTCTGGTGCAATGGAGTCATGTGGGAGTAGAGTCCACTTTGACAGCAGTAGATGTAGTGGGGATCATGACGTGTGGTCCCTTCCACCTCGGCTCCAGACCGTGAATTTCTTTTTACCAGCACATAATTCCCCAGGTTGAAACAGGTAAGCTGAGTCGGAACTCAGGATCGGGATCAGGAGAGCTGAGGGAAGCAGTTTTTTTCTGAATCACCTGCAGACCCTGAAGGAACCCGCAAACTGGAGGTCCTGGATCCATGAAAAGCCAAATGAGGAGCAAGTCAGAGTCATGAGGCAGGTGCAATCTTCCCTCCTCGAGACCTGGGGCCCTGGAATGTCATCAGGGGCTAGCCCCCCTAGGGCTCGGGGCGAGCAGATGCCTACCTCCGGAGGCTGAGAGCTCTTCTTACTTGGGGATCTTTGGGGAGACACGGAACACCCCGAATCTCACCGGGGCCTCCAAATGTTGTACCTTAATAAAAGCGAGAAAGAAGATCCCCAAGATTAAATTTAGAAAGTGGATTTTATTACCGTGGAACACCGCAGGACTGTTGGGGTACATGGTCACCCAAATCAGACAGCCAGTACATTCCTTTTTTTACCCCTTCTAGGATGCCACCTCTTTCAGGAAACATTCCTTCTTTCCTCTTTCCCCCACCCCCTCCCACCTCTTCCACTCCTCAAGCACACATCACTGAGGTTGGTTTTGGAGTCAGATACTATTTGACTATGGATTAGGATCACTTTGCCTCTAAGCCTGTTTCATCTGTGAAATGGGGCTAATAATGCTTGAAGTACCTTTCTCAGAGTTGTAGTGAGGTTCAAAAGAGATCCTTGTAAGCAAGGTGTTATACAAACTTTAAAGTGCTATGCAAATGTCTGTTGGGGTATTACCTAGTATATTACCTTGTGTAACATCATCTTAGCCATGCCTACCATAGATATTGCCAAGATCAGGATGTTAAAAGTGGATACCCACTGGTTTGGGCAATAATCTCCTAGCTTCCTCTTCCTCTTTGACCCCTTGGGAGTTTTACTTTGATCTTGAGACTGGTGGGGGTAGGGGATGATTTTGCCTCATAAGCTAGACCCTCCCATTCATTGGATTCCTAGACTGAGGAAGGGAAGAAGGCATAAGAATGGGAAACACTGGCCCCATTGGAGGAGCTGCCATAAAAAAGAGTAGTTGCCAGCCCCCAAAAGCTATGTTGGGTAAGGATGGATCTTGTGTTCTTGAAACTCTTTCAGGTTGCAGATGGATGCCCATGATTCTTCCTTCTCTCTCCCTATTCCATCTTTCCTTTTTCTGGAGCATGGGAGGCTTGTTGACATTCTCAGAAGATTAGCTTTCTTACACTGGCAAATGTGATAAAGTCCTTAACCAACCAAGTTGCTTAATTATTTGTGCTACCCTTGGAATTGAGAAGGGTAACTGGGAATGCCTGGGAGGGGGACAAATCCAAACCTGTGGTGTTTTACCAGAATGTGATTTCTGGCTTGATTCATATTTATAACTTCTCAGGGTAGAGAGAATACACATACCAGGGTTTCTCAAGGCAAATGATTCATAACCAGTGGCTGGACAGCTGATTATAGGCATCCCTCATTCTCTTCTCCCTGCCCCTCAAAAAAGGAGGGGGGTGCCAAGGGAGTGGCTATAGAGTAAACCATGCCCCAAGGGGTGGAAGGGGTGGGGGTAGGGGAGAAGAGTGATTGACATCTGCCTGGTCACCAACTCAGCCATACAACAGCTAGATTTAGTTCTTTGCATACATGTCCACTGATATCAGTCTACCAAGCTGGAAGATAGGCTTTGGATTCAGATTCAGCAACAGATTGTGTGTGTTGGTCATCCTAGTACCAGTAAATTGAAAGAAACATTGTCACCATGATGTTGGCTACCAGGGAGAGAACGTTTTTTGTTCCCTTGTGAAACTGTCTCATGAGAGACTTCTGAGAGCTATCTTTAGAGCCACCTGAGCTCAAGCCTTACTTTGGCTGGATGACCTTGGGAAAGTAACTAAACTTTCCAGTGTTCTTTAAGCAACTCTCTGATTAAGTTGCCGAAAAGGTATGGACTCACATGGGTAGAGAGTGTTTGAGTGTTCGTGTACCTGAGAATCATAAATACAATGAGTGTCCAGGGCTAGTCCCTATCCCCATAACTATCTAAGAGAAGGACTGGTCACACGCTGGAAGGAGGTCTCACGCTGAGGCATGACAAAGTCACAGAACATTCTCCTCCCTTACTATGCTGGAAGCTCCTTGAGGGCAGGTTTTGAGGCTCATTCATCTTGGTAACAGTAGGGTGTAAGCCTGCATCTTGATTCAGCAGTACCTAAGCTGAGCATGTAGTCTGGGCTGTATGGCTGGGCCTTAATTTTCCTTCCTGCTCTTGAGTGCTGACTGAGAACTTGTAGCCACTGTCTCTGGAACAAGGTGAGGGCCTAGGGAGCACTGACACAGGCAGGAGGGGAAAAGGAGGGGGCTGATGGCAATAGGAAAAGTATTATAGCAATAGCGACTTCATTGTCCTAATGCTGGGGTGGAGAGTTATAGAAAGGACATAGGACTGCAAATCTGGAGAACTGGCCTCATCTTGGCTTGTTTTATGCTTCCTGGGACTCAGTTTAACTGCTTTGTTATATGTAGGGATAATACCTCACTCTGCCAACTCTAGATGGAGGATCTTCTATGTGACGCTGGGTGAGACCCTCAACAACCCTGGCCCTTGATGGAAAATGAAGGTTTGGATTAGATGGATAGCCTTTGAGGTCTCTGCCAACTCTATATCTGTGATGAACTTGGCTACTTATATTTATATAGCTTTGCAAAATGCTTTCTTCAGACACTAACCAATGGCACTGATTTGACCTCCATCCGCCTGTGGTCAAGAGATAAGCCTATGTGGTTCCCCCATCCCACCCCCCTTTTCAGTTTTGTCTTAAAGAAACAGAGATGGAAGTCAGTGAATTTTAACCAAAAATTTTATATAGTAGGTAGGAGCAGCATGGTTCACAGTTGTCATCAACCATACAGTGTCTCTCCATCATGAAAACTGAAAATAAATTAGAACTTTGTGAAACAGCACTCACAGCACATCCAGGCTAGTGGGAACACGCCATGCAGTATGGGGAAAAAGGCTTGCCATGCACGTGTCAGAGGGATTTACAAACACCATAGTTGGGGTTCATTTCACTGTTGTTTGCACTCACCTATGGGTTTCAATTTTGGCCTCTGTGTGTATTTGTGGGGAGTTGGTTTTTTGGAGTATGCACATGCTTGGCTTTGTCATTGTTGCTCTTGTCATTGAGACTTACATTATGTTTGGGTTGACGAAAGAACCCAAAGAGGTTTCATAAAAGTTTACAACAATTACACAGTAACATTTAATTTAACAGATGGAGCAAGCAAAAATACCAGAGCTCAAGAAAACAAGCACCAGGACCAATCATAGTCAGATTATGTGTCCATGTACACAACGTGGTAAAGCTATGATATGAGGACATGACTGCTAGTTGTTGGGGTGAATTCTAGAAAACTATTGGGATGGTGCCAAGAGGGTAACCCAGGAAAAGAGTGGGTTTTCAGTTCCAGTTTCGAGTCCCTCTCATGCTGTTCTCATAGAAGATTACCCATACTCTTCAAATGCGAAGAGGCACAAGGATAGGCCAAAGATTAAAGGGGAAAGTAAAGATAGCTTAGTGGGGAGATCTGAGCAGGGCTCTTCGGAGAAATCAGCACACCTAATGTTTTCTACCTCCTGGACCTGGTGCACAGACTAAAAGAAACAAAATGTGTTTCAGTACCAGAGTCTCCAGAAAGAGGGTCTGTACAAAGGCCCATATTTACAGGGGAGCTGAGATGGTTTGACTGAGGGGTTCTAGAGATAAGCTCTTCTCTCTTCAACCTTAGAAGAGACCCCAGTGCTAAGGGGTGAGTTGGAGGTCAAGGTATCTGGGGTTGTATAAAGAGGTTTGTTCTGAAAATAGAAAAACGGGGATCCACTGAGAGAGAACAAGAGAGTGAGAGGGTGTGGTTATGCTGCTACTTCAAAGAGAGAAGATAGGGGAGAGAGAAGCTGTTTAGAAAATGTCTCATAGTTAACCCCATCCTTTGCAGCTGCCTTCACTCTAACCAGGCAGGCCAGCTCAGGGCCTCTTAGTTAGTTAAAGGTTTCTGGCCTCTCTCAGTTAGTTTAGCAAAAGGGAGCCCCAGCTTCAGGGAGGATGCTCCAGATCCCCACTTCCCCTTCCTGTGGTGTGGGAGTAGGGGAGGAGGAAGAACAAACCCTAAAGATCCCACACCCCACAAAACAAAAGCCTGAACAGGCTGGAACATCCTGTCCGGCAGGGGTGGGGAGTAGCAGGGAGAAAGTTAGACAGACCCCTGCCATGTCCCAGAGCAAGGGCCAAAGGGCATGCAAGTGTTAGCCCCTTCAGAGAAGCAAAAAGAAAGGGCTCTGAAGGCTCCCAGCCATGAGTGAGCTGAGGGGGACAAATGCTCTCTCACATGTTCATTTATCAAGAAGTCCCCATTGCAATGAAACCCCACCTGTCAAGAATCCAAGCCAGGCTTGTTGCCATCATGGCTATAATGTCATCATTAAAACCTGCAGATGGATGATTCATTAACACAGACCATTTGTTACAGAGAATCCCTCTGCAAGGATTACATTGAGCTGAATAAAGAGAACTTAGACAATATTATGCTCAAAACTATATACACACTAGCTGTGAACACGGTACCAAAGGGTACTGGAAAAGTTGACTCAGTTTGTCTGTTAGCTACAAGCGCCATTTGTAAAGAAAAAGCCCTGTAAATAAAAATTACTCCTGCGCCAGGTCAGGGTGACACACAGTGTCACAAACATCGCGGGTGGGAACAAGAGATACTGTAACTAGTTTAGAGAATGAGTTTTGTACAAGCTTGTTGTTTATACAATCAAGAAAAAAAGAGATACAATTTGTATCAACAAACAAAAGGTCATTTCTGGATATTTGAGGTGTTGCTCTCAGCCGCTTGGATCTGGACATGCTGTGGAGGTGTGGGGATGTTGGGGGGAATCTGGAGTGAGGTGAGAATGAAGAGTTGTTGGAGGTCAGAAATACAGATGTTGGGGTAAAAAAAAGATGGAGTGTAGGGGGGCAGGGTGTGAGGCAGTGAGTTTATAAATAGATTTTCAATCAGTGCCTTTTTTTTTTTTTTTTAGAACGGTAGCTAATGGAATGAATTGGGTTTTAGAGATCTTTTAATGGCCAGAGCTGCCCATGCTCAGCCAGCCAAAACTTGATGATTTTTAGTTTCCCGAATTCAAGAGTTTAGGCATGAAGGCTGTTTTGTCGACTGGAGGAGCCAGCCTTGAAGTACCAATTGACATCAATGGGAAATATATGAACATGTGAGTTATAACAGTAAGTTTTCATGGAGTTATTAATTAATAATAATCTCACTCCCATCACTCCTGTACTTCAAGACGAAGTGGATCACCATCACAATTCTATGAGGTAGGGAGTGAAAGTATTGCTATCCCTATTTATCAGATGAGGAAACTGAGGCCCAGGTAAGTAAAGTGACCTGCCCATGGTCATGCAATAAGTGTCAGAGTTGGGTCCAGACCCCAGCTCGGCTGCCTCTTTCATTGTTGGATAGAGAATGTGTTTTGCATATGAAGGATGTTTCTAGGGGTGATTTATTTAGGGTGAAAGATGGAATGGGAACACAAATTTGGGGATGGAGTCAGAATTTGAACTGGTTCTCCTCCTCTGGAAATGATAGGAGCTGAAAAGCCATGCTGGGAGTGATCTGTGCAGTTGCTCAGGGCAGGGATGGAGGACCAGAAAGCAGCACATGAAGCCTTTATCAAAACACCAGAAACAACCCTAACGGCAGCCTCACAATCCGTGTGTTTCACAGTAAGAAACAGTTAGGCAGTGTCACACCTTCTCATGAAGAGACAAAAGGCCCAGGCAAGGCCTTCTCAACTTTCATGAAAAAAACTACAGTAGGAAGTCAGCAATTTCCAGCTCCCAAACTCTAGAGCTGGCTTAAAATGTTGAAATATACATTAGATTCAAAAAAAGGGCATCCATTCAGTGCAGCTTAAGAAAAAAAAAACCCAACAAAAAACCCCAATGGATGCCTCTGTTGGAGGCATTTCGCTACAAAGGATTCCACCCTGAGCAAAATATAAATTGCACAAGCCATGCCCCACCCCCTCCCAAATAATGCATCTGAAAAATGTCACTAGGCAAATTGTACACCTTTGGTGTGTGGACCAAGAGTGAAAAGCTAAGCTACCTGATGGCACAGCAGAGCTGAAGCATCTATCTTCCCAAAGCTAGGTTGTTCCTGCCTGGAAAATATCCTGCTTTGGGTCTACATGACAGTGCCATGCCACCAGTGATCAGTCCAGTTGCCCAATGACTGAACTAGAAGGTAAAACTAACCACCTGTCCACACATTCTACCCCACTGAGAGGCTGGGCAGTGGAGAGGGATGGGCAACAGACTGGGATCCTGGAAACAGGATTCAGCCTCAGCTCTGCTGCCACTAATAAACTGTGGGACTGTGGACAAATTAGGCCCCCTCTCAGGACCTCACACACCTCATATGTAAAACGAGGGGGCTTACTGGATGGTTTCCAAGGTCCCTTCCAAATCTGACATTCCATGTTCCGATTGTTCCTTCCAGCAATCACATTCCATGTTCGAAGGGCCCTCCCAGCTCTCCAAAATCTAGGAGTCTACAGCTCCTCATTTTTGTTCCGAGAGGGGTGAGTACCACAGAGCTGGTCAGCCAAATGAGGGCGTGTCTGTCAGTGAAGCTTTAATACTTGTTGGAAATGCCAGTCATTTTGAATGTGATACTTTGTGCTGGAAGGCATTTCACTGACTAGGTCATGTAATGGTACCCGATTTTGACAGGAAGCCTTTGAAGGCCAGAGCTTCATGGCATCCACGTGGGATGCCCAGGAAACAAAATTCATTTCTATTAGTTCTTCCAAAGAGGGATGCTGTAATCTGACCTCAGCTTTATCAAGTGAAGTCATCAAGAGACTTCAATTGTTCAAGAAATGTCAACAAAGGTCGACATTTGAAATAGTGCAAAGGGCTATGGGAGGGGGTGGAAGCTGGTTTGTTCTGTCACCAAACACAGCGATCTCCCCCACTGCTGGTGAGCCCCTTCCACTTTGATACTCTTCACTAATGTGGGATGCAACAAAGATGGCCCAGTCGGCCTCTCTACCTACATGGCTGAGTGTAGGTTCAGGACCGTGCAGAGCTCATTTTCCAAGACTGTGTGTGTGCATGTGTGTGTGTGTATACATATGTATATGTGTGCATACATGTATGTATATATACATACACATACATATACACATTATATACCTGTATACACACATATAGACACACACTGATATGGATGGGCACATCTATATCTCAATAGAAAATAGTATTTATATATATATATATACTTATATATATGCATATGTGTATATATATATGGGTGTATATTTATACACACACACACACATATACACACACTTAACACACCCCAGAAAATATACATTCAAACATGCAACGTAACTGCTGACGATAGGTTTGCACTTAAACCATTCAGGGGTGAACTGTGGCCCCATTTGGTTCATTAAGGATATCTGATGGCCAACTATCCATGCAATAAGATATGCATCTCCTTTCATACAACTTTTGAAATTCCTACTCTAAAACAACCCTAAAATATGAAACCTATGTACAACACAGTCTGATGTGGGTGCTCTTGGCATTGGCATCCCGTATACCATTGCCATCCTCTTTCCTGTACAGAATCAATGAGAAAGAGAACACTAATAATGGGGTAGTCCCTTTCCCCCATATCTCTTCCCAGAAAGGTGGGAGACAAGGCGCCCCCATTAGCGTCCCGATCTCAATTTGGCCACAATCATGGCTGCCAGCTGCTGGGCATCAGTCATGTGAGGATTCTTCTCCATTACTGAGAGAACGATGCCAACTGGGAAGATATTGCAGAGGTTCTTATAGGTCTGGTACTGGTGTTCGGGGATCACGTGATGCTCCCTTGGCTGGCCACACATTCCAAGCCAGGGATTCCTCCAGATCTGCTCCATCTTTTCGGGCATGCTCCGCACCATGACCGGCTCATAACAGGGCTGCATGAGGTTGGTGCTCAAGGGGTAAGAGTGATAGTTGTAGGAGTCGGCAGCAGCAGGATAGGGCAGGGGGTCCCAGCTGGCATGCTGCTCCCGGCACAGGGGTGGCCGCCTCTGCCTCATGGGATTGCCATCATAGAGACGGGAGTCAGAAACACTGTCCATCCGCGTCATCACTAATGCCCGGCCCGGTGGAGCTGTGCTGGGGGGATGGATGCTCTGAGGCACAGGGTAATCTCCAGGACAACTAGATCGGGCTCCAACTACTGGGTGCTGGGCATGCAACACTAATCGGGGTGCTGGGTGTTTGTGCGGAGCCTGCTTGGGTTCATCTGGACCATAACTTTGTACTCTTGTTAAGGCTTCATGGTAACCATGTGAAAAAGGCTGGAGATGGTGTTGTGAGCACGCGCGGTTCATCTTCATAGCATCTTCCTGCCCGGCATCCACTACGCCCAAATACAAATCGCTGTATGAGGAATAAGGATCACTACTTGTATGGCTCATATGTTTGTCATGGCAGGGGCTGGCATTGCGAGAATACATGCTGCGCGCGTGCCGGTCGGGCTCGGCCCCGTAGTAGTCCGCACCACGGCCACTGTTGATGCCTAGGTTGGAGAAGTCACTCATCAATGAGTAGTAGCCATGGTCCCCCAAAGACTCGTACTTGGGGTACTGCTCCGGGTAGCCAACAGAGGTGCCATGGCTATTGGTGACCAGGATGGGCGGGTATTGCATACTGGCTGTGTGTTCCAGGGAAGATTTCTGATGGGTGAACTGTGAGGAACCAGGCACAGGGCTGCTTGCAGAGCGGGTGTTCAGGGCACCTGCCGCATGGCTTTTGGATGGGGGAAGCGTGGGAACGCTCAGTGCCGTCACCAGAGAGGGAGCCGAGTTGGTCTCAGGTTTACGAATGATGGGCAGCCTCTCCTCAGTTTCCACAGCCACAGACCGGATGCTGGGATCTGATTGGCGCTTGGGAGTGACACGCTTCCCTTCGGAGCTGGATTCACTCTTGGAAACAGGTGCCGGGGCTGCGCTGCCACCCTTGGCCAACGCTCCCTCACTCATGGTTTTGATAGCTGACAGTTTGGCACTAATGCGGAGCTCGTCTGCCACCGCCCGCTGTGGCTGGTTGGCACGCTCTGGGTGGTAGTATTTACACTTGTGGCCATACGTGCACTTTTTGCCTGAAAAACAAGGGCTTGGAGTAAGAGTCCCTCTACTAGACTGCAGCAATGACATAGGTCTTCCTTCAGCATTTTCAAAGGTGATGATGAGAGCATCACAGTATGTTCCAACTAGATGACACCTCAGAGGTCATACAGTCTAATACCCTGCCCCCTCATGCCCCTAATGCCATGGAGCCCATAGTACAACTCCTGACAGATGGTTACCCAGCCCTGCAGGAGCACCTTCAGCCCTCGCCATGGAGAATTCACTATCCAAAAGACCAGGGTCCACTCCATAACTGGATAGCTCTTGTTAGGAAATCTTGCCCTACCCCAATCTCCCAACATCCTCTCATCTACTCTCACCCTGGGGGCAGCTGAAATTTGTTTCCCTTTAATTCTCTCCCCTCTGGGGTAAAAAAAACCAAGTATCATCTCCCACAGCCTCACGTGTATCAGGAGACTTCAATCATGTGGCCCAATGGAAAGAGCATGGATTTGAAGTCAGAGGGCCTGTGTTTAAATCCTGACACTGCCACCTGGGTTGGCTGTGGGAAAGTCACTTAACTTCTCTGTGTCCTCTTGTATAAAATGGGGGCTGGGGGAGGATGGACTATCTGACCCTTCCAGATCTAAAACTTTTAGCCAGCTTCCTACAGCTGGGATTCAGGGGCTTCCCTGAAGATGTGCCACAAACTGTAACCACACCCAATAGAGGCTAAAAACCATTCCAGACTGAAATACTAATGTCCTTATCCAGGCAGGCAAACTTGGGGAAAAAAAACCTATTGACCCTGATTTCAAAGGCCTTGAATTCAAATCTTACCTCTGAAGCTTACTGCCTAAGTGGACTTGGGTAAAGTCATCTCATCTCCATAGGCCTTGGTCCAATGAGGAGTTAGACCTCTAAGGTCACTTACAGCTCCAAGCCTTGGATCCTATGAGTTTTGTATCACAAGAAGACCTTTAGAAGATCAGATTTAAAAGGCCATAAAATGCTGGTAAATGGAAATTGGATAGTATTTGGTAGGAGAAAAGATGATTGCCAACCACGGATAATGATGCATATGTCTCTGGTGCTGTAAGACTGTTACAAAATACTTTCTACCCCACAAGCTTGGGAAGTAGGCAGTGAGAGAGTTATTATTCCAGTTTCACAGACAAAGAGGGTGAGGCATAGAGAGGGGTTATAAATTGGCCAGGGTTCCCCAGCTAGGATGGGAATCGGGGCTTGGATTCAAAGTCCAAAGGTCATATCATTGAATTTGGGAGGGATGGGGGTGAGAGGGTAAGTTTTTGATTCTGTAGAAGAGAAAAGGGAAATAGAAAGGGGCTAGACTCCCCAAGCTCTTGAGCCAATCTTTTTAACTCTGAAATTCTATGACAGAATGACAGCCTGGGGATAGGCCATTGGGCACTTCACACTGGGATCAAATGTCAGGGCTTGTGAGGAAAGTTGGGACTCCCACATCACTCAGGAATTCTACATCCTCACAAGAAGATGGTCACTCCTAACTCGGTAAATGCCAAGTCACCACTCAATCACAAGATGGGTCCTTTTTTCATAGGAACTCAAGGGCTGGTCTGACTCCCTTCTGATCAGGCAACAAGAACCTTCTCTTCTGAAGTCCTTGCCAAAAGCTTTAACACAGAGAAGATTTTGTTGTAAAGGGGGTGACACTAGAGGAGCCTCTGGTTCTACCACTCTGCTTAGGTTAAAAATGAAAGTAGAGGGGCGGCTAGGTGGCACAGTGAGTAGAGCATCGGCCCTGGAGTCAGAAGGACCTGAGTTCGGATCCGGCCTCAGACACTTAACACACACACAAACAAAAAACCTAGCCGTGTAACCTTGGGCAAGTTACTTAACCCCAATTGCCCTCCAAAAAAGCAAAAAAAAAATGAAAGTAGAGGCAGAATTTACCACATGGACATCCAGAGGCTATGAGTAGTGGGAAGGGCACTAGAGGTGGGAGGTTGGCCCCTTGTATTCTAGTCTTGATGGCAGTATCTACTAACTGTCTTGCCTGGAACAGATCATTCCTACCCCTCCATGTATTTGGCTCATGGTCTTCATGTTGGGGGCCAAGAAAAGGACTCCTAGTCACCACCCCTCCCCCCATGGTGATCTCATCAGTTCCCATGGATTAATTACCATCTCTATGCTAATGATTCTCAGACCTACTTATCCAGTCTTAACCTCTCTCTTAAGCTCCACTGGCATTTCTGACTGCCTTTCAAATATCTCAATAGATGTTCAGTAGACATCTTAAACTCATTCCTTTTCCCCCTAAATCCTCATTCTTCCTATCTTCCCTATTACTGTAGAGAGCAACACCATCCTCCCAGTCCCTCAGGCTCACAACCTAGGAGTCATCCTGGACTCCTCACTATCTCTCACCCTATTCAAACTGTTGCCACAGCTGTCAATTTCACCTTTGTAACATCTCTGAAATACATTCTTTTCTCTCCTCTGGCACTGCCCCCACCTGGTCCAGGCCCTCATCACCTCACACCTGGATTATTGCAATAGCTACTAGGGGCAGGGTACTGGCTGCCACATGTCTCTCCCGACTCCAGTCTATCCTCCATTCAGTCACCAAAGCGATTTTCCTAGAGTGCAGGCCAGATTATGTCATTCCCCCTACTTCATAATTTCCTTTTGCCTCCAGGAGCAAATACAGAGTGCTCTGTTGGGCTCTCAAAGCCCTTCATTAACTAGCCCCTCCTACCTTTCCAGGTTTCTTACCCCTTACTCCCCTATTCGTACTCTTCAGCCCAGTGACTCTGGTGTCCTGGCTGTTCCACAAGTACGACCCTCCATCTCTTGGTTTTGGGCATTCTCTCTGGCTCTCCCCCTATGCTCTCCCTCCTCAGCCCTGACCACTGACCTCCCTGACTTTCTTTATGTCCCAACTAAAACTCTATGTCCTACACTGCTTCCTTTACATCACTTAATTCCAGTGCCTTCCCTCTAGTCATTATTTCCTATTAATTCTGTATAGTTTGTTTGCATATATTTCTTTGCATGTTGTCTTCTCCCATTAGATTGTAAGTTCCTTGAGGGAAGAAACTGTCTTTTGCCTTTTTTTTTTTGCCTTTTTGGAGGGCAATTGGGGTTAAGTAACTTGCCCAAGGTCACACGGCTAGGTTTTTGTTTGTGTGTGCGTTAAGTGTCTGAGGCCGGATCCGAACTCAGGACCTTCTGACTCCAGGGCCGACGCTCTACTCACTGCGCCACCTAGCTGCCCCTGTCTTTTGCCTTTTTTTGTATGCTGAGCACTTAGCACAGTGCCTGCCTAATAGTAAGGGCTTAATAAATGTTTATTAACTGGTTGATGGTCCTCTCCAAGCTGAAAGAAGCTGAGCCTTGGATGACAACGATACAGTCTCTCCCTGGGCCTAACCTTCAAGCTTCTCCAGCTTGGAAGGACCTGTCTGAGCCTTCCAGATGCCAGTGTCACCTGAATACCCCATTGAGGCATCAGAGGAGCATTTTACCAGAGCTGCCCTTAGGAAAAGAGTCACTCTACAACTTCAAGTATCCAGAGCTATGAAGGGGGACCTCAGAGGCCATTTAGTCCAACCCCCTCATTTTATTATTATTATTTTAGAAGAGGAAACTGAGGCAGGGAGAGGAAGACACCTGCTCAAGGTCACACATAGGATCCTAGATCTGGAGTTAGAAGGGATATTAGAGGCCATCAGTTCTGACCCCTTCATTTTTACAGACAGGAAACTAAGGCCCAGAGAAGATAGATGACCCTCCCAAAGTCACACAGGTGCCAGGATTTGGAGTCAAATATTTTGACTTCTAATCAATGCTCTTCCTCATTTCATCTGGCTTACAGAGAAGGTCTACCATATGAGTATTGGCAACTACTCTGCAAATAACTGTCTTTGAGGGTTGCTGGGGCAATGAGAATTACATGACTTGTTTAGCATCACGGCACCATCAGGTATCATGGGACACAGCTGCATCTGATCATTTTGGCCCCAAGGCTGGCCAATAGGCCACACTGTCCCTCCTGGAATAGTAATAATAATCAAAAGAAGAAAAACATCTAGGGCATTATTCACTGACCACTTCACCCCTCTGTACCTCAATTTCCTCATCTGTCAAATAAAGACAATCTTCCTTGCACTGCCTACTTTGAAGAGGCATTATGAGAAAAGTACTTGGTAGACCCTAGAGTGCCAGACAAACATAAGCTATTATTGTTATTCTTAATTATCATCAGAGTAAAAATTATGATCCTAATGATGCCAAAGTGGAGAAAAATGCCAAATTCAAAAGTAGTCACTGATCATAATTTCTTGGAGCCTCAGTGTCCTAATCTATAAAATGGGGATGATGATACTATACCATGCCCCTTCCCAGGCTGTGGTGGGGAAAGTGCTTGGTATACTGCAAAGGGTTAAAATCATAGGAGTATTAATAGGATTCTTGGGCACATAACTTAGTTCTCCAACTGAGTACCCACCATAAGGACATGGCTGCTTCTTATGTTCAGGAATCACAGGTTTCTTTCTTAAGAAATTTTCCAGACTTGGGCCATGGCGCCCTAAGGGGTCATCTGGAGGCATAAACCTGGAAGATAATGTGAGAAATTAATTATTTCCCTCATATTTAATAACTAATTATTGAATCAGGCCCAAGGATTTTCCCCTTTTCTACTTCCTCATCCAGAAACCAACCAGTGTGTGAAATCTTTCTTAGAGATTTACCCAGGCCAAGATCTAATCAGACAGTAAAAGACATTCTAAGTTTGGGCTAATGGGTGTATTCCTGCTCTTCGTGTTTGCTCAGAGAGGTCAAGGAAACTGTGAATCCTCTCTTTTGTTTTAACAAGTGATATGGAAACTGATGCCTCTTTGACCAAGATTTGAGTGACCTATGTCATGCACCCCAAGATAGCCCACCTCCCATTGTGTTAACCAATCAGAGCTGATTGCCACCCCTTCAGGAACACCTCCACTTCAAAAGGCATATAAAACGTGAGCCCAGCACCCTGACAGGTCTTTGGTCTAACAGAGATGGCCAAAAAAACATCCTTTTATTAATAACATGCTGGCCTTATTCATAAAATGATTAAATTATCCAGAAATCATGTCTCTTGGACCATTTTAATCACCACAATAGAAAAGTGTGAATGCATTCCTAGAGATAACCAGGTTCAAGGGTTCTCTGGGTTCGAGAGAAAATCCATGAACTCTATAGTGCAAAGCCTGCTTTTTTTACTCTATTTTTCCAACAAGGCTAATATGGAAATATGTTTTGCATGACTTCACATATATAATTGATATCATATTGCTCTCCTTTTCAGTGGGTCGGGGAAGGGCTCAAGGGAAGGAGAGAATTTGAAACTCAAATCTTTTTTAAACGAAATGTTAAAAAAATGTTTTAAAGTATAAAAATAGAGTTCTCTGGGGGCCTCAGGCCCAGAGCCTACTTGTCATTGACAAAGGAAAACATCAGTAGCCTCTCTTCGATGAATTTCTTCCACTCAGGCTTCTCGTTCTGAAGATCCCGGTAGTTATCATTGGATACGATGATGCCATCGGAGTCAAAAGCCAACTTGACGATGAAACGGTCATCATAGCAGACGACCCTCCTGCCTTGCACTCTTCGGGATGGAGTAAAGACGAGAATCTTTTCTTTCTCCAGTTTACGTAAGATATCTTGATCTGCCAAACAGGTTAGATGCTATAAGATAATCCAGAATGGAAGTCCAAAAGGCCAATATTGTTAGATCATATGTGTGTATATGTATGTATATATATATATATAAACACACATATACATAAAATATGTATATACATACATATAGATGTATGTTACACATTAGAGAAAATTTTATTGTTGCTATCTTTTGTTTTTATCTTACCTTTATTTGTGAATAGATACCCCTCTCCCTTTCTCTCCCAGGGAGCCATTCCTAGTAATGGAAAAGCATTTCAGCAAAACCAACCAAATCATCATTGGGATAGTCCAAGTGTCTTCTAAGCCACAAGTCACATATGGGAATGGAAAGACATTTGACTTGGAGTGAAGAGACCAGGGTTTAAATTCTGATTCTGCCACTTCTTAGGGGTGGCCCTACATAAGATCACAGAAATTCTCTGAGCCTCAGTTTCCTCATAATGGCAATCTAGACACCATCTACCTGGTAGGGAGGGTGGAGGCCTAGAGGGAGGGCGATGCTTTAAGAATGGAAAGACCAGTCCTTTCATATCCATTCTCTCCTTGGGCTCTTGAATACATCTGGGAGGGAGGCAGCAAAGGCTGCTCTTCCCATTTTCCAGTGGAGGAGGTGGTCAGAGAGGGGGTGTGCCAGCTTGGCAAAGACAGGTCTCAAGGCCCCTGGGCCAATGCTCTTTTCACTCTCCAGGGTTGTCTGGTAACTGTTTTCAGTTACTATTATAGCTGAAAAGGCAAGCTGGAGAGTAGGTGTGAGAACAGGGACAGAGAGAGTCAAGACCCCTTCAGCAGGAGCCCTAGGGTGTGCAGACATATTGTTCACTCCAGAGACTGGACAAACACAGCATGTTCAGTGACAGTGGGGAGTACTTCCCTCACTGGGAAGCACCAGTCATTGGTTATTAGTGAACCTGGGCTACTCCTCATGTGAGGTCTCCTCTCTCACCCAAGAAATACAATATAGTAAGGTCAACAGAAAGGGAATGATGAGGATTACAACTACGCTCAGTACCAGAGAAGAGCTGAGAAAATATATCTCTCACCTCTTTGCAGAGGTGGAGAGCTATGGGTATGGAATACTGTATATACTCAGTCTCAGGTGATGTGTGGATTAGTTTTGCAGACTTGCTTTTACTTTTCTTTTTTATTCTTCATTCCAAGGGACTGCAGGTAAGATTAAAAACCCAAGATAGCAATAAAAATGAAAAAATACTAAATAAAGTATTCTCTCCAAAGCCTCCTCATGATGTGGGGCTATCACTGAGTTTTGAAAGACCAAGCCAGGGGGACCCCGAACTGAATCTGCCATCCAAGGAACAGAGTCACTAAGGAAGGAGAAGCTTACCACCAGAAGGCTGGCCACCAGACAAGAGCAGTTTTAGTTACAGATGCTCATGGAGCTATCTGATAAGGCAGAGATGGGCTACAATCTGCATTGGTGAAGGGAGTACCCACAGAAAGGACATAACGAGTCCCTGAAACATCAAACTAATGTGTGGTAGTAGCAAGAGCAGTTCAGAGATCTGAGTTCAAATGCTGCCCATGCTCCATTATGGGCTGTGAGTCCTTGAACAAAAAATAACTCTCTCTCTCTGAACCCATCTGTTGTGACAGATACTAGTCCTTGGAGCACCTACAACCAAGGGATGGTGTTCAGGGAAGGGTTTTTATAAATGAGAAAACACCAAAGGGGAGGGAGCTGTGGTTTTTGACAAAGCTCTTGTGAGCACAGCCTAGAACCACTCCAGGTGGCCTTGCCCATGCCCACCCTGGGAGTCATACTCTCCTTCCAATGCCCAAGTCTCTGGTTAGCAGAAGAACTGCTGGGATCACCTGAATCCCACCTCCTCCACCTGCAAGCAAGCAGGTTCTACAAATACTAACTGAAATAGGTGCTAAATTGGGTAGTAAAAGGAGTGCTGCCCTGGGAGTCAGGAGCCCTGGGGTCAAGTCCTGGCTCTGGCACTTAACTAGTTTTTTGCTGCCAAGTCTTTTCCTGTCTCTGGGCCTCAGCTTCCTCTCCTGGAAAATGAAGGGTTAGGACTAGATGATCTCTAAGTCACCTGGCATTCTCTGTTCTCTGTCTTAAGGTTCTACTCAGTCCTGAAAGTCTATGTTCTCAGGGCCCTCCCAGCTCTGACATTCCATGTCCTAAGGGTCCTTCCAGCTCTGACAGCATATGTTTTAAGTCACCTCTCAGATCTGTCATTCCCTGTTCTAAGGTTCCTCCATCCCAGCTCTGACATTCCCTGTTCTAAGACCCTTACCAGATCTGATGTTCTCAGTTCCAAGGTTCCTTCCAGCTCTGACATTCTGTGTTCTAAGGTCCCTCTCAGCTCTGATATTCTCTGTTCTATGGCCCCTCCTAGCTCTGACATCCTGTGTTCTAAGGCTTCTCTCAGCTCTGACATTGCATGTTCTGAGGCTCCTCTTAGTTTCTGACATTCCCTGTTCTAAGATCTCTCTCAGCTCTGCTGTTCTGTGTTCTAAGGTACTTCCCAGCTTTGGCATTCTGTGCTCTAAGGCCTCTTCTAACTCTAACATTTTATGTTTTAAGATCTATTCTAGATCTGACATTAAGCATTCTAAGACCCCTCCTAGCTCTGACCTTCTATGGTTCTAAGCACTTGAAAGCAGAGCTTTTCCATTGGTCTTTAGACTTTATTTAAAATGTTATATTTCTAGTCTTGCATTTAATAAGATTTCCAGAAGACTAAAGAAGAAACTAGAACAAACAATGATTGGCATAGTCAGCCTCATGAGTAAGGGTAGCTGGCGACTGCAACCCGCCTAAAGAAATGCTTCTGTCTGTCTACATACTGGGGAAGCCAGGAGAAAATATTTACTATAGTAGAGTTAGTAAATAACCCACATATAAGCCCCTATGTATAATTCCATGGATCAAGGGCAAGGCCTATAGGACCCTCATCCCCATCTCCTTCTGGACTGCAGCTGTGGTTATTCTATAAGATTTCTAAGCAGCTGCTTAGGCTTCCCAAGGTGCTGTGTCCACCAGCTGCTGCAGAGGTCACTAGCTCAAGCGGCAACATTGTCCCTTGGTTCCCTGTCCACTTGGAGAGTCAGAGAATGTAGAATAGTACTGTTTAAAGGGACCTTAAAACAGAAAAAAGCTTAGAACAGAGCTGGGAGAGCCTTAGAACACAGGGCATAAAATGACAGAGCTAGAAGAGAACAGAGAATGGCAGAAGTGAGAAGACTCTTAGAATAGAGAATATGGGAGGGACCTTAGAATATAGGATGTCAGAGCTGGGACATGTCTTAGAACAGAGAAAGTCAGGTAAGGAGGGGCCTTAGAACACATAATGTCAGAGCTGGGAAAATCCTCAGAACACAGGATATCAGAGCTGGGAGAGACCTTAAAACAGAGAATGTCAGAGCTGGGAGGGCTCTTAGAACCCAGAATGTCAGAGCTGAGGGGGACCTTAGAACCCAGATTGTCAGAGCTGGGAGGGACCTTATAACAGAGAATGTCAGAAATGGGAGGATCTTATAACCCAGAATGTCAGAGCTGGGAGAGACCTTAGAATCCAGAATGTCAGTAGAAGCAGGAAAACTCCCTATGTTCCCCCCATAACCACCTCAAATACCTATAAAAATGACTCTAAACAAACTTTAGAGCTACAGAACCCACAAAGTGACAGAGAGAAACAAACATCCCACTGAAGACAGCCTGGCAGGCTTGTAGGAAGGGTCTATCGCAACACATTGGGAGCAGAGCCCAGCCCCACAGTTCCCAGTTTTAGCCTCAGGACAGCCCCACCAGACCTGGCTAGAGGGATTTCAAGACAGTAGATCACCAGCAGCTGTGGTGGTTTCCAGAATTATCAACCCATAAACGCCAAAGACAAAGTGAGAGGTCAGTGGACTTTGGGAACAGGGGGTCCGGGAGTGTGGTCCAGTCTCTGCCCCCAGAGGGAGAAGCACCCAAGACTCTGAGGCCATACAGCTGTTGCCACATGGCTGCTTCAGAGTTCCTGGCCTGCAGATTGTAGGGGGACCAAGCAACCATTCTGAGGGGTAATTACTCTTGCTTTAACCTACTTGGATCTGTATTGCTGTCTAGGGTGGAGATCCTGGTGCGGGTGACCAGGTACCAGAGGTGGTGGAGGCTTCAGAGAGGGCAGCCAACTAATAGCTCCAGCAGCTGTGAAAACCCCAGCAATTTGGGACAAAGCTCTCCTCTCTGGAAGCAGAGTTCTACTGTGGTAAAAAGCTCAAAAGTTAAGTAATTGAGTGGCAACCTGAGCAAGCAAAGGAAGCAAAGCAAGCACAGCAATCTGACTTTGGATTCCTTTTTTGGGGACAAAAATGATGAAAGCATGGAACAGGAAGAAGACAATGAAGTCAGAACTCCGGCACCAAAAGCTTCCAAGAAAAATATGAACTGCTTTTAGGCCATAGAGGACCTCAAGAAGGATTTTGAAAAGCAAGTAAGAGAAGTGGAGGAAAAACTGGGAAGAGAAATGAGAATGATGCAAGAAAATCATGAAAAGAAAGTCAACAACCTGACTGAAGAAAATAACACCTTAAAAAATAGACTAACTCAAATGACAAAAGAGGCTCAAAAAGGCAATGAGGAGAAGAATGCCTTAAAAAGCCAAATTTGCCAGATGGAAAAAGAATCTCAAAAGCTCTAATTCCCTCAGAATTAGACTGGAGCAAATGGAAGCTAGTGACTTTATGAGAAATCAAGATGCTGTCAAACAGATCCAAACAAATGAAAGAATAGAAGGCAATGTGAAATATCTCATGGGAAAAACCACTAACCTGGAAAATAGATCCAGGAGAGATAATTTGAAAATTATTGGACTACTTGAAAGCCATGATCAAAGAAAGAACCTAGAAATCATCCTTCAAGAAATTCTCAAGGAAAATTGCCCTGATGTTTTAGATCCAGAGGGCAAAATAGAGGTTGAAAGAATCCACTGATTACCTCCTGAAAAAGATCTCAAAAAGAAAACTCCTAGGAATATTATAGCCAGGTTCCAGAGTTCTCAGATCAAGGAGAAAATACTACAAGCAGCCAAGAAGAAACAATTTTAATATTGTGGAAATACAATCAGTATAACACAGGATCTGGCAGCTTCTACACTGAGGGATCAAAGGGCTTGGAATATGATATTCCAGAGATCAAAGGAGCTGGGACTAAAACCAAGAATCACCTACCCAGCAAAACTGAGTATCTTGTTTCAGGGGAAAATATGGTCATTAAATGAAATAGAGGACTTTCAAGCATTATTGATGAAAAAAACTAAAGTTGAATAGAAAATTTGACATTCAGATACAAGAAGCAAGAGAAGCATAAGAAGGTAAACAGGGAAAAGAAATCATAAGGAACTTATCAAAGTTGAACTATTTACATTCCTTCATGGAAAAATGATAATTGTAACTTATGAAACTTTTCTCAGTATGAGAATAGTCGAAGGGAATACATATATATATGTATGTATGTATGTATGCATACATACATATGTCTATATAGAAGGGTATATGAGCATATCAATACTTATGTGAGTGTGTGTATATATGTATACAGGTATACATAGACAGAGGGCACAGGACCAGTTGAACAGGAAGGGATGATACTTAAAAGGTGAAATTGAGAGATGAGAGAAGACTATAATGAGATGAGATGGGGAGAGACAGAATGGGGTAAATTATCTTATATAGAAGAGGCAATGGAAAACTGTTACAATGGAGGGGAAGAACTGGAAGGCAAAAGGGAAGGAGTCATTGAATTTGGCTTAGGGAGGGAATGACATACACTCTAAATAGGGTATCTCACTCTATAGGAGAGTAGGGGGGAAGGGGATGAGACGGGGGATGATGGAAGGGAGGGCAGGCTTGGGGGGAGGGAGGTTGGAAGTACCCACTTTTGAAAGGGACAGGGTCAAAGTAGAGAATAGAACAAGTGGGGGGGTGGGATAGGAGGGAGGGAAATATAGTCAGTCTTTTACAATATATCTACTATGGTAATGTTTTGTGTAGCTACACATGTACAACGTATATTGAATTGCTTATCTTCCCAGTAAGGGTGGGTGATGAGGGAGGAAGGGAAAGAATCTGGAATTCAAAGTTTTAAAATCAAATGTTTAAAATACATATACATATATATATATATATTTTTTTACATGCAACTGGGAAATAAGATATATAGGCACTGGGGTATAGAGCTCCATCTTGCCCTACTGGGAAGTTAGAGGGGTAATAGGGGAGGATATAGGAGAGAGCAGATTGGGGGAGGGGGTATACAGTGGGATCTCTCTTTTGGGATGGTGGGTAGGGGAAAGATGGGGAGAAAATTTGTAACTCAAAATCTTGTGGAAATGAATAATGTAAACTAAAAATAAACATAAAATTTAATTTATAAAAAGAATCCAGGGGCGGCTAGGTGGTGCAGTGAGTAAGAGCGCTGGCCTCGGAGTTGGGATGACCCGAGATCAAATCCGGCCTCAGAAAATGAGCACCCACACATAAATAATGACTAGCTGTGTAACCTTGAGCAAGTTACTTAACCCCAATTGCTTAAAAAAAAAAGAATCCAGAATGTCAGAGCTGGGAGCATTCTTAGAACCCAGAATGTCAGAGCTAAGAGGGACCTTAGAATTCAGAATGTCAGGGCTGGAAGCGACCTTAGAACCCAGAATGTCAGAGCTGGGAGGGCTCTTAGAACCCAGAATGTTAGAGCTGAGAGGGACCTTAGACCCCAGAATGTCAGCGCTGAAAGGGACCTTAGAACAGAGAATGTCAGAGCTGGGAGGATCTTAGAACCCAGAATGTCAGAGCTGAGAGGGACCTTAGAATCCAGAATGTCAGAGCTGAGAGGGACCTTAGAACCCAGAATGTCAGAGTTGGAAGGTACCTTAGAACCCAGAACATTACAGCTTTGAGGGATCTCAGAACAATGTTAGAAAGTTAAAAATGTAAGAGATTTTTAAAGACTGTCTAGTTCAAGCTTCTTATTTAACAGATGAGGAAATTGAGGCTGAGAGAGAGGGAATGATTTACCCAAAGTCACACAGGTAGTGGGTAGCAGAACATCTAGATTGGATCACAGGTGGAGCCAGAGAGGACCTTAGGTCCCCTATTAGAACCCTGCTACCCCCTCCCCACCCTGGTCCCCTCTGATTTTAAAAAGGAGGAAACTGAGGCTGGGACAGGTGCAGTGACTTTCCCAAGGCCACCCTGATGGCAGGTGTTCCAGTGGCAATCTGAACCAACACCTTTGGGCTCTCGGTCCCTTGCTCTCTCCAGGGTACAGGGCCACACCTTCCATCATGATGTTATGGGAAGAACACTGGGCCAAGAGTCAGGCAGCCTGGCTTATTCAAGTTGGGTTCTGCCACTGTCTGCTCTGTGACCTAGATCAGTTCCCCAAACTCTCTGAACCTTAGTCTCCTCTTCTGTTAAATGGGGGCGATCAAACTTGAACTTGCTACCTTATGGGGGGTTATAATCTTCCAATGAGAGTACATATGTCAAAGTGGTCTGGAAATGGCAAAATCCCTTTGCTCTCTAGGTTTGCTACATTACCTCTGTCAGCTTCAACTTTCCTATCTGTAAAATAGGCAGAATAATACTTAGCCTACCTGGGTCCCTCACTGAGTTGTTGTGAGGGTCATGGCAGACAGAGAACAGATGTGAATGTCTGCAGCCCTGAGAGCTGTGTGAGCCTTCCTCTGCTGACCTGTTCTTTGCTTCAAGCCAGAAGGCTGGCTCTTTTAGGGAATGGGGCCTGGGTGTGGGGGAACAGCCTGACCTGTTTTCCCTACACATTTTCCCAGCCAACAAGGCAAGCTCATCCATAAGCTGGGAACAAATATCTTTTAGACGTATTACCTGTAATTGGCGCATCAGGGCGAGACTGCTCCTTCCGCCATGCAGGTACAAATACCGTAATGTCTTTATGGCCTTTCTCCAGAAACCAGTCCACGGCTAATTGTATTCCCCTGCAGGAGAAGCCTTCTTTGTTCCCATGGCTGAAAGAATATGGAAAGTAATATGGGAGAGCAGTGGCGACAATTTGCAAATGGATACACAGATCTCTGTCTTCCTTAGTTATAAATGCTTAGCCCAATACTCTGGTTTCTCTTCAGACTGTATAAATCTTTCGCCTTTTACAAAGGCTTAGTCCAGCTAGGGTTCTCTGGCTGGGAAGGCAAAACACAAGGGAAGGAGGAGGAGGCAGGGAGGAGACCAAGAGCTTAGCTTTATTTTGTTTTTAATTAAATCCAGTGCCTCTTCAATTAATTGGTGTATTTGTCTGTCTCTCACAGTTACAAAGCCCTTTCTCTTACATTATCTCCATGGATCCTTCTAATGGCCCTGTGAGTTAAATAGGCCAGGGACTGTCCTATTGGCAAAATATAGACCACACTTCTAAAATGGTCTACTTCTGCAAAAGGGAAAAAGAATATATATATATATACACTATATGTAATATCTATTACATATAATAGATATATATTATCTATATATTCTATATACTATATTATATAGAATATATTTTATTGATATTACGTGTAATGTATCACTGTATAAAAATAGATATAGACGTCTGTATAAAGGAAATGGACTAGACTTGTGATTTCATGGGGATAAGGAATTCCAGGATGGGGAAATCTCTTCACCAATTCAGGCTGGTACCTTGTGACTTGCCCTAGGTGATACAGCCAGGCTGCATCAGAAGCAAGCCAGCTCTCCATTTACTAATGAATTTCTAATGAAATTTCTTTTTTTTTTCTCCTACCCCACACCCACCCTAATGAAATTTCTAATGCAATTTATTCACTAAATGAATTTTTCAGTAATGAAAAATAACACTCTCGATAGGCCACACGAAGGGTCTGTAAAAGTCATATGTGTGTGGGGGATAGATTTGGATCAATTAGGTATTATTTGGATGGGACAAGTGGAGCTAAGGCTCAATCAATCAATAAACATTTATTAGGCACCTACTACATACCGGCTGGGAGGAAGGCTTTGAATTTGGATTCTGCCTCTGGCATTTTGCATGAACTACTTCAAGGTCTATGAGTTTTGGGTGTTCACAGCTTTTGTAAGTGGAAACTGACAATAGTCTCCTGGATCTCAAGGGCACTCAGGGGCACTAATAGGCCACTACTTCCTACTGGCCAATATTTCCATCTCAGGAAAAACTGTTTAAGAATCCTTTATAACCACTCATGTTGTTCATCCAATGTCCAAGGAGATGTAAAAAGTTAATTACACAGCTATTTGTAAGAATGAGAACCATGACAGAATATAGTAGTTGGAAAGGAAATTGGAGAATGAAAAAGTTAGGACATGGATTAGGAAAGGATTTTATTTGTTGCCATCCTCTTAAAAACTGGACAGTGAAGGTGGGGGAACCATACATGTGCCTTGGCCATGGGAAGCTGGGTTCAAGTCCTGGATCTTCACTGATTTGTTATATGACCTTGAACACATGTCATTTCCTCATTGGGCCTTAGTTTCCTCATCTAGAAAATGGGAGGCTTAGATTTGGACTAAAGGTCCAAGGAATTTAAGATCTCTTTTGTCTCAAAGAATTGGTGACTGTCAACACAAGGGAGATTGTGCCCTGATGTATACACACATAGACACATAAGGCATAAATCACTTAATTGACTCGGATGGTGCATATGAACAAAGTCTCTCACACTGTTACACATAGAGGAGTCTCCCACAAGGTAACAAAGCTCTTTCTACACTGGGGTTGCAGATTTGTCCTGGATTCATCAATCATCAGGCCACAAGAGAAATGCATTAACATGGCAGGTGGCCTAGAAGGCCAGGGGAGCTCTGAGGAGATGACAGAATGCCATCCATACACTGACAACGATGCTATGTTAAGTATATTTTTGTTCATATTTCCAAGCATGTGCTGCTTGTGGTTCAGAGTCCTCAGTGAGAGGAAGAGCAGGGGAAATGGAAAGAGCCCAGATGGGATATCAGAGAACTAGCTTCTTGGTCCAATCATTTCATGGCTGACCTTGGGCCTGCAATTGTCCTATAGAAAATAAAGGGAGGGGGCAGCTAAGTGGCACTGCAGTGAATAGAGCACCAGCCCTGGAGTCAGGAGGATCTGAGTTCAAATTCGGCCTCAGACACTTAACACTAGCTATGTGACCTTGGGCAAGTCACTTAACCCCAATTGCCTTGCCTTACCCTCTCCAAAAAGCAAAAAAACGTTTTAAAAATTAAAAAAAAAAAAAGAAAAGAAAATAAAGGGAGTTGGTCTGGATGGTCTCAAAGGTCCTTTCCAAGGTTCCTTCCAGCTCTAACCTTTTGTATTCTAAGGGCCCTTCTGAGATCTAGAAAGTTATATTCTAAGGGCTTTCCTGGCTCTGATACGCTCTCATAAGCCCCCTCCCAACTTTGACATTCTGTGTTCTAAGGGCTCTCTCATTTCAGACATTCCATGTTCTAAGCCCTCTCCCAGCACTGACATTCCCTGTCCTAAGGTTCCTCCTAGCACTGACATTCTGAGTTCTAATGTCCTTCCCAACTCTGACAGTCTCTGTTGTAAGGCCCCTCCCAGCTCTGACATTCTGTGTTTTAAGGTCCCTCCCAGCACTGACATTCTGGGGTCTAAGGTCCCTCTCAGCTCTGACACTCCCTGTTCTAAGGTCCCTCCCAGTTCTAATACTCCCTGTTCTAAGGCCCCTCCTCATATCCAGCTTAGATATCCTCTTTTTTAGGGTGCTTCCTAGCTCTTACATCTAAGGTTCTAAGAGTACTCTCTCAATCTAGCCTTTCCATTCAAATTCTGTCCAGCCATTGGGCCACTATCCTCTCCCACTCTGCCCTTACTCAATGGTCAAGTTTTATCATGAGTCTGGCAAAGAACCATGTTATATTTACACTAATGAAGAACCTAGGCTTTGGTGACTGATGAGAACAGACCAAGTCTGGGCAGGGGCAGCACCAGACTGGTCTCAAGGGAATGAACTTGTCCGAAACAGAAACAGTCAAAAACCCATATAAAGAGATCACCACCTGCTCTGTACTAGGGAACAAAGAACTGGAAGGCACCTTAAAGACCATCTAGTCCAAAGTCCTCATTTCACAGAAGGGGAAATTGAGGCTTAGGGAAGTAAAGGAACTTGCCCAAGGTCACTGTGGCACCAGTGAAATGACAGATCCTAGAAATTTTACACAAGGTTAGATAAGGCAGGTTAGGAGCAGTTTATGGAGGACCTTGTACACAAAGTATAGTAGTTTCAAAGAGATCTAATAATAATAATAATTTCCATTTTAATCACGCTCTCTCCAGTCCTGTGAGATATGAGGGTCAGAGAGGTTAGGAAGATTTGCTAAGGTCACTGTGCTAGGAAGAGCTGGAGTCTGGATTTGAACCTGGATCTTCCGACTCCCTTACAATGGTCCTTATGGCATCCCATTGGTAACGGGGAGCTCTTGTAGCTTCCTGAGCAAGAAGGTGGGGCATGGGGCATGGGGTAACAGGAAGAAAGTAGTGGTAGGAAGATTAGTCTTGTGTACAGGAGGGAAGAAAGAGAGAGAGAAACTGACCAGAGACTACAAAGTTATCTACTTCGTTCTACACTAATGGTAGTTTCAGAATGCCTGAAAAAAAAGGGGGGCAACAATTTCCAAGGAGAGAGAATTAGGGAATAGAGGCAGCAACAGCAGCCACCAACAGGAACTGGATCAGCGACATGGATGGCACCAGGAAGGAGTTTATGTTGCTACTGGGCTTTGGAGTGAACCAACCACTCTCATCATGACAGTGCCCACACAGAAGGATTACAAGCCCATCCCATAACCTATGTAGAGCTGACTTTCCTGTAAAGTGAAGGGCGGTTGGGCAAAAGCTAGAGGTCTGCCAGCTTGAAATCCTGTAACCTTAAGTGTTATCCTCCCCTTTTACAGAGGGGAAAACTGAGGCCCAGAGAGGAGAAATACCCCAGCCAAGGCCACACAGGTGACAAGTAGCAGGTCTGGGACTTAAATGCAGGGCTCTTGACTCATTCTGGCACGCTTTCCACAGTACCATGGACTTTTCTTTATCAGCTCCTTGGGAGAACAGGGACTGGCTTTTGCCTTTCTTTCTATCTCCAATAGTTAGTACAGTGCCTGGCCCATAGTGAGTGCTTAATAAATGCTAAGTTAGTAATAAGTGACCAACAGATGACATTTCCTTACCCTGGGTTGGTCTCAGAGAAGAGAAAAAGTGATAGCATTACCTCATGGCCACATTACTTCCATCTATGACGACAGGTCTCAGGTTCTCGGTGTTGTCGGTAATCTCATCTTCCAGGGACAGCTCTGGGCTGGTCACGTCCCTGGCGGCATGGCTGTGTTCAGCTCCTCCACTCTTCTGGCCCTCTTCCTCACTCTTGTTCCCTAGCCTCACAAGTTCAGCCAATATGTCATTGATGAGGGCATCTGAGCCCAGTTTGCTCAGAACAGTTTGAATCTGTTCCCCAGCATAGCCGAGTTTTAAAGCAAAGTCCATTTTGGCCTGGTACTCCTTGTCCACAGGGGGCTGCTTGTCCTCTTCGAGCTTTGGGTCCTGTAGGGTGCTGCTCTGAGAGAAGCTGGGTTGGTCCAGGCAGGGGGAGCGGCAAAGCTGCCGGTGTGGTTTGGGGGGCAGTCCTCGTTCTTGCCATTGGGGGTGGTTGGGATTTCGCAAGCCCAGCTGTTCAGGCTCGCTTTCAGAGCTGGTCCAGTCATCAGAGTCGATGCTACAATCCTCAGTGGCTCCCTGCTGAGGGTTCCTCCCTTCTTTGGAAGATCTCTTCTTCATTCTTAGCATCTTCACCAGGAACCAGACCGTCATCCCGTTCAGCTGCCAGCCAGGGGTACCGACTCCTCCTTTTCACTCCCCAAAATACTTTGGCTTCATAGTAGAAATCATTCTTTAGGTTGAGTACTTCGGCAGTATGGATAGGGATTTGTCGTTCTGGTTCAGTCTGTTTGAATGTACACAGATCCCTCAAAAGATTCCTAAAAACTAACACACATATGCAACAATTAACATGAGTTACGTTCTCAGAAAAGGTCTGGAATGCAGAGACTTAGTTCTAAGACATTATGGCTCCCCGGACTCTTGATTTCTAAGCTTAAACAGTCTGGAATCATCTGTCAATTAAAACAAAACAAAATATACAAAACCCCAGGTTACCTTATTCTCCTAGATACAAAAAATTTCAGTGGTGGCAACAAGGCTGAGTTTCTGTCCACAAAGTAAATTCTTAGCTGAAGTTAAGTGTTTGTCACAACAACTTTGGGGAAGGGGAAACATGACATTTAACCCTAAGCAGGAACAGATTTCTGGAAATCCTGCCTTCTCTTCTACTAGCTCCTGTATCTGTCCCTTCTAGATAAGATTGGGCACAGAGTTCAAAACCTTATAACCTTCTTTCTCACTGTTCTTCTAGAGACAACCTCATCTGGGAGACAGGCAAGCCAATAGAATTGCTTCCATGTGAAATAGCCTGTAAGGGTCATAAATAGAGAGGGGAATTCCAGACAATGCAGAGCATCCATCCAGGGTGGAGTTTCTTTGTTGAAACTGTTCAGTGAAAGGAGAAAGCAAAATATGGACTGAAATTGTAAAATGATTGGGAGAGCAGATCAAAAAGAGGGTATAATAAGTTGTCAGACTATGAGGTTTACAAGAATTTAGGAGCTTCTCCATGCCCCACCATTGCTGATCAAAAACATTTCTTTCCCTTGCTCTCACAACGTGTTATGATGTATTCCTAGAAAGATAAATCGTGTTAAGTAACAAGCAAGACTTTGCCTCATGTTGGATGAAAAAATATGAGAAATGTTCTTTTAAAAAAAATGGTCATGAGTCAATACTAACAACTTCAGGTTGCTGAAATTTAAATAAGGTCCAATATTGGTTTTACTGTTACATTTGAGAAATATTACCCATGGGATCTCCTCAAACATTCATGTCAATGAGGCTCAGCTGGATGGAGATCCCTTAAAATCAAAGAATGTCAGAGCTGGAAGGGACCTCAGAACCTAGACTGGTAGAGCTGGGAAGGGCCTTAGAATCCAGAATGTCAGAGTTGAAGAGAACCTTAGAACTTAGAATGGCAGAATTGGAGGGAACCTTAGAACCTCAACCACAAAATGTCAGAGCTGGGAGGGGCCTTAGAACACAGAATATCAGAGCTGGGAGAAACCTTAGAAAAGAGAATGTCTGATTTGGAAAGGACTTTGGAACTGTATATTATAATGTTAGCAATGGAAAGAACACAATGGAAAGGACTTTCGAACAAAATATCTATAAGGCCAAATTTTAAAGGTACCCAAGGGATCATTTAGTTCCTATCCCTTATTTTACAGAGAAAGAAACTGAGTCCCAGAAAAGGTGACTGGCCCAAGGTCAAACAGTGAGCTAGTTACAAAGCCAAGGATCAAACTAACCTATTCTCTATTGAGCTTGGGGGGAAAAAGTCCTTCTTTTGCAAAGGAACCAAGATCAACCGGTAGATGTTATAAGGGTGGGGGAGGGGTCAGATTTTAGCTCAAGATTTAAAAAACAACAACTAAGAACTTTCTTACATTGTAACCTCTGTGAGACAGTAGGATCTAGTTCATGTATCTCTTGTATCCCTGGAACTTAATTAGGAGCCTTACACAAACACTTAATAAATGTTTATTGGGACCTTATGACGCTAAAGTTCATCAATAAAATCCTCATTTTATTGACCAGGAAACAGAGGTCCAGAGAAGTTGATTGACTTGTCCACGGTTGTACAGTGAGTGGCGGAGCCAGAATCTAAATCCAGGGTCTCTGACTCTTTATTACAAGGCATTTGGTTGGGTAGAATGTGGGACCTGGAGTCAGGAAAACCTGAGTCTAAAACCTGCCTCAGACATTAGCCATGTGACCTTAGGCAAGTTATTTAACTTTTCTATGCCTCACTTTCTCCATCTGTAAAATGGCCATATACCTGACAGGGTTTTGGTGAGGCTCAGATGAGTTTATATATATAAAGAGTTTTGTATACCTTAAGTGCTATATAAATGCTAGCAGCTGCTATTGTTATTATTATTTGTTGTTGTTATATTACCCTGACTCCTAGGCTTGAGCTAAGATTAGATGATAACTTATTGGAGATGTCTCAGACGGAATACCTCCACATGGGTAGGTGGTAGACTTTGGGCCTTCTCAATTCTGAAATCTAGGATGAAATAGAATATTTCTTAACATCTAGAAAATCCTTTAAATGACTTTTCATTTTTATTGATGTCTTTGGTTTTTCTATCACCTTCACTTCCAAATATATTGCCCCCTACCCTTCCATGCCCATTGAGCCAATCCTTGTAACAAACCAGAAAGAAAGGAGAATGAAGCAGTTTAGCAAAACAAATAGGACCTTGAAGTCTGACAGTATATGAAATGGTCTATACCTGTAGTCTGGGGAAGAAAGGGAGAGAAGTGTTGCCTCTTTGAGGCAAAGTAATATACTGTAGAGGCAGCATGCCATAGTGGATAATAAGCTGGCATTGGAGCCAGGAAAACATGGGTTTGTTCAAGTCCTGCTTCTGATACATAATGACTTCTCGACCCTGGCCAAGTCACTTCCCTTCTCAGTTCCATAGGCAGCTCTAAGAACGAATCATTGTCAATCTGAATAGGTAGAGAGAGTTACCCCATGAAGGAATCCCTTATAACAGTGAAATATAATCATTCCAGACCAAACTATAACTCTCTAAAGACTGTAAGCCCCAGAGAAGGGGCTGTATTGGTAGGGCTTCCTTATCTGGGAGCTCATGAAATCACAGGTCTAGACCTTATCCGTGTTTGAGGAGAAAACAGGGGTGGGGGTGGGGGGAGGCATGTGTATTTCACACAACAAGCATTTAAGTGCTTGCTCTGTTCCAGGCATTGTGCTATGCATTGGGGGTACAAAGAAAAATCTAAGACAATCCTTGCTTGTAAAGATCTTACATTCTATGGATATATATAGCCTTTGTCAGACTGCAGGCCATCTTGGGGAGGGGGGAGAGAAAATTTAAAACTCAAAAGCTTATGGAAGTGAATGTTGAAAACTAAAATGAAAATAAATTAATTTAAAGAAAAACCAAAAAAAAATCTTATATTCTAATGTGAGGTGGGATGTATACAAAAGTAGGTCCATATAAGATACATATGGGGTGGCTGGGTGGTGCAGTGAATAGAGCACTGGCCCTGGAGTCAGGAGGACCTGAGTTCAAATCTGGCCTCAGACACTTAACACTTACTAGCTGTGTGACCTTGGGTAAGTCGCTTAACCCCAACTGCCCTGCCTTCCCCACTCTAAAAAGCAAAAAAAAAAAAAAAAAGATACATATAAACTCAAAGATAACCTTAGAAGGGAAACTATTAGCAGTTGTGTGTCTATGTGTGTATTTGTATGGGAGATATATACACATTATACACATGCATATACATGCATGCATTCAGATATATAACACATGTACAATACTTAGGTACAACACATACACAAGGCAGATACACACAAGTAACACACCTACATATATACACATATCACACATATCCACACATACAGATATACAGATACAGATTTATATAATGTGAAGTCAGCCACTAACAACACACATGCTTTGATTTGAAGTCCCCCACCCTTGCAAACCTTCACATCAGTGAGACCCAGCTAGAGAGCCCTCACGAGTCCCAACAGGCTCACAGTTTGGTAGCCCCAAACGAGCCTCTTTCTACAAACAAAATTTGTCGGGGATTTCTAGTTACCTTTCCCTCATTTCAGTCAAGTCTGGATAAACAGGAAGTGGTACTGCCAAAAGCATCTGGGAATCTCCAAGGGTAGCTGTGGGTCTCCTTTAGTAAAGAAGAGTTATTTTGGAAACCCTTCAGGAATACAAAGGGTTAACGCCATTGCCTGGGAGAAGCTGCCTAGGGAGCCAAGCAGAGCAGATGTTCACTCTGTCTGGGTACCAAGCCCCCTGAAACCAGGACGGTCCCCCACATGACTTCGGAAGTTTCTAATAAAGTATTCACGAACACTCAGAGACATTGCTTCACTTTCACTTCTCCATCGATCTTGATTATTCAAAATCTGAAGCATGTTTCCCCTTTTCAGTTTGTTAGACATTTATAGATCCTGGTCAAAACGTCACTGCACTGAGAGGAGAGGTGGGGTGGAAGAGGGCTGGGCTGGCAGTTGGGGGACCCTGGCTTCAGTCCCAGCTTTACCACACTTGCTGCCTGTGTTACTCAGGGCAAGCTATTAGCCCTTTCTGGTCCTCAGTTTCCTAATCTGGAAAATGGAAGATTTAGGACTAGCCTTTCTAGCTCTGAGCTCTCAAATTCTTTGTTCTAAAGTTTCTTCTTCCAGTTCAAATATTCTATGTTCTGCAGTTCGGTCCATCTCATCCTTCTGAGATCCTCTCAAAGCTCCAGCCTTCTGTATTCTATGTTCTAAGATTCCTTCTGTTTTGACCAGCCCGTATCTTCTGTTCTAATGCCCCTCTCAGTTCTGCCTATCTGTGTTCTAAGGTGCCTTCCAGTTTGACCATTCTTTCTCCTATGCTCTAAAATCCTCTGTGGAACATTGCATTTTCAAGTTTTCTAACCTGGGGTCCAGAAACTTGTTTGGAAAACAATCTCTTGACAGTTGCTTTTCTTTGTCACCCTATGTATTTCTGTTTGATTCATTTTCAAACACAATTCAATGGAGGAAGGGTCCCTAGTCTTCCCCACAGGGGTCCGGGTGGCAGAGAAGTTCAGAAGCCCAGCCTGGCTCTGCCACTCTGCAATCTGTTCGGCAGAGTTTGATGGGCCAGTCCTGAAGACTGAGCAACTGCTTATGAAGCCAATTATTTATTTACATTAGGAATGAGAGGTGGTCTACTGAGACATGACAGTCACCCAGGAGCACTGGTGGCCCCTGGTGAGTTACTGAAAATTGCACTCAAGTCTACTAATACTCACAGTAATCAACTGCTTTCTCTTTTGGTCAATCTCCCCTTGTGTCAACACCAAAAGCTAAGTAGGCCTCCTTCCTGCAGGCCAACAGCCTGTTGAGAGTATGACATATGCAATACTGAAGTCAAAGCCAGGGGAAACCCCACCAAAGAGAAAACCCCAAATCCTTTGATCTTCCTACCAGCTGTAACGGAACATTTTCTACCACACACCTTTGAAGTAGTAAGGAGCGAGAATAAAAAAAGACCTTGGATTTATCACCAGAGGCCTTGAACTAGTATATTTTTAAAAATTACAGTAGCTGTTTGTCTTAAAACCAACCAGTACAACAAAGAGACCTTAGACTCTAACAACCTTGGAGACGGTCTGGTGTAGTGGACACAGCACTCTCAGAGACCTGGGTTCTACTCTTGGTTCTATCACTAACTTGCTGTGTGACCTTGGGAAAGTCTGGTCTTCTCTTTAGGCCTCAGTTTCCTTATCTGTAAAAGGAAAGGATTTGACTAGATGGTCTCTAAAGGCCCTTTAGCTCCAATATATATGTCTTAAGGTTCTTTCCGGTTCTAATATTCTGTTTTATGGTCCAAGATCTTTTCCTTAGAATGCAAGTTCTATTGCAGGGGGGGGGGAGAGGGAAGGGGACACTTCCCTTCATAGAATATTAATTCTAAGGGAATTCATTATCTGCCTTGGAATTAAAGCTTCTTTCAATTCCCTCTTAAAGTATGGACGGTACCTAGGTTCTCCAAGCCTCTGCCAGTGGAGGTCCCAAATAGCTGGAAAGGCTATGAGAATGGGCATGGTGGTGTATGGGGTTTCTGGAATCTGGTACCCACTTGAGCTAGCTCAAGACAGGTCATTATCAGGAGAGCCATCATTTGGATTTCTTTTAGACACTATAACTTACCAAGACCATCTCTTAAGGCACAGAAGGGCTGGGATTTGGATAAACAGAAGGTATACTTATACTCTCTCTGGGCCTTAGTTTCCCTATCAATAAAATAAGGAGGTTTGACTAGCTGACTTCCAAGGCCCCTACAACTCTAGATTTAGAAATATGTATCAAGGACATATCAGGGTGTGAACTTCTTAGAAGCACATCAATGGATTCAGGCTATCCCTGGTGAGCAGACAGTGACCCCTCCACATCTTCTCATCCTGTGTTATTCTATGCCTTCTATAACTCCTTTACGAGGGCTCCAGCCAAGGAGCTGGGTGCCTTTCTCTGGTTCATTTATTTGGATGAAGAGAAAGACGTGATCTTGGTTTTTCTTTTTGGTCAGGAGCTTATGCTTATCATTAATACAACTATTAGTATGGGTCATTGATAAATGAAGTAGATGAATATGGGTAAAGAGAAATTGAATAGGGGTGGCTAGGTGGTACAGTGGACAGAGGGCTGGCCCTGGAGTCAGGAGGACCAGAATTCAAATCCAGCCTCAGACACTTGACACTTACTAGATGTATGACCCTGGGTAAGTCACTTAACCCCAAGTAACTCTTGGAAAAAAAGAAACGAATAACTGTAGAAATATGAAGGTTAATGGGGGGGGGGGGTTCTATCTTGATTTGTGACAGATGCTGTTAAATACTCTCTTTTTTGTTATTATTGGTTAACAGCATATAAAAGAAATCCCAAAGGACCAGTAACTTGGCTAAGTCACATTTAGTCCTATGAAATTCTAGGATTGTGCAGAGTTTGTTTTAAGGTACCAATAGCTTTGTCAGTAGCACAGTAAGAGCACTGGACTCAAAGCCAGACATTCTGGGGTCCAGTCCCAGCTCTGTGACTTAGCACCTGTGAGACCTTAGTCAAATCATTTCCCTTCTATGAGTTGGTTTCTTCTGTAAAATGGGAATAATAATATTTACAAACCCCTGTCCCCTAGGGTTTTTGGGAGGAAAAAACTTTTCTTTCAAAGTTCTATGTCATCACCATCAGTGTCACCCTCAGACAAGTCACCTCCCCTCCCTGAGCCTCAGTTCAGAAGGTTTGGCTAGCTGGCCTCTGAGGCCTCTACCACCTATAGATCTAGGACCCTAGAGGTAACCTTGGGCAGGTCACCTCCCCTCTCTGGGCCTCAGTTTCCCCATCAGTAAAACAGGTTTGACTAGCTGGCCTCTGAGGCCCCTACCAGCTGTAGATCTAGGGTTCTAAAATATTCCATCCACCTATTACAAGTCACAGAAATTAAGTTTTCACTGTGCCAGAAAAAGCTAGAAAGAAAAACAAAAAGTAAACAAAAGACAGGCAAAGCAGATCTGACTTTTACGGAAACCGAGGCACACATATGTACAAATACTACAAAATGAGCCATCAAGGAATTTTTCCAGAACAATGGAGGGAGGCCAGACAGGGTCCCTAAAATTTGTTGAAACCTTCCTCTTCCCTGCAGGCCGGCCCAGCCACCTCCCTGCACCACCAGCCCAGCCCAGCCCCAAGCCTTCATTCTTAAAATAGAGTTTATTCACCACACATTCATTCAGAACAATTTCACAGGCTCAGGAGCTACTACGGAAACGAATTTTTCTTTTTAAAAATATGCTGAGTAATAATCTATATAAGGGACAGAACATTTTTGGCTAAGTGCATAGAGCCCCAACGCCTGCTGTTCTAAGTGTTTGGGGAGCTAAGTAGTCACAAGAATGGGGCCAGTAGGGCTAATGATCTCAGATTCAAAACTGGCTTCTCCACCCCCACCCCCGACTCTCCAATAGGTACTAAACAAAGGGCCATCTCAGGATTTTTCACATAGTAGATTATCTGTGGCCCTCTTACAATTCCTGGGTGGGTGATGAGCCCAGGGAGCACAAATATTAAAATGTTAGCCAAACAGTATAGGAGGCAAGGGCCACCTCCTCCCCTCCATGCAAACAAACAGACCAAAAAAGATTTGAGGATGATTTCTGTTGGTGCCAATTTTCCACACCACTGTACAATTTTCTTAGCCTAACACGAGATAAACCAATCCAATGCATATTTATTAAGGACTTACTATATCCAAGGTACAAAAATGAAATATTACCTACCCTCCTGGACCTTATAGTCTACATAGATCAGTGGAAGCAAAGTGTGTGTGTGTATGTGTGTATATACGTGTGTGTTGTGTGTATATGAGTATATATGTGTGTATATGAGTACATACACATGTGTATACATAGTGTGTATATGAACACATATCGATACATATAAGTGTATCATGTATATGTGTGTATGTGTGTATATGCATACATGAGCACATATATGTGTACACGTTGGTACATATATGTGTATAGAGTGTGTATGTGTATATATGCGTGCATATGAATACATGTGTGCATGTATGGGTATATACATACGGGTATACATAGAGTGCACATATGTGTATATGTGTGTGCATATATGAGTACACATGTGTATATTGTGTACATATGAATATGTATTAATACATATATGTATATATTGTGGTTATGAGTAAATATGTGTGCATATGTGAGTACATATATGTGTTATAGTGTGTATGTGCATTGTGTATATGTATGTGAGTACATATATGTGTGTATATAGTATGTATGTGTCTATATCTGTATGTGTATACACATGTGTCTATATATGCATTTATATATGTGTATATAGTGTATATGTATGTGTATCTGTATATAAGTAGACATATGTATATGTGTATCTATATATGTATCCACACATGCATTGTATAGCTATAGCTATATATGTAATATCTGTGTACATGTCTCCATATGTATGTATGTATGTATATATGTATGTGTATACACACAGACAGACACATACAGAGTAATTGATTTCAAGAGGGTGACAATGTTCAAAAGCAAGAGGAATCAGGAGAGGTGTCATGAGCCTTGAAGGAAGTGCAGAATCTTTCCAGGCAGAGAAATGAGGAGGGAGGGCAGCCCAGTCCAGGCAAAGGTGCAGAGGTGCAAGGTGGAGAGTGTGCACAGGACTAGGCAGCAGGCCAGTGAACTAGAACTGAGAGTGTGTGAAGGAGAACGTATGCTACAAGCCTGGCTTTGTCATTAGGAGAGTACACAGCTCTGTCCTGAGTTGCTGCTCTCAGGAGTGGTACAGAAAGCAGGTTGGAAAGGACCAAAAGACATGACAGATTAGTTGCCAGAGGAATGAATGAATGAATGAATGAATGAACAAATGAAATGAATGAATGCTGTTGTAGTGCACTGCACTGACAAGCAGTGACCTGGGTGATAGTTCCAGCTCTCCCACTAACTTGCTTCCAACTTGGACATTCTCTTTTCTAAGGTCCCTTCTAGTTTTGACATTGTATTCAAAGGTTCCTTTCCAGCTCATCTATGTTGAACATGTATTCTAATATGCCTTTCAGTTGTGACATTTTGTTCTAAGGTCCCTTCCAGGTGTGACCTTCTAGGTTCTGTGTTCTAAGGTCCCTTCCATGTGTGACCTTCTATGTTCTGTGTTCTAAGGTCCCTTGCAGGTGTGACCTTCTATGTTCTGTGTTCTAAGGTCCCTTCCAGGTATGACCCTCTAGGTTCTGTGTTCTAAGGTCCCTTCCAGGTGTGACCCTCTATGTTCTGTGTTCTAAGGTCCCTTCCAGGTGTGACCTTCTAGGTTCTGTGTTCTAAGGTCCCTTCCAGGTGTGAACCTCTAGGTTCTAAAGTCCCTTCTGGCTCTGACATTCTAGGACTTTAATATCCACAGCTTTGGTCCTCCACATCTACAACAGAACTTAATTTGTAAAAACCAAGCAAAGCAGGTGTGGCAGAAGCCCACTAGGAACCTTTTTAAGCTTATCAAATGATGTAGACAACAAAGGTTTCCTCTCAGCAACGTCAGTCCTTAATCTCAGGTTTACTTAATCTGATTAGATTTGGGCTACTGAGGGGTGAGTGAGCAAGCCTCATCCTCATGTCTGTCCTCAGGTACAGTTAGGAAAGAAGGACAGTGACCAGCAGACAGGGACCAAAGTGTTGTTGCCTTGAGCGGGGACTGGGAGGTGAAGATTTCGTCCAACCTTTACTAGCAGGTAACCTCTTCCTGATTTGAAAACCAGAAAGATACTCACATTGAGTCAATCTGTGAAAAGCCAAAATTAGCTGACTCCTTCTCCCTTTTAATTCATGTGAAGCTAATCACATACAACAATAATTATACCATGAAGAAGACAAATATCTGCCTCACCGTTCCCTTCCCCTCCCGCTCCAGCCGCCCACCTCCCATGCTGGAGAATGGCTCCCAGGTAGTAACACTGAGTGATAACAGCAAGAAAGAGAGATTTTTTTTTTTTGCTCCAGTTTGTAAAAAGATGTCACTCTACTCCAACTCTCCAAGCTTCCAAAAACTATTCCATGGATCTACAAAGAAGGCAGACCAGCCCCAGAAGTGAGCCTTCTCTCTCCACCAGACGCATCCTAGGTGTGAGGGGTTTTGTTTGGAACCTTAGATGCATGTTGAAAGATGATGTTGGAACACAGCAAAACCCATCAAGGCGAGGACAGAAACGCTGGCAGACGGGGCTTCATTTCCAAGGAGGCTGACTTTCCCTACCGGACCCCGCTCACTTGGGCTCTACCTCACGCCCCACATTGAATATCGTCTGCCAGAACATTTGTTGGGCACATTTTTCACACGTTCCTGGAACTTTACCATCCACTCATATTTCTTGGGTTTGAAATGTCAAACGCCGTGAATGATTTGATTTCAAAGCCCATTTGTCTGATCTAACCCAACATCCTTCCTAAGAGAGTCTCTGTTGTTCGAACTCATTTACAAGCTCGCTAATGAATTCAGTCCCATAAGCATACAACTATGCCGAGCGCTCCACACCCCAGAAGGGAATAGTTGCATACTCACTTTTCCTCTGAAATCGGTAAAGGAAGGATGGAAAAAAAGCTGTTGAAATCCATGTTGGAGAGCTGCAGTGTGCCCTATCGGGTCTGCCTTCTGCTAGAGTAAATGCTGTGAATGTGGGTTCTCTGGCCACTAGTGACGGCCTGGAGAGGTGTTATGAAAGCTACTTCTCCAGAGAACACGCCCACTTCTATGACTCACTAAAGGAGTTTCTCTCTCCCCCCTTCTCTCCCTCTTTCTGTCTCCTTCTCCTCCTTCCCTCCCTCTGTCTCTCTCCCTCTCTTCCCTCCCTCTCTCTGTCTCCCTCTTTCTGTATCTCCCCGTTTGTCTCCCTCTCCTCCTTCCCGCCCTCTGTCTCTCTCCCTTGGCTTCCCTCTCTCTCTGTCTGTTCTGTCTCCCTCTCCCTCTTTCTGTATCTCCCTCTGTTTCTATCCTTCTCCCTCTCCTCCCTCCGTCTCTCCCTCTGCCTCTCTCCTTCCCCCTCTCTGTTTTTCTCTCCCTCCCTCTCCCTCGTTCTCTCTCCCTGTCTTTCCTTCTCTGTTTCTCTCTCCCTCTCCTCTCTCCCTCTGTCTCCCTGTCCCCGCTCTCTCTCCCTCTTCTCCCTCCCTGTCTCCCTCTCCTCTCTCCCTGTCTCTCCCTCTCCTCCCTCCCTCTGTCTCTCTCTCCTCTCTCCCTGTCTCTCCCTCCCTCTGTCTCTCTCTCCCCTCTCCCTGTCTCTCTCTCCCTCCGTCTCCTTCTCTGTCTCTTTCTTGAGACCATCTCTTTCAGACAGTAGAAAGCCACAGGAGAAATTTGCCTGTTATCCCATCTTTACAGGTCAAAGAAAAAAGGAATGAATGTCTCATGACTTTTAAAAATCAACAAACATTGTCCTTTTAGGTAAGAACACTGGTGAGTCTGCTTTTCTTGTGTGGGCCTGCCAATTCAGAAACTTTCCTGACGGGGGCTTTGGGAAGGATGAAGTCCATTTCTCGGTGACGACTGCTGCTGGAAATCCTTGGGCTAAACTGGACAGCAGGGTCCATCGAGCTCAGGAACCTCCTTCGAGATGCCATTCATCAACTCTAGCTGGGTTAGCCTCAGAGACCTCCAGGAACAAGTGGGAGATGTCCTGGGAAACAAATGCCCAAAACCAAACTGGGAAGGGTGAGCCACACTGGGGGGCAAGCCATGCTGGGGTGGGGAGCCAGACTGGGGGGAGAGCCACCCTGGGGGAGCCATACTGGGGGGAGATCCACACTGGGGGGAGAGCTACACTGTGGGGGAAGCCACACTGTGAGGGAAGCCACACTGGGGGGAGAGCCACACTGTGAGGGGAGCCACACTGTAGGGGAAGCCATACTGGGGGGAGAGCCACACTGTGGGGGGAGCCACATGAGAGGGGGGAGCCACACTGGGAAGTGAGCCACACAGGATGGGGGAGCCACACTGGAGGGTGAGCCACATAGGGTGTGTGTGGGGGAAGCCATACTGGAGGGTGAGCCACATTGAAGGACAAGCCACACTGGGGAGCCTTGGCGGGGGACCCTACTCCAAAAATCCTTAGATTCTCCCCATTGTTTCAGTGTTTGTTTAGACTTCCTCCCTCAGGCCGGGTGTAGTTGCCTTTCTCTCTCTTTTTTTCCCCACAGCTGCTCTGTTCTGTCTCAGCAGCAGCTGGACTGCTGTGGCAAGTAACTAACGGAGTTTCGTGAGCAGATCTGCTTTTTAAATCATTCCTGAATCCTTCAGGACAAAAGGTACTTCCCAGCAACATCATATATTATGATGAGTAATAAATCAATAACACTACAGGTTGGAAGCCTTCCTGGGTCTACCACTTGCTAGCTATATGGCCTTGGGCAAGTCATTTCCCCTCTAGGAGTCTGGAGCATCATTTGTCCAAAATGGGTATGTATATGTGTGCATGTATATACATATATTCGGATGTGTGTGTGTATATGTACACATATTTTGGACCAGACCAATGGCATTAGGAACTCCTGGTGTGGGAATTCCCTCCACCAATGCAGATGGCACCTACCCTATGGTTTAGGGTTAGAGTGGCCTGGGATATTGAGAAGTCAAGTGACTTGGCCAGGGTCACACAACCAGATGGTGTCAGAGGCACACTGATGCTATCAGGAATTGTTTCATTTTTATCTGTTTCCTCAGCATCTAGCACACAGTAGGTGTTTTAAAAATATTTGCTTATTGACCAATTGACCTAATGAGATAAAAAAGAATCTTCCTTTTACACAGCTTTGTAAAGGTTACAAAGCACTTTCCTCTTTACAACCCCAAGAGATAGGGAGTATTTTTTATTTTGTGGGGGGGAGCTAGACTAGTGATTTCATTGCTGTAGGGCACCCCCTGGGTGGGAAACTTCCTCTACCAAAGCCAGTGGGCACCTGTTTTGAAATTTCTAGTCTTGAGAGTTGCCTGGGGCATTATTAGGCTAAGTGACTTGCCCAGGGTCACACAACCAGCATGGGTCAAAGGTAGAACCTGAACCTGGATCTTCCTGATCAAGGGTGGCTCACTCTCCACTCTGACCATGCCACTAAATATCATTAGCTCAGTTTTACAGACTAGGAAACTGAAGCACAAAGACAGAAATGGCTTGCTCACATAGCTAGTAAGTGGTAGTGCTGGAACTCAAGCTCATGTCCTGAGTTCCCTCTTACCTCAGATCTCTCCTAGTACTCTCCTGAATCTCCCTTCTGACCTTCTCATACTCCATCTTGCACCATACTTAACTGGGGACCTGGTGGTAAGATTATTATGTCCCCAGCACTTAGCGCAGCACCTGGTACACAGTAGGTGCTTACTAAATGCTGCATGGATGGAACCATTTTCAAAGCTTATCTTGTCTCTGGTGGAGGAGCAGAGGAAAAAGTACTATCCTCCTCAAAGGCCACAAGAACTGACAGAATTCTGATCATCTCCAAGAGGACCAGAAAGAAACTGATGGGAATGGCCTTGTGACTGGGGGTGCAGGGCTCATTGAAATGAAAGAGGCCCCAGTCAGAGCCGCTTGGGGAATCAGCTGCCTGCTTAGGTCTCCTGCATACATTTGGTGGTTTCTCAACCAAAAGTGAACGATTCCCAGCAAATCCCAGAGGCTAGGTTTGGGATCAATATAGGAATTGCTTCGAGAAAAAGGGCAGGGTATTTGAAGTCAGAAGACCTGTTCTTTACACAGCAGCTGTATAACCTTGGGCAAACCACTCCCCCCCACCACCCCCTGGGTCTTAGGTTCTTCCTCTGTGACATAAGAGGCTCAGACTCGATGGTCACTTTTAGTCCTAGCTCTATGATCCTATGACTTCGGGTATGGCATTTTCCTCCTCTGGGCCTCAGTTTCCCCATATGTAAAATGAAAGGGGTTGGATTTAATGACTTTTAAGGTCATTTTGAACTCTGATATTCTCTGATTCTGGGAATCAGTATCTCCAAAGTAGTGCTGGTCTGAAATACAGAACCCCAAGGCATTGTCTTATGGGAAATACATTCGATTTTGAGTCTGAATGGTCTCTGGCCAGGACATGTTGCTTACTAGCTGTGTGACCTTGAGTAAGGCACTCAATAATAGGAATAATCCCCCAATCACACAATCCTAGGATTCAAAAGCTGGAATCGCACTAGCCGAAACCATCTACAAAAGAAAATCCCACAACAACATACCCGAAAAGTGGTTGTCCAGCCTCGGCCTGAAGACTTCCAGGGAGGGTGAAGCCACCACCTCTCAAGGCAGGCGATTCCATCTGGGGCCAGCTCAGATTCTCCAGCTGCTCTTTCCCGACCTCAGCACCTTCCACCCCTTGCTCCTGGTCACGCCCTCTGGGGCCACCAGAACCAGGCTAATCCCTCCTTCACATGACAGCCCTTCAAACACTTGAACACAGCTATCATGTTGCCCCTGAATTTTCCTTTCCCCAGGCTAAATATACCCAGTTACTTCAACCAACCTCATATGTCATAGACCAAGGAAGGCCCTTCACCATGCTGGTTGCCGTTCTCTGGACGCACTCCAGCTAATGGATGTCCTTAACCTGTGGCTTCCACAGCTTATCCTCTAGAAAAGGCCTGAGAAGGTGGAGGACTGTGGGGCCATCACCACTTTAACCCCAGAAACTTTGCCTCCTCTTCATACAACCTAAGATTGCTTTTGTCTTCTTGACTGCTATATCACACTGCTGACCCATATTGGGTTTGCAGTCCACTTAAACCTCCAGATCCTTTTCAGACCAACTGCTGTCTATCCACACTGCCTCTGTCTTATACATGCAAAGCTGATTTGGGGGTAGACTTTACACTTTTCCCTATTGAATGCCATCTTATGAGATCTGGTCCATCCTTTTGGATCCTGGCTGTGCTCTAGTGTAATCACTCCCCCCCTGTCCCTGGCCACCACAATAACTGAGCTGAATACAGTGCTTTATAAGCTTACAGGAGTTTCACAACAGTCCCATGAAGGAAGTGCCAGAGGTATTATGATCGCCATTTTTCTGATGAGGAAACTGAGGATTGGAGGGCACACAGCCTCCAGTCAAAGGCTTGACCCTAGGTCTTCCTGACTCAACCCCAGCATTCTATGCCTTTAGCACTCCACCCTGCCTTTGCAGAATCACCTAATTTGTAAAACTTGCAAGGGACCTCCAGGGACATCTGGCCCTGTCCAATGTACCCAGCAAGGGATCAGTCAGCCTCTGCTTGGAGACCTCCAGGGAAGGAAAAGCCATCTGCTTCTCAAGGTAGCCCCTTCTACTTTGGGACAGCTTGCACTCTTAGGAAGTTTCTTCAGACTTCAAATTTGCTTTTCTGCTCCTTCCACCCACAGCTCCTGGTTCTGCCCTCTAGGGTCAACAAGCCTAATACCTCCCCCAAAGGAGAGTCTTTCAAATTCTTTCTTTCCTTTTTGATTTCGTCCTCTTTTAACTTTCAGCTTAGTCTTTCAAATTCTTGAAGACAGCTATTGTGTACTTTACTCTGTCCTCCCCTTCCTCCAGTCTTTTCTCCAGGCCAAACCTCCTTAGTTTCTCCAGCTGGTCCAGATGTGGCATGAACTTGCCACACAATAGGTGTTTAATGAATGTCTACTGATTGATTGATCCTGCCTGCCTTCCTCTGGATGTTCTGTACCTTTACAATGTCTTACTTCTTTATCTGTAAAGTGAGAGTAGAGGGACAATTTGGTGTAGCGGATAAAGAACTGGTTTCCAGCTCAGAAGGTCCTGGGTTCAAGTCCTAACTGTAACTCGTTAGCTGTGAGACTGGGCAAGTCACTTGCCTCCTCAGTGCCTCCAGACTACTCCTTAAGCCCAGAAGCTGTAAAACAAGGGAGAGGGTACTTTCTCACCTAGGGTTCTCCAATAGCAATGAAATCACAGCTCTAGTTTAAAAAAAAGGAGGGTGTGTGTGTAATAATCTTTGTAATTATATATCATCTGTAAGGATATCCCAAGGGGGCAATGATGCGGCTTAGAAAATGTTATGCAGATATTTCACAAAATTATTAAATTAGGGATACCTGCCTGCCTGGGCCCTGGAAGTATGGTAGGGGAAGATATGAGGGGTAGGGAGATTGAGGAGATGGGGAGATTGGGGGTGGAAGTGCGGTTGTGAGAGGATGAGGAGATGGTAAGGTGGAGAGGGGTTTAGGTATGGTCAGCAGGAAGCACCTGGGGAGCTCCAAAGAACAACCCCACTGGGCTGAGCCTCAGCTCTTCTCCAGAAAATGCTGTGGGATTTAGGCAGGCCATTTTTATGCTCTGGGTTTCACTTTTTCATCAGAAGAATTTAGGGACAGGATGAGCTTGGACCATTCTTTGTTCTAAGGTCTTCCCCATCTCTGACATTCCCTATTCTAAGGTCCCTCCTAGCTCTGACATTCCCTGTTCTAAGGTCCCTCCCAGCTCTGTCATTCCCTGTTCTAAGGTCCCTCCCAGTTTTGACACTGTCACATTGTCCATTACAAGCCCCACCCCCACCCCAAGTTGGACATTCTCTATTCTCAGGGCCCCCAGGTTGGATGGCTTATAATTCCTTCCACCTCTGTTCTGTCATTCTCTGTTTACTCTTTATAGCAGGCTCCTTGAGCCCTGTATGCTCAAAGCCTGTGACACATTCATTCCCCAAGCCACTGCATCAATCCAAGTTGATCAGAATGATCAGAGCCGCCGGAACCTGGCAGTATTTGTGGCTTCTGGCCAACCAGTGAGCTGGGTTACAGCAGCTTCTGGTGAGTCACCCCAGGCCCAGGGGCAGAGGCTGCCTTCAGACATTTGCCTGGAGCTCCCGGCTGGCAGTGGTTTGGAGAAGCTGATTTTGCACAATAGTCATTACTAAGAGGAAAAACAATGTCTTTGGAGCACTAATGCCCATGATTTTATGTAATTGCTTTTATACCACGGAGTCTTTTGATAGTTCTACAACTTGAGACTCTGGTTATGACATTTCTTCATTCTTGCAAACTCTTCTGAGGTTAAAACAATAATGAATCAGTTCTTTTCCTGGAAAGGCATTTATGCTAAATAAGTAGCTAGAATACCTGAGAACAAAGATACCCATAATGTATTCAACAAGTAATTAATTTCACTTTCAATAACAAAAGGTGACTTTTCAATCTGCCGGAGCTTTGGAAGACTTACAAACAACTTGAAGGGGTAAATTGTCTTTGAGTTGTCTGTGATTTCTTCCTTAGACTACTCATACCTCTGTATCATCTAGTAACAACTCCTACTGGCATAGTGTTCCTTAATATACTATGCTTATATCACTTGATTTAATTTTTACAATAGCTAATACTCATATTTTTATGCCCATTTTATAGATGAAGAAACAGACTTCCTGAGGACCACAAAGTATCAGACCCTGGACTTGAACTAACATATCAAACAGGGTTCTTAGGTTTTAAATCTGGAAAGAGTTTTAAGCTTTAAAAAAACCTATTATTTATTTATTTTTAATGTTCATTTTAAAAAATGTCATGTTCTGAATTCTCTCCCTCCATCCTGCCCCTCCTCCACCCACTGAGAAGGCAAGAAATGTGCTATCACACAAGTGAATTCATGCAAAAAATATTTCTTCTCTCTCTCTCTCTCTCTTGCTTTTTTTTTGGAGGGGGGAAGGCGGAGCAATTGGGATTAAGTGATTTGCCCAAGGTCCCAGAGCTAGTAAGTGTTAAGTGTCTGAGGCTCGATTTGAAATCAGGTCCTCCTGATCCCAGGGTCAGTGCGCCACATAGCTGCCCCTTTTTCTCTCTTTAAAAAAATATATTTTTACCATTCATTTAAAAAATTTGTGGAAAGAATTTTAGAGAACATCTAATCCAATTCCTTATTTTATAGAGGGGGAAACTAAGACCGCCTTTCTCAAGGGTGCACAGGTATAGTAATAGTAGGATTGGGATAGGGGCCACTAGGCAGGACTGTAGTGGATAGAGCGCCAGGCCTGGAGGCAAGAAGGCTCCTCTTCCTGAATTCAAATCTGGCCTCAGACTCTTACTAGATGGTTGACCCTAGGCAAGTCACTGAATCTTGGTGGCCTCAGATTCCTTATCTGGAAAATGGGCTGGAAAAGGAAATGGCAAACCACTATAGTATCTTTGCCAAGAAACCCCAAATGGGTTCATGAAGAGTAAGATATAACTGAAAAACAACTCAACTCCAAAGAATTGGGATTCCAAGGAAGGTCTTCTGACTCCAAATATAACTAATGAAAATATTACTGAGCTTGATCCACAGTCATATAAATTCAAATTCTAAAATTAAATGCCATCTTTGCTTAATTTACTACCACTAAATTTTTTGGGTGGCAAATCCAGTGTTTCATTAGAATGTGAGTCCTTTAAGGGCCCACACTGTTTCATTTGAATTTCTGCAATCCCAGGGATAGAGAGCAAACCTTAGCCTCAGAGGCAGGGAGCCCTGCTTACCTCAGACACACTCTGGCTGTGGGACCTTGGACAGGGCACCTGAACTTCTCAATGTTCCAAGTGACTCTAAGAAAGCTCCCTCCCACCTGCGTTGGTTGGGGATGTCCCCTCATGTAGTTCTCTATACCAAGGAAATCCCAGGGCCACTCACTATTACCCCACCACATAGCACTGGGCCTGGGATATAGTAAGCACTTAATAAATGCTTGCTGATGGATTCTTCTTTCTCAAAAATTGATCATGGTGAAAGTTTCCTTTTTTTGGACACTGGATTTACCTTCTATGTCTAGGAGATTACAAGGGGTCTTCTCTCATATAGTAATCGAAACCAGGAAGAGTAACAAGCTCTCATTGTCTGCTCAACTTTATTGTCTAACATAAGGCAGAAGAACCACCTCCCCTTACCCAGAATCCCTCCTTCCCCTCCAGCATTTCACTTCGAGGAGAAAGGCAAATGCTTAGAAAATAAACCCTCCCACTTCCTGGCTTCTCTTTGCCATCTTGGCTCTGCCCCAAGCCCTCCCACATCCTTATCAGTTCCAGCTCAACTCTTCTATCGTGTGCTGCTAGACTAGCTTCCTACCTGGCCTCTGTGCCCCTAGTTTTTCCACTCCAATGCATCCTGCACCCTGCTGTCAGATTAGCCTTCCTTAAGAATGGTTTATATGCTGTCACTGCTCTGCTCAACAACCTTTCATGACTCCCCAGAACCTATAAGAGAAAGGTCAACTTTAGAAGACTTAACCTTCAGAAAATCATCAGCTTTAGGACTGGAAGGTCACTTACAAATCAAAGCCAAGGTGGTAATTTTACAAATGTGTTTTCTATCTTCATCCAGCTCCTCACCATCCCCCATTCTGCAGGCTCATTCACCCACCTTCCCCTATCAGCTGGAATGCCTTCTGTACCTCTAGGTCAAGGTCCTGCTAGCCCAAGGAAGCAGCCCTGATGACCTCATCCCATGCTGATTTGTGCTTTTCCTTAGTTTGCCTCTTGTACACATCACCTGTACTAAGAGTTTACTTGGCCCTGGAAAGATCGAGGTGCTTTAAGTGAGAAGCAAAGAGGTTTTTTTTAATGGGTCAGGGTGGAGGGGTGGCTTGAGTTATCTCTCTAGACTCAAGGCAAGGAAGTCCCTGATGGAAAACTCTCCAATGGTTGGTTGCCTGTTACCCACAGAGTAAAGTTCAGACTCCTCAGATAGTTATTCAAGGTTCTCCATAATCTTAGGAGGTTTGATTTGTTGATTTGTTAAGTTGATTTCCTAATGTGCTACCCTGAGTCACTACTCCTCTACTCAAAAACCTTCTGTGGCCCCCTCTTACCTCAAACTCTCATCCTGGTAAATTTTAAAATTAGGCCCTTCACAATCTGGTTCTGGCCTACCTGTTTAGTATTATCTCACACTTGATCAGCAACGACTGACTTAACAATACAATGATCCAAAACTGGTGGTGGGGAACCTCCGGCTTCAAGGCCACATGTGTCCCTCTAAATCCTCAAGTGTGGTTCTTTGAATCCAAACTTTACAGAATAAATTCCCTCTAGGTCCTCAAGGGTGACCCTTTGACTGAATTCAAACTTCACAGAACAAATCCCCTTAAAGGATTTGATCTGTAAAACTTGAACTTAGGCTTCACCTGAGGACCTAGAAGGTCACATGTGGCCTCAAGGTCTCAGGTTCCTCATCCCTAAGACAATTCCAAAAGACTCATGATGGAAAATGCTATCCACCTCCAGAGAAAGAAAGAAAGATGGAGTCTGAATGCATATTGAAACATACTATTTTCACTTTTTTTTTGTTTTCTAGTTTTTTCCCCCTTTCTGTTTCTTCTTTCATAACATGACTAATGTGGAAATATGTTTACATGATTGCACATGTATAACTTCTATCAGATTGTTTACTGTCTTGGGGGAGAAGGGAAGGGAGAAAAAGAGGGAGAAAAATTTGGAACCCAAGATCTTATAAAAAATGAACGTCGAAAACTATCTTTATATGGAATTGGAAAAATATAAAATATTATTCACAAAAAGAAAAGAAAAGAAAAACCATTATTTCACACTTTTCCCCCTTATGCAGTGGCCCTTTTCTTCAGACTTGACTCTTATTGTCAACTGTTCTTTGCCCCTCTCCTGCCCTGGACCCTTTCAACCCATGGATGTCCTTCCCGTCCTTTGAAGCCCAATTGCAGTTTCAGCTCATCCCTTCCCTAACAGACAGGGGCCCTCCCTCATCTGCCACTCCACTGCTTTTATGCAACAGGCATCTGGACAGCCTACCTTGTATTAGAGCTATCTGTGTCCTCCCCTCTAGATTGTAGCTTTGACGACAAGAATTGTGTGACTCATCTTGGCATCTCCTATAGCCCTTAGCACTGGGCCTTGCTTCTACTGAGCATATGGTGCTCAATAGCTGCTTTTTAAGTGAATGGACAAAGTTCAGAGCAATGATTTTGAGGCACTGTCAGAGCATCAGATCACACAATTTAGAACTGGCAGGGCTCTTCATAATTATCTAGTCCAACCTCTTTCTCTTGCAGATGAAGAGACTCAGGGGAAAATGAATTGTCTATGGTTACACAGGCAGTAAGCAGTAGAGCTAGAATCCTTATTCTCTTTTCACTATACTACCCTGCCTTCAGTCTTTAACGTAAGTTTCAATTAGGTTCACTATACTGTATTTACTAAGGCAGGGAAATATACTGATACACTTTAGAAATACTTTTTGAAATCAAGTTCTTCTGGCTAATCTTCATTGGCCAGAAAATGAATTTATTCAAGGTGATCAGCACTGCAACCAATAAATAATTAACCACATTTGTCAGAGCAAGAAAGTCAGGTTAGTAAGAAGTGTGGAGACTTTGGTGTTAAGTTGGACATGAAATCGTGGTGGAAAAATCTCATTTTTCTTTTGCCTCATTTCTTGTAGGCTTGTGCTAATGTGCACAGAAGGATCCTGTCGGCTCCTTTCTTCCAGTTCAATGGCTGCTCAGCTATAGATTATAACCAGTGAATCATCTCTGAAACAGAATTTGTGAAAGTCTGTTTTTCAATGCAAGACATCTCTGATAACTAATAATTTAGGTGGTAATGAATTTTCCTTATTTAACATTTTCAACTGGGTAGATCTGAGTTTGATCTTATTGAGAGCAGTGAGCGCTTCGGTTCCCTTAACATTAAGGATAAAGAATGTCAGACAGCAGTAGGAGCACATCGACGCAGTCATGTCAACTGAGCCAGAGCGTTTTATGTGTGGGGAGAGTTAGCAATGCTAGCAATAAAAATAATTCAGAAAGGAAGTACAGAATGATAACAGAAATGTTTTGGGTTACAAAATGCTATCATCACATTATTCGATGTAGAAAATAAGAGTGAGTCTGATGTTGCTCCATGGCATAAAGGAGGCTCTGGAAGATGATGCCAGTAGGGCAGGAGCTCTGGAAGCTCCTACCAAGTTCAAGGACCAGGCTAGTTAATTCAGTGCTTCTGATACTTACTACCTTCGGGGCTCTGAACAAGTCACTTCTCTTTGCCAGGCCTCAGTTTCCCCCCTGTAAAACAAAACTCTAGGATGCTATGTGTGACCTTAGACAAGTCCCTTCAATTCTTGGGGGCTCAGTTTCCTCCTCTATAAAATAAGGGGGTTGGACTGATGGATGGCCTTGGAGGGCCCTGCCAGTTCTAAATTTAGAATCCTTTCATCAATGGATACTGAATCAATGCCTCCCATGTGGGAGACCTTGTTCAGATAGGCTTATTACCAGAAGGCTTACCAAGAGATGTGGGATGGTTTGGGCTACCGGAGCTCATAGAACTATTTAATATAGTTTAGGAAGGTTGGGGGTCTGTCTCAGGGAAAAATCCACACAAGTGAATCACAGAACTCATATTGCCATGCTACTTCACAGAATCTCAGAGCTGGAAGAAACCTCAGAGGTCATCTAGTCCACCACCCACCTGACCAAGAATCCCTTTTCTGATGATACCAACAAGTGGTCATCCAGTATCTGTGTGAAGATCATTAGGGAGGGGAAATGTGGTACCACAGAAATGAATGTGATACTCCTGAGGTGGTTCTGACTAAAAGCTCCCTCAGCCTTCCTGGACACTGCCACTCTCCCCACTCTGGCTTCCTTGGCCACCATATTGTCATATGGCCTCATGGGCTTTCTGCTCATCACTAAAACCCCAGATCTTCTTCAGATGAGCTGGGGTCAAGTCATCTCCCCTCTACCTGCTACTTATGAATCATTTCTTCAGTTCAAACCTAAGACTTGCATGGTAGAGAGAATCACCTCCCTTTCAGAGCTAGGGAGCCTTGAGGAACCATTCCACTTCTTATGTACTAACTAGCTATGTGACCATGAACAAGTTGGTGAACTTCCTATGAGCCTCAGGCTGCTTTCTAAGGCTTTATAGATGAATCTAGAGCTGTTGGTGGAGGAAATTCCCACTCCACCCAAATCATGCATCCTTGATTTGGCCCAATAAGATCATTGATTTGGTTGTTGTTGTTGGGTTGTGGGAGTTTTTGTGACTCTTGACTCTTAGCCATTGTGCCAGTACAAATTAAAAAAAAGAAAATCATGCCAGCTGTTCCATTGCTAAAAATATTACAGAGCATCAGACTAAGCACTAAGCATCCTAAGGCACTCCACTGGGGAACTTCTTCCAAACTGACATTGAACAAACCATTAAGGATTACCCTTTGGGTCCAGCCATTCAAGCAGTTCGGACCCGGCCAAGCTTCCATCTTTTCCATACGTGAGGCAGAGGTGATTTTGTCAAATACTTGGCTAAAATCTAGGTAAATTAGATCCATCCCAGTCTGCTCATCTATCAGTCTGCTGTTCAAAAAAGGAATGAGGTTAGCATGGCAGGATATGTTCTGGCTGAAGCCAAAATGTGACTTTCCTTTTCTAGATGGGTACTGGCTGGTTATATCTTTAGTATCTGACAATTTGGTTGGGAGTGCAAGGTAAGCTCATTGGCTTGTAGTTTCCTCCTTTGAGGGGAGAATTTGGACATTTTCCCCTTTCCAATCTTATGGTATCTCTTCAGGGTCTCCACACTCTTTCAAGGCTCACTGAAAGGGACTCTGCAATCACCTTTCCTAGGACATTAGCAACTTTGCAATAGCTGGGAAGGTAGGCGGGGTAAGTGTTACTCCATTGTACAGAGGAGGGAGTACAGAGTACAGAGGAAATGACTTCCCCAGAGCCATAAGTCCAGGAGGGGGCAGAGCTGGGACTCAATTATAAGGCTCCAGACTTCTGGACCAGTGCTCTTTCTACAAGCCTCTAGGAATCTTCAATTCCTCCTCTCCTATGGCCAATCAGTTGCCCAAGTCCAATGGATTCTACCTCTACAACCTTGCATTTCCCTAATCTGCTACCTCCTTGCCAGTCCCACCATCACCAGGCTCTATCCATTAATGGCAAGTCCATTCACCCCATCACTTTTGTGATGTTGGCATCACTTTTGAATGATGGATGAGTCACGAGATCATAGGTTTAAAGCCTGAATTTTACCAAAGAGGGAACTGATGGCATTACCCCCCAGTGCCTTCCTCCCCACAGAGTGACAGGATTTCAGAACTAAAGGGGTAGAACATGTTAAGCCCCACCTTTTCATTTTACATATAGGTCAATTCACAAATCCCCTGTGCAGTAGGTCAGACAAATGTCATAAGCCCCACTGTCAAAAATAGGAAACTGAGACCAGGAGAGGGCGGGGATTTGGCCAAGATCACCTAGTGAGTTGGGACTGGAACAAAGGTCTTCTGACTTAATAAGGGTGGTGCCTTTCCATTCTACCAACATCGAATATGCACATTCTCATCCCCACCCTTGCCCCTACTGACTTGATCCACAAATCCTTTCATCTTTCCCCTCATGATGACCCTTTCTTGCTCTCCAAGTTCCGAAAGCACTGGGGCGAGTGGGGACATCACAGCAGTGGGGAGCAGCTGTCAGGTGAGAAGGGCTTGGGGGGGCTGCTCCTCTGCTCTGTTCCCCACTTGCTTACACCAGGTTACCAACATAGTCAAGTAGCCTAGAGGCCCCTTTTCTCTCCAGGTCAGGCCAAAGCAGCTGTGTCAACAGAAGTGTGAAGGAAGAGAGTGACTGCAGCCAAATCAGCTCACTGCATTTTCTCTTACCTCATTTGCTATAAAATGAAGGGGGTAAAACAAAGTGTACAAGGAGTTTTAACAACACAGGAAATAAGAAATACCTCTTCTGTGATCAGCTCACGCCTTTTCTTACTTACACATTCAACATCTTGATGGCACAAGCTCCCATTTCTCTGTTTCACAACAATCCTGGGAGATGATGTATACAAGGATTATTTTTTTTTAAAGCAATTGGGGTTAAGTAACTTGCTCAAGGTTACACGGCTAGTCATTATTTATGTGTGGGTACTCATTTTCTGAGGCCGGAACCGATCCCGGGTCCTCCCAACTCCCTGGCCAGCACTCTTACTCACTGCACCACCTAGCCAACCCAGTATACAAGGATTATTAGCCCCATTGCAGCACAGGGAAACTGAGTTTCAGCAAGGGGAAGAGACTTGACCAGGCTCACACAGCCAGGAAGTGGAAGATCTGGCATTAGAGATGAAAGGTCCATGGGAGAGCATGGCACATGGGTAGTTAGTAAATGGCAACCAGGTCTTCGGCCTTCAAGATTAGTTAGGGCCCTTTTACTTTATTGTGACACTACTCCAGAATGAATTTGCATCACTCCTTGCTGGGGCTATTAGGACAGCCTCTTAAATGGTCTCCTTGCCTCTAGGCTCTTCCCCTGCCAATGTGTCCTGTATATGCTGCATGACCAGGTTTCCTATGCTACCCAGCTCTGATCATGTCCCTCTCCTACTCACAATCCTTCTCCATCTCTTCTCCCTTCATTCACTTTCACAATCTTAACTATCACCTACTTGGAGACCACTTCTCTGTGAAGGAGTCCTTAGCCAGGGCCCAGAAGGGGGCCTCGTGATGATCGTAATGGCCTGCTGGGCACTTCAAGGTGTACTAAACACATCCTAAACTGAACTCATCATCTCCCTTCCCAAACGCATTCTTCTTCCTGACTTCCTCATTTATGGCCTTCAGGTTGTCCAGGCTCCAAACCATAAAGTCATCTCCAACCAATCAAATCCTACCAAGTGCTCAGATTTCATCATTTCTGTCTCTACAACCTCCTAGTTCTCTCATCACTGTTCCCATCCCATTTCTGATGACAGCAAACCTACTCTCCAAGTCACTTGGGCTTCCAATATTGGTATCACTTCTGAATTACAGGTCATAGGAGCATAGATTTAGAGCAAAGAAGGGATGTCAGAGGCCATCTGGTCCAACCCCCTCATTTTACAGAGGAAGACACTGAGGCCCAGGTAAGGAAGTGACTTGCCCAAGGTCACAGGGTAGTAAGTGGCAGAGCTAGGATTCAAACCCAGGCCGTCCTCCTTCACCCATGTTCCACCATAACCAATCTGTCAGTTACCAAATCAGCTCTGTTCTATTTCTTCAGCATCTCTCACTTCTCCTTTCTCCTCCTATTACTTATGCAGTCCCTCATATACCCTTCTCCTGAATTGTGGCTAAAGCCTCCTACCTGACATCATACCTACTCTCTCTCTGTCCAATTATTTCCATACATGCTATCAAATTAATGTTCATGAAGTCCAGTTTTAAGCATGGCAAACCTTCAGGGTTTTCCCACTGCCTCTGGGATAAAGTTCCAATGCCTTAGCTTGGCATTCAAGCTCTCCACAATATGGTCCTAGCTTTCTAGCCTTATCTCCCAGGATTTGTCCATAATACTAGCCAAAATAAACTCACATAGTAGGTGCACAAAAAATACCTACTTATTGATTGAGAGAGAAGACAAGAAGACATGGGGCCCATAACTTCAGAGTTGGAAGGAACTAGTAGGTTATCACACAGAAGAATATGAGGACCAATGTGATCTTGGGCATGCCCTTTCTTGCTCTCAGTGTCAGTTTCTCCTCTGCAAAATGAGGGGTTGGGACTAGGATCACTGAGGATCACTCTCACTCTAGAGCTAGGATCCAATCTGCACCCTGAGGCAAGCCATTTTGATTGTCTGTGCCTCAGTTTCTTCCTCTGACTCTCAAGACAGAATAAAATGAAGCCCATGAGTTTCCTCCCTAAATCAGCCAAGCTTATTTCCCAGAGAATGGGAACATGGTTTAACAAAATAAAAATCCTACTGTTCAATCTTTTCAATAAGAAGAGGGGGCACATTCTGATTTAGGAGGCCCCTCCTAGCACTGACATTGGCAGTACTGACGTCTTATCTGGCTGTGATGTTTGGACATCATGATTCAAATGCCTTCATTAGGACCAGATTAAGCTTAGTTAAGGTGACTAGACTGACTCTAAAATAGCTTAGCCTCTTTCACAGCCCATTTGTCTAAGAACCCTGTGGAACTGGGGCTGCCTTTCATCTAACTCCCGCATTTCCCAGAAGCTACTGGTTTTCTCCTACTATTATAACGAAATATTCCCAGCACTACAGTCTCCACTAATATTGCATTCTGTTTTGTTGCTATGACACCTTGGGACAGCAACCAGCCACTTTACCGAAAGAGGGAGATAACCCTGAGATAAATCCTCTACCTTCAGCCTTCTCCATCTTGTGAGAGACTGTGAGAAGAGACAGGGAAGGAGGGAAAAAGGAGGAAGGCTCTGTAAGAAAAGCCTGGAGCAAATATGTGGCACGGGGATAAACAGGTAATTAGCTCCTCACACACCTTCTTTCCTTCTCCTCCGTTAAATGCCAATAGATTATAATTCAAAATACCAACAACACATTATGTTTAAATAGCTACTTATTCCCAAGGAGCTTTATACATGACTTTAATCCTTTCATCATTTCAAGAGAGCAAGAAGATGTATTGTACTCAATTTGCACATTTGCTTGCCTATGGCTAACGTGGAATACAAAAGGTCAAACCTTTGAGGGATCTGGAGCTAGGTGTGCCTTAGGACACAAAATGTCAGAACTGGAGGGGCCTTAGAACAAAGAATGTCAGAGCTGGGAGGGACCTTAGAACAGGGACTGTCAGAGCTTGGGAGGGCCCTTAGAACAGAGAGTGTCAGAGTTGGGAGGAACCTTAGAACACAATATGTCCGAATTTGGAGTAACCTTAGAACACAGAACATCAGAGCTGGGAGAGACCTTAGAACAGAGCATGTCGGGGCTGGGAGGGGTCTTAGAACAAAAAAAAAAATCAGAAGTGGGAATAACCTCTCAACCTGGAAAGATCCTTGGAACTTAGACTCGAGGTCTAAGTCTTTTGGCAATCTAAATCAGAAGTATATATATTTTTTGTTATTAAAAATGAATTAGAAAAAAAATCTTTATATTTTAATTTTACTCCTTTTTTTCTTTTTTTGCTTTTTGGAGGGAAATTGGGGTTAAGTGACTTGGCCAAGGTCACACGGCTAGTTCCTGTGTTAAGTGTCTGAAGCCTGATTTGAACTCAGGTCCTCCTGACTCCAGGGCTGGTGCTCTATTCACTGTGCCACCTAGCCATTCCCTCCTTTTACTCTTTTACAAGAAAACTCCCCTTATTCTAACTTGGGTAAAATTATTGAAAACTGGAAAATGGTAGCTACCATCAAATGACCATGATATATCATGAGCAATATGGAGTTGGGAAGATAACATGGCTTGGTGCCAGCCCATTTGGGTTCTCTCCCAACCTGGTCACTCATTGCCTGTATGACCTTGGGCAAATAAATCGTGGCATAACATAATGTCAGGGACAGAAAGGCCCTTAGCGAGCATCTAGTCTAAACTCATTTTAAAGATTGAGAAACTGAGGCCCAGGAAGGGCCCATGTACACACAAAAATGCTAATTTGACTCCAAAGCCATTTTCCCCAGTGTGGCACATTTTAATAAAAGGCTACAGAGATATGAGGATTCTTATCATTCCCCACTATCATCCACATTTCACTATTCTTCCACAACTTTTTTTCTTTTTTGTTTGGGGGCGGGGGGGAGAGAAAAGCAGCCAAATTAAACACCTCTACAGAAATCGGATACAGGGATGAAAGCCGATGTCAGTGCGACGTTTTAGTCCCAGGAGCTAAGAGTGCGGCTCTATATATGATCACACTAAGCCACATCAGTCTCTCCCACAAAACACCTCCCCTGATAATGCCTGGCCAGCCAACCCATCAGCCATTAGGCATTTCTGAAGCACCGGTTCTGTGGATTGAACCAGACAGACAGGCTAAACCTGGACCTATGTGGGCAGCACCTTCTCTACTCCTAGAACAGCTTGGCGCACTGAAAGGTTAAGTGATTGGTCCAGCGTCCTACAGTCAGTATGTGTTAGAAGAGGGACTTTCTGGCTCTGAGGCCAGTGTTTTACATGAAGAGTGGGGACAAAAAATGAAAACAAAGATAGTTCCTACTTTTAAGAAGCTTATTTTCTATTGTGCAAAATAAAGGAAAGGCATATATGTGTGTATACATATACATATGTACATACATACACACATACCCATACCCATATACATATGTACATACATACACACATACCCATACCCATATACATATGTACATACACACATACATACCCATACCCATATACATACATACACACATATATATACCCCCATACACATATACATACATACATACACATATATATACCCCCATACACATATACATATACACACACATATATGTATGTATATATATGTATATATATTGTGGAGATATATAGATAGATAGACAGATAGATGAAAGACAAGGTAATTTGCGGGGAGACCTTAGAACTTGGGAGAAGCAGGAAAGGCCTCCTATAAAATGGGGCATTTGAATTGAGTTTTGAAGGAACCAAGGAAACAGCAGGGTCTAGGCTTTGGTTCTCATAGAATTGATGTGATGGGTATTGAAATCAGAACAAGTGGCCTGAGAATTCATGTCACTCTGTTTTACCTATGCTCAAACAACAATCGTGGCAGTTAATGGAGTGATTCTCACCCTTTGTCCAATGGGCATCATAAAGTAGTTAGAAATTATTAGATATTAATTAGAAATGAAGGAATTAGCAGAAGGAGAAACGTAGAAACGAAGGTTGGCATTGGTAATCAGATCATGTGGGGCTGGGTGGGACCATAGAGATAGAAGAGCCTCCTTTAGAAGCTCGGATGTTAGGAGAGAGGCCTTCAGGATCAAGCACCTGGTCCAAGAGTCAGCAAATTAGGGCCCACAAGGGCAGCCCACGTTTGTATGAATGACCCTCAAGCTAAGCATGGGTTTTGTATTTTGAAAAATAATTTTACTGTATTTAAAAATGTAAAAGCATGCTTAGTTCTTGGGCTTACAAAAACAGGCTGTTGCCCTCATTGCGCCAGTGAGCTGTAGCTTCCCAACTAATCCAATCCTCCCTTTTCACTGACTTAAAGTTTGTAAAGTCAAAAAATACAAGGTACTAGATTTCCTCAGTAGAAATAACTGCCTCCAATATATGGTACAAGAATACCAATTCAGTCAGGTTGATAGCGTGATTCAGCAAATTAAACAGGTCTTAAAAATGAAAAGCATTACTTCTACTGTTTCCAGGAAGGGACTCACTCCCACAGTGGGCCCAAGGCCCCTGAAGACACACAAAGCAGGTCCATTTTTTGGAGCTGAATCTAAATGGCTTTTCAGTTCTTTGTCTCATCTGGAGTGACTCCGGGAAATCTCTAAAATTAAGCTCAAGTGCAGTTTGTGTCTAGGTCTCTCCAAATGCAGGTAAAAGATGTTCCCAGTTCCCAGACAAGCACTCAAGGTTCCAAATCTATATCAAGTACAAGACAACATTTATTTCACTCCACAGAAAACAAAGAAGATAGAAGGAGCATAAGTAATACAGAGGAGACAAAAGGAGCAGAAAAGCAGATAGAGCACTCCAGAGTCCATCAGCTCCCTGTGGAATCAAACTGAACCCAAGCTGTCATTAGGGTAGCCCTTTGATGTTCTGTTCCCTCTCTCCTACACCAGTTGACAAAGTCTTCCCCACTTCCAAGACTGAATGTCCTGCCCTATGCTTTAGAGCCTTCCTGAGAGGTAAACAGACTTTGGAAGCTCCCCAATGAGCCATCCCTCTCCCAACAGACCTGCACTGTCCAAATAACTCACTAGCTTTTCTCTCCAAATAGGCCACTGCCCTTTTCTCCTAGGAGCACACTACACCTCTCTCTCTCTCTCTCTCTCTCTCTCTCTCTCTCTCTCTCTCTCTCTCTCTCTCTCTCTCTCTCTCTCTCTCTCTCTCCCCTCTCTCTAATAGGGGTCCTCATCCTGGTAAGGGGTTCCATGGATAGATTTCTGGGGGTCTGGGAGCTTGGATGGGAGAAAAAATATGACATCTTTCTTTTCCTTAGCCACTAACTGAAATTTAGCATTTCTTTCAATTATTTAAAAACCTAATTATGAGAAGGAGTCTATAGGTTTCAGCAGTCTGCCAAAGGGGTCTGTGACATAAAAAGGTTAAGACCCTCAGAACATCTGACCCCCAAACTCCCAAACTTGGGGCTACTCATGAAGCAACTCGAGAAGATGATGATGCCCAGGAAACCTTTTTTCTCTAGCTAGAAGGCTAGAATCTGGGATTCTGTTACCCAAGAAATTCAAAATGACTCCTTTTCTGCATAAAATGCTGAAGTTCAGGACCACTGTCCACTAACTACCCTCCGGGGCTATGTGCAAACACAGGTCTCCTGCTCCTGACGTGTGCCTGCTTCAAATTGCCGTTGACTGCTCCTGGAAAGCATGTGGAACCTATACATAGGGGCAGGCCTTTCATCTCTCCCAACTCTGAACTCTGGTGCCTTCTGCTATATGCTGGTGTGTCTCGTCCACGTCCAAGAGAAGTGTGAGAGGGAGACAGTTAGCAGCTGGTCTTCTAGCTCACTTTTAGAGGCCATGGAGTGGGTTGGCTCCTTTGACAAGAATCCAAGCCCCTGGATCTCAGCCAAACCTCAAGAGTTGCCTGTGTCCTACCAACAAGGAGGCAGGGAGTATGCTCTGCACCCCAGGGAAGCTTGCCCCTTAGTTGCCACCAAACAAAGGGCGGTGGCCTGTAATCTGATCGGATTGACTAAAGATAGGGGTAAGGACTAACTCCATAGTGATCATTTCATTTCTATAGAGAGCTCCCAATGACAAACTTCCCCTACCAATATAGGTCAGCTCCTTCTCTGCAATTTAAAAACTTAGGGAGTAATCTATAGGACTGCTTCAGCGACTTGCCCTGGGTCACAGAGGAAGGACTGGAACCCAAGCCTTCCTAATTCTGAGGCCAGCTCTTCATCCACTAGGCCCCACTGCCTCTCTTGACTGGGGAATTCATTGCATTGATCAGGAACTCCTTTGATCAAGTCCACCTCCCCACTCCACACTGGACAACCTGATCTATAGAAAAATACCAAGTGAGCAACTGAAAGGGGACCAAAAGGGAGCAGCAATTGCCTGGGTAACTTAAAAACCCACAAAGCTGGGGCAGCTAGGTAGCACAGTGAATAGAGCACCAGCCCTGGAGTCAGGAGGACCTGAGTTCAAATCTGGCCTGAGACACTTAACACAAAAACTAGCCGTATGACGTTGGGCAAGTCACTTAACCCCAATCACCCTCCAAAAAGCAAAAACAAACCAAAAACAAAAACCCATAGAGCCACCAGCTTCATATCCAAGCTGGCTCCCAGCCTGAGAGGAGAAGCACAGAAGGGAGTCAGTAAAGTTACCTTTCTTGTGTGCTCCATTGATTCATGGGACATTTGGCCAGCTTTTATCATAGTGTTCACGCAGGATTGATATTTCCAGAAAACACAGGCCAGGAAAACAATGGCACCTCATGCAGCAATATTATTGCAAAGGACAGAGAGGTAGAAAAATGCTATGAAGAGCACAGTAAAACCCTCCCAACTGAGTCAAGATCCGCCTTGGCACTTGGTGGCTTCAGTTCGAAAGTGGGGATGGGTGAGGTTGGTGAGTACATCAGAGAGCCTGAAAGTACACTGGAAAGGGACCCTGGTGCATTCATCAAAGTAAAAGGTTTGAAGGTCCTGAATTAAAGTGGTGGCCATGCGAAAGGAAGGGGATTGACAACAGAGATGTTTGGGAATAGAATCAACAAACCAAAGGGACTGCCTAGATGTGGGGGACAGAGCCCAAGGGGGAGAAGGTGAGGACAACTCCACAATGCAAACCTGGATGACCAGTTGGACTGCTATGCCTTGGATAGAAATGCAGCTAAGTTCACATGAGGCAGTTTGGCGGGGGGTGGGGGGGGTGGGGGGGGTGGGATAAGGAGCTTAATTTTGGACATGTTAAGTTTGAGCTGCCTATAGGACATCCAGCTCAAAATGTCCAACAGGTAGCTCAAGATGTGCCAGTGGAGCTCAAGAGAGGTTAGATAGATTTGGAAGTCACTGCATTGAGATCAAAACTGAACCCATGGGAACTGATAAGACTATCACATGAGAGAATGTGGAGAGAGAATGGAAGGGGGTCAACAATGAAGTCTCGGAGGTGCATACCCTGCACAGGAAGTTTGAGAGGCATGATGAGCCACCAAAGAGAGAAGGAAGACAGGAGGGACATCAAGAGAGCAGCGTGAGGAAAACTGGAAGACAGAGAGAGACAGAGAGAGACAGAGAGACAGAGAGAGACAGAGACAAAGAGAGACAGAGAGAGAGACAGAGAGAGAGAGACAGAGAGAGAGACAGAGACAGAGACAGACAGAGACAGAGACAGAGAGAGACAGAGAGAGAGACAGAGAGAGACAGAGACAGAGATTATACAGGAAAAGAGGATGATTAACAGTAGCAAATGCAGCAGAGGCAAGTAAGAGAAAGCCTTCAGTCTTCCAATTGGGTAATTAGGAGCTCATTGATAACACTAGAGAGAGCTTTTTCAGGTGAATGAAGAGGTCTTGAGGGGTGAGTGGGAGGAGAGGAAGTGGAGGTGATGCATATAAACAGCTTACTCTAGGTGTTTAGTTGTGAAAGGGAGGAGAGAGAACAATAGTTTAAATGAATATACAAGTCTAGTGAAGGTTTTTTCAGGATAAGAGAAATGTGTGAGTTTATAAGCAGCAGAGAAAGAACTAATAAATTGAAGGGGTGTGTGTGTGTGTGTGTGTGTGTGTGTGTGTGTGTGTGTGTGTGTGTGTGTGTGTGTGTGTGTGTATGTATGTGAGAGAGAGAGACAGAGAGAGAAACAGAGAGAGACAGAGACAGAAAGAGGCAGGCGTTACAGAATGGATTGGAGAAAAAGAAAGAGGATGAGCTCTGGGTGAATGTGGAGGGGTTGGTCCTGCATGCTTGATGTACAGTCTGTGGTGAAATGATGGGAAAACACGGACAAGAGTCCTAGAGGATGAGAGGCCTGCACAGATAACCACCTGCACCATTGGAAGGAATAATCCAATGGATGAGATCCCAGACCCACTGGAGTTGCTAAGTCCACTTTGAAAGCACAATTGAGTCTGTGACAAATCTTACTTGATGAATAAATATGAAGTAGAAATCTATTTCTTTCCATAATACCTATGGAAAGAGTGTCCTAGCTCACTTGCTTTTTTTTTAAATAAATTTTTATTGACATCTTTTCTTTTAATGTATCATTCTCCATTTCCCAGAAAGCCATCCCATTTAACAGAGAATTAAAAAGAAAGAGAAAAAATAGTTTATCCATCACAACAACCAAGTTCTACATTATATACAGCGTTCTGCAACCATAGTCCCCTACCCTTGCAGAGAAAGAATGGAGGTGTGCTCTCATATCTCTTTCTCTAAGGCCAAGCTTGGTCATTATAATCACTTAACATTCAGGCTTAGGGTTTTGGGTCATTATAGTCAAAGTATAGATTATTTTCCTCATCATGCTGACTTTACTATGCATCAGTTCGTGTAAACCTTCCCATGCTTCTTTGAATGCATCATCTTTATCATTTCTTACCATGTAGTAATATTGTCTTCACTCACTTTCAGGAATTTATCCATCCTTGACTAATACATATTCAGCTTCCCAAAAGCTTGCATTTGTTCCACCCAAGTCAGAAGAACTAGGTCCAAATCCCAGCTCTCCCATTTAGCAAGTCAAGTCACTTCTTTAAATCTCAGTTTCCTTCTTGGAAAAACAGAGTTAATATATTGCTAAGCTCATATGGTTTTAATCTTTTTATCTTATTCTTACTTTTGTTTTCACATTACATTCATTTCTGAATACATCTCTCCTCCACCCTTTACCCAGCAAACCATCCCTCACAACAAAGATTCTTAGAAATAAGAGATTAAAAAAACAAACACCAGTTTAGCAAAACTAAGACATACATTGTGTCTGTCTATAATATGCAATGTTTCACATCCATAGGCCCCCACCTCTGCAATGAAGGGAGGGAGATATATTTTCTCCACTTTTCTCCAGATTAGAAGTACATAGGGTTTAGTTTCATTTTTTAGTTTTTCCCATTTATGTTGTTGTAATCATTATATACTCAATTTTCCTGGTTCTGTTTTCATCACTCTGTATCTGTTCATATGCCTTCCCCTACATTTCGGAATTATTCACATTCATTATTTCTTACAACACAGTTATATTGTACTACATTCCTGTATCAAGGAAAAATGAGGCTCAGAAAGGTTAAGAAAAGTTGAGTGTTAGTAAATGTCAAAGGTGGAATTCAAACCCAGGTTATCCATACTTTGCACCCATTACAATATGATGCTTCATTTCCAGCTCTTTGCTACCACAAAATGAGCTGCTGTTTATATTTTTGGTGTATATGGAACATGCCTAGTGAGAACTCTCAGTCAAAGGACATAGGCACTTTAGTATAAATCCCAAATTGCATCCTGGTATGTTTGGACCAATTCACAGTTCTAATAACAGTTTATTAGTGTGCCTATTTTTTCACAGCCCCTTCAACAGTGACCATTTCCATTTTCCCATTTTTGCCAATTTTCTGGGTGTGAGATAAAAACCTCAGAGATGTCTTGATTCACATTTCTCTTATTTTTAGTGATTTGGCACAATCCCCCATATGGTTGTTAATAGTTTGCAAGTCTTTTGAGAAATATCAATTTGTATCATTTTATCATTTATCCATTGGAGATGCCTCTTGTTCTTATATTTATGTTTCCATTTCTCTAATTACTGGTGATTTCGAGCAAACTTTCATGTGGTCATTAACAGATTGTAATTTTCTCCAGAACTGTTCATTCATATCTTTTGACCACTTATCTACTGGGAAATGGTCCTTGGTCATATGTGTGTTAATTTCCAATTGGTTTGTTATCATATGGCAATGGAACACTGGACCTGGAATCAAGGAGACCTGAATTCAAATACAGCCTTAGACACATACTAATTGCGTGACTCTGGACAAGTCCTTAAACTCTCTCAGCCTTAGTCTCCTAATCTATAAAATGGAGGTGATAATATCATTTACCTCCCAGTGTTGTTGTCAGAATTAAAACTAACATTTGTAAAGTGCTTAGTACAGTGCTGGTACATAGTAGGCAATATATAAATGCTTATTCTCCACACACACCTTCCCCATTGAACTTGATAACTTAGTGTTCGATAAACCTGAAAATATTCTCTAGGAAATAAGTGCATCTGACAAGAATTGATGGGAAGATGGGAAAGTATAGTCAAAATTAGGATAAAATCAGCATCTTATTCCATATACTGTAATAAATTCAAATTAGGTATTTTAAGAATATTTACAATTGCACACCTCACCCCCAAATTAGAAGAGAACCAGTGATGGATAGGTAAGGAATGCATTCTTTTTTTCTTCCTTTCTTTTTCTTTCTTTTTTTTTAGAGGGGGGAAGGCAAGGCAATTGGGGTTAAGTGACTTGCTCAAGGTCACACAGCTAGCTAAGTGTCAAGTGTCTGATGGTGGATTTGAACTCAGGTCCTCCTGACTCCTGTTCTATTCACAGCAGCGCCACCTAGTTGCCCCAGGGATGAATTTTTAACCAAACCAGGGAGAGAGGAGATTACAAAGAACAAGAGAGAAAATTTTAATTCTATGGAATAGAAAAGCATTAGCATCAACAAAATAGGCAAATAGCATAAGAAGGAAAGCAGATGCCTAGAAGCAAATCTGAGGATCAATCACATAAAGGTCTGGTACCCAAGATAGACAGGCAGCCCAGAGCAATGTACATGACCAGAAGCCATTCCCCAAGAGTAACTGGTCAAAGGACATTAGCAAGCAGTTCTCAAAAAGTTGAATTGTAACTATTAACAACCACACGGAAGCATATATTTGATTGTTAATAATACAAGAGATGAAAATTAAAACAGCTATGAGGTTTTACCTTAATTCAACAGATTGCCAAAGATGGCAAAAGATGGCAACAGTTAATGTTGGAAGGGTTAAAGATGGGCACACCATGACACTTGTTGGTAGAACTGGGAATTGGTTTAACCATTCTGGGAAACAATTTGGAATTGTGGGGAAGAGAAGGGAACAGGTATTTATTAAGCACCTACTATGTGCCAGGCACTGTGCTAAGCAGTTTATAAATATGATCTCAAATGATCCTCATAATAACCTTAGGAGGAAGGGGCTATTATTATCCCCATTTGACAGTTGAGGAAATTGAGACAAACAGAGGTTGACTTACTTACCCAGGGTTACACAGCTAGTAAGTTTCTGAGGCTGGATTTGAACTCAGGTTTTCCTGATGCCAGGCCCAGGGCTCTATCCACTATGATACCTAGCTGCTCTAGTTAGGAATTATGCTAAGAAATTGACTAAAATGTCTATACTCTTTGACCCAGAGATCTCATTGCCAGGCATGTACACCATGGAGGTGGATGACAAAAGGAAAGACCTTGTATATGCCAAAATATTCTTTATAACATTTTTTTTGTAGAAGCAAAGAACTTAAAAAAAGGAGATGCCCATTGATTGGGCATGGCTAAACAAATTGTGACACATGAATGCAATGGAACATAATTGTTTTCTAAAAAACAATGAATATAAAGAATTCAGAGAAGCCTAGGAAAACTTACATGAATGAATGAAAAGCAATGTAAGCAGAACCATGAAAACAATACATAAAATGTAAACAACAATGTAAATAGAACCAATAACAACAAAACAATCAAAACTGAATGCTGTCAAACTACAATAATCAGTTTTGATCCCAAAGAAGAGACATGAAAAGGCACCTTCATGCCATTTTTTTTTTTTTTGCACAGGAGGGAACAGAGTAGGAATTTGGAACACTACATGTAATATCAGGTTTCGTGATATATTGGGTAGTTTTGCTCAACTATTCTTCCTTTTATTCCCTGGGAGGGGGGAAAGGTATATTGGAAAATGTAACTGATATGAGACCAAAGATATAAAAAAGAATTTTTAAAAAAGAATTCTCTCCCAGCCCATAGAGTTGCTTTGAGGGCCAACTAAGATCATGGGTATAAGACTTTTTGTAACTAAAGCACAAATAATGGCAGTTATTGTTAGAATTATTACTATTCAGATTATACTAATCCTACTTATTCATTCATCAAACAGCAAATGCTTGCCTTGCTTACCCACTAAGCATAGAGTACCATACTAGGCACTGGGGGAGCTAAAAGGAGAAATAAGATATGGTTCCTGCCCTCATGGAGCTTACACTCTAGAAGGGGAGATTAGACAGATAATACTAACTAGAGTATGAGAAGTGTATGAGAGGAAGTGATTATAATCACAAAGTTGTGAGAAGAGAGCTTGTCTCAGAGCTAGAAAGACCTGGGTTCAAGTCCTACTTCTGACATATGCTGGCTATGTGGCTTAGGCAGATCACCTAACCTCTCAGTGCAAAGGTCATTGCTTTGATAAGTTGCAGGGAAGGTCCATATCTTTACTGGTAGAAAGTGTTTTTTTAATGGGCATTCCCTACATCAATGAAATCAGAGGCCTAGATTTCCCCCTTCCCTGCCTCCCCAAAAGTCTATAAGAAGGCTACAAAGCCCTGCAGTTGGGCCTTGAAAGATAGGTAGGATTCAATCCAATTCGATTCAACCAGAGTTTGTTAAACATGAATTACTTGCCGGGTATTGTGTTGGGTACTGTAAATTCAAAAACAAAGATGATACAGCCCCTGTCCTCCAGAAGCTTATATTCTACTGGGGGTGGAAAGGTGTAACAGGAAATAATTCTATCTTCCTACAAGGATGCCAACCTTATAAGAAGAGAAGACAGTTTTTCCACAAATATTCCTCTTGTATTGGCTTTTTGGCAGTATAGTGTGATGGAAAGAGCACCAAACTGGGGGTTAGGACACTTCGTTTCCAGGGTTAACTCTAGGCATATGACATTGCTTAACATACCTGACCTCTTTGGAGCTCAGCGTTTCATCGGTAAAATAAGTTATTAGACTAGAAGATTTCTAAAGTTCCTTCTAGCTGATGTAGCAAGGCATGATGGGAAAAGCTTTGGATTTGGAGTCAGAAGAACTGGGTTTGAATCCTAGCTCTGCCACTTACTGCCTGTATAACTGTAGGCAAACCACTACTACCACAGGCCTCAGTTTTCTTATCCATAAAAGAAACGGTTGGACTAAATGACCTTGAAGGTCCCTTCCAGCTCCAACATTCAATGTTCTATGGTTCTTCCCATCTCCAAAAGCCTTTGTGATCTTATAGTTCAAGAATGCTTAGGTCATGTGAAATGGCCCCTTCCCCCACTCCAATTCCAGATGAAGAGTTGGAATTATGCAAGAAGAGTGTGTAAAGCAGGGTTTCCCAACCTGGGATATGCAGATACCCAGGGAATAGAGGTTTATCACAGATGTACTGGGAATATTTGGTAAGCAACAATATAATCCTGTTGAAATATTCCAAAAGTAATCATGTTAGTGAAAAAATGTGGATTGGAGAGAGAACAACTTTATGATGCCAGAAAAAAATGTTTTGTACCAAATAAGGCTTTCTTTATGAAAATTAATCTCTATATTTTATTTTTTCTGTGCATATGCATGATAAACTCTAGAATTTATTCCCTTTCAGGTTTCCTGAAGGCCAACTAATTGCCCCAGACACAGGGACCAAATAAGTTTGGGAACTCCCGACCTAAATTGTTCATACCAGGGGTGGGGAACCTGAGATCTCAAGGCCACATGTGGCCTTCTAGATACTTGGGTGGGGCCTTTTGACTGAGTCCAAGTTTTATAGAATAAATTCTTTTATTAAGGGAATTTGTTCTGTGAAGTTGGAATTCAGTCAAAGGGCCACACTTGAAGACCTAGAAGGCCAATTGTGGCCTTTTGGTCCTTGGGTGGGGCCTTTTGACTGAGTCCAAGTTTTACAGAATAAATCGTTTTATTAAGGGGATTTGTTCTATGAAGTTGGAATTCAGTCAGAGGGCCATACTTGAGGACCTAAAGGGTCACATGTGGCCTCAAGGCCCTAGGTTCCCCACCTTTGATCCCACTATTAGGCAGGACCCCCAGGAAGGTCAAAGACAGAAATGAGATCCCAATGTATCCCAAAATATTCACAGAAGTACTCCTTGTGCTAGCAAAGAACTGGAATTACATGGATAACCACAGATTGGGGAATGTTTGTACAAAGTGGAATGTAATGAACATAATGGGATGTTATTGAAAAGTAAGAAATGAGGAATATGAGGAATTCAGAGAAAATGAGAATCAACTCAGTCAATCAAGAAACATAGACTAAGGGCTGACAGGCCAGACACTATACTAGGTGACAAAGGTACAAACTAACCCTGCCCTCAAGAAAGTTATACTCTGTACCCATTAAAGCTTTTGGGACACTCTGTATACATATAAAATGCAAAAGTGATTTGGGTGAGGAGGCACAGAAACTGAAGGAGGGGAGAAGTAAGGAAGGGCCTCATGTACAAGGTAGTACTTGAGCTGAGTTTTGAAGGAAGCTTAGCATTCTGAGAGGCAGAGATGATGAGAGAGTACATTCCAGGCATGGAGGAGAGCCCATATACAAGGCAAAGAGACAAGAAGTGGATCACTATGTATAAGGAACAGTAATGAGCCAGTCTGACGGAACCAAAGAGTGCATGAAAGGGAGTAAGGCTGCAAAGGTAGGATGGAGCAATTGTGCAGGGATTTAAATGCCAAAGAGAAGAGTTAGTATTTGATCCTATAGGTAATAGGGTCATAAGGACCTGATCTACGGTGAGGGTCATATGAGAGAGAAGAGGAAAGATACAAGAGACACTGCGGAGGAAGAAATGACAAAAATTTGGCAATTGATTAGATATGTGTGGTAAAGGAAAGTGATGAATTGAGGATGGAACCAAAGTTGAGAACTGGTGTGATTGGGGTGTTGGTGGTACCCTGGACTGTAATAAGGATGTTCAAAAAGGGGGTAGGCATTGGGTGGGGGTGGAAGGGGAGATAAAGAGTCTTGTTTTAGACAGGTTGAGTCTGAGATGCCTTTGGAACATTCCATTTGAAATGTCCAATAGGCAGTTCGTAGCGTAGGCTTGGAGTTCAGGAAAGAGATTAGGCATGAATATACAGTTTAAGGGGTCTTCATAGTAATGATCTTTGAAGCCGTGGGAGCTGATAAGTACACCAAGTAAGAGCATAGAGAATCCTTTGAAGGGTAAATTTTTTTAATAAGTAGAAGAGATTAAAAGGGAAAAATAGAAAAGCAAAGAACTAGAATCTAAAAGGGTTGCCCATTGATTGGGGAAATGGTTGAACAAAGTGTGATATGTGAATGGAATAGAATTTGATTGTGCTGTAAGAAATGACAAAAGAACCCTGGGCAGCATGATCTAACACTGAGTGAAGTGAGTAGGATGAAGAGAACAATTTACACAAGTTCAAAAAGATTGTAAGGAAAAACAACTCAGAATGACTTAAGAACTCTGAGCAATGCAGTGACTAACTATGACTCCAGAGGTTCAATGAGGGAGCTTGTTACCCACCTCCTGTCAGAGGGGATGGACGCAAGGTACAGAAAAACACATATATTTGGGGACATGGCCAGGGGGTGGATTTTGCTTGACTATGCTTAAATGTTTCAAAATATTTCTTTTGGATTTTCACTGGGGAAAGAGGAAGACGAAGAGGAAGGGTTAGCAATAGTGATGCCCCCTCCCAAAGTGAGTCAATGACACATTTTTAAAAATGCACAGATGCAAACAAAAAAGAAAGTTAGAAGGAAGCACAGTTAAGCAGGACAATTTTGAAATTTATTGTCTACATTTTTCTAGTATTTTATTTTGCTTTTCATTTTTTGGAGGGCAGTTGGAGTTAAGTGACTTGCCCAAGGTCACACAGCTAGTTTTTGTGGTAAGTGTCTGAAGCTGGATTTGAACTCAGGTCCTCCTGACTCCAGGGCCAGTGCTCTATTCACTGCGCCACCTAGCCGCCCCTACTATTTTTTTTTAAGAGTAAACAGGATGAAAGTGATGTGGGGTCTTATACAATGTTCTTCTCACATTCTGTTTTGCTTGTAGTAAATACTCTTTTTTTTGGTGTAAAAGTTCAGAATAAATTTTTTTGTCTTTTTGAAGGAGGGGGAAGGCAGGGCAATTGGGATTAAGCGACTTGCTCAAGCTCACACAGCCAGTAAGTGTTAAGTATCTGAGGTTGCATTTGAACTCAAGTCCTCTTGACTTCAGGGCTGGTGCTCTATTCACTGTGCCACCTAGCTACCCCTAATTTTTTTTAAAGAAAAAAAGGGTCAGTTGTAAAGTTTGGTTGTATTTTAAAGCAAATATTTTAATTGTTTATACATTTTTGTAGTGTGACAGAATTTTCTGGTAGTAAATTCTATTTTGGGGTGTGGTTCTATGTGTGTCTGTATGTGTGCATGTGTTTATGTATGCTGGAATACATCCAAGCTGAAAATGAGTTTTTATATTTTGTTATCAAATTGAAAAAGGTAACTTTTCAATGACTCATTTTATTAAAAATAGTATTCAAGTGAATTTACTAGTAAAATTTGGGGATGAATAAAAAATTAAATAGAAGAAAACAGAAGGAAGTTCAAAAGGAGACACAGATAAGGAGGGCAATGTTGGAAGTTCCATGCTAAATCTGAAATATCAAAAAAAAAAAAAAGAAACCCAAATTGTAGGCAGTGGAAATTCATGGCTCCATATGCAGTCTCCCTTTTCTGCTCTTTGCATATGGAAATGTTTGTGTTGATTTTTTAATCAAGTTCATAATTCTAAAAAAGACATGTTTTTCAATTTATTTATTTTTCAGGGCAATCAGGGTTAAATGACTTTCCAGGGTCACACAGCTAATAAGTGACAAGTGTTTGAGGCCAAATTTGAACTCAGGTCCCCCTGACTCTAGGGCTGGTTCTCTATTCACTGTGCCACATAGCTGTCCCTAAAGGACAGGGTTTTTTTGGTTTGTTTTTGGGTTTTTTTTGCTTTTTGGATGGGGAAAGGCAGGGCGTTTGGGGTTAAATGACTTGCCCAAGGTCACACGGCTAGTAAATGTTAAGTGTCTGAGGCCAGATTTGAACTCAGGTCCTCCTGACTCCAGGGCCAGTGCTTTATTCACTGTGCCACCTAGCCACCCATAAAGGACAGTTTTTTTTTTTTAAAGCAATTGGGGTTAAGTAACTTGCTCAAGGTTACACGGCTAGTCATTATTTATGTGTGGGTGCTCATTTTCTGAGGCCGGATCTGATCTCGGGTCATCCCAACTCTGAGGCTGGCACTCTTACTCACTGCGCCACCTAGCCGCCCCTTTAGGGCAATTGGGGTTAAGTAACTTGCCCAAGGTTACACGGCTAGGTTTTTGTTTGTGTGGATTAAGTGTCTGAGGCCGGCTCCGAACTCAGGTCCTTCTGACTCCAGGGCCGGTGCTCTATTCACTGTGCCACCTAGCCGCCCCAAGGACAGTTTTTAAAAGAAGATAAAGGGGTCTAGGGGAGAGCTTTGGGAGTCACCCACAGTTAGAGGGTGGGATACAAGTGATGATCCAGCAAAGGAGATGGACAGGGAGGGAAGGAAGATTTCTATATATGGATGCAGAAGAAAATAAGCAGAACCAGAAGAAGGTACACAGTGACTACACCTGCACAAATGGAAAGGTCTCTCAAAATGAATCCGAGCTCTGGGTAACTGAGAAAGCAATAATGGTCTCAGAGAACAGCCAAGGAAATACACCTCTTTCCTCTCAGCGAAGAGGTAGAAGATTGTGAAGGCAAAATGCCACAGATACATTGTCGGACATAGTCACTATGTTGGTTGTTTTTGCTTAACTGGTTCTCTTTGGTATGAAATCCAGAAAGGACAGTGATGTAAAAATAAAATTTATTACTTATTTTTTAAAGAATGCCTAGCCAGTTCACTCCTATGCTACGTCTCAACTGTTCACATGGAAGAAACCTTCTTCCTGTAGCCTACCTTTCCCACAAAAAGAAAAAGGTTACCCACCTCTTAGTCACTCAGACATTGCTGTGTCTGCCATCAACTGGCAGCAAGCTCAGTCTTCTCTGGAGACCTGTGATCCACACCTATATTTCTTACACTTATCCATCAAAAAATGGTTTTCATCCTCTGTTGCTGAGGCAGAGATGTCAAAAGGAGTCCACCACCCTGTGGAAATGAGATTCTAATAGATCCAAACATTTCTCAACTCAGTGTGCTGAAGGCCACAAAGCTCTGTGGTGCTAACTCTGTGTGGCTCATCCTCCCTGACATGGAACCTATTACAAGCTTAGTGTTATCATCAGAGTGGAAAAGGAGCTGCATCTCAAAGGCAATAAGGTCTTTCTCCTAATGTATGTGGGACTCTGCCAGAGCTTTCTCCTCAAACCCTTATGTGGGAGTTCACAGCCTTTTATTAGAGCCAGAGGGAGCCAGGTAAGACTGAATCAAGTCATGGCTGTTCAGTGAGGAAAACACGCTTTAAAAAAAATACAGATCAACAACGAATTTAGAAACAGAAGCTTGGGTCAGATTCTCAGTTAGTGAAATACCTGTATATTTTCATGTTGATTGGGCCATACTCTTTGCAGATTGTCTCTCGCTGACCTTCTTTAAAAACAAGCCTATAAATCTTATGCTGAGAAAAAAATAGTCATTTCCAAAGCACATGAAATTTAGCAGATTTCCTGAGACAAATATCCATTCATTTTCAAATAATTTTGAATTCGTGTGTACTATTTATGTTTTTGAGATAGTTGGAGTCAATAAAAGGAAAACAAGAGATTGAAAATCCAAGAAAGGGAAATGTAGTTAAAACTTCCTTCTCCCCAGAGCAGCTAGGTGGCGCAGTGAGTAGAGCATCGGCCCTGGAGTCAGAAGGACCTGAGTTCGGATACGACCTCAGACACTTAACGCACACACAAACAAAAACCTAGCCGTGTGACCTTGGGCAAGTTACTTAACCCCAATAGCCCTCCAAAAAAAAAACAAAAACAAAAACAAAAAACAAAAACTTCCTTCTCCCCATCTCAGTTCCCTAAGGAAAAATCATAATCTTCTTTTCCAAATAAAACACTTGTTTTATTTTATTTATATTTATTCATCTATTTATATTTTGCTAAATAAAGCACTGTGATTACTATAATATTAAATGTATTACCTTTAAGAATGATATCATATAAAGATACAGGGTTTGATATACTATCCTTTTTACTATCAGGTTGTTTCTCTTAGGCACATAGGGAAATGCTCAAGTTTGTTAATATTTGTGAAATTCATAAAAAAAAATTTAAATAAAAGTGAAGTAGGGTTAATTTAATATCTTTATTATCATGGTTATGAGGCCTGTTCTCACTCCAGAAGGTGGAAGACCATAATTCTTTGAGTCCAGGCCCATGGGCAGTATGTTAGAATCATTGAATTAATGTAAGAGAGAACAGCCCAGCACTCCGAAATGGACTAGGCCACTTTGTAAGGTAAGTAAGATAGCCATAACTGGAGGCCTTTAAGCAAGGCAAGCTGGTTACTTCTCCAGAATTTTGTGGAAATTAAGGCTCCAGATCATCTCTGGTCCTGGTATTCTATGGGATTGGGGTCCAGGAAAGACTTCCAATTGACCCACCTGGACTTTTTCCTGCCCACCCCTCCCCCTCATGCTTCTATGGTGGAGTAAGTTCAGTCAGTAATTATAGGTAAGAAAACTCAGGGGAAAATTATCAAAGTCTAGCAATAAAAGTATTATCTTAAAAATTACCTAAGGATCAATCTATTTGGAAGTCCAGAAGGGCATCAAATCACCATCAGTTTTCTCTCCTTATACCCTCCATCATGGTGTTCTTCCCTTTACCTCATAGAGCAAATGTCTGTTCAAGGAAACTTGCCCAAGCCACTGATTGGCTATCAGGGCAAGGGAGTCATGTGATCAGGGATGGCAAAGTGCCCCTTAGTTTTCCTCACATTCACACAAATCATGGGATTGTCTGAGTGCACCTACTTAGTGAATCAACAACCTCACAGAAATCCCAGCATTACCCATTGGTAGTAGTGCCCAGTCAGTGCCACCACCATGGCAGATGGAGGTTTCCCAGCCCACCCTTCTAGTGCTCCTGGAAGTTCTCCTCCTTATGATTTCTAGCTGTAGTGATGCTCTCTGGGCAACCATGATCTCTGTCCCATACACAAGGCACATGCCCTGTCCTTGGAATCTGGGAAGATCTTTCTGTCAATATAAACATTTTTCATCATTTCCTTCTACCATCTGTAAATAAGAAACACCATTTTTGTCTCTTCCCCACCCCTTTCCAAATCTTTACAGTACTGTTGAAAAGTTAGGATTTCCTAAGAGTAGATGCTTATCTTCTGGTCCAAAGTGTCTGTGACAAAGAGAAATTCAGAAGGGAGCCACCCAACAGTGCCAACAGTGACACACACAGTGGTAGACCAGCCAGTCACCCACTTCCCAATGGGCCTTCTTTACAAGCCAACCCCTTGTGCTGCTGGGGAGGGTATGGATGGGGGTGCTTATGAGGGGGAACAACACAACTGGTGACCACCACCAATGAATGCCCCTGCAGTGACAGCTTTCTGAGGTAAAGAACATAATAAAAAGAAGTCATACCATGCTAGTTTTTCAGAGAGCTAATTTTCCCAAAGGCCTGACCAAACTGGATGGGAAGGAAAAGGAAAGTAAGCAGAAATAAACATGGTTTGACCACAAAGTACAGATAAAGAGACACAAAAGCATAATAGTCACCCATGGACAACCTAAACTTAAGATAACAAGCAAGGAAAAACTCTACCTGGCAGAACAAAACCACAGCCCTCATTAGGAGGGCCCAGCCAGGCCCTTTGAGAGGCAGGCAGCAGGGTTAACACACCTGTTTCCTGTCTTCACTTTCAAGGAAGGCCAGATCATCAGACCTCTGAATCAATGGACAAAAATAGAAAGAGACAATTTTTAGGGAAGGAAATAATCCCTTTCTTCTACTCTCTAGCCCCCTCTCTCCTTAAAGACACAACAGAACCAAATAGCCAAGGTATGAGAATAGTGGAAAGTACTTCAGAATGGGAGCCAGGAGACTATGTTCTACTTCCAGCTATGCTAGGGAACATGCTAGCTGGGGAACATTAATTGATCAACCACCAAGCATCTATTAAACACTTATTAATGGTAGCTCACATTTCTATAGCATTTTAAGGTTTATAAAGTACTATACACATATTATCACATTTTATTCTCACAGTGATACTGTTGGGGAGGTGCTTTTATTATCCCCATTTTACAGATGTGGAAACCAAGGCTGAGGGTAGCTCCCCTCTGTTGATTACTTCCAAAGGATCCTGTCTATAGCTCATTTGCATGAGTCTCTCTCTCAGTAGATTGGAAGCTACTTGAAAGCAGGGACTGTCTTGTGCTTCTTTTTGTAGCTTCAGTGCCTGGTACACAGTAGGTGCTTAATAAATGCCTACTGGTTGACTGAATTGACCTGGGTCACACAGCTACCAAGTGTCTGAGACAGTATTTAAACTCATATCTTTCTTGCTCCAGGTCCAGGACTCTACCTACCTATTATGCATGCTAAGTCCTGGGTGTACATAGACCAAAATAAAAAAGTCTTCACCATTAAAGAGTTCACAGTTTTGGGGGTGGTGCAATTTTGGCATATAAAATAAGTACAAGCTATATTTTGCGGGGGGGATCTGGAAAGGTAAATCACTTTTTCTTCCTGGGCCTTAGCTTCTCCATTTGTAAATAGAGGGACTTAAACTAAATGGCCTCTAAGGTTCTTGCTTGCCTGAATGTCCTGCAGTTCTAGTTCCAGCACTTTTACTAACTAGTCATGTGACTAGTCACTTTCCCCACTGGGCCTCAACTTCTTGATCTAAACATCTGTGATCTCAACATCTGTCCCTGCTCTAAAATTCTATGATTTAACAAACCACTGAGTCGAATTGAGTTGAATAGATTAAAACAAAATATCCTAACTCCTAGTGGTATATATAAGTCCTCTTCCAAAAAGTGGGAGGAGGTGAGCCAGGATTCCTGAAGGTTATGCCAAGGAAATGTAAACTCTGGGAGGTTGGACTAACTAGGTTTTAAGGAAAGGCTCTTGACAGACTACCTAGGGATCTGCTATCTAAGTCCCAACCTTGCTAGTACAGAGGGAGAGTGGTCACTGAAGGGTCAACCACAAAAGATATGCTACCCATCTCCAAAGGGCCTGAGGGCTGGATCTGGGTCAGTAGGATGAGTGCAGATACCGAGGCTCCAGGGAACTCACAGAGCCCCAAAGTATTCAAGTTTGTGCTACATTCAGTAACAAATATTATTTTATGCACCAACTCTGTGTCAAGCCCTGGGGATACAGATACAATGTGGACAAACCCTGCTCTCAAAGAGTTGCCAATTCTACTGGATGATAAAACTTGTTCACAAGTAAGTAAGGGAAAGTAATTTCAGGTAGAGTGTTCTAGTGGAGATGGGCTTGGGAAAATCCTCTTATAGATGCAGCGCTGGGTTTTGAAGGAAGCTGAGTATTCAAAGTGGACATGATACTTATGAAAAAGCAGGCAAGAGGGGCAGCTAGGTGGCACTGTAGATAAAGTAGATAAAGAACTGGCCCTGGAGTCAGGAGGGCCTGAGTTCAAATATGGCCTCAGAAACTTAACACAAAAACTAGCTGTATGACCTTGGAAAGTCACTTAACCCCAATTGCCCTGCCTTCCCCCTCCAAAAAGACAAAAAAAGCAAAAAAGGCAGGCAAGTGAGAGATGGAATGCTAGAGAGTAACTAATGGACCAGTTTGACTAAAACAAAGAATATGAATGAGGAGGCAGCCAGGTCATACAGTTATGGAACACAAGACTTAGCACCAAGAAGACATGAATTCAAATGCCGCCTCAGATACTAGTTGTGTGAACTTGGGCAAGTCACTTAACTGATCTGTGCCTCAGTTACCTCAACTATAACATGTAGATAAGAATAGCATCTACTTCATAGGATTGTTGTGAGGATCAGATAGGTTTAGGTATATAAAGTACTCTGTAAATCTTAAAGTGATATATAAATGAGAAGAAAGATGTAGAAAAGGAGGAGGAGGAAGAAGAGGAGAAGGAAGAAGAAAAAGAAGAGGAAGAAGAGGAGGAGGAAGAGGAGGAAAAAGAAAAAGAAGAAGAGGAAGAGGAAGGAGGAGGAGAAATGAGACTGTAAAGGTAGGAGGGAGTCAGATAGTAAATGTCTTTAAATGACAAACTGAAAAGTTTTAAAAATTTATCTGAAAGGCAACATGGCAATTTGGGGACAGAGAAGTGATATGGTCAAATGTGTGTTTTAGAATATCAACTTCTCAGCTTATGGAGGATGAAATGCTGAGGGAAGAGACTAGATGCAGAGAGACCCCTAGGAGGTGATAGTCCAACTAAGATGTGATAAGGGTCTTGGAGGAGGATGGTGGTTATGGAAGTGGAAAGGAGACAGATGTGAGAGATGTGGAAGTAGAATTGATAAGACTTGGCTATTGATGGGATATGAAGGGCAGAATGTTGAGGGAGAAGGAATAGGTAAAGACAATTCCAAGGTTGTGAACCTGGATGACTGGACAGATGGGGATGCTCTAACAGAAATAAAGAAGTTCAGAAGAAGGGTAGGGTTAGGATTGATATGGTGAGTTTGAGAAGCCTATGAGACATTCAGATAGAGACGTCTAGCAGGTAGCTGGTAATATGGGACTGGAGCTCAGTTTTGGCAATCTATATCTATATCTATCTATATCTATATCTATATATCTATGTCTATATCTATGTTACTGTCATTGTTTAGTCATTTTATTTACTGCAGCACCACCTAGCTGCCCAATATCCCCCATATCTATATCATTATCTATCTATCCATCTCTCTATGTATCTCTTTCTATCTATGTATTGGTCATCCATCTATCTATCCATCTGTCTATCTATTTCTCTCTCTCTCTCTCTCTCTCTCTCTCTCTCTCTCTCTCTCTCTCTCCCTCCCTCTCTACCTATCTATGCAGAATCATCTGCATAGAGTTGATAGTTAAACCCATAGGAACTCATAAGATGACTAAAAGAAAGGATACGGGGAGAAGTGCTCAGGACAGAGCCCTGTGGGCCACCCACATTTAAGAGCAGAGACTGGGAAGGAAGGCAGTATCCCAGCAATCAAGGGAGAAAAGAGAATCCAGCAAGAAGGGATGATCTACAATGTCCAAAGCTGACAAGAAGCCAAAAAGAATAAGTCTTGAGAAAAGACCATTGGATTTAGCACTATAGAGATCATTGGGATGGTCTGGGAAAGAGCAGTCTCAGTTCAGCCATGGGGTCAGAAGTGGGACTGTATAGAGTAGAGAGGGGGTGGTCAATGGACACAATGGGTGTAGACAACCCTTGCTAGGAGTTTGGTTGTGAAAGGGATGTAGCTTGAAGGGATGGCAGGATTAAATGAAAGATTTTTTTAGGGATGTTTGTAGGCAGTAGGACAAGAGCCTGTGGATATGGAGATAATGAAGATGACAGGAAAAAGGGAATGACAGAGGGGGTAAATGACACTGATCTGCCTTTGTTTCTTTGGTAGGAATAATTTAATGCAGTTTTGCTTCCCATTCTAATGAAAAATAAAGTTGCTGTCATAATGTATACAAAACAAACAAACATATGAAACGTGAACTATTTTTGGTTGTAACCCAAGCTATGCGCATTTTAGCAATCATTGTATTTTCTCATAATAAAGACACACACACCAGTCAGAAGACCAGAGCTGGTTTGGCCAGACAATAGCAGCAGATGGACTAAAGAGTCTATTGCCAAAAATCTCTCACTGGAGGCTAGAAGCCAAGCAACTGAGTTCAAAAGACATCCTTCCAAAGCTAACAACTGAGCATAAATATTGCTAATGCACTCTAAAGGCAACAATTATTCATGATGACATTCTTTCCAACCTTCTCCTCCCAACCCTAACCTCCTGTGTTCAATTGAGAAGTAGATGAGCAAAAGAAATTCAGCTCTCGAAGAATGCCAAAAAAGTTAGTTATTAACTCAGGCCTTCAAATGGGAAAGCTCTTCCAGACTTTTGACATCTTTAATATAAGACGACAAAATAAGGAAAAAAAACCCAAGATTTTTCAGAAATAACATATTGATTCAAAGGGCTTGGCTAGGCAGTAGAATGAAAAATAACAATGCCCGCAATGGAAAAACTGTACATGTGGAAATTGGTGCTCATTCTTTAGTGTTTATTACTAAAACATATACTGAATCTAACATTATTGATATAAGACTAGCTGAAGGATTCTTAGACCAAACCAGGTTGAATGAACATCTTTCAGGGATTTTGTAGAATCTTTCAGGGGGAATCGTATTAGAAAGGGCATTACTATGTAACCTCTAAGGTCCTTTGTAGCTTGAATATTCTATGGAGTTGAAAGCTCCATAATGCCATGATTTTAAGAGTTTATGATTAAGATGCTATTATTATAGAGTTCACTGGTTCTAAGATTCCAAGATTCTTTTGTTTCGTGATTTTAAGATTTCATAGTTCTGTGACTTGAAGTTTTTATCATTTTCTAATTCGAAGATATTGAGTTTTCTATACTGTGGGAGCATACTCCATGTAGTAGGGACCATGAGGACACCCTCTCAGAGGGGGTGCAAAACAATGACCAAAATCACTGGGTGTTTTTTAGTGCAACTCTCAAATAAATATGGCCACTTAAAAAATGAAACCAAATTAGACTCAACAAAAGCAAGATTAACATATAGTAAATTTGCTCTAATCAACAGTATATGCAAGTGCTGTAATTATTTAATAAGGTTTATAGGAACAGGGTCAAGTGAGTTGGTGTGTGTCAGATCTTAGTGTGGGTGCAATCTGCCTCTATCACTGTTATTTGGTGGATGCTCATGAGACAGATGAACTGGGTCCTCCTACTGCTTGTTGCATCTGAACATGAAGTATGTAAACTTAAATGTAAACAAACTGTGTGGGAGTGAAAGGACCATAATATCTGTCATATTTCTCAATGTTGCTCATTTTGGTAAGTACAATATAATAAGGTAGTTTCTCCCTCCAAATTTAAACTTTAAAAACTGAAATAACTCAGGAACGATAATAGATAATTCTTTTTGAAATTGTCGATGACTGAATTTGAATTTATCTTAAAAATTTAGTCTCTAATTTTGAAAGTGAAATAATACTCCTCATGATGGGTAAATATATACCCAGTTTAAAGAGAAAATCAACTGGAACATCTGAAACTCCAGGCATCTAAAGATTATAGAGGCCATTTAAATAGCAGAAATACAGAGACATAAAGGAAAATGCTCAGATCCTGAGAATTTGATCTATCCTATTTAACATTGGTTTCCTAAGTACTCTTATGGATAGAAAGACAGCTATGTTTATTTTGGACAGATGCTTTATTTACTAATCATATGAAACCTAATCAGCTGAAATGATATCTTGAAAGTGTACATGTAGAATACATTAGCAAGAAAATGTTTCCAGAAAAGACGACCTCTTTCAACAAGCAAAAACAAATTTAAAAAATGTTTCTGACATCAAAGGGATCACTTGCATCATACAGAAGTGTTCAAGGTAAGAAGCTTCATTTGATAGGAGAAATATTGGTGCTACCTGTAGCTATCGGTATGGTAAAAACAATGCTTAACAAATCTTACATAGAATAGCTTCCAGGAGTTACACTTTCAGTTAATAACACAAGAAAGAATTGCTTATATATCTGAATATCTGTATCAATTAATTGAGAATCTAAAATTTTCCAATTTTTCATTCTGAGTAGATAAAACAGATGTAGTTTTAAAATGCCCATTTGATTGCATTGTAAGTATGTTCTTGAAATTGATTTGAGGGACAATTTGTTACATTGCAAACCTTTTGATGTCAGTGCCACATTACAAGGAAATTTCAATATAATAGACAGATTTTAAAACATAAATTATGTAATGTGGGAGAATTATATTGGAGCTCAGTTAATTTAAGGATGAAACACAGGTCAAGTACTAGGTAAAACCATGGCACCTGGTAAAATGTGGACCCATTGTATGCTTCATTCATAATGAGAAATATGAATAAATAGCTACACAAAAAAATTTCAAATTGTTAAGAGTAACCAACTTTGTATGTAACAGTTCATTGAAAGGAGGGCTCATGGTGGAACCAATATGGCAGCTCTGAGACCACAACCCAGCCAAACTCTCTCAATATTCCCCTCCAAATAACTTTAAAATAATGCCTTGAATTGGATTTTGGAGTGGCAGAGTCAACAAAAAGTCAGAGTGAGACATTTTTCCTGCCTAAGACAAATTAGAGCTCTGTGACACTGGGGTGGAGGCCTGTCCAGAAAGTATGGATGCAGCTGCAATACTAGTGACCGGCTTTAGAGGTAGCAGCAGCAGCAGTAGTAGCAGCTTTGGAAGCTCTTAGCCCAAGGATATTAAAAGGGTTAGTCAACTGGTCAGCAAGAGATTATAGGGGATCCTTTGCTGGCACTGGGTGCAGCTGGTGATGACTGTCAACTCTATTACCCATATGCAGTTCTGGGTCACAGTTCCAAGGTAGAGAGGAGTGCTTGTCAGCCATCACAAGGAAGTAGGGGCCCTGGTCATTTTCCAGGGCCAAGCAGAGCCTCAGTGCTTGCAGCTACAGGAGAGCAGGGGCCCTTCCTGGGTGAATAGCAGAGCACAAACCAGGAGAGAAATGACCACATTTCTCCCTAGATCACACCACCTTGGAAGCATGAAAACTTACTGACTCCCAGAACTAACTCTGAAAACATGTCAAGATAAAGCCTAAAGCTTGGGACAGTTTCTCTCCAGCCCTAAGTTAGCAGAGTCCAACTTTAACACAAAGTTTAAAGTCAAGAAATAGGCTGGAAAAATGAGCAAACAACAAAAAAAGAACTTGACCATAAAAAGGTATCATGGTGGTATGGAAGACCAACATATAAACTCTGAAGAAGACAACAATATGAAAATAGCTACAACCAAAGTTTTAAAGAAAACTGCTAGAATTTCTGAATAAGTTATAGAAAGAGATGATCAGCAGAAGAAAAATTGGGAAAATAAATGAAAATGGTGCAAGAAAATTATGAAAATAGAATTAACAGCTTGCTAAAAGAGGCACAAAAAATGCTAAAGAAAATAACACCTTCAAAAACTGAATTGGCCCAATGAAAAAAGAGGCACAAAAATTCACCGAATTCCTTAAAAAGCAGAATTGGTCAAATGGCAAAAAATGAGGTACAAGAGCTCACTGAAGAAAATAATTCCTTAAAAATTAGAATTGGGCAAATGGAAGCTAATGACTCCTTGAGATCTCAAGAAACAATAAAACAAAATTAAACAAATGAAAAATAGAAGAAAATGTGAAATGTCATTAGAAAAACAACTGGGGGCAGCTAGGTGGCACAGTGAATAGAGCACTGGCCCTGAAGTCAGGAGGACCTGAGTTCAAATCCGGCCTCAGACACTTAACACAAAAAAACTAGCCATGTGACCTTGGGCAAGTCACTTAACCCCAATTGCCCTGCCTTCCTCCCCTCCAAAAGGAAAAAAAAGAAAAGAAAAAAAAAGAAAAACAACTGACCTGGAAAATAGATCAAGGAGAGGTAATTTAAGAATTATTGAATTATCTGAAAGCCAGAGCCTGGACATCATATTTCAAGAAATTATCAACTTCTCCAATATTTTAGATTCAGAGGGTAAGCTAGAAATAGAAAGAATCTACCAATCACCTCCTGAAAGAGATCCCAAAATGAAAACTCCCAGGAATATTGTAGACAAATTCCAGAGCTTCCAGATCGAGGAGAAAATATCGCAAGCAGCCATAAAGAAACAATTCAAATATTGTGGAGCCACAGTCAGGATCACACTAGATTTAACAGCGTCCACATTAAAAGAGCAGGGGGCTTGGGATGTGGTATTCTGGAAGACAAAGTAGCTAGAATCACCTACTCAGCAAAACTGAGCATAATCCTTCAGAGAAAAAAAAATGGATGCTTAATAAAATAGAGGACTTACAAGCATTTATGACAAAAAGATCAGAGCTGAACAGAAAAATTAACATTCAAAAACAAGACTCAAGAGAAACATATATGTATATCTATACAATAATACACATATACATATATACACGCATACATATATACATACCCATAAGTTGGATATAGAAATCTATCTTATCCAATAGGAAAATAAGAGGGGAAAGGGATGAAATATACAGAGAGGGATGATAAAAGGAAGGGCAGATTAAGTGAGACAGTGGTCAGAAGCAAAACAAACTTTTGAGGAGGGACAGGAGAAAAAAAAGAGATAAGAAGAATCAAAAGAAAATACGAAGGAGAGAAATACACAGTTTGTAATTAGAACTGTGAATTTAAATGGGAGCTAACCCATAAAATAGAAGAGGATAGAAGAATGGATTAGAAATCTGAATCCAACAATATGTTATTTACAAGAGACAAACTTGAAACAGAGACACACACACACACACACACACACACACACACAGAGTTAAAATAAGGAGAGAGAATAGAATCTATTATGCTTCAGCTGAAGTAAAAAAAAGGCTGGAGTAGCAATCATGATCTCAAAGGAAAAGCAAAAATAGACCTAATTAAAAGAGATAATCAGGGAAACTACATTTAACTAAAAGGTATCATAGAAAATGAAGTAGTATCAAAAAATTTTACAGCAAATTTCTGTTATAAAGCTTCATTTCTCAAATATATAGGAAACTGAGTCCTATTGCAAACCACTCTGGCTGTCTTCAGCCAAAGCATTTTGAAGGGTAACTGAGTTAAAAGGAGTAGTCCGTTTTCTTAGTGATGATAATAAAGATGAAACATTCATTTCATAATAAAAATTTCCTTCTAAACTTTGAGTGTTAGGTGAGCATTTTTGAAAAACTGGCTGCTCTACATAAATCAATGTGAGAATTTCAAACTCAGTCTGATTCATGAAGATGGAGTCACTATATTTAGGGGAAAAATTGAGCTATGGATAACAAATTTACAAAACAGTATTTTCGACATTTCCCAATTTAAAGATCCTTGTCCTGCAAATGAAATAGAAGTAAAGACCTGTGTACTAATCAGTTGCCTGACCAACAAAGGCAATTCTCATTTGAATTTAAAGACCTAGGTATCTCTAAATAGAAATGCATAAGAAACCCATTTGTCATGGGCCAATATGAAACACACTATCTTATTCCATCCTAACAAGAAAGATTAATAGTCTTGTCTTGTGATAGTGTGCTGAAACAAGTATTTGAACATGAAAAATCTCATTATGTTTTGGCTATGAGTGAGTGAAGAATTCATTGGTTTACCAAGAGGCCATGTGGCATAGTAAGTAGAGAGAGCCAAGAAGACTAGATTTCAAGTTCTACACATGTGCCAAGTCTGACACATGTTGATTGTGCGATACTGCTCAAGTCACTTAACTTCTTGGTTTGGTGCTCTAGGCTAGTGCTTCTTAAACTGTGGGTCAAGACCTTAAATATGGGGTCATGACTCAGTTTTAGAAGCACTGAAGGAGTTAGGAGTGGAAAAAGTTTAAGAAGTCCTGCTCTACGTAACTCTCCATGTCTCCAACTTATAGACAAGGTGCTGACCTACACTGGTAGAGCGTGTTTCTTTACCTGGGAACTTTCTTTAACCAATGAAACCCCAGGTCCAGGACCTATCTTGGGTAATCAAACAAAGCAATCCACCTTGTACTACTGTTGTAACCTTCTTTGTGAGAGGTGGGATTTTTGCTGTAGCTATATTCCAAGGCAAAAACATTAATCTTGTTTAGTGGGTGAAAAAGTATTACAAGTCTTGATATTAATAATACTATATTTCAAGAAAGTGCAACAAAAACATGTTAATGATAATATTGTTATAGTTGTGATTCTATGTTATAAACAGAAACATTACAAATGATTTTTATCAGTAATAAATATCTGTATGTTATTCTATTTTTATCGTATGTTTAAGATGTGTTTTGTTGCTGTTATAAAATATAAAAATTCTTAATTTCATTTGAATAAAACACAAGTGAAGGAAATTATTGTGTAATTTGGGGGGGAGGGGGAGGCAATTGGGGTTAAGTGACTTGCCTAGGTCACACAGCTATTGTGTCTAAATTTGGATTTGAACTCAGGTCATAACTATAAATGTTACATAACTGTAATTTACTGGATTGGGGCTGAAGAAAACATTCTCTCAGCTATACTGCCCATGATACAGAATGCCCTCGAAGATAATGACAGAAATAGCTGCCTATTTAAGAAATTTGTGGCAATTTCCATCAATTAATTAGTGAGAGCCATCATGAAAATTCTGAGTTGAAGCAATCTGGATATTTCCCCAAATCAGAAAATATTAGTGGTTTTATATTTAATATTGGGAAAAGTGGCTCATAGGTGCCAAAGTGGATTAGGAAGCTAGTTAGGATACTTCCCTCATTTTACAGATAAGGAATCTGAGACTCAGAGAGATGAACTAACTTGTCTAAGGACACACAGCTTAAGAGGTTGGCAGAGTTTACTTTTAGCAATGATTGCTGACTCTATTTGTAACTCTTCTGGGAAAAAACCAATAACCTTTGATAAGTCATAAGCAGCAGTGTATGAGTATGTGTGTTTGTGTTGGTGAAGGGGGGAGTCCTGTGGCCTCAGGGGAAGACAACATTGCTGTGTATTATTTTCTTTTACAAGGCAAGTTGTAAAATTGCCTTCTTTCAGGAGTTAATAGACAATCTTAAGCAACTTGATACAAATTCATTTTTATACAACTTTGACTTTCAGAGTCCAAGCACCTGGAGACATTGATTTGCCTACTTTCCACCCGGGAGCAGTAGCCAGGTTCAAACCCTGACCCTCTCAATTGCATACCCTGGTCAACTGGACAGAGCAGCTCTATTGTAAAAGAGTCCGTCCTTTTTTTCCAAGTTCTACTGATGCCAATGTGGATAATAGCACAATTATCCCCTGATATGCTCCCCCTATACCCACTAATTAAGCCATCCCTCTAACAAAGAAAAGAGCAAGGCAAAACCAAATAATACCTGGACCAGATCATGTTGCATTTTGTCCCCTGTGTGGTCTCCCAGCTGTCTGCTAAGAGCTGGTGGCATACAGAACCTTATAAAATTCAATGTAAATTAATTTTGTTTTGAATATTTGAGCTTCAAAGACCAAATAAAATATCTATTTTATCCTACTCAAAGTATGGTACATATAATACTTCAAAGGATCTGAATTTCACCTCTCTAGGCTTTGGGTACACAGTCGAAACAAACAAAATGATCTTTGTTTCAAATTGTTTACATGCTACTGGGTTCAACAACTTGTAAACTGATAATTACATATCTCAATTAGTGAAATATGTATTGTTATTAGAATAAATTCATCAGTCTCTGATCCACTGATGTGTCTATTTCCCTCAACAGTGCCCATCTTAGGCCTTCTAATTCTTGCGCCCATTTTAGGCCTTCTGATTCTCATGCCCATGTTCTCCCATAGTTCTCTTCCCAAAGGTTCTACCTACCTAAAAACAGAGCAGACAAAGGTACCTCTTCTTCCCCCTCAGCCTGTATAAGACTACTTAAAATAGTTATCATTAAACAAGACATTGTAAAGGTCTATATAGTTTCTTCTACTTTCCAATGTATCTTGAAGTCAAATTTGCCCTCACATGATGTCCTCCTATGGAATCAACAGGCCTTAAAATCTTGAAGGTGTCAGTCACATTTTTGATGCATAATCTTACCTATGTAGCAAGCAGTTTCACGAGCTTCTGTGACCAAAAAAAAGTCACCTTCTGGTGGCTGAGCCAGTGGTCCTCAGCTGGGAGACCCAGAGTATGCTGTGTGGCTACTTTGACTCAAACCCTTTCCAGCTTGTGCTTTGTTAGGACAGCCTTGGAGAACCAAGGTCACCAGTGCATCCTAATGAGGAGCTGGGGGAAGGTGTGTGCCCTATACCAGTGTGTATGGTATATCATTTTGAAAAGTAAAAGTTAAACATTAAAATTCTTCCTAAGTTGCCTATTTTATGCTTTCTCATAAATCTGTTAATTTGGTAAGTTTCCAATTACATTTGGGGACTAAACCTTCTTTGCTCAATTCCTGGAACACCTCCATGCACTCTCTGACAAAGATCACATCCTTTTCATTGATACTAGTATGATAAGATATGAAGAAAATTTTCTCTGAAAATCCAAAGAGACTGTCCCATGGAAGAGAGCCTAATTGTGCTCTGCCTGGCCCCAGCAGTCAGAACCCAAGGCAATGGCAAGAGCTTGCAGAGGAGCATACGATCAATTGCCCTCCCAAAGTGGAACGAGATGCCCCAAGAGGTAGCAGAATGCCTTAAGACATGGCAGGATGTCCCAAGAGATGGCAGGGTGCCCCAAGAGGTAGTGGGGTCCCTGTCACTGAAGGTCTTCATGTATACTTGTCAGTGACATTTCTGGGCTGAACTAACAATTTGATGACCTTGAGACATAGAATGTGTGACATGGAAAGAACCTCAGAACATAGAATAAAAAAATTAAAAATAGAACATAGAATGAAATCTACAACAGACACTGAAAAAAAAATTTCCAGATCTTTTAGCCTAACCCTTTTATTTCACAGGTATGAAGACTGAGGTTTTTCACTGGTCAAGATACTGTATCAAAGCCCTCAGGATTTGCTATTAACAGAGATGTACAAAATATACAAGACTATCTGCTTAGAGAATGGCAGCAGTGGACAATGCAGTTGCCTCCTCAGCTAGCCTTTTGCTAGGATTCAAGTTTATTTGCTGAAGGAGCCAGAGAAGATCTTGGGTGTATCTAAGACTAACCCTAAACCAGATCATTATCTGTAAGGAGGCCTTTGATCTCCACCCAGATGTTTGGTCTGAAAAGGAAAACCCTCATCTTAGTTCCAGGCACTGTGCCTGGATTTGGTTAGCAAGGTGTAGGGATTATGATTAAAAAACCATCTACATGCCTGTATCAGAGAGGAGGGAGTGCTAGTGAGGGGAAGGGGGGGGTGGGGGTACTACAGGTAAGAGGGGAGTGCTACTAAATCCTGGAAAGAATACAATACTTATCCAAGGTCATTTAGCAAGTCAGAGGCAGAGCCACTCTGCTCTTTTCTCAATACCACAACATTGTCAAATTAACTCCAAATGAAAATAATTAAATTCTACTTATAAGCATTTCCAAAAATATCAGAGAAAATCCAGGTATATAAGTATGAGCTAGTACATATTACAACAGAATAGAGTTTTCAGTGATAATAACTCACGTTTCTATAGCACTATAACGTTTGCAAAGAGCCATAACTGGAGTAGGGTGAATAATGCTAATTTTTGCTGTTCAGTCATTGAGTCATTCAGTTGTGTCTGACTCTTTGCAATCCCATGAATTCTACTGTCCATGGGGTTTTCTTGGCAAAGATACTGGAATGGTTTGCCATTTCCTTCTCGAGTGGATCAGGCAAACAAAAATTAGGTGACTTGTCCAGGGTCACACAGCTAGTAAGTATCTGAGGCTGGATTTGAACTCAGGGCTTCCTGACTCCAGACCCAGCATTCTATCCACTAGGGTGCCACCTAGCTGCCACTCAGCTTATTTGTACAGAGTTGTTTTTCATGCTCTCTCCCCATTTACACTGTGAGTGCCTTGGCTCTGCTCCTCACTATCTAAGTGATCTCAGGAAAGTCTCTCCTCCTGTCTGGGCCTCAATTTCTCATCTGTAAGATGAAGGGGCTGGACTAGAGGGACTGTAGAGCTCCCTTCCAGCTCTGTTATTGGGTTTTACTGGCTCACATTTTTCTAACACCATATTACAAACAATTCACATTCATTTTCTCATTTGATTCTCACAATAATCCTCATGATGACCCTGGGAAGGAGGTTGTGCAACTGTTATTAGTCCCATTTTGCAAAGAGGAAATTGACTCAGTGAGGTTATATGACTTGTTCAAGGTCTCATGGCTAGGAAGTAGCAGAACAAGGATTCAAGTCCAAATCCTTTGATTCAAAATTCAGTGTTGTTTCCGTTATGTCATGTGCCCTTTAAAAAATACAAAGAGGTCATTATATTGTAGCATTTTTCACATGGAATATGATGCTATTGGGAGCAGCTAGGTGGTACAGTAAATAGTGTATTGAGCCTAGAGTTAGGAAGTCTCAAATCCAGCCTCAGACACTTACTAGCTATGTGACCCTGGACAAGTCACTTAGCTCTGTTTGCCTCGGTTTCCTCATCTGTAAAATGAGCTAGAGAAGGAAATGGCAAGCCAATACAGTAGCTTTGCCAAGAAAAAAAGTTGGACAAAGAATTGGACATGACTAAAAAATGACTGAACAAATGATGCATTGTAGGGAGGACACAGGCTATGTCTAGGAGATGGCTGGCTAGGGTCAAAGGGTGGATTGTGACCACAGAACTGAATTTTTCCTGACATAAAGTCAACCAACCTTGATCTTGTATTGTGCCATACTCTGACCCATCCAGCTGTGGATGTTGCCAGCAAAGCTAAGGGGTGCCATGGAAAAGCTTCAGGAATGGGGAATAGAGAAAGAATGGACAAAAGGAAGTAGAGATATAGGTTGTTCAGCCTTTGTAGTTGAGGCCTTTCAGCAACAGTTTTTTTCTGCTTCCTATTTCAAAGGTATAGTTGATTATTATTCCATATTTCTTATTGGCCTCCATTCTAAGATACCCCATCCCCAGCTCTGAATATCCTCTTCTCCAACAACCCATACCTATTTACTTCCTTCCAAATTTAGCTCAAAATTTTACAACTCTGGAAAAACACTTGACTGGGATTGGTCCAAGGGCCTCTCAGCTCTTTCCTGTGTTCTATCTGTTTATATGCATGTGCTCAATCATGCACTCAAATATTTATTAAGGGTCTACCATGTCAAGGACCTGTCCTGGGTGCTTAGGGAGATACATTAACCCATGGTAAAAATAACTGGACATTTCTAGAGCTGTCCTTTCTACTTTACATTTTCTATCTCATTTGAGCCTCAGGACACCCCTGTGACATATGTAAGTGCCATTATTATTATCTGCATTTCACAGATAAGGAAATGGAGGCTCCAAGAACTATGGGGATGTGCCCAAGGTTGTACAGTTAAGTGGCAGGGCTGACGTTCTAGGCAGGTTTTCAGACTCCAAATTCAGCACCCTTTCCACTACCTCATTAAAAAGAATTAAGATACTAAGATACAAGTCCTGCCCTCCAAGGGTTTCAAATCTATTTGGAGATTAGCAGCAGCATCTTCCAGATCCAAGTGTCAGAACTCTTTGGGCCTCTTTGAACCACCAAATGTGCAACCGCTCTACTTCAAATCAAATGAATTAGCTCTTTGCTAGGTTCCAAGGTAATATTTATTTCTGCTTTTCCAAAAGGATTTTGCATGGTGATTGGCAGCAAAGCAATTGCCAATGCATTAAGAACCATTCATATAGCCTCGGGGTTGGAGGAGATTCTCAGTGGGTATTTTATCCAATCTCTCTTTGAACAGGAATCCTCTGTTCAGGTGACTGCCCAGACTCTGCTTGAAGGAGCTCTTCAGTAACAAGGAGCTCTACCACCAAATACAGTTGATCCCACTTTGGACAGTTTCTAGTTCAGCCCCTGGGCCCCAGCAGAATCCTCAGCCAATCAATGAACAAGTATTCATTAAGCACCAACTATGTGCCAGGAACTTCACTGAGCACTGAAGAGACAAAGAAAGAGGCAGTTCCTGTCCTCAGGGAGCTTTTAATCTATCAGGGAGACAACAGGTATAAAAAAGTATATCCCTAATATAAACAAAATAAATACAAGGTAATTTTGGGAGGGAGGGCAATATAACTAACAATCTCCAACCTCCTATTTCTCTCCTTATTCTTGTACTAATCAATCAATGCCAGTAGAAGAGCAAAGGACCCCCAATTCCCTGCTTCCCATTCTTTCATTTCCATCCTCTTCAATTCTATCCCATTCATGTCCCACTCCAACCACCACCACCTGTTCCACTGTGCCCTCTGGAATTCCTATTCCTTAGTGAAAAAACATCCCTTCCTCCCGGACCTCTTTATCTAATGCTTCTGAGACACAAGGTGGAATAATAAAGAAAGTGCTGGACTTGGGGAAGACCTGGATTTGAAACCTTCCTCAGACATTTTATAGCTGTATGAACCTGGGCAACTCACTTAACTTCTCTGTGCCTCAATTTCCTTGATTATAAAATGAGGGGGTTGGACTTGATGGTACCTAAATTTCCTCCCATCTCTAAGTCTATGCTTCTCTAATCATTCAATCTACAATCTTCAGTGGTTTCTCTCCCAATGACATCTTCTCCAACCCTGGCTCCACATTCTCTCACATGTCTGTCCTGAATCTTATGACCAGAGGAGGCTACTGCTTATCTCTAAGTAGAGGCAGGAACTCTTTGTGGGGCAGGAACTAGGAGGTAGTAGAAAGGGCACTAAATCTGTGTCACAGGGGTGTCCTGAGGCTCAAATGAGATAGAAAATGTAAAGTAGAAAGGACAGCTCTAGAAATGTCCAGTTATTTTTACCATGGGTTAATATATCTCCCTAAGCACCCTGGACAGGTCCTTGACATGGTAGACCCTTAATAAATATTTGAGTGCATGATTGAGCACATGCATATAAACAGATAGAACACAGGAAAGAGCTGAGAGGCCCTTGGACCAATCCCAGTCAAGTGTTTTTTGCAGAGTTGTAAAATTTTGAGCTAGATTTGGAAGGAAGTAAACAGCTATGGGTTGTTGGAGAAGAGGATATTCAGAGCTGGGGACGGGGTATCTTAGAATGGAGGCCAATAAGAAATATGGAATAATAATCAACTATACCTTTGGAATAGGAAGCAGAAGAAACTGTTGCTGAAAGGCCTCAACTACAAAGGCTGAACAACCCATATCTCTACTTCCTTTTGTCCATTCTTTGTTAGGAGGTAGTAGAAAGGGCACTAAATCTAGAATCTCAGACATTGGCTCAGGAGAGAGAACAATCCAAGCTTCTCTGAGCTGCCACCTCCCTCCCTTCACATTCATCATTCCTCCTTTGAAATCTGCTCTCAAAATTTTCCACCTAATTGGAATCATAGTGGCTGTTATATGGTAGCCAGGTCATTTCTCCTCCTTTTCCGAGGTGCTCAGCATCTTCCTCCTTTCCCCAAGTCCTGCCCTATATGGGTATATGCTATATTAAGAGGTTGCTGGGTTGCACAGAGACCTGGGCCTGAAGTCAGGAAGACCTGAGTTCAAATCCAGTCTCAGATACTTACTGGCTAGCTGTTTGACCAGGGCAAGTCATTTGACCTCTATCTTAGTTTTCTCATCTGTAAAATGGGGATAATAATAGCACCTTCCTCCCAGGGTTGTTGTGAAGCTCAAAGGAGGTCGTATTTGTAAAGCAGCTTAGCACAGTGCCTGGCACACAGTAAGAGCTATATAAATGTTAGTGGTTATTATTATTATATACAGGGGACTTCAATCTTCACGTGGATGTTTCCTCAAACCAATAAAACCCAAACCCAAAGTGCCCAACACCTCAGCCTCTTTCAGTCATGTGGCCTACTCCTTTATTTCACCTTAGCTACACAGGAATCATCACACTGGATCTCACCATTAGTCACAAATGATCTACTTCCTTAATTAGAAACTCTGCCAGTCTTCAGCCCATAACCTCCCATCATTCCGCCTCCTCCCTCCTAAGGCTCCACTTTCTCAAGCCATTATCCTTCACTTTTCTCTCTTTCTAATCTTGACTCATTTCAACTCTGTACCTTCCTCTCCTCTTGGGTCTCTCATGCCTTTGTTCTCTATTGCAGCTTTCCTCTTACTAAACCTTACGTCTAGGTTACTCCAGTCATCCATTCACCTCTTCTCCTTCTACTCCCAGACTCAGATTTGGAAAAAATCACAACTTGTACCCATGCAGACTAGCTTCTACCTTAGAAATTCTACTTATCACACTTCAACTGAGACCTGACTATGGTAAGGCAGTTCTTCTCTTCCCCAAACATTGATTCCCTTGACACACTTACTAGCTGTGTGACCTTGGGCAAGTCTCTTGACCCCAATTGCCTTGCCTTCCCCCCCTCCAAAAAAAAATAAACAACAAACTCCATTGATTCCCTATCTTACTCCCTACAAAAGCTACTCTAAACCTTCTCTTCCCTCCTCAAATCTCCCAAGCCTCCATTGTATCCATTTCTCTCAAATAACATCCTCAACTTTTCCTTGACTGAGAAAACTGAGGCCCATTGCCATGAACTTTCTCTTAGTCCACTTTCTTCATCTCAAAGACCATAGGCATTATTCCTCGACTTTCTTCTCCTTTCCTCTAGTCTATGGGTGGGGAACCTGTGGCCTTCCAGGTCTGACTGAGTCCAAGTTCTACGGAACAAATCCTCTTATTAAGGGGATTTGTCCTGTGACATTTGGATTTGATCAAATGGCCACACTTGAGGACCTAGAGGGCCACATGTGGCCTCATGGCCACAGGTTCCCCACTCACGCCCTTGTCTCTGACAAAGAAGTGATCCTGTTCATGAAGGCTAACTGCTTGTATACTTCCCTACTGCCTATAACAAGCTCAAGTCTCCCCCAACCTAAAAAATCCTTCACTAGATTCACCATGCCCTTAGGCTATTGTCCTATCTCTCTCACTCAAATTCCTTGAAAAACCTGTTTACATAAGTTGTCTCCACTTTTCCTCTCATTTCCCAACTCACTGCAATCTGTTCCAACCTCATCACTCAACTGAAACTGCCCTTTCCAAAGTTATCAGTGATCTCTTCTTAATGGACAAATGTGATGGCCATTCCTCAGTATTCATCTTTCTCAACCTCTCTGCTGTATCTGACATTGTTGACCACCCTCTCCTCCTGGATACTCTCTCCTCTCTGAGTCTATTATTCTTACCTGGTGAGAATAATGGAGGGGATGTGGAAAAATTGGAACACTAATGCATTGTTGATGAAGTTGTGAGCTAGTTCGACCATTCTGACTACTTTTCAATAAACAAGCATCTACTCTGTCTCCCTTTCACCCCAGCACCACCTGCACAGCCAGTCCCTCACTTCTCTGTCAGGAGGTTGGCAATATTCTAAATCATTAGTACTCTGGAATCATTGTGGTGATTTAAATAAGTCAGAGTTCTTAAGTCTTTCAAAATTACCAGTTTTCGCAATGTCACTATTATAGTATAAATTGTTCTCTTGGTTCTGTTCAACAAAATGAGATTGAAGTGATGCCTGCTCTCTCCACCCCTTCCTCATTTGTATAGATTTCTACTTTCACCTCCCAATTATGTGAGATAAATTCTCTTCTTCCCTCATTCCTCCCCTGGGGATGCTTGTATCAGTTCTCCCTTCCCCATTAAAATACAAACAGTTCATCCTTAGAAAGTATTTTCTGGGTGCTTGAATTTATTAATCTTTTTAAGGTAAATCAGTTTACTCTCATGTTTGTATTTTGAAGTTTCTACTCAGCTCTAGCCTTTTCATCACAAATGCTTAAAAGTCTTCTAACTCATTAAAGGTCCATTAAAGGATTATATCCCATTTTTCTGGGTAAATTATTCTTGGTTGTAAGCCTATGTCTTTTGATTTTTTGAATATCATAATCTCTCTTCATTTATAGTGGTAGCTGCTAAATATTGTGTGATCCTGACTGGGGCTACCTGAACCCTTTCTTTTTGGTAGCTTACAGCATTTTTCTTTGACCTAGAAGCTCTGGATTTTGGCTATGATGATCCTGAGAGTTTTTATTTGCAGGTTTCTTTCAGGAGGTGACCAGTGCATTCTATTTCCACTTTGCCCACAGGGGCTAAGAGAGCTAAACAGTTTTCTTTCACGATTTCTTGAAATATGATGTCTAGGCTCTTTTTTGTTCCTTGTTCATGGATTTCAAGTATTCCAATGATTCTTAAATTATCTTTCTTTGAACTGTTGAACAGATCAGTTGTTCTTCATATGGAATACCTTTGATATGGATACCAAGGTAGCTAGATGGCCTAGTGAATAGAGATTTGGGCCTAAAGTTAGAAAGACTTGAGTTCAAATTTGGCCTAAAACATTTACTTTGTAACTTTGGGCAAGTCACTTATCTTCAGTTTCTTTAACTGAAAAATGGTTATAATAAAGTACCTATCTCCCAGAGTTGTTCTGAGGATTGAATGAAATCATATTTAAAGCACTAAGCATAGTGCCTAGCACATAGAAGGTACTATTATATAAATGCTACCTATTGTTATTATTACATTTTCTTCTATTTTTTTCAATCTTTTGACTTTGCTTAATAATTCCTCACGTCTCATTAACTTCTGTTCTTTCCATTTTCTTTTTTTTTTTGGAGTGCAATTGGATTTAAGTGACTTGCCCAAAATCACACAGCTAGTAAGTGTTTAGCGTCTGAGGTGGGATTGGAACTCAGGTCCTCCTGACTCCAGGGCCGATGCTCTATTCATTGCGACACCTAGCCGCCCCTGAATCTTTTTCTACTTTCTACATTCTCCTTCCTAGGTAGCCTGTTATTCAGGTAGGTTTTGTACTTTTTGTTGATTCTCTTTTCAAGTCTCTTTTCATATCTCTCATTTTTTTCTAATTCTTTCTTCTACTACTCTCATTTCGTTTATGATATCATTTAAAAACTCTTTTATAAATTCTTACATTGTTTCTTGTAGAAATTGAAATTGACCCTATGGGAAAGCTGTGTTTTTCATGGAGGTTTTGCCTTTAAAATGTTTTAGATTTATTCTTCTCTTCTGGGTTTGTGTCTTGGACATTCCCAAACTTCATAATACTGTGTTCTCTCTCTCTCTCTCTCTCTCTCTCTCTCTCTCTCTCTCTCTCTCTCTCACACACACTCTCTCTCTCCTTCCTGTCTCTCTCTCTCTCCCCTGTCTGTCTGTCTGTCTGTCTCTCATTGCTCTTGTTTCTTTAGTCATTCTTCTATCTGCTTTGGGCAAACATGGTGCTGCTACTGGTATCTGGGAGTTTGGGGAGCTAAGTCTATAACCTTGACCCTTCTAGCAGACATTCCCCCCACCAATAATCTGCTCTGCTAGATTCTGCTTTCAGGACTCTGAGCATTAATTCTGCATGCATTCTAGGCCACTCTGGGAGATATCTTGTTGCTGGCCTGGGTGGGTAAGTAAGTCCTAGATCAGATCTAGGCATTCCTACACTACTGGCCTACCTCTGGGCTCTGGGAACTAAGTCAGTGATCCTGTTCCATGGTTCCTGCCCTGTTCACTTGTTTGTAGGTTGAATTTGTGATCACAGTGTCACAAGTAAAAATTTTCCAGAATCAGAGTTTCTGTGTAAATTATAATCAATTTTGTCAACCACTGCTAACAAGTTGGTTAATAAAAAGGTCTTATTTGTCCTCTCAATAACCAAAAAGACCTAATCTGTAAAATCTTCAATACTTATAAAACCTTTGGAAAAGAGGTTACCTCTGAGAGTAGAAATCAACTCTGATTGTTTAATGAGTAATGAGAAAAAATGAATATTATAATGAGAGGCGAGCTTATTCTAATGAGGGGTTGGGGGACTATGATTGATCAGTCAGTTTTGGTCAAAGAGAATTAACTGTTTCCATATCATCCATTTGACAATAGGGAGAATCCACTTTCCCCCAGACCTGGCTGAATAAAACACAATGGGCTGGAATCCATCAATTCACCTTCCTTTATCTTTTGAACAGATCTGAGTTCTGCCTCTTAGTATAAACCCTGCACTTCAAAGGCTACCTGAGTAACCTACAGGGGATGATTTCTGAATAAGAAAATGAAAAAGGGTAAAAACTTTGGTCCTAATTCAATAACTGGTTATTAAATACATGAGAGAAATAATAATTTCTCTTAACAGGAGGGAAAGATTATCCATTGTAATTTCTCCTTCAATTTCCCAATTGCTAGTTGGTCTGGTGTTGTTCTTAGATCATCATTTAAGGAATTATGGGAAAAGTAGGGTTGTACTTCTTCCTACTTTACCATCTCAGCTAGTCTTTCTTTGGTGACAAATTTGTATACAATCTTGAACCTATTTTATTTTGGAACAGACCTGTGATTTCATTGTTATTAGGAACTCCTAATTAGAAAATGTCTTCTACCAATGAAGATTGTAGCTGTGTCAGCTCCACAACCAATAAATCCTAGAACATTACCTGGGCACTGAAAGATTAAGTGGGCAAGTACCCAGGGCCACATATCCAGTATGTATTAGTGGCAAGATTTGAAGCCACCTCTTCTGATTTTGCCTCTCACACACATCATATACACACACACACACACACACACACTTTTTATATTCCAATTTGTATTATATTTATATATTTAGTCATCTTTAGTCATCTTTTTCAATAGTTATAAGGTCCAATATATTTTGTACATTTTTGTTATCTTTCCTTCCTTCAGATAATCTGTGAGTCAACTCAATTTTGTGGCATCCAGTAGAGATCTCTGTTATATACATTTGGTCTGATCATGCTATTTTTTTCTCTTTAGTGACATTTCTCCTTCCTCTATGGGTGCATATGAAAAAAATTCAGAGACTTTTCAGCTGCATAGAAGCCTGATGCCTGTATAACATGAATACTTTCCTGAAGAAAATAATTGAGGCCCTGAACGTGAAGAGTATTGATTAAATGAAACTAATTATGTTTTAACCAATAGGAAAAGATTCATTATTGATGTGAATTATCTGTCTGTGTATAATCAAACTCCCAACTTATAAAGGCAAAGATTTGAATTACTATAAAGCTAAAAAAAAAGAGAAAAAGTGATGTCATGTAATTGAAACCAATCAATCTTGACCTATTTAAATGTTATGATAATGAAAATCAGAAATGGATAGTAGAAATGACATTGATACTTTTATACAAACATTTAACTGGTGAAAATCAATTGCAAGGAAACCAAAAGATTCTAGAAAGTTCCTCAGTCAGCAAGCACTTGACTTATCTGCCAAGTACAGCAAAAAGCCAGTCAAAAGGCAGCACTTGTTTACAATATAAACTCATTTGTAAAATCTTACCAAATTCTTACCAAGATGAGAGATAATGAGCACTATTGTCTCAAAAAAGAGAAACAGCAGAGGGTAAACCAAATTTAAAGAAAGTTTGATGAGAGCACCACCTAAGTAAAGGCATCCCAAAGGCATTTCAGGATGAAAATGGAAGGAGAACAAAGGGAAGAAAAATGGGAAAGACTTGCAAGCTATTTTCATCTCAAGGACAGTAGAGTCATTACACTTGGACTCTAACAGAGTTCTGGATTTACACAGATAAATAAATATAAACAATATACAAAATAAATACAAAGCAGTTTACTTTTTGGTGAGAAGCACTAACTGCTACAGAAATCAAGAAAGCCCTCCTATAAGAGTTGGCATTTGATCTAAATCTTGGACAGACCTAGGGAATTCTAAGAGGCAAGCATGAAGAGGGAGAGCATTCCAGGCATAAAGGACAGCTTGTAAAAAGGCATGGAATGCCATGTACAGATAACATCAAGTAGTAATTATGATCTCAAATGAGCAAAAGCAAAAATTTTGTTGTAACTGTTTAGTTTTGTTCAGCTGTATCTAATTCTTTGCAACCTCATTTGGGGTTTTCTTGGCAAAGATACTGTAGTGGCTTGCTATTTCCTTCTCCAGCTTATTTTACAGATGAGGAAACAGAGGCAAACAGAGTGAAGTGACTTGTCCAGGGTCATATAGCTAGCAATGTCTGAGGTCAGATTTGAACACAGAAAGGTGAGTCTTTCTCACTCCAGACCCAGTACTCTATCCACTGTGTTACCTAGCTAGGGAAATGACATTTTGCTAAAATGTACCATAGACAATGAAGTAATATCAGAAATTTTTACAGGAAGTTCCTTTGATAAAAACCTCATTTCTTAAATATATATGGAACTGAGCCAAATTTGTAAAAAGTAGAGCCATTCCCCAGTTGATAAATGGTCAAAGGATATGAACAGTAAGTTTTCAAAAGAAGAAATCAAAGCTATCTATAGTCATATGGAAACATGCAAGAAAATCATGAAAAGAGAATGAACAGCTTAGTAAAAAGAGGCACAAAAATACTGAAGAAAACAGCACCTTATAAAAACAGGTTGTGAAGGACTTTAGATATCAAACAAAGGAGTTTGTGCTTTATCCCAGAAGTGATAGAGAATTACTGGACCTTAACAGTGGAATGACATAGTTATACTTGTGCTTTAGGAATATCAATTTGACAGTTATGAGGAAGATGGGGGGCATCTAGGGGTACACAGATCACCAGGCCCAGAGTTAGAAAGATCTGAGTTCAAATCCAGTCTCAGCTGTGTAATCCTAGGCAAGTCACTTCACCTCTATTTGCCTTAATCCACTGGAGAAGGAAATGGCAAACCACTCCAGTATCTTTGCCAAGAGACCCTATGTACAGTATTGGTGTGATATGGTCCATGGGGTCATAAAGAGTCAGACAGGACTAAATGAACAATAATAAATGGGAAAGATGGTTGGAGAGGGGAGGTTATGAAATCTTCTACATGAAAGGTAATAAGGAATCTAACTAAAATGTTGGCTAGGTAAGTGGAGAGAAACAGGACAGGAATAAAATATTGTAGAGGCAAAGTTTACACAATTTGGCTACTATTTAAATATGAGGGTTGTGAGAGATGGCCGATTCTCTGATCTAGGCCCAGAGCTCTGTGCACTGTGGTGCCACCTAGCTGCCTAAAAAGGAATGGCTCACATTTCTATAGTGCCTTGTATATGTGATTTTGTTGGAGCCTCATCACAACTCTAGGATGACATTATTATCCTCATTTTACAGGAAGAAAGTCAAACCTGAGAGGTGAAATGAATTGCCCTGCTAATGAACTAATGAATTACATCTGCTAAGTGGCTGGTCTTCAGACCCCAGTCCTGTGCTTTTTCCAACACACTATGCAATAAATTAATCACCCAAAGTCCAGAAATTACTAAATTATTAAACCTTTGGCTTAAGCACACTATGTCTTGAGGCTAAGCTTTAATACTACAAAGCATCAAATCTTGTTCCAATGTTTACTACACGTATGACCTTGGGCAAGACACTTTTCTCACTAGGACTCATTTTCCTCCTCTGTGGAAGAGGAAAAAATTGGAAGGGGGCTGGACTAGATGGCCTCAGAGGTCCCTTAGGAATCTATGATCTTCTGCACAAAGGCTAAATAAATCTATAACCAAGAACTTTAAGCATAGATGATTTCATACAGCTACCATCAACACAGAGGGCAGTCCCTTGAACCTTTTTAGTTATGTTGGCTGCAAACCATCACTGCCCAATAAAGCTACTGTGAACCCTTGTTTTGGCTAGCCCTTGGACATAACAGTGTAGTGTTGGTCCCCACACTCATCTCCCCTTCTGTTTGGCAGGACCTGCCTAGCCAGCCCTTCACTAGCCATCTTTGGGAAGCCATAGTCCCCTCTATGCCAAGATAAGGTACTAGGTGAGGATGGCACCAGAAGAAACCATCACTATGAAAAGACTACATTTCAGTGAAAGATATATTTAAAAAAAACAGGTAGTCTTTCCCCTACTCACTTTCTCCACTAGCACCCCCCTCCTTCCCAGGGTATGAGCTCTCTCTCCTTCCTCAAATTTCTCAGCACACTCAGTGTGTACTTTTCTCACTGAGCCTTGCTACTACCCAATTCTGGGCCTACTCATTTTTCTTCCCATTGGATTGTAAGGTCTTGGAAATCAAAGCCTGTGTTATAGTTAATTATCTTTGCAGCACATAGGGATATGGATAAGTATAGATAACTACCAGATGAGGGAATTCCCTCTACCAGCACCAGTCAGTACCTTCTCTGTACCTTACAGTCTTAGAGCACACATTCTGAAGGCTTTTTGTGTCCTGTACCCCATAGGTGGTGAGTCTGGTGAAGCCTATAGTTCACTTTTCGGAATCATGGTTTTTTTTGTTGGTGGTGGTGGGGTTTTTTTTTTTTTTTTTTGCTTTTTGGAGGGCAATTTGGGTTAAGTGACTTGCCCAAAGTCACACAACTAGTAAGTGTGTCAAGTGTCTGTGGCCGGATTTGAACTCGGGTCCTCCTGACTCCAGGGCCAGTGCTCTATTCACTGAGCCACCTAGCCACCCCCAGAATCATGTTTTTAAATCAATAAAGCACAGAGGATTAGAAAGGAAACCGATTATTTGGCAGAAGTGAAGTAGACATTAAATAAACTTATTTAGTATGAGGTATGGTGGGAAGAGCCTTGGATTTGGAGTTAGGAGATAAGGATTGAAATCCTGGCTCTTTTACTTACTACCTAGATGAACTAGGGTAAATCACTTCATCTCTGGGCCTTGGTTCCCTCATCTATAAAATGAGGGAATTAGATCAAATCATTTCCAACTCTTGAAAATCAGTGATCTAAGGGTCCTGTTCCACATTCTAAGATTTCTCCCAGTTCTAATAATTTCTGTCCTATGTTCTAAGACCCCTTCCAGGTCCAAGATTCAATGAATGAATAAAATTGAATGATAAAACAAATGGATCATGATATCCCAAAGAAACTATCATTAAAATATCTCAAAGCAGTGGTATCATGTGAGTTACATATTGACTTAGAAAATCACAAATTGACATTATCTGTGTTGTATTGTATTTTTATTTATTTCCTTAAGCATTTCCCAACAACATTTTAATCTGGTTCTGGCTACCCTCTGGTGTTTTGCAGGCTGCCTAAGGCCATAGGGCAGTGAAATTGACACTTCTGTTTTAAGGCATCCAAATGTTTCCAAAATAGCTAGAAAGCTGTTGAGATGACTTTTTACTGGATGATGTGCAATAGCTCGCATAAAACGGAGTCACCGTAGATAAACAGAATCTCAGTTAATTGAAGGAATGAGTCTGTACTGTTTGTCAACTGAGAATGCATGGCTTTCTTTCAGAGCAAATGCATCTCACTGCATTGCCTTATTTTAAATTTACCCACAGTTTTTCTGGTAGAAAACTAGTCCTTTCTACCCAGAAGTAAATAAATGCTTCAATTGCTGTACTCACCTAAGAAAGCACAAGTTTCTATTTTAAACTAGTTCTGACGACATAGAGGGATATTTCGTGCAGTACATGGTGTTTATTTCCAAGTACTCTTTGTTGCAGTGATAAACAGCATGAGAAGCAGAAAACAATATTAACAAGGCTATAAATATCAACACTCTCCCCGCCTCCTTTCATTAGATTGGGTTTTAGTAATAAGTATCCCTGACAGAAGGTAACAAAGGGCTTGGCTTGCATTATGGTTGCCAAGGACTGAAAGAAGCCCATTAAGTATAAGAGAGGGGGCATTGTACTCATCAAGATGTAAGAGAGAAATGGGACTGAACCATGTCCACATGGGTCAGCTGAGCTGGGGCACCAGCACAGCGCAAACCAAGTCAAGGAGGCAGTCTCTCCCCAAAGTGGCTTGGTTACCATCTTTGCTAGGGACGCATACTACACCCTTCATCTGGACAAACTCTCTGACTAGAGGCAGTGGACCAAGAGATTAGGATTGTGAATCTGGAAACCTATTCTGGCTACCTATTACAGAGTTTGATGTGGAACCTTGGCGATATCACTCCCTCCTCATTTGGCCCCAGTTTTCTCACTGATAAAAAAGAGGGACAGACTAGACAAACTCTAAGGTCTATTCTAGTGCCAACATTCTATTTTGTATAGACAAAGCTTTCTTCTGACTCTGATTTTCTACATTCTAAAGTCCTGCATGGTTCTATTGGTCCTTCTTCTTTGGGCCATTTCAACTCCTATCTATATTCAATGATCTAAGGCCCCTTTCATCTGTAGCATGCTACATCTTAAAGTCCTAGATCTAATACTCTAATATTCTAATATAGAATAGCAATAAGTGGGAAATGGCCAGATAGTGTGGATCATTCAATTAATAATTCACTATTAATGGAAATGTCTCAGAGAGGGAATATCCTACTGATTAGTTGTATCATCTTTATATAATAGAATCTTGGAATTAGAAAGGCCAGTAGAGGTCAGCTAGTCTAGTCAAAGTAGGAATTCCATCCACAATATCCCCAATGTCCAATGTACAACTAACTCTGCTTCCATACTTCCAGTGATAAAAAAAAACCAATATGGTCATGAAGTTCTTATTGGTAAAGAGAACTGGGCCCAAGTCCACTTTTATTACCATCATTGATTCTTGATTCATTTGACAACCTCTAAATAAGAATCCACTACATGCAGAGCACTCAGTCAAGCTCTAGGCAGAGATGAAGTTTACCTAGGACACAGTGCAGTTTTATAGTTTAGAAGAAAAATGACAAGTGTAAGCCTTGGTTCCCTAAGCCTTCATCCCAAGATGTGTTTGAAGAATTAACTTTTCAGCCAAAAGCCAAACATACAATTGTTTACCACACAAACATATCACTATCCAAAGTAAAGTACATCTCATAAAAATAAGACTGACATCTATGTCAAACATTGCCACTTTTTACAGCAACTTTGCATTTTAAAGTTAAAGGCTATCCCAAATGACTCCCCAAACTCATTGGAAAATCATTTGTAGAAAGAGAAATAATAAATCAGCACCAGGAGGTTATTCCTAATGGGATATAGTTTTCAACCACAGACTTCAATATCTGAAATCCTCAAATGGAGAAATTTTGAAAAAGGTGACTCAGTTTATGGAGAGGTAACACAAGATTGGAGTAGGACAAATGCTATCCCAGTTTTAAAAATGGGAAAGGGAAGAGAACTGTAAACTATAGGCTAGTGAATTTGACTTTGATTCCTGGGAAAAGCCTAAAAGGGACCATTAAAAGTTTGCCAAGATGGTTGGCAAACTTCTAGAAATGGAAACTGTGACTACAAAAAGTCAGCATTACTTCTACAAGAACAAATGCCAGCCTAGTCTCATTTCCTTTTTTGACAGGATGAATGATAAGAAGAATTCTGTATATACATGTATATGTATACATATGCATATATATGAAACTTATATTTTATATCATTGATTAAAAAAACAGATATGTGGAGTAGATAATAATGCAATTAGATAAATTCTGAATTGGCAGGATGGCCAGACTCTAAGAGTAGTTGTTAATGGTTCATTGTCAGCATGGCAAAGGTCTCCAGTGGATTATGGTCCTGTGTTGTTTAACATTTTTACCAATGACTTGGATAAAGGCATAGCTGATATGCTCAATCAAATTTACAGATGATACAAAGCTAAGAGAGAGAGCTAACCTACTGGATGATATCATCAGGAGCCCAATAGATCTTAACAGGTTGGAACATTGGACTGAATCCAATGAAATAAAATTCAATAGGGATAAATGTAAAGTCTTGTACTTGGCTCCAAAAAATCAACTTCACAAGAATGAGACAGGGAAAGCTTAGACAGCAGCTGTTCTGAAAAAGACCAAGTGGGTTTAATGGATTACTCACTCAATATGAGTAAGCAATATGATGAGGCAGCCATTCAATATGATGAGGTAGGCCATACAATTCTAGGCTGCATTTTGAGAGGCATAGTTCCATATCTACTCTGCTTAGATCTCATATAACCTCAAAAGCACTCTGTTCAGTTCTTGGTACCACAGTTAGGAAGGACATGGGTAAACTGGAGATTGTCCAGAGGACAGTAACCAAGATGCTGAAAGTCTTGAGTCTCTAGCATATGTGGGTCAGCTAATGGAATTGGGAATGTTTAGTCTGGAGAGGAGAAAATTGAGAGGAAAGGGATACAATATAGCCATCTTTGAGTATCAGAAGGAACGTCATTTGGAAGAGAGACTAGACATATTATATTTCATCCCTAGGGGAAAAACTGGAATAATTTCAGCTTGATGTCAGGAAAAATTTCCTAATAATTGAAGCTGTCTCAAAGCAGGAGAGGGGGTATATTCCCTCTCCTTAGAGATCATCAAGCAGAGATTGGACAGGCATTTGAAAGGTATATGATAGTCAAGGCTCCCTTCATGTATGGGTTGGACTAGATGACCTCTGCCAAACTCTCAAAGTTGGAGAAATGGGATTTACCCAAGGCTACAGAGTCATATATGGCTATAGAACAAAATCAAGTATCTCTGAGTTGGAAGGGATCCTCCTGTTTATCTGAAAAAGAATTCCCTTTACAACAAATTGTGCAAGTGGTCATCTAGCTTTGCTTGAAGATCTCCAAAGAAGGGGAATCCAAGGCAGCTCATTCTAATTTGGCATAGCTCTAAAGTGCTAAGTATGAAGGATACTGAGTGGGCAGCACACATGCCCCATTGAAATCCTCATAATACCAGAAGAAAGGGTCCCACAACCCTTTCTTGGACCACTTGTGGCACAATTCTGACAGGAAATGGACAAGAGTGGCATGAGAAGGAAGGAGGACGCACAGAACACTCAGAGCATATGCCTGACATCAAGCCACAGTCAGTGTCTTTGCAACTTCTCCCCATTGCCTTTAGCTCTGTACTCTGGGACAAAGGAAAACAAGGCTAATCCCAAATCCCCATGAAGACCCTTAAATACTTGAAGACAGTTATCACATCCCTCTGAAGTCCTCTCTTGTCCAGGCTAAACATATTCAGGTCCCTCAGATGGATGAATTTGAAGCCCTTCACCATTCTGGTCACTGTTCTCTGGGCACTCTCCAACTTCTCAATGGACTTGTTAAAGCATGGAGCCCAGAGGTGAACACAATACTCCAGGTTTGATCTGACCAGGGTAGAGGTCATAGGCACTATTTCACATCCTTATTCCTGGAGCCCCTTCTAATGCAGCTCAAGGTCCCATTCACTTTCTTGATTTCCACACCACCTTGGTGGCTCATGTGGAGCTTGCAGTCTTGCAGAACATCAGAACTGAAAGAGATCTTGAGATAGACAACTATAGAAGTAGAAGGGACCTGAGAACACAGAATGTCAGGGCTGGGAAAGACTTTAGACATAGGATGGCAGAAGTGGAAGGAATCTTAGCTGGAAGGGACCTCAGAGATCATCTTGACCAGAGATTCTTCCCCTTTTTTGTGTCCTAGACCTCTTTGGCAGTCTGGTGAAGACTTCTCAGAATCATGTTTTTAAATTCCCAAGGTAAAATATATAGGATTATTTCTCAGTGCTCTTTAAGATTAGAAGTGGCAGAGAAGATGGCAACCTACATTGGCAGTAGGAGTTTCCTTTTCTAGGTCCAATTCTTCCCTCTACAGTCATACAGCCATTTTTTGATGAGGCCCAACAATGTAGACCCATATAATCTCCATGCATCCTTACCCCCAGTTCTACCTCTTACAAATGACTCTTGGGTGCTAGGGCCAGGCTATATTTCCCCCTTAAGATTCTAGGGATACTTCTTAGGAGTCTGGAGGGGATTCTCTAATGTCATTGATTCTAGCCCCTACCAATGTGCTTCCCCTCAAGATGATCAACTGAGAGTCATTTTAGTCAGTTAGTTTTATGTAGCTTTTAGAAAGGGGATATTTATTAAGGTGGAACAATAACAACAGTTGGTTCAAAATGCCCCTGAAAAGTCTGGGGCACTTTCTCTCACAAGTACAGAGTCCAAAGCAAAGTGGGCTCAGGCTTAGAGTGCACATGTAACCAGGCCCTGGTTGCTGGAAGTTCTTTTCTCCCATTTGTGGGTCACTCAAGGAACTCCCCTTAGACACAGTGCAGTTTCTTTCCTGGGTTCCTTATGGAGCTGTGAAAATAGGGGTAATAACAGCACCTGTGTCACAGAGTTGTTATGAGCATCAAATCTATCTATCTATATCTATCTATCTATCTATCTATCTATCTATCTATCTATCTATCTATCTATCTGTCTGTCTGTCTGTCTGTGTGTGTGCACATTATTATTGTTATTTTATTTTAAGTCTGTTCTTGTCTCCCAACACAGACACCATTATCAGCTGATCTGGGGATGTTGCAAAGATACCGATGGGAATATGAGAAGCCCAACATCTTCTGGAGCCTTCTATGCTCCCAAGGACCTCCTCTAGCTAAAGAGGGCAACAGAAAAAACAGAAGCCAATGCCAAAGTCAATGTCTCTTCCCTCCCCTGCCCCACTCTCTCCTAAGAGGTTTTCCTGGAACACCATGTTTGCTCCAAAACCCTGAATGACTTTAGTATTAAACTAGCCCAATTAATTTATATAAACCTCTTAGATGTGATGAAGCTTCCTTAGTCTATCTGAACACAATTCCTGTGTAATGCCAGTCCATTTTCAAAGACGTTTTGCATTTAATTTAAAGCGTATGATTGGTTGAAACTAACACCTATGATTAAGAACGACTGATTGAGCATCTTTTTGCATTGGATTTAAGTGGAGTGGAATAACTTGATTGGCTTGCTCAATCACATGACCCTTAGTGAACTTTGCAACAATCCTGGTCAGGAGGAAGGGCACTGAGGCCCAGAGAAGCAGAAAAAAAAGAAACCTAGACTTTTCCTCTGGTTTACAGTAGATGACCTTTCAGGTATCTTCCAATTCAATGATACTCTTTGATTGTCTCTGTGATTCTTTTTATGACTTGCCTAAGGTCACACAGTAAGTGGCAGAGCTGGGACTTGAACAGAGGCCTTTTGGTTCCAAATTCACAATTTTTTCCATTTCACAAAAGGGCAACATGGTATTGTGGGTAGATCACTGGACTTGATGCTAGTAGACCTAGTTTGACTTTTGGAACAAGCTCATAATAACTGTTTGACATTTGGTAGAGCATGACATCTCTCTGGGCCTCAGTTTCCTCATCTGCAAAATGAGGCTAATAATACTTGCATTATCAGTTTCATGGAGATGTTGTGAGGAAAGAGCTTTTGTAAACTTGGCAGTGCTATAGAAATGTCAGTCACTATTAGAAAAATTACTTAATAGTAGTTATTTAGTTTTCATCATTTGGATGCTTAGCATGTTTAGTATATTCATGACTGCAATGTCTACTATATAAGTAATACTGATTTTGTTTTCTTGTGTAAGAGGGGATCCTCAGTGAGACTTTAGCAAAGGCTGAAAGTCAACAGGGGCTAAAAACCAAAGACATGGCAATGTAAAGGGGAAGTCCTATGGATGCAAAGTAGAAATTCTTCCCCTAGAAAGGGTGGGAGGCTTGAATACCTTTTCTATGAGAAGGCTCTGAGGGAGTCAAAGGGAAGAAGCTTCTGCTGATTGTAAGCTAAGAGCTGTTGCCCTAGTTGAATAAGCACTGTAATACCCTGGCTGAAAAGACCATAGTATCACCCAACCAAGTCAGTAACCTCAGATGCAAAAAGATTGCCCATTGAAAAACAGACCACTAGATTGACCGCTACAGCAGAGGTGTCCTGCCATGAGAAGGGTCCAGTGGCTGAGGAACCTGGCAAGACCAGTCTGGCAGAAGCTGCCCAGCAGCAAAACAGTCTACCTGGCCAGTCTCTGGCCAGTGGTCTTCCTAGCACTGAAGGGTAGCCCCTGCCTAGTGGCAAGCATGACCTGTCAGACAACCCAGATAAACAGCAGAACGACTTGTAGCAAATTTCATGAGGACCCTCTGGTGGAGAAAAAATGGATATCAAAAACCTGCAGTTCTAGAGTTGTGAGTTGCCTTAAGCAGGTATGTTGGCTATAAATGTACCTCACTAATACTGCACTTTAAGTTCACTCTTCCTTCACACTGGACTCTGGGTGTATTTGTAGGCAGGCACTCTGAGCATATTTGCCTTTAATGTTAGGGAAAATCCTTTGTAATTACTATTCTTAAAGGCATTTGAGAAAATGCCTTTGCTAAAGAATTGAGTCTATCGGCAGATCGTTAAAGGGAAAGCATACCAGTAAGGGCTTGTAAGCTAGTGTTTATGAGGATAACCATTCACAAGTTTATCCATAGAACTCTGGGAGTAGTAACAGCCACTCCTTTGGGGACCCAGCTTGCCAGGGGTGTGAGTTGGGTGGGTGAGTCCTAGGGGTATTATACTTAAAATATAAAAGTTGAAGAAAAACAAACATCTTGTGGAATTTCTAATTCTTTACAAACCACTAGATGTTGAAAGTTGGCTCTGTCACAAACTCAGTGGTGGGTATTTCTTTTGGCCCCAATCATAGTATTCAGCTCCTTCCTTACATTCAGTGACAAGCAGCATTGGCTGGCCTTAATCTGGGCATTGTTCATTGGCCTGATTTTTCCAAGGACTGAGTGCTACCTGTTAGAAAGCACCATAATGTACTGGAAAGAGTACAAAGCTTGGAGTCTGAAAAAGTGGATCCCAGCAGGCTGAGTTAGTAAGAGGCACATAAAACAAAAATCTAGTCTCCAGACTCAAAGTTCTGATTTTGCCACTTACAAGCCATGAGATCTTGAATAAGGTAACTTCTCCCTCCACCCCCTAGCCTCAGGTTTCTTACCTGCAAACGGAAGCAATAATACTTGCATTCCCAAACCCTAAAGGGAGATTGTAAGGATGTAGTGAGATTGTACCTGTGACAATATGACCATTCAAACCCTGGATCATCGAAAGTAGTACAGGTAAGAATTATTTCGGTTCACATTCCCTCTAATACATTATTAGATGATTGACTATTGGAAACAATTGAGAAGATGGTGCTGTTGTGCATGAGAAAGTACATGAGGACAATTTCATGTATCTGCTAATCTCTGGTGACTGAGATTTCATTCTGGCAAGTATTTTCACATGCTCCTTTCATTCTGTCATCCTTTTTGTACCGAGGACCCTGGCTAAGAACACTCAGCTGGAACATTCAGTCCACTTCCTTGCTGCTGCAAGGAAGAAAATGTACCTGGTAAAAATATAGATTTTCATTGATTATCAGAGCTCAAAGGGATCTTGGAGAATAAAGTATAGAATATTAAAGCTGGAAAATATCTCAGAATGGAATGCTACAGCCGAGATGTACCTTACTGTAGAACAAAGGCTGTCACAGCTGGAAGGGACCTTAGAACCCAGAATGTCAGAGCTGGAAGGGACCTGGAGACCCAAAATGTCAGAGCTGGAAGGGATCTGGAGATCCAGAATGTCAGAGCTGGAAGGGACCTGGAGACCCAGAATGCTGGAAGTGTTAGGAATCTTAAACCAAAGAGCAAGGGATAACAGAGCTGGATGAGAACTTCGAACAAATAAGAGAGCCAAGCCAAAACTACCAAAGAATTTCCTCTACAGCACAGCTAGACAGACAGCAAAGAGACAGAGCATTTATATGTGCTCACTATGTACCAGGCCCAGTGCTCGGCACCGTGGGTACAAAGACAGAAAGACATATTGGCAGAAAGGCAGGCAAGCAGGAAGATAGACAGACAGAGGAAGATAGAGATAAAAATATATGCATCTACATTTACAGGGGATGTCAGAGCTGGATTCATTTCTGACTAGTGTTGTGGAAAGAACAATGAAGTACCCACTCATCTCTATACTGAAGGGTTTCAACTCTGTGATTCCTCAGTTCAGCTGTCTCTTTGCCCCTCTCTCGGCCTCATTTGGCTCTTAAATGAGTGGTCATTGCACTGCCTACCCTTGTGCCAAGTCTAGAAGGCACCACCCGTCAGAATCTTTATGTTCCTTCAAGGCTAAGCTCAGATGTAACTGCCTGAGAAGACAAAGTCTTCTCAGATCTCTCCAGTTCATAACTCTGCCTCTTCTGAAATGACATTGTATTTACCTTTCTAGTAATAATAGCTAACATTTAGATAGGTCCTACTATGTGCCAGGCACGCTTCACAATCATATCATTTGATCCTCACAATAACCCTGGGGATGTAGGTACTGTTATTTATCCCCATTTTATAGATCAAGAAACTAAGGTAAACGGAGGTTAAGTGGCACAGCCAAGGTCACAGAACTAGTAAGTGTCTGAGGCTAGATTTGAACTCAGGTCTTCCTGACTTTGGGCCCAAATGAGCCACTTAACTGACCTAATCTATCTGTGAGCACATTACATCTTCCCAATAGAAAGGAACTTCCTTAAAGGCAGAGGACTATCTCATTTTTGTCTGTCTCTTCAGAGCCTGGTGCATAGTAGACACTTGATAAATGTTTATTGAATTGTGAAACACTTTTATGTCCTACAGATTCTTCTATCTCCATAGAAATGCTAGCTTTTATCATTATTGCTAATAACTGAAGACTTATCTCAGTTCTAACATTCTGTGTCTTATCTGCTAAGGTCCCTTCCAGCTATAACATTCAATGTTCATGTTCTGAAGCAGTATTTTCTTCTAAAATGGCTTTCTTTATTTTCATGAATACCTTGTTTTGATGTCCCCTCCATTTCCAAATAGACCCCATGCCATCCTATAGCACAGGTTTTGCTAACTCAAATCCTCATTGGCATTTGTGAGCATAACCAAGATTAAAACAGAAAGACTAAATGAAGGTGGAATTTCAAAGACAAATTTGGCAACAGAACATTTCGGGGCTTGCTCTAATATTTCCAGAACCCCAAAATGTTGGGCTGCTAGTATAGACTATCCCCAAAGATAGAGGCTAGGGATGAAGGGTGGAATTTGGGAGCATAATAGAGGAAAATTAGTCTATTTTATTTTCTTTTTTTGCTTTTTGGAGGGCAATTGGGGTTAAGTAACTTGCCCAAGGTCACACAGCTAGGTTTTTGTTTGTGTGTGCATTAAATGTCTCAGGCCGGATCCAAACTCAGGTCCTTCTGACTCCAGGGCCGAAGCTCTACTCACTGCGCCACCTAGCCGCCCTAATTAGTCTATTTTCATTACTCCCACCCAGTGTATGTAACCTGTGTTGTTTTTGGTTTTTTGTTTTTTCCCCCAATTTATCAAATTATTTATTTTTAATTTTCAACAATCACTTCCATGAGTTTTAAATTTGCTCTCCCTCCCCAAGACGGCTTACAATATTGTATGGGCTCTACATATACATTCCTATTAAACTCATTTCCCCAGTCATATTGTATAGAAGAATTATAACGAATGGGAGAGACCATGAGAATGAAAAAAACAAAACAAAATAAAACAAAACAAAAAAGAAAATAATCTGCTTCGTTCTGCATTCTGACTCTATAGTTCTTTCTTTGGATGTGGCTGACATGTAACCTATATTTTTTAAACATACTTTCATAGTTAGCATTTTAGACAGAAAATCATCACCAGCACAAACACACCTGCTAACATTGCACAGAGTGACAGGTCCCTTTGTGATGGAAAACACCAGGATTATATTAAGTTCTTCAATTATGGTGTTTTTTTCCTCCCCACTGTTTGTGAACACATATGTTGAGAAACAAGTCAAAGAAATGAGAAGTTTCCTTACTGATTAGGACTTCAGAGTGGTGAGAAATAAAGAACTAAGTGTTCCCTCTGTGACAAGTCACTGATCTAGCAGCAAAAAAAAATGGTTTTCCTAAATTGCACAATTTCCATAAAGTTTTTCCAAATTTCAGGGCATTGGACTTGGAGTTGGGAAGACCTCCATTCAAAAGCCAGCTCAGAAATTACTAACTGACTGATCCTGGGCAAGTCTCTTCCTCTTTCTGGGCCTCAGTTTCCTTCCCTATAAAATGAGAAGGTTGGCCTACAGGTTCTAAGGTCCCTTTCATCTCTAAGTCTACAATCCTAAGACCTCCAAATGGCAATTTTTCTCATTCTGGTGCCTCAAGCATGGGATTAATATCATGGATCAGAGTTGAAAGTTTGGTAAAAATTCTGACCTTGTTCCAAAGAAGATTAGGCCTGATTTGACTTATTTGGGGCCTTGAGTCTATGGTTAGCCATAGGTTCATTTCCATGGCTGATAGTGAAGTACCAAATGGTCTATTTGTGCCCAACCTATAGGCACAACTATCTATCTGTCTATCTACCCATCCATCTATCTATCTGTCTATCTATCTATCTATCTATCTACCTGTTTATCCTTCTATTTATCTATCCATCTATCTGTGTGTATATATATGCATATATACATATATATGTATATGTGTGTATATGTATGTATACATATAGGTGTGTGTACATACACACATACAACACACAAACATATATAGATCCTTCTCAGCTCTTACTGCTCTGATCAGCCACAGTCGGACACACTGTACCTTAACCCCAACATAGTGACGTTATTTTGGTCCTCTTTGAGTACAAAAGACAACAACCACTAATTAAGTGCCAAGCTAGCATTAAGGCTCTAGTTCTGAGTCAGCCACTACCTCACTGGAACTTTTAGAGAGCCACTTTCTTCTCCCTGAGCCTCAATCTTTCCTTTCCTTCTCTTCTTTCTTTTTCTTCCCTTTCTTTCATTCCTTTCTTTTCTTTTTTCCTTTTCTTTCCCTTCCTTCCTTTCTTCTTTCCTCTCTCTCTTTTGCCTTCTTTCTTTCTTTCTTTCTTTCTTTCTTTCTTTTTCTTCCTTTCTTTTTTCTTTCCTTCTTTTCTTTCTTCCTTCTTTTTTCTTTCTTTCCTTCCTTGCCTTTTCTTTTCTTCTTATCATTTAAAATAATTTATTGATTTTTTTTCAAAACATGGTTGTCACTTCCCATGACTTCCTGGCATACCTACCAGAACCTTTCCTAGCAACAATGCAGTATGTCTAAGTAAAACATATCACAGATCCTGGTTTCCTCATTTGTAGGGTTGGAGAGCAACCTAACCCTACGGAGATATGGCCGATGTACAAAAACATTCTAGACTAGAAGGTCTACAAGTTGACATTTAGCTCTAATATTCTATGTTCTATTAAATTCAATCCAATAAACTTCTGTTAAGTGCTTACTATGTGAAAGGCCCTGTTGTAGATAGAACCTCAAGACAAAAAGAAAAGAGCCCCTGCACTCTAGAACCTTCCATTACACTGACATTTGGAGTGAACATCAGGAAACTCTTCTCTCATCAATAAACCTCACCTTGCTGCACTCTGTAAAAGGCACAAGAGGTAAGATGAAAGGCAAACTCAGAAGCTGAAGGCTCCTCCATAGCTGACTGTCTTTGAATTTAAAGTCATCTAGATTGTTTCTTAAAGATTGGCAAATGGGTATTAAAGCAAATCCAGATGCCCCATGGGCCAGTGAGGTTTTACCTAGTAGCCTAAAGAGGTTTTGCCCAATAGAAAACAATTCAAGAATTCTCACTGAAGGCCAAGATAACTGATATGGGTCCCTACCTTCCAATAATGTCATTGCTCTCTACTCCACTGACTCTTCCAACTGTAATATTCATCTGTAATATGGTGACCCAAAATGCTTACACCAAATTAAGAGATGCAGAGTATCCAGAATGAGGAAGGGGATGATCCTGCTGGTCTCTGACCTGGTCAGAGACTATCTGGAGTATGGGGTTCTATTCTAGGGACCACAGTGTGGGAAGGATATGGAGGACATACAGAGCCAGGTGACCAGGATGTGAAGGGCCTTGAGAGCATATCATATGAGGAAGAACCAAAGGAACTGAGTCCATTTCACCTGGGGTTGAGGAGACCTAGGGGACCCAGGGGAAAGCTGTCTTCAAGTATGTGAAGGCTTCTCTTATGAATTAGTTTTGTCTTACTCAACCACAGAAGGCAGAATTGAGTGAAAAACACAAATTAAAGAGTGATATAAAGCAAAACTTCATGACAATGACAGCAAGGAGCAGCCCGAGGAACTAGTAGCTTCCTCCCCATTTGATGTCTTCAAGTGAGAATTTTAAATGCATCCCATGTTGCCTTTTCAAATCCTCATAAGAACATTAATATCTAAAACATTAGCTCAGGGGTGGGGAATCTGCATCCTCGAGGCCACATGTGGCCTTCTAGGTCCTCAGGTGGGGCCTTTCGATTGAGTCCAAGGTTTACAGAACAAATCCTTTTCTTAAGGGGATTTGTTCTGGGAAGTTTGGGTTCAGTCAAAGGGCCTCTCTTGAGGACCTAGAGGGCCACATGTGTCCTCGAAGCCACAGGCTCCCCACCCCTGCCCTAGGTGTTTGCATATTTGAGAGCCCTTGTGTGGGAGTTTTGAGGACCAGGTTCAAGTCTCAGGTTCTTCCTCCCCCCACTGATTCTGTTAAGCTCCTTCATCTCTCTAATGCTCAGTTTCTTGCTTTGTAAAATGAAGATAACCTGTGTGCTCCTGACCTCACAGGGCTGTTGAGGAAAAGGCCTTATGACCTGTGACATGTTATAGACAGGGCAGCTATTATTGCATAGACATAGATATTAACCGGCACAGGAGAAGGATTCTGGCAATCCCAAGATCTAGCTTCCTCATTCACTTGCAAATTCCTTCTCTTACTAAGCCTCAGTTTCCTTATCTATAAAAGAAAGGTTTATATTACTGCTATCTAAGTCTCTTCCAGATGCAACATTCTATGTCCTAAAGGCAAGGGTTCTGGAAGCTTGTTTTTCAATCATATTTCAATGATTGTTTTCTCTTGCAATCTTATGTATTTTATTTAATATGTTTAAAAACATTTTTCAGAGAGCTTTCACTCTTGCCAAAGGGGTCCATGACCCCAAAAGATGAGAATAGGTGTCCGGAGGCTGCTTTCAGCTCTAAATTGGCCTCAGGTTTTCTGGCCTGTAAAAGGAGAGGGTTGGCTTCTTAGCCCCTTCCAGCGCTGAAATCCTCAGATTCTAACTCTGCCCCTTGCTAGCTGTGTAAACTTGGGCAAGGCTAGTCATTTCCCCTCTCTCGGGTGTAGTCTCGCCTTCTGTAAAACGAGGGGCCCAGATGATCTTGCAGGTTCTTCCAGTTCCAAATCCTCTGGTAATTACAAAAGCAGTCCAGTGTAATATATGAGTTTTAATGATGGAGGCCAGCTTGAAAACCTGGCTCTTGCTGAATTTGTGGGCGAAATCAAATACAGCCTAGTTGCAGGAAGAAGTATAGATCAGAAGCTTCTGAAGAGCTGCCACTAAGAGCCATCATTCACACCAACATTTTCCGATATTTGGCTCTAACACATGTACAGAAAACACTGTTCTGGTTGCTCAGCTTTACTTTGGCTAAAAAAATAAGTTACTTCAAAGGCTCTGCATTAATATCCAGCCAAGTGGAAAAGTTTAGCTTTCTTATACATTTTAGAAATGCAATTTCAATGAAATACTATAATGAATGCCTTTGCTCCTTCCAACTCCTGCGTGAAGGGTTGAGTGGCCTAGTTAGGTTGGGAGACCTGGGAGATCCAGGAGACATGAAACCAATCAGTCCCAGCTGCCTTGAGCCTCTGTAGGATGGACTGTATTCTCACCAGAGGCTGTGAAGGCGCCCTGAGAAGAACCCAACAGAGCCCCTTAATTGGCACAATATAAATACATAGGATGAGAGTAAAGATTTATTCACTCAGGGCTGGAATTCATTCCAAGTAACATTTAAACACTCCCATGTACTTTCCCACTGAAGGGAAGCAAGCTGGCAGGCAGTGAAGGAACAGATTAAAATAAGGAAACATTAGGAAACAAACATACCTGGGAGCGGGGCCTTAGGGTACAAAAATGGCGCCTGCTGTCTTTGCTTGCCCCAAGGTATGAAGTGAGAAGATGGTGATACCAAGGTAAGGGTTAAGTCACTTAGGAAATACAGAAGCTGATTATTGCACAGTAGAGGGGAAAGAGACACAAGTTTGGAGTAGGAAAAGGAGCTCAGAGACGCGACTTTTAGTACTGAATTTGCTACTAAGCAGCTGTGTGACCCTAGGGAATCATTGACTCTCTCTGGGACTTTGCTTCCTCCCTTCAAAATTTAAAGGCTTGGACTGGATCATTTATCAAGGTTTTTTCCAGCCCTAATGTTCTCGAGTCCTTTCCAAGTATAACATTATATATTCTATGTGCTAAGATTCCTTCCAGCACTGACATTCTATGTTCCGAGGTCCTTTCCAGCTCAAATATTCTGCCTTCTATGGTCCTTTTCTGTTCTGTGATTTTATATGCTGTGTTCTGAGGCCCCACAGTTTTGCTACTCTGTGTTCTAAGCTCCCTTTTTGATCTGGAATTCAGTCTAAGGTTCCTCCCAACTCTTAAATCCTATGCTCTAAGGTCCCTTTTCCCTCTTTACCTAGCTCTGACATTCTCTTCTATGTTCTGAGGTCTATTTCAGCTCTAATATGGTAGGAGTTGTGATTCTTCTCAGGCTAAGAGCAAAAGCTCCAATATAAAGGCTTTTCCCCTTAAACAAAGAAAGTAAATGAGAGAAACTCAAGCCTAATTAAACAGCCAAGAGGAAAGGACAACAGTATTAATAAACTGTACATGGATGAGAGAACTGGAGCCTCAGTAATAACTGCTGCCAAGTGTAGGATCAGGCATGCTGGGAAGAACTTTCTGAGGACTCTGAGGCTGCTGGTAGGTCGCAGCTTGGAAAAGCTCCAGGGGAAGAGTCAGAGCAGGCTGTCTAGAAATGACAAAGAAGACTAAATGTATTCAAATTCAAGGATAAACTAAAATTTCTCCCAAACAAACCTGGCTGGAGGCAAACCCCAGTCAAATGGTAGCAGTTGCCAGGGCCTGTTCAACGATAAAGCAAAGTATTCAGCCATGTGATTCTTGTAGAAGAACAAGTATGGCCAGGAGATTTAGTCAATTAACTTTCCTCAGTTCGTTAAATGGTACAAATCGATAATTTAGTCCATATGGGTAAGCAGTGGACTCCCTGAGTATAGCTGGGCCAAAGCCGAGGGACAAGGATATTCAAAAATGAGTTCCTGGCTTAGTTAACAACCCAGCCAGAGTGTGGAAAACCAATTTGTATCATTCAAGGTTTTAAGTTACTTCTAAGTGCCTTGGCTTGCCACTGGGGTTTGTTTCCAGGAGAAGGGCCCAGGCCAGGAGCAGTACAAGCAGAAGAGGATGTGGGTGAAGGGCAGCTTTGGTGGAACCCTGTTGTGTGGGGTAAAATGACTAGGAGTCTATAATCCCTAAGTCTTCAGTTCCATACCTAATGACTTAAGGGAAAGGTCTAACCTCTCATTTTACAAAAGAGGAAATTGAGGCCCAGAGTGAGGAATTTGCCCATGTATCTACTGGCTCCTTCCCCAGAGTCTGCCGGTTATGCTTCTATCTCCCCCAACTGTAAAAATTCTTCATTTTCCCTTAGTGTTTCAACTCATCTATCTTCCTAGAAATCTAGAAGGCAATATTGTAGCATAGTAGGAAAAGAACTGGATATGAAATCAGAAAATGTGGACCATTTACAAGCTGTGTGACCTTGGGCAAGCCCCTTCCCCTCCCTGGACCCCAGTTTCTTTATGTGTAAAATGAGGTCATAGATATAGCTATCCTCAGAAGTTCCTTCCAACCTAAGAGCTACAATCCTATGTGTCCTCTTAGATGAGTCACTTCCCATTCCCGGGTCTCACTTTCCTTCTTTGTAAAATGAGGGGGGTGGGCTAGAAAATCTCTAGGTTCCCTTCCAAATCTTAATCTTTGATCCTGTAAGCCTTTCTTAAAACCATACTAATAATCATAATTATTATTATGGAGGAGAAGTGAATTTCTATTCTTTTAAGTTTAGTCTTAAATACACATATCTATATATTGATCTATAACCTCTCTCTTGACCTCCAGTCCTGCATCACTAATTGTCTTCTGGACATCTCAAAATGGATGTTCCATAGGTATCCCAGAATTGAGATATCTAAAACATTCTCTTTCCCTCAAGTCTTCCTTGATTCCAGATTTCCCTCTTTCTGTCAAGGGGGCACCACAGCCTCCAAGTCCCATGGGTTTACAATCTTGGTGATGTTCTTGGCTACTCGATTATATTCTTCCCCCCTGGCCAATCCATTGCCAAATCTTTTTTCTTCTACCATCCCATTATCTCTGCTCTGTGTCTACTATTCTCCACTGACACAGATGCACCCTCATTCAGGCCTTTACCACCTCTCTCCTGTCGTTGTTCAGTCATTTTCAATAATGTCTGACTCTTTGTGACTCCATTTGGGGTTTTCTTGGCATGGATACTGGAGTGGTTTGCCATCTCCTTCTCTGGTTCATTTTACAGATGAGGAAACTGAGGCAGACAGGGTAAAGTGACTTACCCAGGGTCACACAGTTAGTAAGTGTCTCAGCTGGATTTGAATTCAGGTCTTCCTGACTCCAGGCCCACATACTGAGACCTGTTAAAGACCTTAGATTAAAAAGGCCAAGGTCTCCCATTGCAGTCAGAGCCATCTCCAGTTGTCCTGATCTATATCTATCCATTGGACCCAGATAGCTCTGCAGGAGAGAGTGAGGCTGATGACTTTGCACAATACCTCCCTCACTTAAATCCAATTCACTTGCATATCATGGTATTACCTTCCTAATATCATGGTCCTCTTCCAGAATGAAGAGGACAATCTATCCACTGTACCATCTAGTTGCCCCACCTATCTCCTGGATTATTTCAATAGCCTAACTAGTCTTCTGACTCCAATCTCTCCCCACTCCAATCCATCCTTCATATAGCTGCCAAGATAATTTTTCAAAAGTATGGGTGACTATGTCACTCCTCTGCTTGATGAGTTCCAGTGGCTCCCTATTACCTCCAGGATTAAATACCAAGCCCTCTGTTGGGCATGTAAAGCTCTTCTTAACCTACTACCTTTTCAGTCTTCTTCTACAGTACTTTATTCCTTTCCACATAAACTCCACTTAAACTGTTCCATGAGCTGCTCCTGTCATATGACACCCCATATCCTGTCTCTGTGCCTTTTCACTGGCAGTCTTCCAGGCCTGGGATGCTCTGCCCCCTCATCTCTGCCCCACCTTCTTTCTCCAAGGCTCAGCTCTAGGCCCAACTTCTGCAGGACACCTTTCCTGGTTCCCTCCAGCTGCTACTGCTCTGACATAATATTCCATTTACTCTAATTGGACCTGGTCATTTGCACACTATATCCCCCAGCTGAATGGGAGCTCCTTGAAGGAATGGATCATTTTTTGCCTTTCTTTGTATCTCTAGTGCTTAGCATGCTGCCTGGTACACAGTAAGTGCTTAATAAATGCTTGTTAACTGAGAGACTCCCTGGATACTATGAGAAACTCATTTCAGGCAGGTGAATAATATATTAAGATGTAAATGGCCAAAGGACAACTTTTCTTTTATAAATGAATATTTTTTCTAGCATACAAAGAGTTCAGCTTCTAAAACAAGGACACAATCAACCTTAACAGACTTAGCAGGAAAGATGCCAAGTGCATTCTACCTCCGACACATCCCAAAGATGTTTCTGTTTATTGTCCCCAATTTAGAATGAAGGAAAGCTATTGACAAGCTGCTGTTCTTGGAGGCACTAAATATACTTTGTCGCTCTCGTTCCTCTGGTCTGGAAAGGAAGAAATATAGCTGACACCTCCCTTAGGTCTTGTCTCCCCTGTTAGACTCTGAGCTCCTGGAGAGAAGGGATGGTTTCATTTTCTATTGGTTTCTTTCTGCCTTAGCACATTAATAAATGCACTAGCATTCAGGCATCTGAAGCCAAACTCTTCAAAAGGTTTGTCTATCCCTGCTGCTTCCATTTCCCAACATCCCATTCTCTTCTCATTCTCATTCTCATTCTGGTTCCAGACCCCACAACACAACTAAAACTTAACCAACACCAAATAAAATGAGCATTTCTGTCTTCAAAGTAGAAAGAAGAAGGATTGTACACGAAACTGCGACATTGAATTATGACCAGTTTGCTTTTCTTTTTTACATATATAATAAACTCAACATATAATTTTCAAAGCTGTTCTGTTTCTCTGTGTTTTCTCCTGATCATCTCTTTACCACTAAATCTCCTTACTGGCTTTTGCTCAATCCCCATCCTCCTTGACCTCCTTGCAGCTTTTGACATTGCTTACCACACCCTTCTCCTGGACATTCTCTCTCACTTGGCTTCCACAGAACTAATTCCTTTTGGTTCTTCTCTAGGCTGTTCCTTCTCGGGCTCCTTTGGTGGATCACTGTCTCCCACCCACTAAATGTGGGTGTCTCTCAAGGTTCTATCCTGGGTCATTTTTTCTTTCTTTCTCTCTTTTCTCTCCACTTCTCCCTTGATATTCTCATCAGCTCCCACAGGTTTAATTATCACTACATTCAGATAACCCTTAAATCTGTATCTCTTAATCCTGAACTCCAGTCTTGCCTTGCCAAACTGCCTGCTGGACAGCTCCATCTGGTATCCCTCAGGCATCCCAAACAACCCACATGCCAAAAGGATCTCATCATATTTTCCTCCAAACATCCTTAATACTACTGAGGGAACCACCCACCATGCTTCCAGTCACCCAGGTTCACAACCTAGGAGTTACAGAACTAGTTTGGGAATTGGAAAAGACTCAGTGGCCATTCAATTCTACTCACATCCAAAAAGGAATCCCCATTATAACATAGTCAACAAGTTGTCAACCAGGCTTTGCTTGAAGACCTCCAATAAAAGGAAATCTCACTTCCTGAAGCAGTCCATTCCACTTTGGGACAGCTTTAATCATTAAGAAGTTCTGGGGCGGGGGTCAGAGTCAAGATGGCAGAGTAGAAACAAGACTTCCATGCAGCTCAGGCTCCCACCTTTCCAAATTCATGTAAAAGGAGACTCTGAACAAACTTTGGAGCTACAGAACCCACAAAATGACACAAAGAAGCTAACCTCCCATTGAGAACAGCCCAGCAGCCCGGCAGGAATTGGCCAGCTCAGTGCTCTGGGAGCTGACACCAGCCCCGCATGAGCCAGAGGTTTTAGCCCCAGGGCGGGCCTGACCAGCAGCTGGCTGGAGAGACACCAGAACACCAGCAGCTGTGGCGTTTCCAGAACTATCAACACATAGATTCGAAGGGCAAAGTGAGAGGGTGGAGGTCCTGGGGTATGTGACCAGTTTGCCAGAGAGTGTGGAGGCTTCAGAGAGGGCATTCAATTAATACCTCCGGCAGCTGAGAAAACCCCAACATTTGGGAGAGAAGCTCCCCTGGCTGGTGGCAGAGTCCTACTGTGGCAACAAGCCCAAAAGTCACGTAATTGAGTGGCAACATGTCCAGGCAAAGGAAGCAAAACAAACAGAAGAATCCAACATTAGACTCCTATTTTGGGGACAAGAAGGATCAAAGCACAGAACAGAAAGAAGACAGTGAAGTTAGAACTCTTGCACCAAAAGCTTCGAAACAAAATATGAGCTGGTTACAGGCCATAGAGGACCTTAAGAAGCAAATAAGAGAAGTAGAGGAAAAATTAGAAAGAGAAATGATAAAGATGCAAGAAAAGTATGAAATGAGTCAACAGCTTGACTGAGGAAAATAACACCTTAAAAAATAGACTAACTCAAATGGCAAAAGAGGTTCAAAAAGGCAATGAGGAGAAGAATGCCTTAACAAGCCGAATTTGCCAGATGGAAAAAGAATCTCAAAAGCTCACTGAGGAGATTCATTCCTTCAGAGTTAGAATGGAGCAAATGGAAGCTAGTGACTTTATGAGAAATCAAGATACTATTAAACAGATCCAAACAAATGAAAGAATAGAAGGCAATGTGATATATCTCATGGGAAAAACCACTGACCTGGAAAATAGATCCAGGAGAGATAATTTAAAAATTATTGGACTACCTGAAAGCCATGATCAAAGAAAGAACTTAGAAATCATCCTTTAAGACATTCTCAAGGAAAATTGCCCTGATGTTTTAGAACCAGAGGGCAAAACAGAGGTTGAAAGAATCCACTGATCACCTCATGAAAAAGATCCCAAAAAGAAAACTCCTAGCAATATTATAGCCAGATTCCAAAATTCCCAGATCAAGGAGAGAATATTACAAGCAGCCAGGAAGAAACAATTTGAATATTGTGGAAACACAATCCGGATAACACAGGATCTGGCAGATTCTACAAGGGCAAAGGAGCTGGAATTAAAACCAAAAATCACCTGCCTAGCAAAACTGAGTATCATGTTTCAGGGGAAAATGTGGGCATTCAGTGGAATGAGGACTTTCAAGTATTCTTAAAGAAAAAGCCAGAGTTGAATAGAAAATTTGACATTCAGATACAAGAAGCAAGAGAAGCATGAGAAGGTAAACAGGGAAAAGAAATCATAAGGAACTTATCAAAGTTGAACTATTTACATTCCTACATGGAAAAACGATAATTGTAACTGATGAAACTTTTCTCAGTATGAAAATAGTTGAAGGGAATAGAAATACACACACACACACACACACACAGTCTATATCAGAGGGTATATGGGCATATGAATACATATATGAATGTGTGTATATATGTTGACAGGTATACATAGATAGAGGGCACAGGACTAATTTAACAGGAAGAGATGATACTTAAATGGTGAAATTAAGAGGTGAAAGAGGAATATAATGAGAGGAGATGGGGAGAGATAAAATGGGGTAAACTATCTCATATAAAAATGGCAAGGGAAAATGGTTACAATGGAGGGGAAGAACAGGAAGGCAAAAGGGAATGGGTCAACCTTATTCTCATTGAATTTGGCTCAGGGAGGGAATGACATACACACTAAATAGGGTATCTTACCCTATAGGAGAGTGGGGGGGGGAGGAGATGAGAGGGGGTATGATGGAAGGGAGGGCAGACTGGGGGGGAGGGAAGTTGGAAGTACCCACTTTTTAAAAGGGACAGGTCCAAAGTAGAGAATAGAACAAGTGGGAGGTGGGATAGGAGGGAGGGAAATATAATCAGTCTTTTACAATATATCTATTATGGTAATGTTTTGCATTAGCTACACACATACAACCTATATTGAATTGCTTATCTTCCTAGTAAGGGTGGGTGACAAAGGAGGAAGGGAATGAATCTGGAATTCAAAATTTTAAAACCAAATGTTTAAATATGTATACATATATATATATTATTATTAATACTATTTTACATGTAATTGGGAAATAAGATATACAGGCACTGGGGCATAGAGATCCACCGTGCCCTATTACAAAAGTCGAAGGGCGTATGGGGGAAGATATGGGAGAGAGCAGATTGGGGGAGGGGATATCCTGTGGGACTGACATTTTGGGGTGGCGGGTAGGGGAAAATGGGGAGAAAATTTGTAACTCAAAATCTGGCGGAAATGAATGGTGTTAACCAGAAGTTAATGAAGCATTTTGAAAAAAAAATTAAAAAATTAAAAAAATAATAATTAAATTAAATTAAATAATTAAATTAATTAAATTTAAAAAGTTAATATTAAAAATAAATAAATAACAATCAAAAAAAATTCTTCCTATATGTTTTATAGGATTATACATATAGAACCTATATCTAATTGCTTGCCATTTTACGAAGAAGGAAGGGGAGGGAGGAAGGGAGAAAAATCTGGAACTAAAATTTTTGTAAAAATGAATGCCAAAAATTGTCTTTACATATAACTGAAAAAAACACAGAGGCATGGTTTACTGTAGCATATCACTTGTGAAAGTCTATATGGTTTTCCTCTGAAACTTTAATTAAGGAAACCCTTGATGCTTGTACTAATGATTTTCATAAAACTTTTATACAGATGGGAAAGTAGGTATATAGAGGTTGGTAGTTGTTGATATTCTCTTGGTTGGCTTTCTTCTGTATTAAGGTCCAAGATTTTTTCTACAATTAAAAAATATTTGGTGTGTACAACAGCAGCTTTGGCCTTTTCCAGTATGGATACAGCATCCTTTAAAGAAAACTCAAGCTGAAAAAAGAAGTGATTCTTGGCATTAGAGAAAGATCCTTCAACTTACAAAAGAATTCATGGCAAAATTCTAACAAATAGGATTCAGTCTCCCAATGTTTTAAAGATAATTAACTATTTGACAGGAGGAGGATGAAGAAATAAAGCTGAATTGTTAGAAGTCATTGCTGAATGAAGATCAATGGGAAATTAAGATGAAGCTTCAGTGAAATTATACATTGTCAATGGAAAACAGAATTCATTTAGACACAACCTTTCAAGACTACATCTACTGCACAAAAGCAAGGTATTTCTATAATACTGGCATCTAGAAAAGACTAATAAGATTAAATAAAAATGATGGATAAAAAAGAACTTTGTGAATTGTAAAGTGCCATGCAAATTAATTGATTATTATTCTAATTATTAGGATTTAGAGCTGAAAGGGCCCTTAGAGATCAGATAGATGAGGATTTTTTTTTAACTAGGCGTCCATAAACTTGTTTTTTTTTAAAGCTATTTTGATAACTTTATTTCCCTATAATTAGTTTCCTTTGTAATCCTATGTATTTAATTTTATGTATTTAAAAATGTCATTCTGAGAACAGGCTTCCCTAGACTGATTGCTAAAGGGGTCCAAGACACAAAAAGCTTAAAAATTCCTGATCAAGACTCTATTTCCAATCTTTTCATTTTGCAGATGAGGAAACTGAGGTTCAGGAGAAGGCAAGGGACTTACCCATTATTGCTATCAATAATAATGATGTTGATGATTACTGAATTTCTTTCTTGTTTTTCAAAAGTGAGCAGTGATGATCTGAATACCACCTCTGAGGAGCACAGTGTATAGCAGAAAGTACACTGGGCTGGGAACAGGGGAGTGTTGGTATCTGTTTAACAACCAGTTCTCCAAAGAAAATTTAACCTGCACCATTAACATTTTCTCCATCACTTTCTTAAATCTAGAGTCCCAAAGTGGAAAATACTGCCCCCTCGGGGGCGTTGTAACAATCTAGGGGGAGGTAGTGGCTTTGGATGCACTTGGGGGGGCATTGAATAAAAATAAGGGTTAACCTAACCTAACTCCAAGGTGGGCACTAAATAATTTTTTTGAAAAGGGGGTGGTAGGCCAAACAAGTTTGGGAATCTCTGGTTGACAATCAACAAACCAATAAATTAAGCTTTGATCTGTATTGTTTACCAATTTCTGAGTTATGAATGCTCACACTGAAAATTTAACAATCGGTTCCCCAAGGGTTGGAGCTGGGAGTCCCAAGACCTCAATTCTAGTCCTCCCTCTGCCACTGACTTGTTACCCAAGTTATTCCCCCTCTCTGGGCCTCAAAATGTCAGAGGTGGGAAGTAACATGGAGACCTTTTAGTGATGTCCAACCTTCTCCTTTTATAGAGATACCATTTCAGAGCACTCAAAAATGAGTGGGTTCGACTAGAGTGTCTCCAAGGGCCTTCCAGCTCAGACATTCTGTGTTCTAAAATTCCTTCCTGTTCTAACTTATGTATTCTCTTCTCCTGAACTTCCCATTAAACTGGGTCCCTCTTTCCAACTCACACCCAAGTTAAAGACTCAAATTTTCTCAGTGGAATCCCATGTGCCTCCAATCAGTCAATTGCCCCAGCTATTTGCATTTTATACCTCTGCTGGAATAAGAGGTAGCTAAGTGTTTGAATGGACCATTTTTGTAGCATCTTTAGCTTCTCTAACTGCTCCTTGAAAATCCAGGCCCTATCTCTTCTTTCCTTTGCAGTCCCATTCCACAAGAGAACTACGTTGTGCCATCTGGGATTGCCCAAAGACTGATGGTAGAGATTTTACGGCTCAAAAGCACATAATGAACCTTGCTTATTAGTCTAGTAACATATTTACAATCTCTGTTTGAGTCTGCTTTGTGGACCAAAATAAACTACTTAAAAACCCAGTTTCTTTGTGTCTGGGGGCACTAACCTCCCCTTCTCAGGAGAGGCTTTGAGAACATCCAGCAAGTACAGATACTGTTTAACTAATTGCTTTCCTAGGCAGCCCATTCTTCTCAGCAACAGACTGATTGGAAGGGGTAAGTGATCTTTTGTTTGAAGGTTCATACCCACCATGTCTATCAGTGTGGGAACTTAGAACAGAGAGGATTAATAACGTTAATAAAAGATTCGACTAGTATAGTTTCATGGAGGTTAAAGAAAACACCAGGACACTGGAGAGCAACCTGTCAAATGACTGTCCGGAAACAGTGACAGTTTACCCAGTGGCCTGTGTATTGAATTGGGCGTCTGGCAGCTGGCCCCACAGACCTTTGAAATTTCATAAGTAAAGCCATGGATGCTCTCCTTTGGAAGAACGAGAGATTATTTTGACACAATTTACTGGCCTGAGAGGGAAGACCTATGGCCAATAGAGAGAAGTTGCCATGAGATAAATTTGGACTCACTATAGGAAGCCCTTCCTAATATTTAGAGGTATCTAACAGTGGAAGGGCCTGCCTTGGGAGGTGGTGAGGCCACTGTCACCAGAGCTCTTTAAGTGGAGGCAGGATGATCACCCAGTGTGGGGGATAACACTGGGGGATTCAGACCCTTCCAGTTACATATCTCTGCTCTTATATACCTCAGAGGTCCCCTTCCACCTTGAAAAATCCATGATTCTCCAGAGTTATTACCATTGATATTAAAATCTGAAGTCATATTTTTTAAAAAGAGTGACAGATGCTGTCAATTTCTAATTTGCAATCTTGTCAGTGTCAGATGACTATTGTAAGTTAAATGACAAAAAAGGTAACTTACAGCTTTAAGAGTTGAAGCTTTTGAGGCCCACTGCTTAGCAACCTGGTCTCCCCTTTTTGCAAGAGTCACGACTGAGTGTTGGGACAGATAGCATGAAGCTGAAGAGAGCAAGAATTCCAAAGTACTTGCATTTTGCTCATACAGTAAAAGCTTGACGTGGCAGCAAATGGATTTGCCTCAGAAAGAAAAACTCTCCCAAGTTCAACTCAAGCATATATATACTAGGCATAAATGAGGTCAGCCTGGGGAAGGTCATTAGCAAGGAAAAATAATAATCAAGCCTCACTGGACAGTTGCAAACCTTTCTATGGTAGCAGTCTGCTGACTGTCAACTTCGAAGGGTGCTCCTATGGGACTGAGCCCCCACGAGGTCATTTGGTTATTTCCCCCAACATATGTGTCCTCATGGAACAGATTAATGGTGTTCTGAAGGGCGTTTTTACTTGAAAATTCCCTGCTAGTTTCAAAACAAGGCAGTTTTTGAAAGTATCTTAGGCAAAGGCCTTCCTTAAGCTCATTCATTTAATCTTTATTACACAAGGGACCCCTCCCTTCACTGTTACATCAAGGCCCTAATTAAACAACATTCCTGATGGGGGTCAAGCCTTAAGTCAATGCTAAATTACATCTCAAACTAATCATAAGTGAAACAACTGTTTCTGTTACTAATAGGGATTTATCAGAAAGCAAGAAATATGTTTTCCTTTCCTTATCTGTGAGTAGCGTAGGAGTTTTGTTTATCTTTTTCTTCTTCTATTTTCCCAACAATACCTGTTAACAATTAAAAGCACAAAAATCTTCCCATCACAAGAACATTGCCTCCTCTCTCAACTAGACCATTCCTAGGTTTGCTCTTCCCCCAGTCCTGAAACAATTTCGGAGCTTGCCTTTGCCAAGAAACCTTTCTCTTTTAATCAGTCAACAGTCAAGCTCTTTTCATCAGTCAACAAGCATAGACCTAACTGGACAGTGTATGATGTGCTGCGGATCCAATGACTAAAGGGAGGCAATCCTCACCCTGAAGAAGTGGAGAGTCCATCTCTAATACTCAATAGTGCTAACAGTCAAAAGCATGGCATGGCCTCTATATCACCAATGCCATACCCATAGCAACTGCTATGAATATGCATGAGACCTGGGTTCAAGTCCCATCTTTAACACATGTTGACTGTGGGACTCTGCTCAAGGCACTTCAACTCTTAGCACTCTAGACAATTCTCTTAGATTGGCATTTACAGAGAAGGTGCCAACCATCATTGGTGGAAGGAATTTCCTTCTATCAATGAAATCACAAGTTTAGTGCCCATCCTTATCACTTGATAATCATCCCAAATCCTATTTCTTCCATGTGTTGCTAGGCAAGAATGTCTGGGACTGACTGAAGTTAAGTCCCTTACAGCATATTGTAACAGTAATTATTAATCACCTGGTAAGGCCTAGACACTGATATAGGCACTGGAAAAGCTTTAAGAGAGGACCTGGAAATATCCTCTAAGGACCAGCCTAGATAAACACAAAGAAGGGCATCACCAAAAGCATGGTCACCAAGGGATGAAGTTTCAGGGCCACAGAAAATTGCATCTGTCTTCCTTTCTAAGACTGACCCCTGTAACCATGCCCTCAGCCCTAATCCCTCCTGCACCTTTGGGCTTTCAGTGATCTCTATCTAGAGTCTTCCATCTCTTCCTCTCCAAGGCTTCCTTGCTTTCTGCCTTCCACTCTTCAAGGTTCCTCAATCTGGAAAAAACATTTACTTGACTGAGCTGCTATTCTACTTAGCATTTCCTTTCTCTCCTCTTACCAGATGAATTAGCTGCTGCCTCCACATACATGATATCTCACTGAAATCTAGCTTGTACTATTCCATTCCTCCCTGCTGATCAGTCATGGTAGAAAGGACACTTGATTAAGAACTAGAAAATTCAGGTTCTAGTTCCACCTCTACCCCCCACTAGTTATGTGACCTTAAATAAGTTACAACTTCTCTGGGCTTCCATTTATTCATCCTGAAAATGGGGGTGATAATTCTTGTCCCACCCATCTTTGCAAGACTGCTTTGAGGATGAGAAGTATTGTGTAAATTATAAAGTACTCTATTTCCTAAGGTATTTCTATCACTGAAACTGTACTCACAAGGGTCATCCATGACTCAATGGCTAGATCCAACATTTCTTATTTCAAATGTTCATTTCTTGGATTGCTGATTTTGAAAGACACATCTCTCTTGGCTTTTTAAATGTTATACTACCCTGGTTCCACTCTCACCTCTGAGACTATTCATTCTCCAACTTCCTCCTCCTCCTCTTTTCACTTAAATTTCAACAATTCAATTCAACCCATACAAAGTTAGGTAAGAAACAATCTTTGCTCTCATGGAGCTTAGTCTAGCAGAAAGATAATACACACACACAGGTAATTATAGTATAAAATAATAAGCATTGAGTGCATAAGGGAAGTGTAAAGTGCTAGGTAAAGCAAAGGCTCAGTATGTTGCCTTCTGTTCTTCACTCTGGGCACTCTCCCTTGATGATTTCCTCCACTTATATGGCCTCAAATCAATCAACAAACATTTATAAACCACCTACTATGTGTCCACCACTGTGCTGGGCAAAGATAGATAGTTCCATTTGAAATAAAGGAGACAATGAGTACATAAAAAGTGTGTACAAAAAAGGACATATATAACAAAAATAAAGAAGAAATACAACTTAATATAAAATTTAATGTAAGGAAGTTTGGGAAGGATAGCACAAGAAGGTAGTGCATGAGCTGCCTCTTAAAAGAAGAAAGGGATCCTTTGAGGTAGAAGTAAAGGAGTGGGGCATCCCCAGAAATGGGGGACAGGAGTACAGAAAGACAAGATGGCACGGCACGTGTGAGGAACAGAGAAAAGGTCAGTTTAGCTGGATCTTAGAATTTGGAAGGGGGAGTGGTATCCAATGAGGCTAGAATGATAGGTTCTGACCAAGTCGTTAAGGTCTTTAAATACTAAACAAATGAGTTTATACTTTAATGTAGAGGCATTGGGAAGCTAGTGGAGTGGACTGAGTTGGGGAGTAACATGGTCAAAAATCTGCACCTAAGGAAAACCACTTTGGCAGCAGAGTGGAGGAAAGATGGGGAGAGGGAGAGATTGGAGGCAGGGAGACTAATTAGCAGGCTGTTGCAATATGGCAGGTGAGAAGAGATGAGGGCCTGAGCTAAGGGGGTAGTTGTGTGAGTAGAGAAAAGGGGGATGAGGCAAGAGATGGTGTGGAACAACAACAAGCTTGTGACAGCAAGATCAGTGGCAGCTGATTGATTATGTGGAGTGAGGTTGAGGATCATGACTGTTCCAACTGGCAAGATGGCTGTGCCTTCAACCGTAAGAGGGAAGTTTGGAGGAGGGCAGAGGGAAAAGATCATGAGTTCAGTTTCAGACATTTGAGCTTGAGATGTCTCTGAAACATCCAATTTGAAATGGCCAATGGTCAGTTGGTGATCAGGGCAGGGCAAAAACCTCCAGGGACATAGATCTGGAGAATCATTTGCACAGAAAAGATTGGTGGCCTTATCAGACATGGAAGCTGATGAGATTACCAAGAAAGAGTGTGTGGAGGGGAAAATAAGAGGGCCCAGGAGTGAGTCTTTGGGAATAATCACTTTAGGGGGTCTGATGTGGAAAATGAGCCAACAATAGAGATGGAGAACAGTCGGACAGGTAGGAGGAGAATCCAGAGAGAGTAGAGTCCCAAAAACCCAAAGAGGAAAGTAGCCAAGGTAGTCAACAGTGTCAGAAGCAGTAGTAAAAAAGTGTGAGATCTGAGAAAACACGTCAGAATTGGCAATTCAGAAACTGTCTATGGCTTTGGAGAGAACTATTTCAGTAGAGTGATGAGGTCTGAAGCCAGAATGCAAAAGGATGAAAGAGTGAGAAGAGAGGAAGTGAAGGCAGTGGGTGTTTAGGGCTTTAAAAGCTCATCCAGGGAGTTTCCATTTTATCCCCAAAGGTCATCTCTTTGTCATGCCAGTCCTCTAGTTCCCATCTTGACCCTTCCTTAGTCCTGCATTCACAACTGTCTGCTGGGCTTGCATGTCTCATCAACACCTCAAATTCAAAGCATCTCAAAGTGAACATTCATCTTCTTCCCCAACATCAATACCCCCTCCTAACTTGGCTATTTCTGTTAGCAATAACATGATTTTGTTAGTCATTCACACTCTTCAACATCAAAGTTATCTTTGATTCCTCCCTCAGGCTTGGTATCAATCAAATCAGTTGTCAAGTGCTGTTTTATTCTGTTCTCTCTGTTACTCCTTTCCATAGTACAGAGGATTGTAGAGTCATAAGACCTGGATTCGAATCCTGTTTTGCAGATTTACTAGCTATATGGCCTTGGAAAAGTCATTTATCTTCCCATGGTCTCTTAGTTCCTCTGTAAACGGAGGAGGGGAGTTCGACTAGTTCCATGGTGTCAAATGGAAATAGAAACGGAGGCCACTAAACCAAACCACATCCCTGTGGGCTGTGTATTTGGCTCAGAAAACCATACATGCTTATAGACTTGTTTTAGTGTTACTACATCAACACAGTAAAACCAGATAGGAACCGCATTTTAATCTGGTTCGAGCCCCATTATTAGTACTGTGAGCTTCTGTTGATCACTAAGGTCCCTCCCACACCATAGGTCTGTAGACCTATGAATTGTTTGAAGTATCACTGATTTTATCAGAGGCTCATGGGGCAGAGATGTGGAAGTGATCTTGAAGGTCATCTAGAACAGCGCCTCCTTGTCATGTATCAAAGTTTTATAAGAATGTAATGGTTCTTGTTTTTATGTAGGTGTACTAGGGAAAGGCAAAGGGAAAAGAGCATGAGGTGACATCACACATATTTTTTACCTACTTCACAAAGTATCACAGAATGTCAGAGCTGGGAGGGACCTTAGAACAGGGGATGTCAGAGCTGGGGATTGGGAAGGGGAGACCAGGTCACTTAGTCCAGGGGTAGGGAACCTGCAGCCTCAAGACTTCTAGGTCCTTGGGTACAGCCTTCTGATTGAGTCCAAATTTGACAGAAGAAATCCTTTTCTTATGGGGATTTGTTCTGTGAAGTTTGTATTCAGTCAAAGGGCCACAATTGAGAACATAGAGGACCACATGTGGTCTCCAGGTCACAGGTTTCTTCCCTCTTCCCCCAATTCTAGCCCAATGTCTTCAGTTTGGAGACAAGACAATGCATGCTCAGATAGGAAAAGTTACTTTTCCAAAGTCTCATTGCTAGCTCCTGGTAGAGCCAGCACCAGAAGCCATGGCTCCTGATTCCAATGCAAGACTTTTTCCCATTCAGCCACACCACAATGCTTTCTGGATTCTTAGCAAGAGAACAGATCATTCTAGGGAATGAACAGAGAATAAATTATTTTCCTCTTTCCTCTGTCCTCTCTGGATATTTATGAGTCTCCCTCAGCCACCACCATTTTCTCCCCATTGTGATGGCTTCCTTTTGCTCATCTGTGTATGTTCCCCGATTAAAAGTACTATGCAATGTTCAAAATTAAACCCAGGACTCCAATCCAAATGTAACTAAATAGACCTCAAGGGCACCATGATGTCACTTTTTTACAAATGTTATTTCATCCATGTTGGAAGTTCCCCAAGAAGATGTGAGGGCATCTTCTTTACAATTTACACTCTTAAACAGTTACCAAGAACAGGGCTTTTTAAACTTTTCCCTCTGTCAACCCCTTCACTGCTTCTTAAACCCATATGGGGTAGCAACCCACAGTTTAAGAATCGCTGACATAGAGGATGGAGAGGTGAAGTGATTTACCCGCTGTCACCGAGACAAGACTTGAACCTAGGTCTCCCAGGTCTTCCAGGTTTCCCTGGGTCCAAGGCCCCCTTTCTTGATCCACTATATCACATGCTTCTATATACATATATTATTACTAAAAATCCTCCCCCAAGGTTCTCCTTTGGTATCCCCTTGTGGCAAGGAGGTGCCTGCATTTCGAGAGGTTATGCTAATAAATCACAATTTCTGTCAGGTTCTTCCCAGCTGGATCTCATTCTAATACAGGCTCAGTAATGGGCTATACAGCTGAAGAGACTCAGGATGCCTCAGCTGGATGCCAAGCAAACGCCCACCTCTTTCTTTCCTAACTCTGCAGTTTCAAGGATCTGCCTGCTTAGACACAAATCCCTTTCTTCCCTGCTCCTACACCCTACTTATCCCCAGCCACTTCAGCCCAACTGATCCCATGTCTTTATCCTGTTATATCACTCTTCCTTCCATTGTTAAGGAAGGGTTCCAGAGGATACAAAGTTTCCTTTCTTTTAGACTCCTCTTTCACACTCTATCTATCCACTTGTACTCATGGAAACATGCCTGCCTAGGCAAGTTATAGACAGCTAGGTAGCACTGCAGTGGATGGAGTACTAGCCCTGGAGTCAGGAGGACCTGAGTTCAAATGAGTGCTATAATTTTTTATATGTAGGTCCTTACCCTTTTCCTTTAATCTCTTTGGGTTACAGACCTAGTAGTGGTATTGCTGGATCAAAGGGTATACACAGTTTGGTTGCCCTTGGCACAGTTCCAAATTGCTCTCCAGAATGATTGGATCAGTTCACAACTCCACCAACACTATTAGTGTCTTGGTTTTCCACACCCCTCCAGCATTTCTCATGTTCCTTTTCTGTCATGTTTGCAATCTAATAAGTATGAAGTGGTACCTCAGAGTTGTTTTCATGTGAATTTCTCTAATCAATAGCTTATACAATATTTTCAAAAAACAAAGAACCACCCCAATTTCCTTGTTTTCACAGAACCCCAGAATTGAGGAGCTGGCAGGGACCTCAGCAGCCACCTAGTCTAACCCACATATGAAGAAAATGCCCAACCATAATATACCAAATAAATGATTGCCCAGGTTCTGTTTGAAGATCTCTAAGCAGTAGACACCCACTGCACTCTGACTGAAGGAGGGTCCTGACATTGAACCCAAGTATCCCCATTTCTCCTGGCTGTGCCCTTTGGGGCCTGTAGTGGCAACCACACTGGCATACCCAGGATGGCTACTAGCACAGGTTCTTAGATTTGCTTTACTAGGAAAGATAAGTGTTTAAGGGGTCAACAATTTTTAAAAATTACATTCACTAGTTCAGGGGAAAAGTCAGCACCCTGAACCTCAGAGAAAATACAAACAGAGAAATAAAGACCAACAGACAGGGCTCTGACTGCCTGAATCAACTATACACTTTACATACATCCCTGGAGGGAGAGAGCCTCTACATCTGAGCATTTGGGGAGCTCTGAACATAACACCGCTCAGAATCTTGACCAGGGAATTACAAGAGCCTTCTCATAAGCAAGCCCCCAAAGCAAAATACCAACTCAGAGTATATATACACTTCTGAGAGCCAGAAGGCACTATAGCCCTCATGACTCAGTGTCTAATTAGAAATAAACAAAATGTGTGAAAGACTTCCTATAAGCAAGCCTCCCCTAATCAAGCTCCCTTTAATGAGCTCCACATGAGGCCTGCTAATGGGAGGGAAAGATCTTCAATCCCATTAACATTACAGGACCACACACACCAAGTCTAATCCCCTTTTCACATGATACACCTTTAAATACTTGGACACAACTACAGTGTGCTTTGAATTTTCTTTTCTCCAAGTAAAATGTGCCCAATTTCTTCAACCAGTACTTATGTGACATTAACTCAAAGCCTTTCACCATCCTGGTCACCCCACTCTGGACATTTTCCAAGTGAATAATGCCATTCTTTAACTGTGACACCCACAAATAAATAACAGTACTCCAGATCAGGTCTGATGAGGGTAGAGTACTGAGGAACTATTACCCCAGATTCCTGGACATTAAGCCCTTCTTAATGCAGCCCAAGATTCCATTAGCTTTGTGGACTGACACATTACCCTGCTGACCCATACTAAGCCTGGAGTCCACTCAAAACCCCAGATCTTTTTTGGACAAACTCCCTCCCACATCTTGTACTTGTAAAGGTAAATTTTTATTGAGTTAGTTATTTATTATTAGTTAGTTATTTATTATTGTTATTATTATTATATATTATATATTATTATATATAATATATATTATATTATTATATATTATTTATTATAGTTATTATTAGTTAGTTATTTATTATTGAGTTATTTATTTAGATATTTTATTGAGTTAGAGTTTCACATAAAAGTTTGGTTTTTTTGGTAAGGCTCACCTTCATAAGATAAAGTGATTTAAAAAAAATCCTAGGATTGCCTATACACTAGCAGATTCAACTTAATGAATATTATCTTGTTTACTCGAAGACTGAATTGACAATGAGGAGGGGAGTGATTTGAATAGAGTAAGAATGATTTTAGTTACCCTAATTGAAACTGTTTTCTAGACAAAAGAACTTCTAATCAAGGAATCACTAACATAGAGTACACATATAGCTCCTTCAGATCAAGGGAGGTGATAGACCACTTCCCTGGGTAGACCATACCTGGGAATCTATGTTTAGAAATTCATGGACAAGCTTCGTGATGAAGAGACTGAGAACCATTCTAAAGAAGACTAAGAAACTTGTTACATGTTACATGCTACTACTGTATGACTGTTTCCTCCAAGTGGTGACCTGGAGAAGATTTAAAGGGGAATCTTTCATCATCTTCAAATGTTTGAAATATTCTTGTCTAAAATGTGATGGGGGCAGAGGCTAGGTGGCACAGTTAATAGAGCACCGGCCCTGGAATCAGGAGGACCTGAGTTCAAATCTGGCCTCAGACACTTAACACTTACTAGCCATGTGACCTTGGGCAAGTCACTTAACCCCAGTTGCCCTGCCTTCCCCCTCCAAAAAAAATAAATAAAAATAAAAGATGATGGGAAAATATGCTTTTGAGTTGGAAAAGGGCCTCAGGGGTCACCTAGTACAACTGATTAGTTTTAGAGATGAGGACACTGAGGCCACGGGAGATGAGGTAATAATAGCTGATAATAATCATGAGCATTTATATAGCACTTCAAGGCTTGGGGAGCACTTTACATATATTATCTCATTTGATGCTCCCAACCCTGGGAGGTTGGTACTTATCTCCATTTGACAGATGAGGAAACTGAGACAGAAGGTAAAAGAGCTAGTAAGTAACTGAAGCAGGATCTGAATTCACAACTCCTGATTCCAAGTCTCAGATTCTATCCATCCAGACTAGAGTTGAGATGACTTTCCCAGGTCACAAAGAGCTGGGATTCAAAATTAGGTTCTCCAACTTAAACTTATTCTGTAGGTATCCAGAGGGCAGGACTAGGACCAGTGAGTGGTAAAAGTTACTGGGGCTAATGTGAAAAAGCTTTGTAGCAATCAGAGCTGTGAAAAACTGAGATGGACTGCTTGAGGAGGTAGTGAGATTCACATTCGTAAATCTGTCCAAGCAGAGGGAGATGATCACGTAGGGATGTTACTGGATGAACTTTTTTCAGGATCAGAAGACTAGCATAGATGATTTCTAAGGCCACACCTACCACAAACAGCCTCTGTTCTTAGGTCCATTCCAGTCCTAACATTCTATGGTTTTAGGTCCTTTCCAGTTTAAATATTCTAGGCTGTATGTTTTCAGGTCCCATCCAACACAGACTTTCTATGATTCTAATTTAATCTCAAAGGGCTGTCCATCTGTCACAGTATTAGGGCCTATAATTTTGTTTTATGTCTCACCTTCAAATTATTGAAAAGAAAGAGCCATTATTAAAGTCTTATTAAGCACATCTTGAAAATGACTTTCTTTTTCATATGAGACTGTTCTTCATCCTATTTGCCTTGGACTAGAAATGTCAGTTTGGCCAAAACACATCTCATACCATTCAATATTGAAAAGTAGTCAAGAAACCTGGGAAGAACATAGTGTTTTCAAAACTGTTAAAGCGAATGGAAAAGATAGAAATACATCACTAGGAAAACTGCAAAAGTACAGAAAGATAGCTTTTAGGGACTTAAAAAAGTTTATTGTGCTTTATTCTTTTTCTTCATCTGATTAACATATGGAAGAGCTTTTTTAACCAAAAAAAAGGGGAAGGGGGGTCCTAAGTAATATCTGATTTTAAAGACTGATTGAAGCTGCTATAGGCCATTATCATTCCGACCTACAGTCTTGCCAATTGTACAAAACTGATGATCCTGCTAGACAGAGAAAGGCAATTATGGAATGACAAAGATTAAGAAAGATGGAAAACAATGGTGGTGTCTAATAGAAAGAATTTAGGCAAGAAATGAATTCTCTTCAATCTGTTTCTATTCTAAAGCTCCAACAAAGAAAAAGCTTCCTGGAAGACAGCTATAATTGCTTAAAGTCTGGTCATCTGTAGGGGGAGATACAAGAGGATTAATCATGCATGATTCCATCTCCCATCTCTGTGCCTTTGCACTGGCTGTGCCCCATGCCTGGAATGTCCTCCCTACTCACCTCTTCCTCAAAGAATCCCTCTCTTCCTTCAAGATGCAGTTCAGGGGGGGGCGGAGCCAAGATGGCGGAGTAGAAACAGCTCATCCAAGCCACTCTGCCCCCAGATTCCCCCCAAACTATGTAAAAGGGGACTCTGAACAACTTCTGGAGCCCCAGCACCCACAGAACAACACAGAGAAGCTAACCTCCCGCTGAGGACAGCCCAGCAGCCCTGGAGGAAGGACCAGCGCAGTGGTCTGGGAGCCGGCAGAGCAAGGCGAGCCGAGCCCAGGTCCCCACGAGCCGAGGTTTTAGTCCCAGGGCGGCAGGGCCAGCAGCCAGCTGGAGGAACCCCAGAACACCAGCAGCTGTGGAGATTCCAGAATTATCAACATAGACATGCCTAAGACAAAGTAAGAGGTTAGTGTCCTATGGACTTTGGGACCCGTATTTGGGGAATGCGTCAGCTCCCTCCCCTGGGGGCTAGAAGCCACTGAGGACAAACGCCATTTTGTAGTTTTCAGAGGCAGCTCCAGTTCCTGGCCTGCATGCTAACTGTAGGGAGATCCAGCGATCAGTCTTGGGGGGTAATCGCTCTTGCTATAACCTCCCTGGATCTGGATTGTGATCTGGGGTGGAAGTCATGGGTGGGTTTACAGCTTGCCAGAAACGGAAGTTGCCCCCCACATGTTCGGGACGAAAATTCCTCTATCTGGCCTTAAAGCCATAGTGTGGCAACAAGCCCAAAAGTCAAGCAATTAAGTGGCAACATGCCCAGGCAAAGGAAACAGAAAACTGCAACCCTAGACTCCTATTTTGGGGGCATAGAGCGGGAAAAGGACTGTGAGGTCAGAAGTCCTGCTCCAAAAGCCCAGGGGAAAACATGAGCGGGTTGCAGGCCATAGAGGACCTTAAGAAGGACTTTAAAAATCAAATAAGAGAAGTGGAGGAAAAATTGGAAAGAGAAATGAGAAGGATGCAGGAAAGGTATGAAATGAGGGTCAACAGCCTGACTGAGGAAAACAACACCTTAAAAAATAGACTAGCTCAAATGGCAAAGGAGGCCAAAAAGGGCAATGAGGAGAAGAATGCCTTAAAAAGTCGAATTTGCCAGATGAAAAAAGAATCTCAAAAGTTCACTGAGGAGATTCATTCCTTCAGAGTTAGACTGGAGCAAATGGAAGCTAATGACTTTATGAGAAATCAAGATGCTGTTAAGCAGATCCAAACAAATGAAAGATTAGAAGGCAATGTGAAATATCTCAGTGGAAAAACCACTGACCTGGAAAATAGATCCAGGAGAGACAATTTAAAAATTATTGGACTATCTGAAAGCCATGATCAAAGAAAGAACCTAGAAATCACCCTTCAAGAAATTCTCAAGGAAAACTGCCCTGATGTTTTATATCCAGAGGGGGAAATAGAGGTTGAAAGAATCCACAGATCACCTCCTGAAAAAGATCCCAAAAAGAAAACTCCTAGCAATATTATAGCCAGGTTCCAGAATCCCCAGATCAAGGAGAAAATACTCTAAGCAGCCAGGAAGAAACAATTTCAATATTGTGGAAACACAATCAGAATAGCCCAGGACCTGGCAGCTTCTACACTGAGGGATAGAAGGGCATGGAATATGATATTTCAGAGGGCAAAAGAACTGGGAATGAACCCAAGAGTCACCTACCCAGCAAAACTGAGTATTTTGTTTCAGGGGAAAATATGGGCATTCAGTGGAATAGAGGACTTTCAAGCATTCTTGAGGAAAAAACCAGAATTGAATAGAAAATTTGACATCCAGACACAAGAAGGAAGAGATGCCTGAGAAGGTAATCAGGGAAAAGAAATCAAAAGGAAATTATCAAAGTTGAACTATTTACATTCCTATATGGAAAAGTAATAACTGTGACTGATGATATCTTTCTCACTATGAAAATAATGGAAGAAGAGTGTGAATACATATGTGAATGTGTGTGTAGATGGTTACAGTTATATATGGATAGAGGGCATAGGTTGAATTTGTTGGGGAGGGAGGATACTCAAGGGATGAAATTATGAGGTGAGAGAGGAAAGTGGCAAGAGGAGATGGGGAGAGACAGGGTAGGGCAAACTATCCCATGTAGAAGAAGCAAGGGGAAGTGGTTGCAAGGGAGGGGGAGAATAGGAAGGCAAAAAAGGCAAAACCACATTCTCATTGAATTTGGTTCAGGGAGAGAATGACATACATACTAAATGGGATATCTCAACCTGCAGCAAAATAGGGGGAAGGGGGATGAGAGGAGGGATGATGGATGGGAGGGCATCCTTGGGGGGAGGGGAGGTTGGAAGTACCCACTATTGAAGAGGGACAGGATCATGTAGGGAATGGACCAGGTGGGGGGTGGGATAAGTGGGAGGGAATTATAAGCAGCCTTGTACAATATATCTACTATGATAATGTTTTGCATAGCTAGACATGTACAACATATACTGAATTACTTATCTCCCCAGAGGGAATGGGTGACAAGGGAGGAAGGAAATGGATCTGAAATTCGAGGTCTTAACATTAAATGTTTCAAATATAAAAAAAGATGTAGTTCAGGCACCATCTTCTGTGTGAATGTCTATTACTTAGATTACAACATGCATTTTGGTGGACACCCCAAAGAGCTGTGAATGACAGGCTAGGCCTGGAGTCCAATAGCTAGTAAAGAAGAGGCTAGACGGCCTTCAGGAAACTGCAAAGTTCCCTTAATAACCTAAACTTGCCATGAAAGTAAAGGGCCATGCTTTTAATTAAAACATTCTTCTTGTGGTGTAGGGCAGTGAGAAGTAGAATTCAATAGTCTACAGAGAATTAAAAATCAGTATCACACAGATGGCAATGAAAATATACATAATAGTTATAAACCATACGATCAATGAGACACCTTGAAAAATACAGGCAGACCTAGGAGAGATAGCAGGTTTGGTTCCAGACCACCACAATAAAGTGAGTATCACAATAAAGCCAATCGTGATTTTTTTTATTTTCAAGTGTATATAAAACACTGTACTGTAGTCTATCAAGGGTATTATGTATTATTTAGACATAGTATTGTGTCTAAAAATGCACATACCTTAATTTAAAATATTATTTGTAATATACAAATTATAAATATATATATAATAATTTAAAAATATTTTATTGATAAAAAATGCTAACGGTCATTTGAGCCTTCAGTGAGTCACAATCCTTTTTGCTGGTGGCAGGTCTTGCCTTGATGTTGATGGCTGCTATTGGATCATGGTGGTAGTTGCTAAAGGTTGGGGCAGCTGTGGCAATTTCTTAAAATAACACAACAATGGGGCGGGTAGGTGGCGAAGTGAGTAGAGTGCCGGCCCTGGAGTCAGAAGGACCTGAGTTTGGATCCGGCCTCAGACACTTAACCCACACAAACAAAAACCTAGCCGTGTGACCTTGGGCAAGTTACTTAACCCCAATTGCTCTAAAAGGGGTGGCTAGGTGGCACAGTGAGTAAGAGCGCCGGCCTCAGAGTTGGGATGACCCGAGATCAAATCCGGCCTCAGAAAATGAGCACCCACACATAAATAATGACTAGCCGTGTAACCTTGAGCAAGTTACTTAACCCCAATTGCATAAAAAAAAAAAAAATAACACAGCAATGAAATTTGCCATGTAAATTGATTCCTCCTTTCACTTAACCACTTAGAAGCCCAATTGGCCCAATTTCAATATCATTGTGTCTCAGGGAATAGGGAATTCCAAGGAAAGGGAGAGATATGGAAGAACAGTTGGGTGGTGGAGCAGTCAGAACACACAACATTTATCAATTATGTTCACCATCTTATATGGGTGCCATTTGTTGTACCCCAAAACAATCACAAGAGTAACTTCAAAGATCACTGATCACAGACCATCACAACAGATTTGAAATATTGTGAGAATTACCAAGATGTGGCAAAGAGACACGATGTGAGCTCATGATGTTGGAAAAATGGTGCCAATACACTTGCTCGATGCTGGGTTGCCACAAACCTTCAATTTGTAAAAAATGCATTATCTGTGGAGCACAATAAAGCAAAGTGTCATAAAACAAGGTGTACTTGTATGTATTCATTGTGTAGTGAGGGTAAGAAATGATAGCTGAATAGCCAGAGTGCTCTGTTGGTACCTCCACAACAACAGGAGAAAGGGAGGAAGGATTTCAGCACATTGGATGGAACCCCTGCATGGCAAATTTTGGGGAAGGCATGTACAAGAGCCCATGGATAAACAGGATGGGAAGGCATGGGTGAGTTTCAAACTATATCACTTGGAGGAAATTTCCAAATAGATGAGTTCACAGATCCTTCACAAAATTGCCAAAGTGATTTTTCTTAGGTCTAGAGCTGACTGGGTCACTCCCCATACTCAGTCACATCTAGTGGCACCCTATTGCTCCAAGAATCAGACATCAACTCTACTTAGGTTTTTTTTTTCTTTTTGGAGGAGGGAAGGCAGGGCAATTGGGGTTAAGTGACTTGCCCAAGGTTACACAGCTAGTAAGTGTTAAGTATCTGAGGCCAGATTTGAACTCAGGTCCTCCTGACTCCAGGGCCAGTGTCACTTGCACCACCTAGCCACCCCAACTCTTTTTAGGTTTTAAAGCCCCTTCCAATCTTGACACAGCTTCCCTTGCCATACTCAACTCCCTACCCATATTCCAATTGAAATGGCCTTTTCCCTGTACCTCGTGCATGACTCTATCTCCCATCTCTGTGTCTTTGCACTGGCTGTCCCCCATGCCTGGAATACCCTCCCTCCTCACCTCTACCTCAGAGAATACCTCTCTTCCTTCAAGATGCAGTTCAGGCACCATCTTCTGCCTGAAGCCTTATTACCCCAATGATGAATGCCATCCCTCTCTAACTACCTCGTAGTTAACTATTTATTATTTAGTTTTATTTACTATTTTCATCTCTATTCTGCATATGCTTATGTATGTACTTGTTTTTTCCATTAGAATATAAGCTCCTTGAAAAAAGGGATTATTTTATTTATTGTCTCGGTCTCCCCATCACATATTGCAATGCTTTTGTACACAGCAGGTAGCTAATAAATACTTGATTGATTGATCCATTTGAGACTTTTAGAACTAACAGCACCTGGTATTTATAAATGGTTTTTACAGTGTAATAACAAGAGCTCACATCTTTATAGTGCTTCAATATTTACCAGTGAGGTTGAGAAGAGAAATGACTTACCTAAGGTAACACAGCTAGTAACAGAGTCAGAATTCAAGCTCACAAGATGATGCTACTTCTCCTTCTCCCCAAACGTGTGATGGAGACAGGCTAGCTATGGACAACCTCAATTTTACAGATAAGGAAACTGAGGATAAGGGTGGTCAATTGACTTTCCCAAAATAGGAAGTGGCAAAGCCAGGCCTCAGGTCCAGGTCTTCTCACTCCCAGTCCAGGGCTATTTTGACAACATCAAAATACATCTCTTCTACTACTGTGATGAATGACAACTGTACAATATATAATAATACTTAACAAAAATGTCTTTATGAGACCACCCTATAGTTTGCCCTCAATCTCAGCTGAGATATCACTATCTGAGACTGCATTATCAGTGTGCCAAGAAAATGAATATGTTTTTAAAACCTCAGTTTTGGAGAGGGTTCCAAAGAGGAGCTCTCAGGGGGAGCTAGGTGGCACAGTGAGTAGAGCATTGGCCCTGGAGTCAGGAGGACCAGAGTTCAAATCTGGCCTCAGATACTTACTAACTGTGTGACCTTGGACAAGTCACTTAAGCCCAATTGTCCTGCCCTCCCCCCTCCAAAAAGCAAAAAAATCCCAAATAAACACCAAAGAGGAGCTCTCACATGGCAGGAGTTTCCCCCCACTAAGTCGTCTGCTGATAGGTAGCCTTACCTCTGGAAATATATCTGTCCTTTCTCATTGTGTTATGGTTTGAAAAACATGGGATTTAAAGACAGAGGACTTGGGTTGGAGTCCTGGCCCTGACATTTTTAGCTGTATGAATACATGTAAATCTCAGCTTCCAAGGGTCTCAGTTTTCTTCTCTATAAAATCAGAGATAATAAGACATATACATGGTGGTTGTGAGGAAAGAGCTCTGTAAACTTGTGAGCTTATTGAACTTTTATACGTTGGTAGTGGTGGAGGGGTTAATGTAGCTCAAACTATGAGCTTTACCATGCAGGGTTGCCCAAGACGGCCAGGTCAGAGTGGAGAGTTCTGACAAGTGGTGATCTGCAGAAGGCAATGGCAAACCTACTCCAGCATCCTTGCCAAGAAAACCCCATGGACAATATTAAAATGCTAAAAGAGATGAGACCAGAGGATGAGTCCCTCAGGTAGGAAGGTGTCCAACATGCTCCTGAGGAAGAATGTTGAACAACTATGAGTATCGCCAGTACTAGTGAAGTGGCTGGGTCAAGACTGAAAGGAAGTTCAGCTGTGGATGTGTCTGTGACCAAAGAAAGTCCAATGCTGTAAAGACCAATGTTGCCTAGGAACCTGGAAGGTGAGGTCTATGAATCAAGGTGATCTGGATGTGAGCAGACAGGAGATGGAAAGGTTAAACATCAACATCTTGGGCATCAGTGACCTTGAATAGATGGGAATAGGTGAATTTAATTCAGGCGATCATTATATATAATAATGTGGGAAAGAATCCCTCAGAAGAAATGGAGTGGCCCTCATTGTCAATAACAGGGTGAGAAAAGCAGTACCAGGGGGGTGGCTAGGGAGCACAGTGAATAGAGGACCGGCCCTGGAGTCAGGAGGACCTGAGTTCAAATCCGGCTTCAGACACCTTACACAAAAAACTAACTGTGTGACCTTGGGCAAGTCACTTAAACCCAATTGCCCTCCAAAAAAAAAAAGGGACAGAAAAGAAAAGAAAAGCAGTACCAGGGTAGAATCTCAAAAATGACAGAACAAGATCTGTTTGAATCCAGGGTAAACTATTCAACATCATAGTAATACAAGTAATACATAGCAATACAAGCTTGAACCACTGATGCCAAAGAAGCCAAAGTTGATCAGTTCTATGAAGACCTACAACATCTTCTAGAATAACACCAAAAAAGACACCACATTTATCATAGAGGATTGGAGTGTTAAACTGGGAAATCGAAAGATAATTGAAATAAAAGGCAAGTGTGACCTTGGAGTACATCATGAAACAGGGCAGAGACTAATAAAGCTTTGTAAAGATAAGTACAGTAGGCTCACTATTTTGGGATGAGGAGTAGGGGAAAGATGGGGAGAAAAATTTGTAACTCAAAATCAAGTAGAAATGAATGTTGAAAACTAAAAATAAATAAATAAATTGAAAAAATAAAAAAAAAGAATTACTACAAAAAAAGATAACTAGCTGGTCATAGCAAACACTAATTTTCAACAACCCCAAAGGTGGAGAAACTCTATAAGATCAGAAGCTGACTATGGCTCAGATTATGAGCTCCTTATTGCAAAATTCAGACTTAAATTGAAGAAAGTAAAGAAACTCATCAGACCATATAGGTATGGCCTAAATTACATCCCTTATGAATATGATGTAGAGGTGATAAATAGATGTAAGGGATCAGATAGAGTGCCTGAAGAATCATGAATAGAGGTTTGCAATATTGTATGGGAGGCAGCAACAAAAACATGCCAAAGGAAAAAGAGCAAGAAAGCAAAATGGCTTCTGATGAGGCCTTATGAATAGCAGAGTAAAGAAGGAAAGGGAAAGGGAGAGGAAAAAGGGAAAGATATACCCAACCTTATGATGAATTCCAGAGAATAGCAAGGAGATATAAGAAGGTTTTCTTAAATGGGCAATGCAAAGAAATAGAAAAAAACAACAAAATGGGAAAGACAAGTGGTCTTTTCAAGAAAATCAGAGATAAGAAGGGACCAGGTAGAAATAGGCATGGTAAAAGACAAAAATATGAGGAAGTTAACTTAAAGCAGAAGAGATTAAGAAGAGGTGGCAAGAATACAAAATAGAACTGAAGAAAAAAAATCTTAACATCACTGATAATGGTGATAGTGTGGATACTGATCTAGAGTCAGACATCCTGGAGAATGAAGTCAAGTGGGCCTCAGGCAGAATTGCTAACAATAAGATTAGTGGCAGTGATGGAATTTCAGCTGAGCTACTTAAAATCCTTAAAGACGTTGCTGTTAAAGTGCTGCACTCAATATGCCAGCAAATTTGGAAAACTCAACAGTGGCCAGTGGATTAGAAAGGGTCAGTTTATGTCACACTCCTAAAGAAGGACAATGCCAAAGAATAAATGTTCAAATTACTGAACAACTGCACTCCTTTCATAGATCAGCAAGGTTATGCTTAAGATTCTACAAGTTAGGATGTGAACCGAGAATTACCAGAAGAGCTGGCTAGATTTGGAAGAACGAAAGGAACTAGAGACCAGACTACCAACATTCACTGTAGTTCCATCTGCTTCATTGACTACACTAAAGCCTTTGACCATGTGGATCACAACAAAATGTAGCAAGGCCTCCAAGAGATGGGAGTACCAGATCATCTCCTGAAGAACCTGTATGCCAGCCAAGAACCAAACATGATAAGAAAACAAACTCTTTCCACTGTGCCTATTTCAATTTTTCATTCCCTGAAAATGTTTTTGCTTTCAGGGCTCTATAGATCACAACTGTAGTGGGCAGTAGGGTGGAGGCACTAGATAGTAGGCACCTAAACTGCCATTCTGACAATGATGACTAAGTTGCTACAATTTCTGATGACTGGCACATGATATATTATTTCTATCTTGCAGAGAGCAAGCAAACATTTGTGAAAGGCTCCCTCTTTTCTCATTAGCTTTTCTCCACATCATCATACTTTTCCCCTTTCCTGAGTTCTTTTCCTTTATTATAGTTTACAAGAGCTGGAAGGGACCTTAGAATCATCTAGTCTATGTAGACAGGTAAGTAAATATAAAATATATAGAAAGTCCATTGCAAGTAATTTTAGGAGGTCACTAAAGATTGAGGGGAATCGAGAAGGGTCTCTTTTACGGAGGACACCTGAGCTGAGCCTGGAAGGGAACTTGGGTTTCCAAGAGGCCAATGTAACAAGGAGGAGGAACATTCCATGAATGGGTGCAGCCTGTGTAATACAAGAAGAACAAGATGGAATGTTGTGTATGAGGAACACCAAGTAGGCTATTTTGGCTGGAGTGCCAAGTGTGTGGTAGGAGATAATGTGTAATCAACCTGTGAATAGAGGTGGGAGCCAGATTGTGAAGGACTCTGAGAAAAAGAGGAAGTTCTATTTTCTCATAGAAGTAGTAGGGAGCCAATGGAGTTTCTTGAGCAGGAAAGTGACATGGTTAGATCTGTGCTTTAAGAATATCAGTCAAGGGGCGGCTAGGTGGCGCAGTGAATAGAGCGCCGGCCCTGGAGTCAGAAGGACCTGAGTTCAGAGCCGGTCTCCGACACTTAATCCACACAAACAAAAAAACCTAGCCGTGTAACCTTGGGCAAGTTACTTAACCCCAATTGCCCTAAAGGGGCAGCTAGGTGGCGCAGTGAGTAAGAGTGCCGGCCTCGGAGTTGGGATGACCCGAGATCAAATCCGGCCTCAGAAAATGAGCACCCACACATAAATCAAATGACTAGCCATGTAACCTTGAGCAAGTTACTTAACCCCAATTGCTTAAAAAAAAAAAAAAAAAAGAATATCAGTCAAGGTGGGAGTTCAGTTAGGGATGAACTGGAAAAGGGGAAGGCTAAATTCTAGGTGACAATTTAGGAGGTGAGAAGTGGTGAGGACCTGAACAAGGGTGCCACCTGGGGAAGTAGATACTGGGGGAGTAGATAGACACCGGCCTTGGCAAAGAGAAGGTCCATCTCATTCTCTGACTGGCACAAATGAGGAAAAGAATGAGGGATGAGTATGAGGGGATTTGAGATGAGGATTGGAGAGAAAAGGGTGCTAGTCCCTGGCGGATGATCTGTTTTTTTCAATAAAGTCTCAGGTGAGTTGTTCTTTTGAGAGGGGAAGGGAGGACAGAAGAGAAGATTTGGAACAGATGGTGTGGGGAGTAAGAAAGGGTTAAAGAGGGAAGAATAAAAGGATTGCTTTGCAGCAGTGAGGGTCCAGTGGAGATCAGAAAACATCGATTTATAGTCAAACCAGTCACACAAATTGTGTAACTTCTTCTTTGCGTTTTGCAACAAGTAGGAGTAAAGAAGACAGCTGGTGGGAGTAATCCAGAGTTGGGGCTTAGAAAGGAATGAGGGGGGGGGGCGGCTAGGTGGCGCAGTGAGTAGAGCGCTGGCCCTGGAGTCAGAAGGACCTGAGTTCGTATCTGGTCTCAGACACTTAACCCACAGAAACAAAAACCTAGCCATGTGACCTTGGGCAAGTTACTTAACCCCAATCGCCCTCAAAAAAAAAAAAAAAGAAAGGAATGATGGGGCAATGAGGCAAGGGATTAAGTGTCAGAGGTCAATGCAAAACTGAACATATGGTCAACATGTTGAAGGGAAGAAAGCATGAGGCCAGAGTAAGGGAGACAGCCTGGGAAATCAGGGAGGAGTGGAGTACCTGGAAGTCCAAGTGAAGTTCCGTGAAAGATAAGAAGGGGTGAGGCCCAGGGAGAGATGGAATGATAGGAGGTATGATAGAAGAATTTTATACTGAGAAGATGGGATGTTTTGGGGTGATGAGATCAAGCAACGACCACCCCTGGGTGTGTCTGAGCTGGAGTGAAGGTACAACTCATGGTGGTTGAGGAGATTGATGACAGGGAAGCCAGAGTATTTGAGGGGTCATCCACTCGTTAATTTGTAAGTCCCCCAGTAAAAAGACAAGGGCCAGGAGAGAACAGAAGACAACTGTGAGGCAAATATTGAACCCCACGAGGAAGGAGGTAGGCCAGCAGGAAAAATAACTGCCACCAGGATGAAGAGAGAGTAATGGAGCTGGACATAGGAAAGGGTGCCAAGAGATGATGGTAGCTGCTGGATCTTGCAGTGGTAGAGAGGAACAAGAAACTGAACATCCTTGCCCAGCATGTTAGGGAAGGTGTGGGGCATGAGAGAAGGCTTCCCAGTACTAGAGAGGGCAGCTACAGACACAAGATCTTTTGGACAGAGCCAGGTTTCCACCACTATAAGAAGATAGAAGATGGGGGGGGAGGCGGAGCCAAGATGGCGGAGTAGAAACAGCTCGTCCAAGCCACTCTGCCCCCAGATTCCCCACAAACTATGTAAAAAAGGACTCTGAACAACTTCTGGAGCCCCAGCACCCACAGAACGACACAGAGAAGCTAACCTCCCGCTGAGGACAGCCCAGCAGCCCTGCAGGAAGGACCAGCGCAGCGGTCTGGGAGCCGGCAGCCCGCAGAGCGCAGGAGCCGAGCCGAGCCCAGGTCCTCGTGAGCCGAGGTTTTAGCCCCAGGGCGGCAGGGCCAGCAGCCAGCTGGAGGAACCCCAGAACACCAGGAGCTGTGGCGACTCCAGAATTATCAACATAGACATGCCTAGGACAAAGTAAGAGGTTAGTGTCCTATGGACTTTGGGACCTGTATTTGGGGAATGCGTCAGCTCCCTCCCCTGGGGGCTAGAAGCCGCTGAGGAGACACGCCATTTTGTAGTTTTCAGAGGCAGCTCGGGCTCCCAGCCTACAAATCGTGGGGAGATACAGCGATCAGTCTTGGGGGGTAATCGCTCTTGCTTTAACCTCCCTGGATCTGGATTGTGATCTAGGGTGGAAGTTGTGGGTGGGTTTACAGCTTGCCAGAAACGGAAGTTGCCCCCACGTTCGGGACGAAAATTCCTCTATCTGGCCTTAAAGCCATAGTGTGGCAACAAGCCCAAAAGTCAAGCAATTAAGTGGCAACATGCCAAGGCAAAGGAAACAGAAAACTGCAACCCTAGACTCCTATTTTGGGGGCATAGAGCGGGAAAAGGACTGTGAGGTCAGAAGTCCTGCTCCAAAAGCCCCAGGGGAAAACATGAGCGGGTTGCAGGCCATAGAGGACCTTAAGAAGGACTTTAAAAATCAAATAAGAGAAGTGGAGGAAAAATTGGAAAGAGAAATGAGAAGGATGCAGGAAAAGTATGAAATGAGGGTCAACAGCCTGACTGAGGAAAACAACACCTTAAAAAATAGACTGACGGGGCGGCTAGGTGGCGCAGTGAATAGAGCGCCGGCCCTGGAATCAGAAGGACCTGAGTTCGGAGCCGGCCTCCGACACCTAATCGCACAAACAAAAACCTAGCCATGTAACCTTGGGCAAGTTACTTAACCCCAATTGCCCTAAAGGGGCGGCTAGGTGGCGCAGTGAGTAAGAGCGCCGGCCTCGGAGTTTGGATGACCCGAGATCAGATCCGGCCTCAGAAAATGAGCACCCACGCATAAATCAAATGACTAGCCGTGTAACCTTGAGCAAGTTACTTAACCCCAATTGCTTTAAAAAAAAAATAGACTGACTCAAATGGCAAAGGAGGCCCAGAAGGGCAATGAGGAGAAGAATGCCTTAAAAAGTCGAATTTGCCAGATGGAAAAAGAATCTCAAAAGTTCACTGAGGAGATTCATTCCTTCAGAGTTAGACTGGAGCAAATGGAAGCTAATGACTTTATGAGAAATCAAGATGCTGTTAAGCAGATCCAAACAAATGAAAGATTAGAAGGCAATGTGAAATATCTCATGGGAAAAACCACTGACCTGGAAAATAGATCCAGGAGAGACAATTTAAAAATTATTGGACTACCTGAAAGCCATGATCAAAGAAAGAACCTAGAAATCACCCTTCAAGAAATTCTCAAGGAAAACTGCCCTGATGTTTTAGATCCAGAGGGCAAAATAGAGCTTGAAAGAATCCACCGATCACCTCCTGAAAAAGATCCCAAAAAGAAAACTCCCAGGAATATTATAGCCAGGTTCCAGAATCCCCAGATCAAGGAGAAAATACTACAAGCAGCCAGGAAGAAACAATTTCAATATTGTGGAAACACAATCAGAATAGCCCAGGACCTGGCAGCTTCTACACTGAGGGATCGAAGGGCATGGAATATGATATTCCAGAGGGCAAAAGAACTGGGAATGAACCCAAGGGTCACCTGCCCAGCAAAACTGAGTATTTTGTTTCAGGGGAAAATATGGTCATTCAGTGGAATAGAGGACTTTCAAGCATTCTTGAGGAAAAAACCAGAATTGAATAGAAAATTTGACATCCAGACACAAGAAGCAAGAGATGCCTGAGAAGGTAATCAGGGAAAAGAAATCAAAAGGAACTTATCAAAGTTGAACTATTTACATTCCTATATGGAAAAGTAATATCTGTGACTGATGATATCTTTCTCACTATGAAAATAATGGAAGAAGGGGGTGTGGTCATATGAATACATATGTGAATGTGTGTGTATATGGTTACAGTTATATATGGATAGAGGGCATAGGTTGAATTTGTTGGGAAGGGAGAATACTCAAGGGATGAAATTATGAGGTGAGAGAGGAAAGTGGCAAGAGGAGATGGGGAGAGACATGGTAGGGTAAACTATCTCATGTAGGGGAAGTGGTTGCAAAGGAGGGGGAGAATAAGGAAGGCTAAAAAGGCAAAACCACATTCACATTGAATTTGGTTCAGGGAGAAAATGACATACATACTAAATGGGATATCTCAACCTGCAGCAGGATAGGGGGAAGGGGGATGAGAGGAGGGATGATGGATGGGAGGGCATCCTTGGGGTGAGGGGAGGTTGGAAGTACCCACTATAGAAGAGGGACAGGATCATGTAGGGAATGGACCAGGTGGGGGGTGGGATGAGTGGGAGGGAATTATAAGCAGCCTTGTACAATATATCTACTATGATAATGTTTTGCATAGCTAGACATGTACAACATATACTGAATTACTTATCTCCCAAGAAGGAATGGGTGACAAGGGAGGAAGGAAATGGATCTGAAATTTGAGGTCGTAACATTAGATGTTTCAAATATATATAAATACTATTATTAATACTCTTTTGCCTATAATTGGGAGATAAGATGTGCAGGCATTGGGACACAAAGATTCATCTTCCTCTAATGGAAAAGTCGATGGGGGTATGGGAGAAGGTATGGGAGAGAGCAGATTGGAGGAATCGATATCTTGTGGGACTGCTATTCTGGGAGGTTGGGTAGGGGAATAATGGGGGGGGAATGATTGTAACTCAAAATCTGGCGGAAATGAATGATGTAAAACAGAAGTTAATAAAACATTTTTTCAAAAAAAAAAAGAAGATAGAAGATGGATGACAAGAAGAGGTCTAATACGAAAGACAAGTTTTATTAACAATAATTTGGGAGTTCCATAGGGCACAACGAAAGGGGAGATGAGAGTTGGATAGTGACATAGGAGGTGCACAGGGTTGACATAGAAAGGTCTACAGGGTGTAGGGAATGGTATCTTTCACCCAGGTTCAGGTAGGAGGCAGTAACCTAATATTTGTCATACACTGGAAAAATCACTGGTGATAGAGTCAGGAGATTGGGTTCAGATCCCACTTTGGACACTACTTGTGTGACCTTGGCTACATCACTTGACTTCTCTGGCCTTCAGTTTCCTCATATATAAAATGAGGTGGGTGGATTCCATGTCCTCTATGGTCCCTTTCAGGTGTAAATCTGTGATCCTGATTCTAGATTTGGGGAGAAATTATTAACACATCACATAAACCCTGCCAATTCCTTGGAGGTATAAGTGCTCTTGGAGCACCCCCTGGTGGACATAGAAAAGCAAAGGGGGGCAAACACTAATTAATAGACACATCCAAACACAGCAGTACTTGGAACTATTGTCCTCTCCTTCCAAGGAAGCTGAGGAGATGGGAAGTGATGCTAATGACCAGCAGAACTAGCATGGTTGAGTCAAAATTCTGTTCCCAATATCCCATCCAGCTCAGCCTAAAGGAAGCAGGGAAATGAAAGACAGGGATCACAGGACCCAGAATTGGAAGAGGTCTTAGAGATCACCTTGTCCAGGGGTTCTTAACTTTTGTGTGTAATGTATCCCTTTGGCAAGCAGTCTGGGGCTGCCTATGGACTTTTTATTAAAATAGTGTCTTTAAATAACTGAAAGAAAGGCACATCTTCAGCTAGAAGAGAGTAAAAATAAGGATGTAATTGGGTTTTTTTCCTGTCTAAATTTGGAGACCCCCTGAAATCTATCCATGGACCCCAAGTTATGAACCTCTAATCTAGGGCAAGCCATTCATTTTTACAGAAGAGGAAACTGAGACCCCAAAAGGTCAAGTAACTTATCCAAGGTCATATAGCCAATAAGTGGCTGAGTTGGAACTCAAACCCAAGGCCTTTGGCTCTCCCTGGTGCCCTCTTGCCACTCTCATGCATTGCCTTTAGGGACAGATTAAGAAAATGGGCTGAAATGGATGCAACTTCCTCTGTTGAAGCAAGAGGGAACATTGTTCCATTTTTAAAGACTCTTAGTTTTCCTTCCAGTCTTTAGCAGTCTCAACAGATAGATAGGTGCCTTAACAGCTTTGTGCCTAGTCAAACTGGGCTGCTAATGAGTTAATCAAGACACATAGTAAAGGATGCTACATTGTTTTACGATCTTCCTGTGTACCTTCTAAGGGGAAGTTTGGGTATTTATTCGCATGGTTGCCTAAAGCCCAGCTCCTAGGCTAGAGAACCAGAAAGAACACTATTAATAAACCAGAATAGACAATTAAAGTCACATACAATTTATGGGAGAACATTTGCCTCCTGTCTTAAGACTCCCTTTGAACAGATTACTTGAGTCCACTGCAGTCAGGAAGCATCACTTAAGAGCACATGTGTGCACATATAGATACCCCTTAAACCTTGTGTGCTTCAGAAATTTTGCCCAAAGGGGGCAGATTCCTTCTTAGACTTAATGAGAGATGAGTTGACCTAGTTCATCAATTCCCTAGAATGCAGGGAGGAGAATCTAGACCCCGAACAATCATGAGGGGCCCAACCCCTTATTTTGGCACTCAAAGGCCTTCACTAACTTTCTAGGGGACATCTACTGTTTTTTTGTTTTTGCTTTTTTTGGAGGGGAGAAAGTAGGGCAATTGGAGTTAAGTGACTTGCCCAAGGTCACACAGCTAGTGTGTGTGTGTGTGTGTGTGTGTGTGTGTGTGTGTGTGTGTGTGTGTGTGAAGTGTCTGAGGTCAGATCCAAACTCAGGTCCTCCTGACTCCAGGGAGGGCATTATATTCACTGTGCCGCCTAGCCACCCCCATCTCTTACTATTTCTAACATCATAGGGACATCCTCTGGTGGTGTTAAACTCTCAGCCTGCAAACCCTGAAAAGTTCTGAAGGAATCCTAGCAAAATGTCATTAGGAAATGTTTAACAAAATACATAAAAATGCAACATGGACAATGTTAATATGTGGTTACAGATGAAAAATGCACTTGGAAACTATTTAACAAAATAAAGAAAATACATTGGAATATAGATAATGTTAATTTGTGGTTTTCCCTGAGTCAATATACTGCCTGCAGGGATCCTTAGGTAAAGTTTAGTGGCCCCATTACAATTTGAGTCTGACATCACTGCTGTAGATGACCTACAGCCCTGAATTTTTACAAAAAGGAAACTGAGTCCCAGGGAGGTTAAACGACTCAGGGTCATCTAGCCAGTAAGTATCTAATGCAGAATTTGAATTTGGTCCTTCCTAGGTCACAAATAGAAACCTGGATCTAGAGCTGGAAGGACAAATGGCATCAAGTCCAATCCTTTTACAGAAGAGAATACTGAGGCCTAGAGGGGTAAAGCGACTTGCCTGAGGTGACACAGGCTGTAAATGGCAAAGTCAGAATTCTAACCCAGATTTTCCAAGTCAAAACCTAGGCCTTTTTCAATGTACCATGTCCCCCTGCCCCAACCAAGGATTCTCTGTTCTAGGTCAGTGACCTCCAAATTTTGTTGATTCTATACCCTTATCAGTCAAACAATTTTGAGTATGGACCCCCAATTATGTGCATGTTTACTTATATATGTGTATGTACTACTGTACTAATGATTATATAATTACAAACAAAACTGAAAATTTAAAATGATAAGAAAAAGATGAAACAATATTTGATTCCAGAGACAAGAGGGAGCAATTGTAGTTTATTGAGGAGAGGAGTGACATCATCAGACCTGTGCTTTAGGAAAGCAGTTGAGTGAAAGATGGCTCAAAGAGGGGAGAGATTTGAAGAAAGGGGACCAGTAAGGAGGTTATTCTAATATTTCAAGTGAGAGGCAATGAACAGATGGCTGTGTAAGCAAAGAAAAGGGGACAGAGATAAGAGCTGTTGCTGAGGTAGAAATAATAAGACTTAGCAACTGATTGGATGTGTGGGGTGAGAGAGAGTGAAGAGTTGAGGATGACAGTAAGGTTGGGAAGCTAGGTAACCAAGACAATGGTGGTGCTCTTGGCCAAAATTAGGAAGTTCAGAAGAGGGGAGGGTTTGGGGTAGGGAGTGAAAATGGAATGAGAGCAGAGATGTACATTACAACTCATGCATGCCTGTGTATCCTGTGTGACTCATTCTCTCCCATCCAAAAGGGAAAAGTGGGGAGGTGGGGCTCTTATGCAAGTAAGGGTCATCACCCCAAAGGGTTCTGTTGCAGCCACCAGGTGAGGGAGAGAGATTTTTTCCAATGGCACCTGTCCAGGTTATTATATAACTGGCCTGTTCATCCTATTGGGAGGGTGGTATGTGATCCAATGTTCCACTTTCTGATTGGTTGTTCACACACACCCCTGATGTCTGGCCATGGCCCTCATTTTACAGATGTTGGCTCTAGATAAACTGGACCACAAGAAGTCTACTGGAACACATCTTCCCATTTCTTCCTCTCGCAAGGCTCAATATCTTGTTTCTAACCATAGACCTAGACAGTTGGATTTTGTGTTTCTGTTATCTTTCTCTGGGCCTCATTTTCTTTCTTTCTTTTTTTTTTTGGAGGACAGTTGGGGTTAAGTGACTTGCCCAAAGTCACATGGCTAGTATGGTAAGTGTCTGAGGCCAGATTTAAACTCAGGTCCCCCTGACTTCAGGGCCAGTGCTCTATTCACTGCACCACCTAGCCGTCCCTGGGCCTCATTTTCCCTACTAAATTTTTAATGTCCTTAAAGGCAGGGCTAGAGTCTTATTTACCTTCATATCTTCCCTAATGCTGATCACAAAGAAAGTGCTTAATAATTGTCTAATAAGGAGTGGCTAGGTGGCGCTGGGGAATAGAGCACTTGCCCTGGAGTCAGGAGGACTTGAATTCAAATCCAGCCTCTGACACTTAACACAAAACTAGCTGTGTGACCTTGTGAAAGTCACTTAACCCCAATTTCCCTACCTTCCCCTCTCCAAAAAGCAAAAAAAACAAACCCAAAAAATAATTGCCTAATGAATAAATGAATGGACAAGCAAACCAACAAATGAACATCTCCATCCCAGCAATGGCCATGGAGAAAGTGGGGAAATGTGAAATAAGTGTTAACATGGCACTACAGAGAACCACTCCACTCTAATTAAAACATTTGTGTGTGTATGGTGTGCTTTTTAAGGTTCACATGATAGAAACCCTAAAATGGAGCTTGCAGAACAACTGACAGAAACTTTAAAGGAAAGATGCTTAATACAATACAGGCATTATAATTGTTAGAGATAAAATGCTGCTTAGTCTTAGAAGATGCAAATCATTTGCTGTTCACTTCAGGTCTGTGTATGAAAGAACTGGCAACTGGTCAAAATTATTTGGCAGAATCACAAAATTCCCAAATGGTTATTTTTAAAATAATTTTTCCCAGGTCTCCAAAGGCAGCTAAATTTATAATGTAATAGAGCAAATAAGAGGAAGAATGATAAAGGAGGTACTCCTTTTTACATATTCTACATTCCAGCCAATCTGACTATTTGCCATTCCTTATTTTACAGATGAGGAAACTGAGGCTCCCTTAAGTGGCAAAATCAGGATTCAAACCCAGGTCTCCTAAGTCCAATGGCGCAAGTATAAGACCTTGTGATGAAGGACTGTTGGGGATACAAAGATGAATAAGACGTGGCCTCTAGCCCTCAAGGACCTTACAGTCTAGATCAGAAATGTCAAATTCCCAGCCCTAAGGCCCCAGGAGGCCAGCAATACTCCTTCTTGAGGGGCAGCTAGGTGGTGCAGTGAATAGAGCGCCGGCCCTGGAGTCAGGAGGACCTGAGTTCAAATCTGGCCTCAGACTCTTAACACAAAACTAGCTGTGTGACCTTGGGCAAGTCACTTAACTCCAATTGCCCTGCCTATCCCCTTCCAAAAAAGCAAAAAAAAAAAAAAAACCCAAAACCCCTCCTTCTTGAGTGGCAGCAGAACCAAATTAAAATGTAATTGGGAAATGTTTACCAAAATATTTTTTTAAATACAATACAACATAGATAATGTTAACTTGTGGTTTTCTAAATTTTTTTCTATTTGAGTTTGCCACCACTGGTCTAGCTAGGTAAGGAACTAATTCAGAAAGATAGCTAACAGAACAACAACAATAACAAATGGCAATAAATGAACTTCATTTTAGGCAATGGGGACACAAGGAGAACAATAGAAAGAGCATTCAGTTTGGAGTCACAGGTTGAAATCCTGGCTCTGTCACTGACTATCTTTGTGACCTTGGGCAAGTCATTGTTGTGTCCTGGGTATCTATTTGCTTATCTGTGAAATACCAGGCTGAGCTAGAGAAGACCATACAAGGATCTGTTGATGGAATAAGAAACACTTAGCCTGGAGAAATAGAGTTCTGGGAAATGGAGGGTAGGAAGAAGGTTCGGGCTTGTTCTGCTGGGTCTCAGAAGGGGCAGATCTAGCAGCAATGTGAGAGGCAGATTTTGGTTCAGTGTAAATATGACAGAGGCCTAGTACTTGCACCAACTCCATTGGCTCGCTCATCTGATATGACTTCCCATATGGAGAAGCTAGGAATCCCACTCCCAGGAAAGTCATGACTTTGTGTACTGGAAGTTGGAGAGACTGGAGCATGTGAGGACATTCTGTAACTGGTTCCTGTCTGCTGATCACATGGCTAGGAGGAGCCTTTCTGAACTGGGGGCATCTTCCAAAAGGCCTGAGGCAGCTTCAGTCGCCTCTCTTAGCTTCATTTGGTGACTCTTTTGTTTGGTGAGAGACCCTGAAGGCTATAAGGGAAGACGTTTTTAAGTCTTGTCCCCTCTGAGGACTTGTAGCTTCTGCATTTGTTCCTTTCCATTTTAGGTAAAAAGAATGGAGTCTCTGAGACCTTGAGAATTTTTAAAGGCCCACAGGGCACCTTGATATATTGGCATTCTAGAATATGGATTTGTGGCCAGCCAGCACAGATGCTGGCTGAACTCCTGAGGAATGAGTAATGACCTTCTTGTCCCAGGTCAGAGGAAGCTAAGACAAAAACTCATGTGGCCTGCCATGCTGTGTCTGGACATGAATTTTGGCCTATGTAGGAGCTGACCTCAATTTTGAGCCTACTTTTTCCAGAGACTGAGGAGAAAGAGGGTAGAATGTGCCCTCAAGATGTTGGAAGGATATTTGTACATTTGTTCTTGTTATATCTTTGAAGTAGACATCCTGTTGTAAAAGCTAATCCATGTTAAGTGGTTAACTATAATTGGGGCACTAGTCAGTGACCCCTAACACTGTGTGTGTGTGTGTGTGTAACACAGCCAGTGGGGGCTCAAACTGATGGCAGGAGAGAAGAGCAACTCCACAAATCCTAAAGGGTAGAACCCAAGGGCCAGATGGTGCAGCTGGATTCTGGAAGAGTGAGCCAGGGGGTACTTATTATATGAGGAAAGGTACAGGCCTGGTGAAAGATTGTCTACAATCCATATCAGAATACCAAAGAAATCACTGATTCTTAAAATATTGAAGTATATTTTTCCTTAGTTTTAAAGGAGTCCACAAGTGGAACAAGGTACTGCTGGAGAGACAGGTTCCACTTCACTCAAGGTCTTGAACGGGAGATCAGGTAGTCACTTCTCAGTAATATTATATGAAAGGATTCCTGCACTCTGAACTCAGTTAATAAGGGTATTAGCTATACTCTATAGTCTCTTGGAGCTCTAAATAATATTATCCTAATTCATCAAAATAATTTCAAGGAACCACAGAAAGTCAGACTTGGAAGGGACCTCAGCTGGTGACCATCTAATCCATCCCACACCTGAAGTCAAATCCTTCCTTTGTTTACACCTGGCAAATGGCCATCCATTTTGCTGGTCATTCCACTTTGGTTAACTCTAATTATCAGGAAAGGGTTTTTTTTCCATTTGATCAACTTCTCATCATTGCTCTGACTTCTGCCCTCTGGGACCATTAAGAAAGTGTATAATCTCTCTTCCTTTCAAATACTTGAAGCATACAATGTTTCCATTGCTTTTTTTCTTCACCAGGACAAACACCCCCAGTTCTTTTGACTGATTATGTGGCATAAACTCAAAGTTCTTCACTATTGTGGAATCTCTTGTGTGGACACTATAGTTTCTCCCTAAAATGTGGAACCCAGAATCAAACACAACTCTTCAAGTATGGTTGATCAAGTCAAAATAAGGGGAATTATTACCTTATAGAATCATATTATTGGAGAGTTGGAAGGGACCTTATAAATCATCTTGTCCCACTCCTACTCAAAGGAAGCCTCACCATAACATATCTGACAAGTGGTCATCTGTACTTTGCCTGAAAACCTCCAAGGAGAGAAGACTCACTGCCACTTCTCAAGGCAGCCCATTCCACTTTAGGACAGTCTAACTCTAAGGACATTTTTGCAAGATATCAACAAGGCTAATCTCTTTTCTATAAATATTTATGTCTCAGAGGGAGAAGATCCCTTTAATTGTTTCCAGAGAGCCCTTGAAAGGAGCGCTCAGAGAAAACACTGAGTAATTTTAGAGGACTACGTGACTATTGTTCTATTAAATGGAGTAGGATGTTAACCTCAAACTGTATTACACTGTGACATTTTCCTTGTTCATTTACATTGTCTAGCTGTCAGAGAGATGTCCAAGGATACAGTGAGGGGGAGTTGTGTTAATTTGGATTTGTGTCTCCCTGAGCCTTTCTCTCCAGGTAACACACATCCAGTAGTTCCTTCAACTGTTCCTCATATGACATAGACTCAAGGCACTTCATCATTCTGGTTATTCTCCTCTGGTCACTTTCTAGCTTCTCAATCTCCTTCTTAAATCATGGTACCCACAACTGAACAAAGGACTCCACATGAGGTCTGGCCTACTTATTCCTGAATGCCCTATCCATCATTATAACCCAAGATAATATTCACTTTGTTGATTGTCATATCATAGCACTGACTTACATTGAGCTTACGGAACATGAAGACTCCCAGAGAGTTTTCAGACAGATTGTCAACAAGCCATGCCTTACCTATTTTGTGCCAATGAAATTGATTTTCTTTTAATCTAAGTGTAAGCCTTTACATTTATCCCTATCAAGTTTCACTTGTTTCGTTGTTGTTGAGTTGTTTCAGTTGTGTCCGATTCTCTGTGACCCTCTTTGGGGTTTTCTTGGCAGGATACTAAAGTGGTTTACCATTTCTTTCTCCAGCTCATTTTACAAACGAGGAATGGAGGCCTTAGAGATGAAAATTAAAATGATTCCAATTTATAGCAACATTTTTTGTGGTCGTAAAGAACTGGGAGTAAAATAAATGCCCGTCCGACATATCTGTGAGGAGAAAAGGGAAGACTGAACTATGGTATAGAAGGAAGATACCAAGGAGAGTCATTGACACTTCCGGCATCTCAGCGCAGAAAACTAGGGCTGATGCTACCACTTGGACCACCCTCCTCAAGGACCAAGGGAAGTTCCAAGAAAAGATTGGCTCTTTCTCAGACATCTCCTCTTGATGCCGGTCTATTCATAGACACTATTATATACGTGATCTGCTGCTTTGCTGCCTAAATATTTCCAGTAAAATGAATTCTGTCTCAACCACAAAGAGACCAGGGGTTATCTACAGATGGATATAAATGTAAGGGTAGGCAGAGAGCCCAACCTCTGATTAAGTGTTAGGAATTTTCCTAAGTGGGGACTCAGAGCAATTGTGTTGGTTCAGAACTTCTCATTTAAAATAAACTCCCTAAAACTAAAGAGGAAGAAACTAAGTGGACCTTACAGGCCATTATATTGCCCCCTTGGCTTAAAATGAATTATTGTAACAGGATCTTCCCATACCATGAAGTTATGACAGTCCTCTCCCTCCATCCCCATTCTGAAGGGGTTATTAGGGTATTTATCAGAAGGAGGAGGTCCTTTGGATTATTTTCAGAGAGTCCTTGAAAGTAATGATCAGAGATGAAACTAAATGGTTTTAGAGGAAGATTAAGTGACTATTATTCTATTAGATGGAGTAGAATTTTATCCCCAAACTTTATCATATCATATTCCTTGTTTAAGATTCCTATAACTTTTGTTCATTAAAATTATCTCTGCTAATTAGATGTCTGAGGGCACGGGGGAGGAGATACTATGTCAGTTTGGACATTTCTCCCTGTAATCTAAATAATGCTTAGATTTAGATAATAATAAATTAATTTTTAAAATGTTCCTGGCAGATATGAGCCTAAAAACCAGATTTCAGTATTAATATTTTTCTCCAACATATATGTATGTGTATATGTATATGTATACATACATGTATATATCCATATATGTATATGGATATATCTATGTATCTAACTCTTTCTCTGTATATATATGTATATATGTGTATGTGTGTATATATGTATATATGTATATGTGTGTATGTGTGTATATATATATATATATCCAACCAGTTGCCAAGTCTTATTGATTCTACCTCCAACATCTCTTGCATCTAATTCCTTCTCTCCACTCAAAATTAGTCCCCTAGCCCCTCCCCTAGTTCATGCCCTTACCACCACTAAACTTAACTATGGCAATAGCCTCTTAATTGGTCTCCCTATCTTAAGTCTTTGCTCACTCCCATTCTTCACACAGCTGCCAAAGTGATGACCCCAAAGCATAGATCGGACCACATCATTCTCCTGCTCAATAAACTCTAATGGTTTCCTCAGGCCCAAAGGATTAAATATCAACTCCTGTTTGACATTGAAAGCCTTTCACAATCAAAGCCCATTCTACATTTCCAGCTTTCTTCCATAATTCTCACCTTTGAGCACTCCATGGTCCAGAAAAAGTGGCCTTCTTACTTTCCTTTTTTTTTTTTTGGGAGGGCAATTGGGGTTAAGTAACTTGCCCAAGGTCACACGGCTAGGTTTTTGTTTTGTGTGTGCATTAAGTGTCTGAGGCCGGATCTGAACTCAGGTCCTTCTGACTCCAGGGCCGACGCTCTACTCACTGCGCTACCTAGCCGCCCCCTTACTTTCCTCATACATAGAGCATCCCTCCTCCCAGATGCATGTTTTTGCACAGGATGACCCCATGTTTGGAATGAATTAGCTCTCTGTATCTTCTGATCCTAAGATTTCTTCAAAGGTCACCTTGAGTTTTGCCCCATGTGACCTTTTGTCACCCCACTCAGATATCAGACTACTCCCCCCAAATTACTTTGGATATATTCTGTATGTACTTATTTATATGTGCAAAGGTAGTTAGCACTTAGAGCCAGAAATTCTTGAAGACCAAGAGGGTTTTGTTTTTGTCTCCACATCCCCAATCCTTAGAACAGTGCCTGGGGGATATTTAATAAAAGCTTGTTGATTGGACTGATGTAGATTGAAGGAAGCACAAGGGAGTGCTGGAGCCAACTCATACTGGCTGGAGAGAGCCAATGATTAGATTTTCAGTGTGAGCATTTACACCTGGGAAATAGGTGAATGCTACATATCAAGGCTTGATTTATTGCTTTGTTGATCATCTAGACTTAAGAAAGTGATGGAGAAAATGTGAATAATGCAAATTAAACTGAGAAGTGTGCCCTGCCCATGAGGGGGAGGAAGAACTGGTTGTTAAATATTTGCCACTACACTCTTAAGAAAAAACAAGAAAATGATATACAAAATGGGCACATGTAAATGAAAGAACAAAAGAATGAAACTGAATACTGAATAATTATAATGACCAAGAAGCTTGACCCTGGAAAAGAGTGTGAGGAAATAAATTCATCTCCCTCCCTTATTTCTTTATTTGCAGAGGGGTGTGTGTGTGTGTGTGTGTGTGTGTGTGTGTGTGTGTGTGTGTATGTGTGTTTTACATATACTGTCATGTCAGACCCAGGTGATGAAATTTTTTACCAAAATGCTTTTTCTCCCTCTTACTATTTATATTTTTTGTTACAAGGGATGCTTTGTTTTGATAGAATAGGGGATGGGAATACATAGAGAAGAAAGTAATATAAAAGCAAAAGAAATCAATAAAAATAAAAACAAAACCCAAATCTCTGAGTTTCTGCCTCACATCCATCAAATTGACAAAGAAAATAAATGATGAAAATACTGTTGGGAAGATGGTCATACTAATATACTATAGAAAGATGGCCATACTAATATACTTTTGGTAGAGCTGTGAATTGGTTCAAGTTGTTTTCCATCATTCAACAAGCATTTATTAAGCACCTGTTGTGTACCAAGTACCATGTTAGGTATTAGGGATATGTAATCAATATAATAGAACAATCCTTACTTGCAAAGAGCTTACATTCTCTCCAGGGAGACAACAATGACATCTATAAATTTATAGAGACTAAAGATAAATAAATAGAAAGTAGTTAAGTACAAGATCATCTGAGACATTTCTCCTTTTTTCCTTCTTATTTTTAAGGTATTATTGATGCATTTTGTTTTTACCTCACAGTCATTTCCAGATATCCCTCCACCTTCAAACTGACATCTACCTCAAGTCTTCTATTATAACAAAGAGAAAAAGCAGTTAAGTATAACATATCAACTGTGCTGGATAGTGTATGCAATACTCTATTCCTCTAAACCCCATCACCAAAAGAGGGAAGTGCAGATACTAAACTATTCTCTGGGCCCAAGCTTTGTCATTATAATTACGAGGCATTTGGTCTCATTTTGTTGTTCTTTTTCACTTGCATTGTTATAGTCATCATGTACATTGTTTTTCTTAGTACTCCTTGTCTTCCCCTGTTTCTCTGAATCACTCATATTCATCATTTCTTATAAAATGATTTAACCATTACCTAGATGACAGGTATCTCACTTTATTTCCAATTCTTGGCTATCACAGAGTTGCTATGAATATTTTGGTATATATGGGAACTTTTTCTCTATCTTTGACCTCCTGTTAGTCAATAAACATTTATGTTTAGCATTTACTATATGCCAGGCATATAGTTAGGCAGACCCAGAAAGATAAAAATAATCCCTGTCTTCAAGGAGCTTCCAATCTATGGAGGAGAGAAGCATGAAAATAAATCTTGACCTATCTATTCTTGAAAACTATTTGGAATTATGTGAGAAAAGTCGCCTTATATTCTTTGACCTCACAATGTCAATATTAGGTATTCATCTCAATTTGGTTAAAGGGAGACGAGTCCAAATCCAGCCTCAGACACTTATTAGCTATGTGGACCTGAGCAGGTCATTTAATCTCTCTGAGTCTCAGCATCTACCTCAGATGGTCGTTCTGAAAATAAAATGAGATAATATTTGTAAAGCACTTAATACAGTGCTTGGCCCATAGTAGGTGTTTAATAAATGCTTGTTAAAAAGGAAGGTCCTATGTATACCAAATTATCTGTATCAGCATTTTTCATATCCAACATCCTGCTACCCAAAATAAATTGTGGCATGTGAATATAATAAAATATCAATTTACTATAAAAATGGATGAATGTAAGGAATTCAGAGAAACAATGGAAGATTTATCTGAACTTACAGGATAGTAGGAACAGTAAGATAAGTGGAATCAGGAAAATAATATACATAAGAAGTACAATAATGTAAATAAAAACAATACTACTACTCTCAGGAGCCAAAATTGCAGAGTAAAGGCAGGCACTTGCCTGAGATCCCCACCAAGCCCCTCCAAATATCTTTAAAATGACTCTAAACAAATTTGATAGCAGCAGAACCCACAAAAAGAGTGAAACAATTTCCAGTCCAAGATAACATGGAAGGTCAGCAGGAAAGATCTATCATACCTAGGTGAGAGTAGAGTAGTCTGGTGCAGGCCACACCAGAATAGCCCCAGCCCTAGTAAACCAGTAGCAGGTCTTGGGAGTGACTGAATTATCAGGGGAAATGGCAGCAGCTACTTCTCTCAGCCCACAGACAGTAAGGGGGTTGAGCAACTGGTCAAGAGGAAATTACAGGGGTCTTTTTGCTAGCACTGAGGCAGGACTCTGTTGCTTTGCCTAAACCTAGATCTGGGTTACAGGTCTGGGTTGCAGTCCCAGGATGGGGAAGAACACTAGCATAGCAGAACTTTCAGCCACAGTGGAGGGGGGACCCTTCTCACAGTTCCAGGGCATAAAACAGAGCTTGTGGTTTCTCACAGACCAGAACATAGGCCAGGAGAGTAGTAAACACTTCTCCTTAGATCATACTACTTTGGAAGAACTAAAAATTTGCAGGTCCCTAGGAGTATCTCTGAAAACAGCTGCACAAAGTCCCAAGAGTTTGGGACTGTGCACCCTCATACCTGGAAGCAAAGCCCTACTTTAACAAAGAGTTAAAAGTCAAATAATAGACTGGTAAAATGAGCAAACAACGGAAAGTTATGGTGACAAGGAAGATCAAAACACATACTCAGAAAAACCCAACAAAGTCAAAACTCCTACATCCAAAGCCTCCAAGAAAAATATGAATTGGCCTCAGGCCATGGAAGAGCTCAAAAAAGATTTTGAAAATCAAGTAAGAGAGGTAGAAGAAAAATTGGGAAGAGAAATGAGAGTGATGCAAGAAAATCATTAAAAATGAGTCAATAGCCTGGTAAAGGAAACAAAAAATACTGAAGAAAATAACACCTTAAAAACAAACTAGGCCAAATGGGTTTGAGGTCCAAAAGGCCAATGAACAGAAGAATGCCTTAAAAAAGCAGAATTAGTCGAATGGAAAAGGAATTTCAAAAGCTCACTGAAGAAAATAATCCCTTAAAAAGTAGAAAGGGGCAAATGGAAGCTAATGATTTTATGAGAAATCAAGAAATAATAAAACAAAACAAAGGAATAAAAAAGACAATGTGAAATATCTCACTGGAAAAACAACTGACCTGGAAAACAGATACAGGAGAGATAATTTAAAAATTATTAGAGTACCTGAAACCCATGATCAAAAAAGAGACTAGAAATCATCTTTTGAGAAATTATCAAGGAAAACTGCCCTGGTATTCTAGAACCAGACGGTAAAATAGAAATCGAAAGAATCCACTGATCACCTCCTGAGAGAGATCCCAAAATAAGAACTGCCAGGAATATTATAGCTAAATTCCAGAGTTCCCAGGTCAAGGAGAAAATATTGCAAGCAGCCAGAAAGAAACAATTCAAGTATCATGAAGCCACAATTAGGATAACACAAGATCTAGAAGCTTCTACATTAAAGGATCAGAAGACTTGGAATATGATATTCCAGAGGACAAAAGAGCTAGGATTGCAACCAAGAATCACCTATCCAGCAAAACTGAGTATAATCCATGAGTGAAAATGTATATTCAATGAGATAGAGGACTTTCAAGCATTCTTGATGAAAAGACCAGAGCTAAATAGAAAATCGGACTTTCAAATACAAGAATCAAGAGAAGCATATAAAAAGGTAAACAGGAAGGGGCGGCTAGGTAGTGCAGTGAATAGAGCGCCGGCCCTGGAATCAGAAGGACCTGAGTTTGGAGCCGGCCTCTGACACTTAATCCACACAAACAAAAACCTAGCCATGTAACCTTAGGCAAGTTACTTAACCCCAATTGCCCTAAAGGGGCGGCTAGGTGGCGCAGTGAGTAAGAGTGCCGGCCTCGGAGTTGGGATGACCCGAGATCAGATCCGGCCTCAGAAAATGAGCACCCGCACATAAATAATGACTAGCCGTGTAACCTTGAGCAAGTTACTTAACCCCAATTGCTTAAAAAAAAAAAAAAAGGTAAACAGGAAAGGGAAATCATAAGGGACTTAATAAAGTTAAACTGTTTACATGTCTACATGAAAAGATGATACTTGTAACTCCTAAGACTTTTCTCATTGTTAGGGTAATTAGAAGGAGTATATGTAGACAGAGGGTACAGGTATAAGTTGAATATGAAGAGATGATATCTAAAACATAAAATTAAGGAGTGAGAGAGGAATGTACTGGGAGAAAGAGAAAGGGGAGGGGTAGAATGGGGTAAGTCATCTCACATGAAAGAGGTAAGAAAATCCTTTTACAGTGGAGGGGAAGAGAGGGGAGGTGAGGGGGAGTGAGAGAACTTTACTCCCTTTAGAATTGGCTCAAAGAGGGAATAATATACGCACTCAATTAGGTATACAAATCTATCTTACACTACAGTAAAACAGGAGGGAAATGAGATAAGAGAAGGGGGGTGATAGAAGGGAGGGATGACTGGGGGAGGTGGTAGTCAGAAGCAAAACACTTTTGAGGAGGAACAGGGTGAAAGGAGAGAGAAAATAGAATGAATGGGGGGATAGGATGGAGGGAAATACAGTTAGCAATAGTAAAATGAAAAAATCTGAATCAGGTTTCATTGCTTAAACATACAGAGAAACTAGTCAAATCTATAAAAATAAGAGCCATTCCCCAATAAATGATCAAAAGATATGATCAGTTTTCAAATGAAGTAATCAAAGCTATCTATAGCCATATGAAAAAAATACTCTAACTCACTATTGATTGGAGAAATACAAATTAAAACAATTCTGAGGTACTACTGCATACCTATTAGATTGGCTAATAGGTTGGACAAATGTTGGAGGGGATGTGGGAAAAAATGAGACATTACTATTGGTGGAGCTGCGAACTGATGCAACCATTCTGTACAGCAATTTGGAACTATGCCCAAAGGGTTATAAAACCATGCATACCCTTTGATATAGTAACGCCACTACTAGGTTTGTATCCCAAAAGAGATAAAAACAAAACGGTAAAGGACCTATATGTACAAAAATATTTATAGCAGCTCTTTTCTGGAGGCAAAGAATTAGAAATTGAGGGGATGCCCATCAACTGGGGAACGTCTGAACAAGTTGTAGTATGTGATTATGATGGGATATTATTTTAGTATAAGAAATAATGAGCAGGATTCTCTCAGAAAAAACCTGGAAACCTGCATGGGCTGATGAAAAGTGAAATGTACTGTGTACAAAGTCACAGCAATATTGTAAGATGATCAGTTGTGAATGACTTAGGTATTCTCAGCAATACACCGATCCAAGACAACTCTGGAGGTCTTAGGATGAAAAATACTCTCCATTCTCAGAGGAAGAACTGATGGTGTCTGAATACAGGTTGAAGCATACTTTTTAAAGTCTTTCTTTAGTTTTCTTGATTGTTTTCTTGTATATGTTTTCTTTCACAACATGACTATCACGGATATGTTTTGCATGACTACACATGTAGAACCTGTAGCATATTGCTTGCTTTCTCAATGGGAGGAGGAGAGAGTATTTGGAACTCAAAATTTTAAAAACAAATGATAAAAAATTGTTTTTACATGTAACTGGGGAAAAATAAAATACTCAATAAAAAATGTACCAAAAAGAAAACAATACTATAAAAGGCATCCAAACTCAGATTAATTGCAATAAACAACATATATTTTTTTAAAAGTCTGATGTTACATGCAAGATTAAATGCTTATGAGGTCTCTGCCTTCCCCCAAAGTAGCAGAGTGGCCAAATTTGAAAATAAGTATCACTATGATAATTTTGTAGCGTTGAGTTTAAATCATTTTGTTGTTCTTTTTATTGTTTTATTGTTGTAGTTATTGTATGTTTTGCTTTCCTGGTATTCATTTATGTGTCTTTCCATGTTTCTTTTCATTCATCATTTTTGTTGATTCTTAAAGCATAGTATATTCCATCACTTTCATGTACAAGAAATTTTTTTAGCCATTCTCCAATCGATGGGCATCTATTTTGTTTCCAATTCTTTGCTCCCACAAAAGGTGCTGCTATATATAAATATTTTGGTATAGATGTGGCCTTTCTTTTCTTTCATTGACCTGCTTAGAGTATAAAGCTAGCACTGTAATCTCTGAGTCCAAAGAATATAGACATTTTAGTCACTTTCTTCATATAATTCCAAAATGCTTTCTTGGAAGACTTGAACCAGTCAACAGCTCTGACAACATATGACTGTGACCTTCTTTTAACGACCTCTCAAAACATTGTCAGCTGATTTTAACTGGTTTTTCTTTGTTAAAGGAAAGCATTCAATTGATATATTGAGAAATGAATGTGGTATAAAAACAGAAAGAGAAGCAGCATGGGATAGAGAGCTGGCCTTGGAGCTAGGAAGGTCTGGGTTCAAGTCCTCCCTCTTACCCAGACTGGCTGTGAGACCCTGGAAAAGTCACTTAATCTCTTAGTGCTCTAGGCAGCTCTATAACATTATAACTTAGTTGAAGAGAAGGTGCCAATCTATACTGGTGGAGGGAATTTTATCACCTAGTATTTCCCTATACTAATAAAATCACAGTTTCAATCCCTAGCCTTAGAAAAAAGAAAAGGCATCAACAAAACTTTAGAGAGGGGAGCGGAGTCAAGATGGCAGAGTAGTAACAGCATTTCTTTGAAGCTTTGGCTCCCACCACTTCCAATTTATGTAAAAGGAGACTCTGAACAAACTCTGGAGCTACAGAACCCACAAAATGACACAGAGAAACTAACTTCCTGCTGAGGACAGCCCAGCAGCCCGGCAGGGAACAGCCAGCACAGTGCTCTGGGAGCTGACCCCAGCCCTGCATGAGCCAGAAGTTTTAGTCCCAGTGCAGCCTGACCAGCAGCCAGCTGGAAGGACTTCAGAACACCAGCAGCTATGGTGTTTCCAGAATTACCAACACATAGATGCCAAGGACAAAGTGAGAGGTCAGTGCAGTATGGACTTTGGGACCAGAAATTGGGAGTGTGTGGCTTTTGCCCCCAGGGCAAGAAGCCGCTGAGACACTTTAGCACAGCTGCAGCCACAGGGCAGCTTCAGCTCCTGGCCTGCTGACTATGGGGGGACCAGGTGATCAGTCTGGGGAGGTAATCACTCTTGCTTTAACCTTCTTGGATCTGGATTGCAGTCTGGGGTGGAGGTCTTGGGGTGTGTGACCAGCTTGCCAAAGCATGTGGAGGCTTCAGAGAGGGCACCCATCTAATACCTCTGGCAGCTGAGAAAACCCCAACATTTGGGACAGAAGTTCCCCTGGCTGGTGGCAGAGTCCTACTGTGGCAACAAGCCCAAAAGTCAAGTAATTAAGTGGCAACATGACTAGGCAAAGGAAACGAAATAAACAGAAAAATTCAACATTAGACTCCTATTTGGGGGGCAAAGAGGATCGAAACATGGAACAGGAGGAGGACTGAGAGGTCAGAACTCTTGCACCAAAAGCCCCAAATGAAAATACAAGCTGGTTACAGGCCATAGAGGACCTTAAGAAGCAGATAAGAGAAGTGGAGGAAAAATTGGGAAGAGAAATGAGAACAATGCAAGAAAATTATAAAATGAGAGTCAGTAGCCTCACTGAGGAAAATAACACTTTAAAAAATAGACTAGGGGGCGGCTAGGTGGCGCAGTGAGTAGAGCATCAGCCCTGGAGTCAGAAGGACCTGAGATCGGATCCGGCCTCAGACACTTAATGCACACCCAAATGAAAAAACCTAGCCATATGACCTTGGGCAAGTTACTTAACCCCAATTGCCCTCCAAAAATAGCAAAAAAAAAAAAATAGACTAACTCAAATGGCAAAAGAGGGTCAAAAAGGCAATGAGGGGAAGAATGCCTTAAAAAGCCAAATTTGCCAGATGAAAAAGAATCTCAAAAGCTCACTGAGGAGAATCATTCCTTCAGAATTAGACTAGAGCAAATGGAAGCTAGTGACTTTATAAGAAATCAAGATGTTGTTAAACAGATCCAAACAAATGAAAGAATAAAAGGCAATGTGAAATATCTCATGGGAAAAACCACTGATGTGGAAAATAGATCCTGGAGAGATAATTTAAAAATTACTGGACTACCTGAAAGCCATGATCAAAGAAAGAACCTAGAAATCATCCTTCAAGAAATTCTCAAGAAAAACTACCCTGATATTTTAGAACCAGAGGTTGTAAGAGGTTGCAAAATAGAGGTTGACAGAATCCACCAATCACTTTGTGGAAAAGATCCCCAAAAGAAAACTCCTAGGAATATTATAGCCAGGTTCCAGAATTCCCAGATCAAGGAGAAAATATTACAAGCAGCCAGGAAGAAACAATTTTAATATGGTGGAAACACAATCCGGATAACACAGGATCTGGCAGATTCTACACTGAGGGATCAAAGGGCTTGGGATATGATATTCTGGAGGACAAAGGAGCTGGAATTAAAACCAAGAATCACCTACCCAGCAAATCTGAGTATCATCTTTCAGGGGAAAATAGGGTCATTCAGTGGAATAGAGGACTTTCAAGCATTCTTGATGAAAAAACCAGAGTTGAATAGAAAATCTGACATTCAGATACAAGAAGCAAGAGATGCTTGAGAAGGTAAACAGGGAAAAGAAATCATAAGGAACTTATCAAAGTTGAACTATTTACATTCCTACATGGAAAAATGATAATTGTAACTGATGAAACTTTTCTCTGTATGAAAATAGTTGAAGAAGGGTATATGGGCATATCAACACATATGTCAATGTGTGTATATATGTTTACAGGTATACATAGATAGAGGGCACAGGTCCAATTTAATAGGAAGGGATGATACTTAAAAGGTGAAATTAAGAGGTAAAAGAGGAATATAATGAGAGGAGATGGGGAGAGACAGAATGGGGTAAACTATCTCATATAGAAGAGGCAGGGGAAAATGGTTACAATGGAGGGGAAGAACAGGAAGGCAAAAAGGCAAAACATTATTCTCATTGAATTTGGATCAGGGAGAGAATGACATACATACTAAATAGGATATCTCACCCTACAGGAGAGTAGGGGGGAAGGGGATGAGAGGGGGGATGATGGAAGGGAGGGCAGGCTGGTGGGAAGGGAAGTTGGAATCACCTGCTTTTGAAAAGGGACAGGATCAAAGTAGGGAATAGATCAAGTGGGAGGTGGGATAGGAGGGAGGGAAATATAGTCAGTCTTTTACAATATATCTACTATGGTAATGTTTTGCATAGATACACATGTACAACATATACTGAATTGCTTATCTTCCCAGTAAGGGTGGGTGACAAGAGAGGGAGGGAATGAATCTGGAATTCGAAGTTTTAAAATCAAATGTTTAAAAATATATAAATACTATTATTAATACTATTTGACATACAATTGGGAAATAAGATATATAGGCATTGGGGCACAGAGATTCACCCTGCCCTAATGCAAAAGTCGAAGGGTGTATGGGAGAAGATATGGGAGAGAGCAGATGGGATGAGGGGATATCCTGTGGGACTGCTCTTCTGGGGTGGTGGGTAGGGGAAAAATTGTAACTCAAAATCTGGCGGAAGTGAATGATGTAAACCAGAATTTAATAAAGCATTTGAAAAAAAAATTTAGAGAAAAAACAAATTATTCTGCTCATCCCACTGTTCTAGCTGGTCAGGTACATTCTGAATCCTAAATTTGTCATCGAGTACATTAGCTATCCCTTGAGTTTTATGCCACCTGCAAATTCAATAGGCATGCTGTCTATGTTTTTCCAAGTCACTGGCAAAACTCCTAACTAGCACAGGGCCAAACACAGATGCCTGGAATAGTCCAATGGAGACCTTTTCGGTTTGGTCATTCAACCAGTTCTAAATGGACCTTAATTAATCTAATTTTATCCAATCTTCTAGCACACATTCTTTTACACAAGAATAACCTGAGAAACCTTATAAAATAGATTCTTTGCTAAAATCTAGGTAAGCCATATCTAATCTAGGAATCAGAGTCCAAGAATCCTGTCAGAAAAGGATATGAAGTTAGTACAATGTACCTGCTATTGATGCAGTCAGGTTGGTTTTTTTTGTGAGTGCTAGTCATTCATTTAGTAATATGTTGTTGATTTTGCCAGGAACTGAAGTCAAGATCATTGACCTGTTTATAAACTTTATTCTTCTCCTTCTTAAATACCAGGAGAACACCTGCCCATCTCCAGTTCTGAAGTACTTCTCCTTTTCACCATGTTCTTTCAAAAGTGAATGTCAGGGGCTCAGAAATCATATCCTCTGTTTTTTTTCATGACCCAAGGTTATAATTCATCGCAGCCAGCTGACTTGAATTCATCAAGGGCAGCTAGGAGCTTGCTTGCTATCTTTTTACTGTTAGCTATGTTTCTTCTATCCATTTCAGTCTAAACAAGAGGTGAGTCTAAACATGAGGCCTTGAAGCCACATGTAGCCTTCTAGGTGCTTGGGTGGGGCCTTTTGACTGAGTCCGAGTTTTACAGAAAAAATCCTTTTATTAAAGGGATTTGTTCTGTGAAGTTTGAATTCAGTCACTCTAAACCACTCAGTTTGGCAAAGAAACAGGAAGTAAAATAGGACTTGAGCAGCTCTGCTCATTCTTTTTGGTAGTTTATCATCACTCCATCTACTTCAAGCAGCAGTTTCTCCCTTCTTTGTTCCTCTTCATTACCTCAATATGGCTTTTAAAAAACCACCTTGCAACCGTACTAAGCACTTGACAAGTATTCTCTCATTTGATCCTCACAACAACCCTGGGAGGTAGGTACTATTATGACCCCTATTTTATAGATGAGGAAACTGAGGCAGGCAGAAGTGAAGTGACTTGCCCAGGGTCCTTAGGAGGTGTCTCATGCTAGATTTGGACTCATGACTTCCTGACTCCAGGCTCAGTGCTCTACCCACTGCAATGCCACCTAGCTGTCCTAACTACTAACGATTACACTATTCTTCCAGGACCAAACCATAATTTTGTATTCCTCCTTCATGATCTATCCCTACTCCCCTTGTTTCTATCTTCTATACCTGTCTTTTTAAAATCAAAGTCATTCAGTGAGTCCCCTATGTATTCTCTTCAGTCTGTCTACAGTTTCCCCCTCTTCTTCCTCATCAGAATAATTTCTCTTTATCTCTATTTTTTTCTCTCTTGCTCCCACGACCTTAATAATAATCTCTATTCAGACGACTCTCAAATCTATATCGACGAATAAGGTATACCCTTCCCAAAAGCCATATTCCAGTCAGGGTTTCCATCACAACAAGTCTATTGATTTGCCCCCTTGAATTAGGATTTCTAGTTCACCTTTTTTGTTACCCATGCTTTGTACAAAGACATCTAAGGCCATGGATTTTATTAACATCTTCTTTCTTGGATTTTGTCTCTGATGAACTTCTAAACACCTCTGCTGCTATTCTCCTTCCAATACTATAGCTACTCTTTATGGCATCTAGCTTGATAAATGCCGAAAGGCAATTCTCCCTCCCCCTTTCTCTTCCATTCAAAGCTACTTGAGTAGATTTACAAGACTCCAGGCAAAAACATTCTTACCAGCCCTTGTGAGGTGCCCTCCATTCCTGGCCAGGAGCCTATCATTCCTATATTTTAAACCATGGTCCAGAAATTCAAGTCCCATTCTCAGACCCCATCTTCTTAACTGGCTGTTCATTTCTACCCCAAATTCTGCAATCCCAACTAATTAAAGGCAATCACCTAGAGCCAAAATCAAACAAAAATAAACAGAATACAGAAAAAAACAAGCGTTTTCAGTATGTAAAATAAGGTTACTAGGAAACTCCCTCATGTTGTTCCAACATCTAAAAATAAAGCTCCACTTTAATCTTCTGTGAGCTCAACATTATGCAATGAAATGGCTGTGAAGACTTTCTATTTATAACAGTAACACATTAGCAAGCACTTTGGCTGCTGCTTGTAACCAACTCTGTTTAACTTGGCCATAGCTTTGGGAAGAACAGATCTTCTTCCACCTTTGGCCTCTGTACCTTTGCAGAGGTGGGACCCCATGCCTCAAATGCACACCCTGTCCTCCCCCCTCACCTCTTAGAATCCTTGGCTTCCTTCAAAGCATATCTCAGGGGCCACCTCCTACACAAAACCTCTCCTAGTTCGAATGTTTGCTCTCTACCTCTTGAAATGACTGTCTAGACTTTGTCTTGCCCCAGAAGACTGTAAGCTCCATGAGGGCAGGGACAGCCTCACTCTTGCCTTTGTAGCCCCAGGGTCTAGCACAATACCTAATATAGAGCATCAGCCCTTAATAAGTATCTGGTAGGTTGAATGCTGATTTCAGCTTGCAGAAAAACTTAGGGGGGGACGCATGGCACTTCAAGTATCTGAAAGGTGGCCATATGGAAGAGGAATAACACTCATTCTACTTGGCCCCAGGGGGCAGAACTAAGAAGTAGAAACTGCAAAGAGGCAGATTGCTGTTCACTGTAAGCAGCTTTCTAAAAAATGAGAGATATCTGTAAGAAAAATGGACTGCCTTGGGGGGCAGTCTGCTCCCCTTCACTATAGGTCTCCAAACAAAGCCTGGGAATACTGTGCAGGGCTTTTTCCCCATCAGGAATAAGTTGGATTATATGAACTCCAAGATTCTTTGCAACTTGGAGATACTGTGAAGTTTTCTCATGCTACAAATGAAAAAAAATGCTGGACTTGGAGTTGAATCTTGGTTCTTATCCTAAAAACACCATTGTACCTCTTGGAAACACAATTTCCTCATCTGGAAAATGGGGATAATAATGCTTGCATTGTCTACCCTCATGGGATCTTCTGTGAGGAAAATGCTGTGTAAATCTTTGAGCACAATACTGATGGGTATTAATATCATACTATGTTCCTCTAAGTCTAAAGCTGTAGCACACGGGATCACTGGGGGTTCCAGATCAGTAGGGAGAAGAGTGTGACATTGTCTCATTTATTTCTATCATTTGGGAAATCACCTAGTGAATTCAATCATACAAAACAGCTTGCTTTCACAAAAGCTGACAATATTCTCTTGGCATTAAATTATGGCACCTGGAAAAATCCAAATGACAAGTAGCTGGAAAGGCAATGGAAAGAGCTGGGCTGGGGCATGTGATGGTTTGGTTGCCAAAATAGCATAAATCACATTATCAAGGACAAATATGTGCCCAAAAGGTCATGTACCAGTCATATAGCCAGAGTAAGGGATACAGTAGAAAATTTTATAATCTAATGGTGTCCCCATGTGAAGTCAGCCTCGATGATTGATTGATAACAAAGAGTTTCTCAGTAGCTAGAACTGAACTTAGTATAACATTGGTTGTGACAGCTGATCCAGCAAGAATACACAAATGGGCAAATAGATCAATGGTACCAATGAGGACATGAGCAATTCTATCCCCTATAACAGGCTGGACCTGTGAGCTCAATGATAGGGAACTTCCAGGTGAGCAAATTTCTTTTATGGACGAAGATTAGCCTCTTCTCTCTAAGTCACGGTCTGAGAGGTTAAGTGACTTGTCTAGGGCCTCAGTATGTGGCACAGGGGCAAGATGTGAACTCATGTCTTCCCCCCCTTCAAGGCCAGCTTTCTATCCACTATACCTCAATGAAATCAATCATATTTGTGAAATATTCAAAGACCTAGAGAACAATCTGTAGCCTGCCGTATATATCAACTCGATTCAAGATCTATGGAAAAATAATTACATAGAATGGGAAGGAGGGAAGGGAGGGTTCAAGGAGCATCTATGGAGGGAGCACCCATATTGTATCAAATAGTAGATCCACCAAATAACTAAATAATTTAGAGGATGATGGTTAAGGTTGTAGAAGGCAGGAACATAGCTCAATAAGTTCGATTGAGACACCAATTCTATTTCACTGATGCCTTCAACAAAAATTCACTGAATACTTACTGTGTGCATAGCACAGTGGGTTGGGAGTCCAGCCTGTGGCACTTCATAACTTTAAGCAATTCATTTCTCTCTCTGGGCCTCAGCTTATCAGTAAAACAAAGGGGTAAAACCAAACCTCTAAAGGTCCCTTCCTGGTGTAACAAATCAAAAGGCGGCTATAAGAGAAGATAGATACAATATCGTCCTTACTTTCTAGGAGCTGAGTTGGAAGAAAAGATACATATTTCATAAAGCAAGATAAAATATGTATTAATGTAACATAAACTACAGTTTGGTCTCATTTTGCTACCTCAGCTATTTAACAGAACAATTGTGTTTTAGAACAGAGCTCAGGCTATAAAAGCAGTTTTCTTATTTATAATCTAATGGTGTCCCCATGTGAAGTCAGCCTCGATGATTGATTGATAACAAAGAGTTTCTCAGTAGCTAGAACTGAACTTAGTATAACATTTGGTTGTGACAGCTGATCCAGCAAGAATACACAAATGGGCAATGGGCAGGGAGCTTCAGATGTGCTCTGGAGACATTGGATACATGAACTATTCCTAGATGGGCTTTATTAAGTGTCCAGAAGCGAATTATCTACAAAGTACATCTGACTGATTCTAATCAGCAAACATTTATTAAAAGCAGCTAATGGTGCTGGGATCGCAAAAATGAAAAATTACAGTCCTTGTCCCTCAAGGAACTCAGAATGACAATTTTGGAATTCAAAATTATGAAATTTATTTAAGAGTGTATTTATCAGGTACATGAGGCAATACCATGGAAAGAGTATTGGGTTTGGAGTAAGAAAACTTGGGTGCAAATCCTAATTCTGCTACTAGTAATAAACTGGCTTGTGACCTTGGGGGCAGCTAGGTGGCACCATAGTGGACAGAGCACTGGGTCTGGAGTCAGAAAGACTTGAGTTCAAATCCCATCTCAGACATTTACTTGTTATGTGATCCTGGGAAAGTCATTTCACCCTGTATGCCTCTTTAAAATGAGCTGGAGAAGAAAATAGCAAAGCACTCCAGTATCTTTGCCAAGAAAACCCCACAAGGGGTCACAAAGAGTCGAATACAACTGAAATAGCTGAATTAAGTGTGACTTTGGTTGAGTCCCTTCCCTAGGCCTCAGTTTCCTACTCTGCATAATGAGAGGAAGGGACTAACTGGACTGAGTTTCCTTCCAGCTCTAGATTTATGAGCTGATGATTCTGTATGCTCAGTACCACACCAAATTGTTTTTCTTTTTTTTAGCTTTATTTTTAATGATAAGGCTGATTAAGGTGATAGGGCAGGGTGTGGAGGTGTTGCAACTTCCTAAGAGAATCAGTAATATTCTAGCAAGAAGAACACAGGACTGGGGAGCGGTTGAGGGATCTTTTTGGTATCTCAGTTTCTTCTTTTTTTCAAGTAGAGATGACCAAGTATCTACGATGTGCTACAGCCCTGACAAAGAGGGGGTGGGGTGAAGCAGGATACAAAGGTGAAAAGTGACACCCTTCCTGCACTGGGGGGGAACTAAACCTACTGTGGGGAATCCAATATATATTTAAATAAGTATATGGTACAGTGGATGATGTGATCACAGTTAAGAAAAAAATCACCAAAGTGATCCAGGAAAGTGTGAGGAAGACAAGATTTCTGTCAGTTGGGGGAACTGTGGAAGAATTTGCAGAGGAGGCAGCTTCAGGAAGGAGTTAGCACTGTGCTGGGCCTTGGGGAAGAGGATTTCAACAGAGGTGGACATGAGGAAGGAACTCATTCCAGGAACTGAGGGAATGGCTGACCTGCATGAATGCAGACAGGAAGGAGAGGGGAGGATGAAATCAGAAAACTCACAGTCCAATTTGGCTGGAACACTGAGTACATGAGAGAGTATAATGGTAAATAAAGCCCAAATTAAAGAATTAACAGTAAATAAACAAGAGATAGAGAACATTGTGAGAAGCAGAATGAATAATTTTGATTACACTAAACTAAAAAGTGTTTGTATAAATAAAACCAATATAGCCAAGATTAGAAGGAAAGCAGAAAATTGGGGAAGAAATTTTATAGACATTTTCTTGGATAACGGTCTCATATTTTTAATATATAGAGAACTCTGTCATATTTATAAGAATATAAGTTGTTTCCAAAATTGATAAATGGTCAAAGGATAAGAATAGGCATTTTTTTGATGAAGAAATCAAAGTTATATATAATCATATCAAAATGCTAACTCATTATCGATTAGAGAAATGCAAATTAAAACAACTTTGAGATATCATCTTGCATCTATCAGACTGGCTAAAATGCTAAAAGGGGGGAAATGATAAATGATGGAAGGGATGTGGAAAAACTGGGACACTAATACACTACTGGTAGGATTGTGAACTGATCCAACCATTTTGGAGGGCAATCTAGAAATACGCCCAAGACTTTATAAAACTGGGTATATCCTTTGACCCAGCAACACCCCTATTAGGTCTGTTTCCCAAGGTGATCAGGGAAGAAGAAAAAGAACCCATGTGGTCTAAAATATTTATAGCACTCTCTTTGTGGTGGAAAATAACTTGAAATTGAGGGGATACCATCAACTGGGGAATAACTGAACAAGCTGTGGTATATGATTGTGATGGAATACTACTGTGCTGTAAGAAATGTCGACCAGTTGATTTTATTTTTATTTTTTGCTTTTTGGAGGGCAATTGGAGTTAAGTAATTGCCCAAAGTCATATGGCTAGATTTTTTGTGTTAAGTGTCTGGGGCTAGATCCGAACTCAGGTCCTCCTGACTCCAGGACCAGTACTCTACTCACTGCACCACCTAGCTGCCCCTGTGACCAGTTCATTTTAGAAAAAACATGGAAGGACTTGCATGAAATAATGAAGAGCTAAATGAGCAGAACCAAGAGAACATTGTATACAGTAATAGCAATATTGTTCTAAGAACAACTGTGAACAACTAAGTTATTCTGAGAATTATAAATACTCAAATCAAATACAAAGTATGAAGGAAAATGCTTTCCACCTCCAAAGAAAGAACTGTTATATAGAAGTATACACAGTATGGTTTTACATATGTATATATTATAGGGGTAGGGAGGGGAAGGAGTACAAAATTTTAAATATAAATAAATAGATAAATAAAATATTTCAACAACAACAAAAAGAATGAACAGCTTTGAAAGTCAGGCTAAATATTTTTTATTTTATAGTTAAAGTAATATGGAGTCAATTAAAAGTTAATAAATAAATTTAAAAGATTTGGACATGGTAAAGGAATGGTCAAAATTGAGATGCCTTGGGGCACACACTCAAACTGGTCAAAAACTGACAGACAAATGAAAGCAATTTTCTTGTCTTCATCTGCCAGAGAAATCTGGTAGTAGCCACTGTATACATCCAGTTCTAAGACCCACTGGGTGCCTTAGAGAGAATCCAAGATATCTTGTACTCTTGGCATGGTGTTCATACCCTGTAGTCTACACTATAGGAACAGCTGGTGGTACAGCAGATAGAGCAATAGACTTGGAAGCAGGAAGAGCTGAGTTCAGATTCTGCTTCCAACTTTGTCCTAGCTATGTGATTCTGAGCAAGCCATTTAACCTCTGTTTCCTCATCTGTAAATGAGGAGAATAATAACACCCACCTCCCAGAGTTGTTGTTTGGATAATATGACATTAAGCACATATGTAGCTTTCCATTCTTCTTTTGAGCTGCCAGTTGACACGTGTGTTGCACTACTCTGTGACGATGTCATTGACCAGCACATCCTCGATATAGATGATTTCTGAGGTCATCCATCACAGACCAAGAAATTTTCTTAGATTGTTCCCAGATCAGTCAATGATTAGGGTCAGCTGGATGCCATGGGTTGCTCCTCAGGTACTTCTCACATCTGACTCATCTCATGAGAACACACCCATTCTCTTGCTGAGTTTATGCCTCAACCTCTCTTCCCAATTCTTCCCAATATTTGTTCTGGGTAATTGAAAAAAATCAGAATTTTTTAGGATTTCCTCTGTTCTCCCGTAAATCTCTACACTGGCTGCATGAATGGTACAGGCTTCGTGGATGGCACTGGCTACATGGATGGCTAAAGTGGGCAGGTAGTGTATTTCCAGCTTGTTGGCAGTATTTTGTTAGTATCTTGAAGAGACCAGAATTGGTTCCCCTTAGTGTTGACACTCCATCAAAAGATAGGGTGGGTCTGGAAATGTCAGAGCCAAGGTACAAGAGTTTATTTGTTTTCTGTACTTCCCATTTGTCCTTTCCTGTTTTTATTTTAATAATCTCTAGAGATGGGCTAATTTAGTTAGTTATTTGTGCTTTCTTTCATAGTTGTATTTATTTATTCACCATTCTTGTTTTTCTATTGTTTGGGGTGTTTACAAGTCAAATAAGCTGCTCTGGTCAGTTTTTTGGGGGGCGGGGCAGGAGATGGGAGAAGAAAGAATGCTTCAAATGCCTCTCTTTTACTAAATATCCATCTTTTTTCATTGATATGTAGTTCTAGAACTCCATTGCTTTTCTGAATATATTATTCAGTTCCCACCAGCAGTTTCTTGTGGGTACAGAATAGTTTGGTGTTATTCAAATGTCCTTTCCTTTACATTTGAAGGTCTTTCTCCTATTCCTTGATGAATTTGTTGTTTGTCATTGGAATTGCTAAATTTAACCATTATGGGAGTTTGAAGCATTGATCAGGTTGTTGTTGTCTTCCTGGAGGCAATCTGTGTATTTTTTTTCTTTTGATTCTTTGTTTTCTGTATTCAGAAGTTGTGGGTAGTTTTCTTCTATTATTTCTTACATTATGATGTTCAGATGTTTCCACTTGTCATATTCTTCAGGGAGGTCTAGGATCCTTAAGCTGTGTCTATGCATCCTGTCTTTGAGATTAATGTGCTTTGTTTCTGTAGCAGACGTATGTTCTTTTAATATTATTGTGTTTTGCTTCCCTTCTTCCAGATTGTCTTTTATTTCAGTATATTTGTATTCCCAATCCATTGTTGTCTTTTTCACTTCTTTTGAGAGATTTACCATAATGGATTTAAGTTTTTTTATTCTACAAATTATTTCCATGGTCTAGGTCATAAATTCTATCATTTTTCCTCATTTAAATTCTTCTCAAGGTTCTGATTTGTCTCTTGAACCATTATGGAACATCCTGCTACAGCTCCAGAACACAAAGGTCCTGTGTTTCATCATGTAATGGTTCAATCTTCTTTGTCTTATGGTATTTATTTAGAGAGATTCAGGATCTTTTAGAAGCCTAGCTACTCATTTTCCCTTCTAATATTTGTATTTTCCTTGTTGGTTTCTCTGTTTTGTTTTCAGTTTTTAACTGAGTTTTCTTCCTCCTGAGATCTGGAGTGATTTTAGTTTTGTCTTTATGTTCCCCTGTCACATTCTGACTCCATTGACTTTGATGGTAGATTTCCCTTTAGGGTTGGTCCTCAAAGCTGTCTCAGCCTCCTTGACCATTGGGAAATTCACTTTTCATCAGCCTTGGTCCCTGCCCCAAGTAACTCCTGGGCGGATAGGACTATGCCCAGTTGGATGCCAGTCTTCAGGCCTAGTGCAGCCCCAGATGCTTAGCCCTCCTTAGTTCCCTTCAATCTTTAGCTCTCTGACTGGGCTGAATTCGTGTCTGTGGCTTTTTCCAGTCCAGGGGGGAAGGCAGATCGGTAGTAGAGTCCTACTTCCTTATAATCCCCCCTGTATTTCCCCACAAGTCTAGACAGAATTGAGGTCCACTGATTTTTGCAACAGAATACTAGGTTAAGGTCACTAGGGATGTGTGCCGGCAGAGACTACAGCATCAGGACAATTCCAAAGTGATTTCCAGAGCTCCAGCTGGTGGTAGGTGCTGTACCCTACCAGAGTATGGAGGCTGGTGAGGGGCAGAGTGAGGAAGTAGTACTAGTGATTAGTATTCACCACTGCTGATCAGGATGTTACCTGGTCTAAATTCTTGGTTTCTTGTCCTGTGGAGATAACTGTAATTGCTTTGCCTCTGGTATACAATTCCTCTTTGGGGGAGGGCAGGATTGAGAGTTAGTGGGGACTGAAGAAAGTACCTAGCTCCCCCTCTTGCTGGTCAGGTGACTTGCTTCCACGATGTGTTCTCAAAAGAAACCTGTTTCTCTAGTCATGAATATTCTATCTTTGAGGGGATTGAAAGCTGCTGACTGGAACAGCATTCAACCAAGGAAAAAGAGAGAGGAAGATTCTTTTTCCGATCATGAGAATTTTTCCCAGGTTCAAGTTAAACAAAAGAGATTTTATTGATACATATTATTATAGCTCCCCAAAGTAGGGAAAAGATGAAAGGAATTTAGATGCAAGACCTGGACATAGAATAAGTCAGCAGGGGTTTTCTGATCAGTGGAAGAAGGAAAAGCTCATCCAAGGCAGTAGTCTCAGACAAGTTTCCCTCTAGTATCTTCCCCTTCCCCATCCTCCACCCCCAACTCTCCAGCAAATTAAAGAACCCCATCTTCCTCCTCCAATCCCAGAGCAGAGTGAGAGTGTAAACTAAGGGAAAAGTCACACCCATGGGGACACCTGGAAGGAGGAATTTGGAAAAACAAAAAATGGTCCTGTCCACATGGTGGGGGGAGGGAGAGAGAAAGAGAGAGAAAGAGAGAGAGAGAGAGAGAGAGAGAGAGAGAGAGAGAGAGAGAGAGAGAGAGAGAGAGGAAGAGGAAGAGGAAGAAGAAGAAGGGGAGGAGGAGGAGGAACAGAGAGAGGGAGGGGACAGAGGGAAGGGGGTGAAGAGGAAGGAAAAGGAGGAAAGGGGGAGGGAGAGGGAGAGACTTTAGTTCACCTCTTCAGCCAAACATTTACCCCCACAACTACTCTTAAATAAGTAAGAACAAAAGCATAGGTTGAGATTTTTCAGAGGATACTAAAAAGCCCAGTCCGGTCAGAGCCAGAAGGACCATGATGCAAGCATGAGAGTTCCTTTTTAACGTCACAAAATTTCATGGACCTTCATATGAGAATAAGTGTCCTATTAGCCTTCATTAGTTGAGAAAGTACACGATGATAAAAAAGCTACTACAGTAAGGCCTTTACATTAATTTATATTTCAATTAATCACAGCAGGATCTACATATATTTAAAAATAATAACATATGTGACATGGCTGATAAGAAAGGGACTACATTTCTCTAGACACCAGGGCCCAGATGGCAAGCATTAGTTGCCAGAGAATATGGATCCCATTTCCCCTTAGCTCCCAGCAGACCTATTGATAGCGTTTCCTGGGAAGAGATGAAGTCTTCTGGGAAGGATAAAGAAGACCACTGCAGTATCAAGGAACCAAGAATCCTAGAGCAATCCTTCGGTCCCACAGAGCAAGAAGAGAAGATATCTTGACGGCAGAGAGGAACTGAACCTGGCTGAAGTAGGAGACATGTAAGAACCATGTACAACTGGTTTTTCTAACTCCACACTTTGGCTACAAGGCTTTGCCCAAGCATTCTATAGTGGAGTGGCAAGTTTTGAGAGAGGTTTTAGGCCCAAATTATTCTGAGGGGAAAGGAATGAGACTCTTCACTACGAATATGGGTGGTTATAGCTTTCTGTTGTTTTACTGTATATTTATAATCCAAATGAATGTGTTCTTATTTCAAAGCTATTTCTAGCCTGGGTCTCTAGTATGGTGAGCCACTAAATACCTGGGACTAAGTTAACTTCACAAATAACCAGAGTTATCTGGGTGGAGATTGAAAAAGAAACAAGCCAGAGAAGTGATTAATTCCTGAGAAGCCCCAAGATATAAACTTGGTTCCATGTGAATTCACAGCTGTTTTGGGACACATGTTACATTTTAGGAACACACTACTCAGGGAGGTACTCAGTAGGAATAAATAAAGTCTAGAATGACACCACATCATAGTCAAGAGAATTCAAAGTCAGAGAGTTTTCCTTACACCCGGCTGAACACAGGAACCCTGATGCCTAAGTGGAAGGCTCAGTGGAGTCACCGTGTGGTCTTTCTAATGCATGAATGCTACCATAAACAACAAAGGGCCTTTTACTCTGTTCTTGTTGGTGCTGGATGAGAGATGCTGCTTTGGAATCTTGGAAGATAAGAGAAGACACACAAGGAGGATACCACTTGGAGAACAGAGGTACAGCATAGTACATTCCGTTGTGAGGCCCTTGGGAGCAGACTGTCTTTTGTTTCTTTTGTATCCCCAGAGCTTAGCACAGTGCCTGATACACAGTAGGGGCTTAATAAATGTTTTATTTATTGACTGGAAAGAATGTTGAATTTGGAGTCCGAAGGTCAACATTCCTATCTTGGCCCTGCTACTTACTACCTGGGTGACATTGGGCAAGTCACTTGACCCTATCTGTCTCAGTTTCCTCATCTGTAAAATGACTAGATATTCTTTAAGGAACTTTCCAGCTCTGGACCTTGGATCCCATCACCCAGCTGATATCCTATAAGCCCATAAGAGCACAAATTGGAATAAGCAACAATCTGATGTACAAATTCATTGTTAGGAACTCCAGCCAGAAGAGAGGGTCTCCTAAGAAACCTTGGCTTCCCAGAAAAGTCCAAATAGCAGAGCAATGAAGCACCACCCCATCTAAGGCAGTAGAAAGACTGGATGATCCTCCAGTCTACAAAACAGTCATGGAGAATGGGGTTCTGCAAAGATGATACATTGCAATTAGCTAGGTGGCACATTGGGTAGAGTTCTGGCCTTGGCCAGAGTCAAGACCACCTGAATTCAAATACTGCCTCAGACTTCTTGACTGTGTAACTCTGGGCAAGTCACTTAATTCTGTGTGCTGCAGGTTCCTCATCTGCAAAATGGGTATAGTAATAGCACCTTCTTCCCAAGGTTTCTGTGAGGGTCAACTGAAGTACTATTTGTAAAGCAGTTTTCAAATGTCAAAGTACTCTATAAATGCCAGCTATTACTGTTAACCACCACACCCCCTATGGGGGACTCTCTAACAAAGAGAAACAATGGTGAATAGCTGATTCCAAATAAGGGTCCATATGGGGACAACATTGCCAGAGATTGCGATGAAAAAGCTGAGTGTTAGCAGTCTTTTGGGAGCTGAGAATGCTGGTAAAGATGCTCTGGCTGGAGGGGGATGTCAGCCCTAAAAAATCTGGAGAGTTAAATCCAGAGACTCTTTAATGCCTAACTCCTTAGAGCTGGGAAGAAGCATCATTCAGCCAGTGAGAAGCACATGCCCAGAACTGGGACTCCAGTGAATTTGTTGTTGTTGTTCAGTCATTTTTCAGTCATGTCCAACTCTCCCTGACCCCATTTGGAGTTTTCTTGGCAAAGATGCTGGAGTGGCTTGCCATTTCCTTCTCCAACTCATTTTACAGATGAGGAAACTGAGGCAGATAGGATTAAGTGACTTGCTCAGGGTCACATGGCTAGCAAGTGTCAGAGGCTAGATTTGAACCCAGGAAGACTCTTCCTGACTCTATGCCCAGTGAACTATCTACTTCAGTGCCACCTAGCTGCCCCAGTTAGTGGGCTAGAAGATACCTAGTCTTCTAAAAAAGATGTGGAGGTTAAAGGTTATGGAAATAACAGCAACACATGACAGAAATACCAAGACAACACACGAGTGACGAGTTGTTTGGATGTTGCCTTTCTTGTTAGAATGTGAGCTCCTTGAGTGTCCCCATTTTGTCCCCATTATGACATTTTATCCCCATTATCCCTTATAATGGTGCATGGTATATAGTAAGTGCTAAACACTTATTAATGGATGATTGATCGACTGATTTTTAACTGAGGAAAGAGCATGCTGTAGGGGAAGAGTGATGGATCTGGAGTCATTAGACCTGGGTTTGAATCATGGTGCTGTACTCACTACCTGTGTGACCCTGCACAAGTCATTTAAACTCTTGTCCTCAGTTTCTTCTTCTGTAAAAATGGGGTGGGGGATAGACTAGATGACCTCCAAGGTATTTTTTAGCTCTAAATCTATGATACCATGAATTTAAAATTAATAGGGATGTCTGGCTACATTTCCCAGAATTCCTGGGCCCAGAGCCCAAATCATTTTTGGAGAAAAACAAGGAGAGCATGTGTCCACAGCACAGCTGTTGTTTGGGGAGACACAAAGAATTCTAAGGAGAAGTAAGAAAAAAAGAGATATCTGGGAGAACATCTGCAATGTCCAAGAAACCAGGAATGACAGCATCCCTTAAACCCCATGGACCAAAAAGAGAAGACACCCTGATTGCAGAGAGATGCCAATAATAAAGAGATGTAAGAGCTGCACAGCGGGAAATTTATAGCCATGCCCTGCCCTTCCCCACTACAGAATGATTTTATCCAGACATTACTTATCAGGATGACAATTTTCAGAGGGGGTTTGAGACCTAAATTACTCTGGGAGGAAGAGAAATGAGAAATGAGACTGCTCTCTGAAAACAGGAGGAGTAACTGTTTAAGGTTGTATTACTGTGCCTTTTGTCCTGGATAAATGTCTTATTTCAATAACATTCCTAGTATGGTAAGCTACTGAATACCTAGACCTGTGTTACTGTGAAAAGTTCATGAAGTTACCGAGATTGGGGTAAAATGAGCTGGAAAAACAACTGGAAAGTCCCAAATTATTCATTTTAATTAGTGTGATTAGAGTAAATTTGTAACAAAAGCTATACAGTACATATCCACAAAAGTCCCTGTCCATGCTTCAGAGTGGTATTCACAGGGCTCAAAGTTCTTGAAGTCTAAATTAAAGGAATACATGGTCCACTAGATTTTACCATTCTAGAAAGTCTAGTTCTAACAACAGACCTGCATATGCTGTAAGAGGCCCAGCCTAGCTAAGGACAGAGCAGCAGCTAGGTGGCACTGAAAGAAGATTCATCTTCCTAAGTCCAAACCTGGCCTCAGACACTTATCAGGTATATAACCTTGGGCAAGTAATTTCACCCTGTTTGCCTCAGTTTCCTCATCTGTTAAATGAGCTGGAGAAGGAAATGGCAAGCCACTCCAGTATCTGCCAAGAAAATCCCAAATGGGGCCACAGAAAGTCAGACATGACTGAAAAACAACTGAACAACTGCAAAGCCAATGGTTCTACCATTCTAGAAAGTCTGGTCCTAGCAATAGATCTGTATATGCTAGAAGAGGCCCAGTCCAGCTAAAGGCAGAGAGATTCATCACCAGTAGGCTAGCAATTATTTGGCCATGACAACCCATGTAACTAAGAAAAATATGAGTAACCTCCTTCTACTTTTCCAGAGATGATGGCAGAAAGGATGCAAAGAATGCTAAGAATCATACCATTTTTATACCAGTTCTAAATATTAACTAAATTACTGGTATTCTAAAGTAGCCAAATGGTTATTCCATTTTCACCTTGTGGGGGAGAAGTTGGTAGGAGATTGGAGGTAATGAGAGAGACTAGGGCTAGATGGAGATTTGGGAGCCATCTGCATAAGAATGATAATTGAACCCATGGGACCATGCTGATGAAGTCACCAAGGGAGTGAATATAGAGACAGAAAGAGAAATAATTCTGATGAGGAGGAAAAAGGATAGGTCTTTAAACAGACTGAAAGAATTGCACAGACAAACTAACTTAGATTTTTAAAATCCATGGACAGAAGAGGGAAGCAAAGGCAGGTTCAAGAGGTAAATCCAAAAGCATGGTATTGTCCTGTGAGAACAGTGCCATGAGTTATAAAATTTGAAATGAGATCAGACTAGCAAGAAAAGCTAAAGGTAACAAACAGGGATGTTTTGTTGTTTTTTTAGCTAGACTGGGGAAAATGGAAGGATCAAAGTAAGGAGAGGAGCTTTTCTCAGGCATAGATGGGTCACTAATTCTCTACAGAGGTCGAGGGGGGCTACAAGTCTCACTTTGCTTCTGTTTTCTCAGTCAAGGAGAAGAAATTTTGGCCTGGAAAGGACAGAAAAAGATAAATGACTACTATAGAATGTATACCCAATAAAAGTAAGACGGCAGAAAGGGAGCATTTAGCCTCCCTTGACAAATTCAGGTTACCAGAATATATCCCAGAGCACTTAAGGAAGCAGAAGATGAAATTGCCAAGCCACTGTCATTTTTCTTTGAAAAATCATGGAGAATGGGAGAAGTTTCTTAGGATTGATTTCTCTCCTGAGCTCCAGCCCTGCATCACCAGTTTCTCATCAGCTAGTTTGAACTGGATATACACTATAGGCATTTCAAATTAAACACGTTCAAAACAGAACTCATCTTTCCCCCCCAAAACCCTCTTCTCCTCCAAAATTCTCTATTTCTAGCAAAGGCAAAACCATCCTTCATGTTACCAAGCTTGGCAATCTTGGAATCAGCCTTAACCCTTCCCTTTGTCTCACCCCAACAATCCAGTGAGTTGTTGAATCTTGTCGATTCAGCTTCTATAAGCACTCTCCCATCTGTTGCCTCCTTTCCACTCACACAGCCAGCAGCCTAAGTTAGGTTCTCATCTCCTCTTACTTGGACTACTGTAACTGTTTTCTAATTAGTCTCCCAGTCTCAAGTCAACAAGCATTTATTAAGTACCTACTGTGTACCAGGTACTGTGCTAAGCACTAGGGATACAAAGAAAGGCAAAACCAATATCCCTGCCTTCAAAGAGCTCATTCTAAGTGGGGAGACAACTACACATATGCAAACAACTACATACATACCAGATACATACAGAGTAGGTAAAAGGGAACCTAAAAGGAGAAGGTACTAGCAACTGGGAGGACCAAGAAAGGCCTTCTGCAAAAGGTGGGATTTGAACTGACTGTTGGAAGTATTACAAGGGAAACCAAGAGGCAGAGGTGAGGGGGCAGAGCTTCCCAGGCTTAGGGGACAGCAAGGGCAAAGGCACACAGACAGGAATAACAAGATGGCCTTTGTAGCAGATCACAGAATGGATCCACATAGCTATTAAAGTAACAGGCCTAAATTATAGGCCTATCTCACTCTGCATAAGAATCAATCTACAGGGGCTCCCTCTTGCTTCTAGGATCAAAAAGAAACTCCCCTTTGGAGCATCTGAAATCCTTTCCAAATGGGATACTACATGTAATGTCGGACTTTTGATATGTTTGTTGAGCTTTTTCCTCTTTCTTCCTTTATTCATACTCTATTATAAAGGATGGCTTCTTTGCATGGGGGGAGGTAATAAAGTCATAAATATAGATGATGTCAAAACAGCAAAAAAATGAACTTTTACAAATTGTCCTTCACAATCTGGCTCCAACTTCTCTTTCCAGACTCATATACATCATTCCCCATTATGTATACTACAATCCAGTCAAACACGCCTTCTGGCAACATGCCATCTCCCACCTCTATGCCTTTGCATGCTTATAATGCAATCCTTCCTTACCTCTACCTAGTCTCCTTCAAGTCTTAGGTCCTACTCTAGGCTTTTCCTAATCTTGCCAGCTGCTAATTGTCCCCTCCCCCTCCAATAAGCTTATATGTGGGTATTTATAAAAACTTTTAGTTGGTTTTTTAACATTCTTTTCTTTTTTGAAATTTTTAGTTCCAAATTCTCCCCTCTCTCCCATCCCTCTCCCATCCACTGAGAAGGCAAACAATATCATATCAATTATACATGTGAAACCATGCAAAACATAATTTGATATTAGCATATTGTAAAACATAGCAAATAAAACAAAGGGAGAAAATCATACTTCAATTTGCACTCAGAGTTCATCAGTTCTCATCATGAGTCCTTTGGAATTGTCTTGGATCTTTGTACTGATCAGAGTACCCAAGTCTTTCATAGTTCATTCTCGTGACAATATTGCTATTACTGTGTACAATGATCTCCCAGGATTCTGCTTATTTCACTTTGCATCAGTTCACATAGGTCTTTCCAGGTTTTTCTGAAAGCATCCTGCTCATCATTTCTTATAACACAATAATATTCCATTACATACATATGCCACAACTTTTTCAGATATTCCCCAATTGACAAGTATCCCTTCAATTTCCAATTTTTTGCCACCACAAAAAGATGCTATAAATATTTATGGGTCCTTTTAATTTGATCTCTTTGGGGTACAGTCCTAGTAGTGAGGTGGAGATAATGGAGACTCATTTCCCTATCCCACTACCAGCCCTATATGAAAAATGGATTCAATTAGATGACCTTATGTTTAGGTCCCTTCTAGCCTTCTACACTTTGGGTTTTCTTTTTCAATAGTTGATCTTGTCAGTTTGAAAAGGTCAGAGGTCAGTGAAGCAACAGCAGCAACAAAGTCCATTAGAATGGTTTTGGCTGATGGCAGGGAAAAAAGCTTTTGCACTAGAGAGACTGGCCACCAAGAAGAGGATTGGCCCATGCCTGGCCTCTCTTACCAACAGATATATACCAAGGGTTGTTTAGACAATACAGCTAAGGGGAAATGTAAAATACCTAATTAGCAGATTAGCAAACTGCTTTATTTTCTGATGAAATTTAAATATTAGTCTCCTTCCAAATTCTTACAGTTATTATCGGTTGTTAGCAAATACTGTTCTAATCATTCTGTTTATGAATGCTTGTGTCCTATCTTTAGCATTTTGGGGAGCAGTATAGGAATAAATCACCTATCTACTACTCTTATTCAGGTTATACACAGAGTACCTTTTTTACTTTTGCCTTTTTTGGGGACATCTCAGGCTGATTTCCTATAATTGTAACCATATTCTGGGAAGTAGGATGGGCAATTTAATGAGTCAATGAGTATGGAAAAAAGAGAGCCCCTTCTCAGCTGTGACCAAGTTCCTCCAAAATGGAATTGGTTTTATCATGCATTCAAAACAAAAAACATCATTTCATGGGACTTTGGTCATCTCCCCTCACAGTGCTCATAACAAACATGAGCAAAAATACCACCATAAAGATAATGACAGCTTATATGTCAACATCTGTTGCAGATGATGGGGAGGTAGAGAAAATATAAAGAATTTGATAAGATCTTCCAAATAAAGTCAATATATACTTCATTAGTTAGTGACTTTTTGTCAATCAACAAGCATTTATTAAGCACTTTCTGTATGCCAAGCAGCTTATTAAGTGCTGGGGACATAAAGAAAGACAAAAACACTATCCCTATCCTCAAGAAGTTCATATTTTAATGGGAAGACATTATGTAAATTACAATGTATAGATATGATAAAGCATAGATAAAAGGCAATCTGAAAGGGAAGACAGTTCCTGTGGGGAAGACTGAGAAAGACAAAACATGGGATATGAGTTGAGCCTTGAAGAAAGCCAGAGAAACTTAGAGGCAGAATGCATGATGGACAACTAGTGAAAAAGCACAATTTGGGGAAGAATGAGAAGGCAAGCATCACAGGGTTGTAGAGTGGATGGAGAACAAAATATGAGAAGACTGGAAAGGTAGGAAAAGACCAGGTTTTGAAGGGCTTTAAATGTCAAGTACAAGATTTTACACTTGATCTTGGAGGTAATAGGGAGCCACTGAAGTTTGCTGAATAGGGAAATAACATAGTTGGATCTTCACAACAACCCATCAAATTAGCTGCTACTCTTATCCCCATTTTACAGATCAGGTAAGTGTCTGAGATAGAAACTGAACTCAGTTCTTCCTGACTCCAAGACATACACTCTACTTGCTATGCCACTTTAATTTCTAAACACTGAGGCCCCATACTCTGGATCCTTAATACAAGATTCTAGCTACATCTAATTTATTCTTCGCCACCCTCCCATTCCCCAAACATTTGTCTCCAGGGACACATCTTAGCAGATAGAGAATACTTACTGATAGAATCATTTCCAAAGCATCTGTATGTACAGTTAGACCATTGATTTGTTAGAACAAAGACCAAAGTTAACATCAAAGTAGAAGTAAAAATAAACTGAAAAATATGAAACAGATTACTACTATTTCCTGAAGTTGAGCCAATACAAAAGGACCACCACAACAAGAAGGCCAAAAGAACTGAGAAACCACTTCAGTCAATAAGTGATCTCGTTGCCAAGTGAAAATATATGGCAGCCAAAGGCAGGTTTAGGATAGAAGATTATGAGCAGTATCAGCTCATGTAAAGCAAGAAGAAATGATATAGAAAATTTGGCTAGAGACCCAGTTAAGCCAGATCTTCCCAAGTGCATTTAAGGCTGAAACAGGAGGGAGGAGAAAAAAATGTAAAAGATCAGTTGATATTCCCCTGACAATTTTCTTCATCAATGAGAGTAGAGCTACCACATATGGCCCCTAACACCATAGTCATAAATGTGCCACATGAGGAGGTAGAATTGACACTAAACAAGACCAGGATGTGCCTAACAGCTAGAACAGACTGAGTATACAACAGAGAGGTCTGTGCAGTTGGAAACAGAATCTCAATGGTGCAAAAGGAGCAGTTCTCAAGATAACTGAGAGGCGAAAATACCAAATAATTGGAAAACATCATGGCTGTTATTACTATGGAAATAAGGCAATTGTTAGAATCATGAGAACTACCAACTCACAGCCCTATTTTGTCAACTTTACCAAGTCTTTACGAGAATAATCTATACACATATATATCTAGGAAACTTTAAAGAACAGGAAAAAGGAAGGTTCTTGCAAGTGATTGTCTACAGCAGACCACATCTTTACAGTCAACACAACTGAACTTGAAGGGTGCAGAAAATACAAGATCTCACTGTTGTTTACTATTTCTTGATTCAAAAAGCATTTGAAGGAGTACAAAGTATAGTTTTAGAAGCACAACTGAGTAGGACAGCTTTGAAAGTAATGTATCGAATTCATTACATACTTGAAAAGCAGATGGGATACAATCTAGATTCAAAGTTTCACGTGTAATTCTTGTTATCTACTCTACTTTGAATATGGAAATACTCATTTAGTGTTTGTTAAGAATAAAAAAATATTTTAATGCAATTTTTAAAGCACTCCACCTAGGAACTTCCAATGCATATTTTAAAATCACGTAAGATTCCTTGAAAGACACAGTAACAGAGATAACTTTGACAAACCTTTGATGATGAATATTAAGCAAGGTATAAAAGAAGACATATGCTTACCAATGGTGCATGACACTGTCATGAAGGACATCCAGCACAGAGTCCAAATGGAAGAAGGATTATAAGCAGTATCACCTCATAGATGGCGAAGTCCTTCGAATGCTCCTATTTGCCGATGACATTTTGCTGATTGCCTCAAGCTCTGCAACATTGTGAATTCTCCGAAATAAGATACATAATGACTCGAGAGTCTGGCCTAACTCTAATAATCCACATAGGAAAAACCAAGTTGATGAAGAATTTATATTGTCTATACTATGATATGTAGTTGGATGGACAGTCCATTGAGCTGGTTGATTAACATCTATATCATGGATTGTAGACACTGCAGATAGACATTGAATTGGACCTAGAATCGAGTAGGAGCATGAACATGAAATGGATTGCATCTGAGAAGTCGTGTAGCTTTTTCAATGACTTCAAGCTCTCTCTGAAATGAAAACTCATTTTTCTAACTGATATTCTTTGGATGGTGTTATATGGTTGAAAATCATGGAATATCCAGAGAATCATTGAATATCCAAAAAATCAAAATCATAGGGCACACGAAAGACAATGGAAAGATGCACAGTGGGTAGAAAGAGATGGCAATAAATTACCATAAAAGACATACTCTAAAACATATGAGTGGAAATGAAGCTTGATATGCTCATGTAGTAAAATCAAGGAACAACTGTTAGTCTGCCATTCTACAATCAACCCTCAGAATGTTAAGGAAGGCCCCCTAGCCCTTCTCCCTTTTAAATCCAAATAACTAGAAAGACTTATCTACACTCATTGCCTTCATTTCTTCACTTCTTACCCCCCCCATCTGACCTCTAACCTCACCATTCAACTGCAACTGCTCTCTCCACAGTAATCAACAATATCTTAGCCATGACATACAGTGGTCTTTTCTCAGTTCTTATTCTATTTTATTTCTCTGACCCCACTGACCACACCTTCTTCTCTTGGTTTCCACACCACAACTTTCTTACAGTTCTCCTACTCCTGAGTGCTCTGTGTCTCCTTGGCCAGATTACCATCCTCCTTCCCCTTAATTAAAAGTGGACATTCCTCAAAGTTCTGCCCTGAGCACTGTTCTCTTTTCCCTCCACAGTCTCTTCTCTGTGACCTCATCAGAATCCCTATGTTTAATTATCTCAATGCAAATGACTCCCAAATGCATATAGCCACATGACATCTGTCCTGAACTCCAATCCTATGTTATCACTTGCTTGCAGGCCATTTCTACCTGAATATCTTATAGTTGTCTTCATCTCAGTATGTCTAAGACAGAATTCATTTCCACCCCAAACTTACCCTCTTCCAAACCTTCCTATTTCTGTTGAGGGAACAACCATATTTTTTTTTAAGCAATTGGGGTTAAGTAACTTGCTCAAGGTTACACGGCTAGTCATGATTTATGTGTGGGTGCTCATTCTGAGGCCGGATTCGATCTTGGGTCATCCCAACTCCGAGGCTGGAGCTCTTACTCACTGCGCCACCTAGCCGCCCCACAACCATATTTTTAAGTAACCCAGATCTACAACCTTGGGGTCAATGTTGACTTTTCCCTGTCCCTCACCCTCTCACCATATCTGATCAGTTGTCAAGGGACCAATTTTGCAAGTGAGGAAATTGAGGCCCCCAAAGTAGAAGTGGCCTGTCTGAAGTCACCTAATGAAACAGTGACCAAGCCAGGACTAGAACTCACATCTCACAGACCAGTGCTCTTTCCACCATACTATACTCTCTTAATCAATCTAAAATGTGACCACGTGTTTTTGCAAACTCAATTAAGGATAACCACTTCTACCTGAATCTGTTAATGTTGTCTCAGAACAGATGCTACCCAACAGATTCATATGTGGAGAAAGCTCACTATATTTTTTGGAACAATGAATGAAGTAGTGAACAAGCTTTTATTAAGCACCTACTCTATGCTATGCACTATGCTAAGTGCTTTGCAAATATTATCTTATTGGATCCTCCCAAGCGAGGTAGGCACTATTATGATTTCCATTTTACAGTTAAGGAAACTGAGGCAGACAGAAGTTAAGTGACTTGCTCAGGGTCATGGAGCTAGAAGATGTTTGAGGTCAAATTTGAATTCAGGTTTTTCTGACTTCAGGCCCAGAAGTCTGCACTACCTAGCTTCCTTAGATAATTGTAAGGATTAACTTTTATTGAGTAAATTGGTTTATGTAATGGTCAGAAACCTGGTGGGTTTCCTTCCTTCCTTTCTCCTGCCTATCACCTGGAGTAACTGGTGAAAATTCTCAATTCATGACAAAAGTATTTAGGAATTTCCTTTTTTCTGTTGAGCTACTAGAAAAGCAATTTCAAGATTTTACTAAAGTCTCCCCTTAATCAATCTGGCAGATTGTAGAGTAAATTTAGTGGAGATAGTTTCAGGTAATTCAAATTGTGACTAAGAACAGTTCCCGTTATCTTTTGAGAAGAGAATAAAATTTTAGAGACAGACTGCACTACTCATTTGAATCTCCAAGTCCAACATGCTAATACAAAATTAATGGGAAAAACAACCCAGTATCTACCAAGAAGTTCATTTATTGGCTATGCTTTTCTCATTCAAGATTCATTATTCACCTGGTTGAAGGGAAAGTTTTCTGTAAGCTTTAGAATCATGGGATCATAGATTAAGAGCTGGGAGGGACTCCATCTAATTTAATGTCTTCAAGAAACTGGGGTCCAGGTAGAGTGACTCGCCCAAGGTCACACAGGTAGTAAGAGGAATGCAAACCCAGGGCCTCTGATTCCAAAGCCAAGGACCACCATGCTGCCTTTCTTAGAGGACTACAAAAGTACGACAAACATCTTACCTTGTATAATTTTTACACCATATTCTTATTACTATACAAAAGTCATCTTACCCCTCTGGCATTGGGATGAATCCAAAAGAATTCAAGACAAATGAGAACTTTTTATACTTATTTACCCAAGGACAGTCATACCAATTGATTGAAAGGCAGAATTGTTTCCTTAGGCCATTTCACTTTTTTAATTCTGTAGAAGATTGGTCACTGCTTGCTTCCAAGGCTTAATTCAATATGAACGGGCAAGATAAATAGCAAATAGCAATTGGAAATACTGCTGCAGCTGTAGACAGAGGCAGTATGGTTTGATGGAATGAATACTGACTTTGAACAAGAGGGGAGAACTTGGATATGAGTCCTAGCTCCTCCAGTCCAAGGTCTATGGCACCTTAGATAAATCAGTGCTTCTCTAAGTCTCAGTTTCCTCATCTTTAAAATAGGGATATTACTACTTATTCTACTTATTTAGTAGGAATATTGTAAGAAGAACACTGAAAAATGTGATATTATCTGGCCATTTCCACACTTGGCCATCTACACTCTGGCAGTCATCCTTATGTGTCGCCCTTCTTTCTACCTCTCTCCACCATTGTAACCTTGGACTTCATCCTTGGGGCACTGGGCTCTGCTGGGTAAATTTTTACCTTATCTTTTTTTGTTTGTTTGTTTGTTTTGGAGGGAAGAAGGAATGGCAGTTAGGGTTAAGTGACTTGCCCAAGGTCACACAGCTAGTAAGTGTCAAGTGTCTGAGGCTGGATTTGAACTCAGGTCCTCCTAACTTCAGGGCTGGTGCTCTATTCACTGCAGCACCACCTAGCTGACCCTGGTTTTTACCTTATCTTGCTGGGAAACAGGCCTCCATGTCAGTTCTTAGCTCAGTTTCCATCTCATGCCACCACATCAACTACCCCCGCCCTTCATTTCCCCCTTTATTTGTGGCCATCTTCCAATAGATTGTAAACCCTTTGAGGGAAGTAGTTATCTTCTTTTCTTATATTTGTATTCCCAGAACTTAGTAAAGTACCCGGCACAGAGTAATCACTTGCTAAATACTCTGTCATTATCATTCCTCTATTTGAGTTTCATTCTAATGGCCTTCTCATCATGGGCTGGAGATGACCTTTAGGTTTCTGAAAGCAATGGCAGTGGACCACAAGCTGAAAAGGCCTAAAGCTTGGAGGACAGGACTAGCAAGGGACTGTAATGACTATCATTTAAGGATAGTCTATCACTTAAATATAGTGAAGCACATCACCCGAGACTGGTGAGGGACTTTTGGCAGCTATGGCAACTTAATGAAATGTTCGCTAAGGCACACTCCACCAATGGAAAAGGAAAAAAGGAAAGAAGAGAATGAAAGAAAGGAAAGGGAAGAAAAAGAAAGAAGGAAAGGAAAGGAAAATCACAGTTCCTTTAAGTACTGAATTATTATTATTAGAATATCCATATGGCCATGGGGAGAGTTCTGAACCAGAGGATAGAGGCAATCACAGGAAAAGAACAGCTCATTTCAATTACATGAAATTGAAAAGCTTTTAAGAAAATAAAACCAATGCAGCCAGGATAAGAAGGGATACTATTACTTAGGGGAAAAACTCTGCATCAAACATCTCTGATAAGGGTCTGATATTCAAAATATGTAGGGAATTAACAGAAATATACAGGGCCAAGTGCTATTTGCTAATGGATGAATGATCAAAAGATAGGAGCAAATGGTTCTCAAGAGCCAAAGACTGCTCCAGATCAGTAATAATTAAGGAAAATACAAATGAAAACAAATCTCGAGTCTCACTGCACACTCAAGAAACTGCCCCAAATGACGAAAGATACAAATAGTCAATTCTAGAGGGGTTGTGGGAAGACAAAAATTCCAAAGTACTACTGCTGGTGGACCTGTCAATTTCTCCAACCATACTGGAAATCAATTTGAAATAATGCTTTTAAAAAGTGAGTAAGTTGTCTAAATATCCTTTGACCTGGAAATCCCATTGTTAGGCCCAAGGAGAATAAAGCAAAAAAGATGCTGTATATAGCAAAATTAATAATACTCCTTTTTGTGGTACCAAAGAATAGGAAACAAAACCCAATGACTGGGAAATGGTGAAACCAATTCCATAAATAGAATACGCTATTATTGTACCATAAGAAAAAAATATGAAGAATCCAGAGAAGCACAGAAAGTTTATATGAACTGATGCACAGTGACACAAGAAAAATCAGGAAAACAATATACCCAATGACTACAATAATGTAAATGAAGAGAATAAAAAATCCCAAAAGTACATAATGCCCAAAAGACTTGGCTCTGGACAAGAATTGGGAAGATGTGCCTCTCTCTGTTCTTGGAAGAAATGAGAGACTTGGAGGTTGGAATGCTGCAAACATTATGAGATTTGGTTAATGTATTAGTTGGTTTTACTGAACTGTTTTGTTTCCCTCTTTTTAAATTATTATTATTTTTTTTGGAGGGCAATTGCCCAAGGTAACTTGCCCAAGGTCACACGGCTAGGTTTTTGTTTGTGTGTGTTAAGTGTCTGAGGTCGGATCCGAACTCAGGTCCTTCTGACTCCAGGGCCGACGCTCTACTCACTGCGCCACCTAGCCACCCCCTTTAAATTATTTTTTACAAGGCATATCTTGGCTGGGTAGGAGAAGAGAAGGGATATATTTGGAAATGAAGATGACATAAAAAGAAAATATATCAAATAAAATTTTTAAACAAAGAAATCTAACTCATGTGGACCCGTTGAGCCATCTAGTGAAGTCTATGGATCGCTTCTCATATATTTTTTAAAATGCATAAATGAAGTACATAGGATTACAAAGGAAATAAATGATATTGAATGCAGTTACAACTTTTTTATTACAGTTCATAGATCCCAGGTTAAGAATTCCTGTTTTGGGGTGGCTAGGTGGCACAGTGGATAGATCACTGGCCCTGGAATCAGGAAGACCTGAGTTTATATCCGGCCTCAGACACTTAACACTTACTAGCCATGTGACCTTGGGCAAGTCACTTAATCCCAATTGTCTTGCCTTCCACCCTTCAAAAAGAAAAAAACCCCGAATTCCTGTTTTAAGGTATCTCATATCTGAAATGATCAAGATCACAGTAAAGAAAATGTTCATCATGGGTACAGATGCATTATGATGAGTATTTTCTGATGTGAGAAAATAAATGTACGTTCATGTTCTCTGAGATCAGCTTTGGAATCTGATGCCTGCTATGTAACTTTCTAGCTGTTTGACCTCAGGCAAATCACCTCACCTCATCTATAAAATGGAAGTAATAACATCTGCACTACCCAACTCACAGTAGTATTCAAAGGACCAGACGAGATCATCAGGGGAAAGTGCTTTGTAAAGAAGCAAGTACTACAGGGATATCAACTGTTATTATTGGTAGCTGTCACCACTAAAGTGACACTCATGAAAAAGAAACGGGAAATGATATCTTAATCTTAGCTCAATTTAAGAATGAAAACTTTAAACACATGTAAACATTCCTTTGCGGCATGCCAAAGCCAAGCTGAATAGCTTCCATTAGGAATAAAGAAATATTTCTGTTAGTTACTGTCATTATTGTGATTCAGCAGAACATTCAACTTGGAGTCATAGAACCCAAGTTCGAATCCTGCCTCTGTTTGGGTAACCTTGGCCAAATCAATTACTCTCCTCGGGCCTGTATCCTCTTCTATAAAATGAGGCAGCTGAACTTCATGACCTCCAAGGTCCATTCTAGTTCTCAGGGAGCCTATGATCTTTTCCATCAGCACTGAAAAGATTACGACCCAGAGCCTATGGCACTGTGGGAACTGGCCAAGCCTCCAAAGTACAAACATATGGTTCTCAAAGGCACTATTTGCCACACTCTGTTCACTGATTGATGCTTCAATGGAAACCCTCACTTCCCCATGCCCACCTCCAACACATGCACACAGAGGGTGGCTGCATGCTATAGTTGACGGTTCTTGAGTTGGGGCATGTGAACTTAAAAAAAATATTTTGATGACTGTATTTCAATATAATTTCTTTCCTTTATAATCATCTGTATTTTATTTTATGCATTTCAAAACAATACTAGAGGCAGCTGGTGACATAGGGGCTAGATCACTGGATCTGGAATCCAAAAGACCTACGTCCCAAATCTTGCGTTAGACACTTCCTAGCTGTGTGACCTTGTGCAAGTCACTTAATCTCTGTTTGCCTCAGTTTCTTCAACTGTAAAATGAGAATAATAACCCACCTCCCAGGGTTGTTATGAGGATCCTATGAGATAATTGTAAGGTCCTTATCACAGTGCCTGGTACATATTAGGTGCATAATCATCACTTCTTCCCTTTCTTCCCTTCCCATTATTCTGAGAAAGAATCCCTAGACTTCGTCAGACTGCCAGAGGGGTCCATGACACAAAAATGGTTCAGAATCCCTGATGTAGTACAAAGACCATTGGCCTGGGTATCAGCAGGCCAAGGTTTGAATCCTGGCTTGGCTACTTCCTAACCAGACTTCATCTCCCCAAGCTGTGTCTCTTCATCTACAAAATGAGAAACAATACTAACTTCCTCCCTTGATGTGAGAAAAGCACTTTGTCAATCCTAAAGTGCCAGAGAACTGAGATCTATCAGCATTTTGTCATATTCTGTATTAAAAGTTCCTGCTGACACTAATTTACTTTGTGTCCTTGGGGAAGTCTGGAAAAAGAATGCTTCAGCCTTCAGTCACCACCAAGGAAATATTGAGGCAGCAGGCTGGCTGAGGAAAGACAGAGGCCTTTACCACTGCCACAGACACCACTACTAGGTCAAATTTTAGCTCCTTCCCTCTAGAAGTGGGGGAGATGGGACATAAACTCAGGGCCTCTGATGCAAAATCCAGCACTCCTTCCACTATCCAGAGTGTCCTCTCCGGGTCTAATCTAGGATCCCATGGGCCCACTGATCCTAGATCTACCACATCTCTCACATGCATTCCTTTCTCTCCACTTACGCCACTGGTTCAGGTCTTCATCCAGACTTCTGTAATACCTTCCTAATTGGTCTCTCTGCACCTCCTCTCTCCCATTCAATCCATCCTCCACACAGGAGCCAAATTAATATTCCTAAAGTATAGATCTGATCATGTCATCTCCCTTTCTGCTCAAGAAACTCTGGTGGCTTCTTTTTGCCTCTAGGATAAAATTCTTTACCATTTAAAGGGCATTTAAAGCCCTTTACATTCTGGCTCCAGTGGATCTTTCCAGATTGATTTCACAGATGTAAGGTCCCAACCAAAATGGCTTACTTGATTGTCTCCATAGAGAGCATTCCTTCTTCTGCCTCCATATCTTTGAACATACTGTAAGCAGGGCTTGGAATGTTGTACCTTCTCTCCTCCTGGAATTCACAGCTCCCATCAAATCTCAGTTCAAGTGCCACCTCCTACATGAAGCCCTTCCTGACCTCTCCAGTTACTGATGTTAATGTTAATTTAAAAATCAGTTAAATGATGTTTTCTACTCCTCCTCCACAATTTTAAAAAAAATTTACTGTATATAATATATATATGTGTATGTATATATATGTATATGTGTGTGTATATACATGTATGTATAGATAGAGACAGACAGATAGATAGCTGTTTAGTCATTTCAGTTGTGTCCAACTCTTTGTGATCCCATTTGGGGTTTTCTTGGAAAAAATCCTGGAGTGGCTTGCCATTTCCTTCTCCAGTTCAATTTATAGATGAGGAAACTGAGGCACAGAGTAGTTAAGTGAATTGCCCTGGGTCATACAGCTAGTAGGTATCAAAAACTGGATTTGAAATCAGCTCTAACTCACTTTTTCCAACACTATTCTCCATCTTCATTACCACTACTGGTCTATCACCTCTACTCTAATCTGACTTTTTTCCCTTTAGTTTTCTCCCCATAATCAACCAGTTTAATTCAACTCAGTTATAGCCACAATTCAGTCAACTATATAATGTCTTCTATGCTTTAAGCACTTACTTTCTGCTTCTCTGTTGTTCAATTTCCAACACCATGAGTCATTTACCCTGACCCTCAGCCTTGCCCACACCCCACTCCTGTGCTGCTGAACTCTTCAAGAAGAAGTCAGGCAAGTGGGCTGCTATAACTTCATGTTATCTAATTTCAACCAGGTCCTCCATGTTTTTACTCTTTCCTGATTGCCTGCAACATTTTCTCTCCTCTCCTCAAACAACCTCTATCACCTTCCTCTCACTATTAGCAGAGGGCACAATCAAGGAAGTGTTTTAGTACCACCATAAGTTTAATAAGGGCAGCTAGGTGGCACCAGCCCTAGAATCAGGAAGAGTCATCTTCCTAAATTCAAATCTGGCCTCAGACAGTTACTGGCTATGTGAACCTGGGAAAATCATACACCCAATAAAACCACCTCAATGGTTTCTTGGGAGGAAAGTGCCTTATAAACATAACTTTAAACATGATAATTATGTGGATTGTCATTTCCTCCACAATATCTTTGGTCAACTTAAGGTCGTATAGTTTAGGGATCTATACATAGACAGAAGTAGGTGAAAATTCTACTGCCATCTCTACATAGCCTTGCCGTGTAGACTTAAGCAATTGCCTTAAACTCTCAGTACTATGTTTACTTTATGTATGAGAGAGGGAAAAATGGCTGCCTCTAAAAGTTACTTTTGAAGTCTTTTGAGACCCACAGATGAAAGAACCTTTAGAAAGCATTATTTTAGTTCAGAGAAAGGTACTGGAAACTCTAAAACATCTTTTACCTTTAACGGGAAAAATTGCTTTTGTCATGTTCATTACAATAAATACTGTTTGTGCCAAGGCAAGAAAGTCATTCATCCCCATTTCTCTCCAGAATAATATGTTCTAACAGGAAAGGAAGTGAAAAAGAGGGACCCTTCCCCCTCCAAACTGTCAGTGTCCCTGAGGTACACATTCAACTCAAATTGTACTTGTCAATACAGGGTTTCATGCACTAATGAGAACTTCTAGTCCCTGGAAAATTAGAGTCATATGAGAACATTTTGATTTCATTTAATGGATTTTTAAAAAGTAATGTGATGTCAGTCTCAACACATTAGTCTGAAGTTTCAATACTGTCACTTTGAAGGCAGAAATTGTCATTTTAGAAGTTAAATTTTTAAACAAAAAAAAATTACCAAACCTCAGAAAGGTTAGCTAAGAGAAAACTGATTTCAGCTGTCACTCTTTGCTCAAAGCCCACCAGGTGATCACTATCCAGGGGGTCTGCCATGGCTTGGCTCAAGTGAGTGACTGGTCTGACTCAGGTTAACTCTTAATGGGCAATGCCAGTATACTGGGTTAGTGTGTTCTGCAAGAAGTTGTAACAGTGGTGGTTTCTGTCAATGGAATGGGCATTGAAGCTTATATATTTATAAAATCTATCAAAATCTAGCCCAAGGGATGAGTAACCCATCTTTCTCCTTATTTGCTCTCCCCTTTGTCTTAAAAAAAAACACTAACAACCAACAGAAAACTTCAATTAATGATCACATGTAAAAAAAACCCAACTACATGTAGACAGTTAAGAATTTCTGTATGTCATGCTGCAAAATTGTAAGGACCAATCTTGGACCCAAAGAAAAGACAGGAAAATACACCTCCAAAGAGATTCTTTATAGAACTGGGGGACCATGGGTAGTGGAGCATTTCATAGAAAAATTAGATTTTTTTGTCAGTTTGGTGGAACTTTTTTTCTTTCTCTTACAAACATTTTTAAGGCATATAGGATAATGTAGGTAATATAAAAAGACTAAATTTTTAAAAAATGAGAAATCTAAACACTGCTACAGTAGAAACATGTGACTTTCCCTCACCACCATGAAACCCATAGTAAATCTGAAGGCCCTTACCAGCCCAGAGTATGCTAGTCTGTTGTGTGAAGCTGATGAAGTATGTGTTTGTCTGAGTTTCAAAGGGTCCTGGAGTCAAGAAGATCTGAGTTCAAATCTGGCCTCAGACACTTACTAGCTATGTATTCTGGTGCAAATCACTTAACCTGTTTGCCTCAATTTCTTCAACTACAAAATGGGGATAATAATAATACCTACCTTTTAGGGTTGTTGTAAGGATCAAATAAAATAACATTTGTAAAACACTTAAGACAGTGCCTAGAACATAGTAGGCACTATATAGTTATTCCCTTCCACTTTACCCCCTTTTTGCATAGCTTTGAAGGGCAACTGTGAGATTGAAGCCAGAGGCTCTCTCCTGGCATTTGATCCATTCTAGGGAGTCAGAAAAGGCATAATCCTGAAAGAGATGTCCTCTGCATTGGAGCAATGGCCATGCCACTCAGGTGCAGTACAGAAAAATTCGTCAAGAAATTAAGCACTTCTGTGTAGGCTGGATTTGGCAACTAACTGGAGATGTGGGGTGAGGGCAAGGGAGGAGACCGGGATGATGTCAAGGTTACAAACCTGGGACACTAGAAGAATGGTGGTGCCTTCCACAGAAATAGGGGTGTCTGCAAGAGGGGAGGGTCCAGGGACAAAATGAATGATTTCTTTTGGACATCTTGAGTTTAAGAAGTTTCTAGGACATCCAGTTTGAAATGTGTAAAAGAGAACTACTTGTGTATGACTGAAGCTCTGAGGAGAGATCTGCAGAGAGATGATTGCTAACCCCCTGGAAGCTGATAAGGTTACAAAAAAAAGGTATAAAGAGGAAAAAACGCCTAGGACAGAGCCTTGGGGAATGCTTACATTTAGGAGGGGGCATGATGGATGATGCTCTCCCACTACATCCTGGGTGGTCTCCAGTCCTTTTGATAAATATCTGGCCACTGGACCCAGATGACTCTGGAGGAGAAAGTGAGGCTGGTGACTTTGCACACTCCGGGGATGAAAGATGGCTGATGAGTCAACAAAGACTACTGAAGAGACATCAGACAGAAAGGTTGGCTAGTGTTGAGAAAACCCAGAGGAGATAATTTCCAGGAAGAGATGGTGGTCAGCAGTATCACATGTAGCAGAGAGGTTGAGAAGAATGAGGATTGAAAAAAGACGATCAGATTTGACATTTAAGAGATTACTAGTAACTCTGAAGAGAGGAATTTCACTTGAGTGATGAGATCAAAAGACAAACTGCAAAGGATGGATTGCAGTGATAGCTAACTGAAAGCAATTAATGATTTTCTTTATCAAAATGTTTAAAAATAATACTAAGTCAGAAATCTTGATTTCATAATGCTTCATGGTAGGCTTACCAAGATAAAGAAAAATACGAAATAACAATTACAATCAGCATGGGAAATAGATAATGTCTCTACAATATCTTATTGAGTAAATACATAATAACGATCCCTATAACAAAAGAGATGAAAGAGATGTCCTCTGCATTGGACCAATAGCCACGCCACTCAGGCGCAGTACAGAAAAATTCGTCAAGAAATTAAGCACTTCTGTGTAGGCTGGATTTGGCAACTAACTGGAGATGTGGGGTGAGGGAAAGGGAGGAGACCGGGATGATGTCATTGGATGGACAATTCTGTAATTTAGCATTAAAGTAGGACTTAACCTTTCTGGGGTTATGAACCCCTTGGGCAGTCAATCTGGTAAAGCCTATATGAGCCCCTCCTCAGAATCATGTTTTTAAATGCATTAATAAAACATAGAGGATTATAAAGGAAACCAATTACATGGAAATAGTTTTCAAAATATTTGAAAAAAATAAACAAGTTCATAAACCCCACTATGATAGTGTCTCCAATATTGAACATTTCCATCGCATACTATCATTTTAAGAAATGGGATTGTTGAACTTGCTCCATCCATCTGTATTTCCCTTTTCTTTCTGCTACAGGTACTTCTATGGCACAACTATTCTACTGAGACTATACTAGGCAATTCAACTGAATTCACCAAACATCCCTTAAACACTTATAGTGCCCATGACAACATCCAAGGTTCTGGGGGAGATTCTCACTAAGGTTTTAAAATAAGAACACATCCTGACTTCTTAGAGCCTCCAGTCCAATAAGGTGACATGATACACAGAAATTATAATGAAAAAGATTACCTAAGCAGATAGTAAAGCAAAGTAAGTAAAACAAAGTGGATGAGGAAATGGTAAGTCAAACAATAATAAAATAAATAAAAGATTAGTGAGAAAATGGAAAAGAGAGTATAGTAATAAAGTTAGGGTTCATATAAACAAAGGAAGTTGAGTAGAGCTGTTAAGAGCTTGATAAAAGGTTCTAAAGGTCTTTAGGAGACACTTAGGAAGTAAGACGTAAACATCAGTATGTAATTAAGGAAACAAAGCTGAAAATCACCATTAGTTTGAAGAGGAGAACTACTTGTTGATGACTTGCACTGAATGTGTGGCCTGTATTTCTAGACTACTTTCTCTATTCCAAATGTAGACTGGTGTAGTGGCAACCACACTGGCATCCCCAGGATGGCTGCTAGCAGAAGTTCTTAGGTCTGCTTTACTAGGAAAGCTAGCTGTTCAAGAGGTCAACAATCTTTTAAAATTACATTCAGGGGAAAGGTCAGTACCCTGAACTTCAGAGGAAATACAAGCAGAGAAATAAAGACCAACAGACAGGGCTCTGACTGCCTGAATCAACTATACACTTTACATACTTCCCTGGATCGAGAGAGCTTTTATATATGAACAGTTGATGAGCTCTGAACATATGACCACTTAGAATCTCAACTGAGGAATCACAAGATCCTTCTCATAAACAACTCCCCAAAGCAAAACACCAACTCAGGAGCAATGAAGTGTTCCTAAAACAAAAACAAAAACAGGACTTCAATGAGAAGGCAGGGAAAAAGGGGGTCTGAAAGGAAGAGTGAAACCTTGACCCTTGTAAAAAGGTTAGAGAGTAGAAGAATAACACAGAGATAAAGAAAGGAAGGAAAAGTATATACTTGGAGGTTAAAAAAAACAAATTTGAGGATCATCTTGAAGAGGAGAAACTTGACTGCACTGAAAGGTCAGCCAACTGAAATAATAAAGCAGATTTGAAGAAACTGGCACTTAAGATATCATCCAATAAAGGTCAGAGGAAGAGGAATGAAATTGTGGTCAACCCCATCCTGCTTAGGGGCACTGAGGCAGATATTTGACAACTGGATAACACTAGAAAAGTCTATGGCAGGGGTGGGGAAACTGTGGCTTCAAGGCACATGTGGCCTGTTAGGTCCTTGGGTGCAGTCTTTTGACCAAGTTCAATTTGTTCTGTGGGGGATTTGTTCTGTGAAGTTTGGATTCAGTCCAAGGGCTGCACTTGAGGACCTAGAGGGTCACATGTGACCTTGAGGCCACAGGTTCCCCGCCCCTGGTCTACAGTCTTCCTGAGATGTCTATCAAAGACTAATGGAGAACTTCCCAAGAAAGATTTCTCAAAACTGATGACTACTTTCCATTGCTGGTGATTCACATGGACACAAATGATACTGTTAAAGAGAACCTAGAAAATACCACCAAAGATAATCTTGGGCAAAAAACTGAAGACCAGAGGAGCACAGGCTCTTTTTTCCTCACTGCTATTCACTGAAAGGAAAGAATATTGAAGAAAAAAATGGTTTGGAATGTATCTAGTTAAGAAGATGTTGTCTAAGAATGGGATTTGGATTTCTCAACCATGACTTAAAATATGGGAACAACAGAGTGCTGGGCAGGGATAGAATGAGGCAAATAAAGCCTGCTAAGAATTTATTTGCCTGATGTTTTTCAAACCCTAATTAAAAGGGTTTAAAATTAAAACAAATGAAGAATGCAACATATATCAACCTAGCTAGGTACCATAAATAGTCATTACAATGAAGACTGAAGAATAGAGTTCAGACGTCCTGGAGTTCAGAGGAGACACAATCAAAGGAAGACGCCAACAGTAAGATGCCTGTCCTTAAATGTTTATACCTAAATGTCCAAAGCTTAGGCAACAAGTAGGAGCAAGCAAGGCTTAATCCAAGGAGGCAAAGTTGACTTGGTAAGAGGAGATCTATGTCTGAAATATGATACTGAATGGGTATACCTTGTTTCAAAGAAAAAAAGATAAATAAAAGGGGGTGAGGGTAGAGTAATACTGTATATGAATGAGGAAAACTTGTAAGGTTTTCTAGGAATGGGGAGGGGAGAGGGAAACAGGAGAGTGGTGGAAAACCTTTGGTTAAAGATTAGCAGAGAGAAGAAAGGAAGCAGTTTTGTCACTAGTATATCACCTGGACAAAGTAGTGGGAATAAGATAAGGCATTGGAGAAACACATCACAAGCCTGGTCCAGAAGCATGATATAATGGTGATGAAGGACTTCAATTATGCAGACATCTGTTAGAGCTCTCTCTTTGCCAAAAGCACAGCAGCTAATAGCTTCCTGCCTTGCTTTAATGATAATTTCACCCTTCAAAAGGTAGAAGAACCTCAAAGGGAAATTTTATTCTTGATCTGATTCTCAGTAATAGGAGGAAACTGGTTGCTGGGCTGAAGATGACAGGAACCTTGGGGGGAAGTGACCATTCTGTCCCAGAATTTATGACAGAAAAGGAGAGGAAGGCCAAGCATAATCAAATACGCACTATAGGTTTTGGGAGAAGACACTTCAGAGAATTGATAAAGGGCATGGGTATGAGAGATAGGAAGCTCTCAAGAATGCGATTCTGAATGCGCCAAGCTAAATAATTCTAACGAGAAAACGAGTTTTCTGAAGAGATTGATGTACAGGGAAATTATTAACCCATTTAGATTTTCAAAATCTATGTCTAGAACAGCAGCTAGCCAAGCACTGTAAGGCTGAGCCTAAAGGAGTTGGTGACCTTCACCAATGCTGGTACTTTACCTGCCTTCATGGTTTGCCTTTGGGTTTATTGCTTTGGAGTTACCCATCTCATCATTACGGGTGCTAGGTTCCAATACTTGAATTTTATGCCTACCTCATATCCTTAATACTTCTATTTTTGGCTTTAGTCTAAGGGATCCTCTCCACTAAGGGGGAAGGGAGGAGAAGAAAATAAACACAGGTGCCCAGAGAACAAATGTGAATCGGCTCTGGAATAGGCAGTTTTATCCCCACATAGAAAGGGAAGGGTCATTACTAAAGAATAATAGATCACACCTTATCAGGAAACATGCAAACAGCTTCTTTATTTATATTCTATTTTACATTTCATCGGCACTGAATACAGCCTGATCAATGCTGAGTGGGTTCTTTCTTCCCCTCTTTTCCAGTGACTTCCCTCTGTTCATTATTTCCTATTTATCTTGTATAGAGCTTGTTTCTACATATTTGTTTGTTTGCTGTTGCCCCCATTAGATTGTGACTTCCTAGGGCAGACTAGCAATCATCCCCTCATCTAGTGGTAGGAAACCACCTGTCCATGATTCCTTTGGTGCATAAAGCCATCCAAATAGAGTCTGGACAAAATTTTCTAGTGTCTCTGTCTTCATTTATTTAGGGATCCTTATACCATAGTTGATCCCCATAGAGCTGCAGGCAAATATCCTCTGGATCATTATTCCAAAACCACCTCAAATTTTCCTCAATTAGAGTACCACTGGAATTCTACCTCACCTATCAGGATAATCAGGCTCAGTTTGAGAAAACAGCTAACAGTTCAATAAGCTTAGGGTACAAGGACCCCTAAAGCATTAAGGGTTGATTACTTGGGCATCTCCAGGCACACAGGCAAACCTTACCCTTGTTGGGGCCCCTTTAAGACTCTACCCGAACTCAGAGAACCCACAGAAAACTCAGGCAAAGGACAGAGCAACTCAAGCAGGGTGGAGGCACCTGAGCGTTTATTCTCCCCCATGATTTTGGGGTATTGATTGAGTATGAGCTGCTAACAGGGGAGCACTCCCCTGCTCTGAGAAGCTTGTTACTGCTGAGGCACGGAAGAAGAGAGTCGGGGGAGGGGAAAGGAGCTAAAAGGAGGGAGGCAAGGTGAAAGGGAGGAGGAGGGAGAGATGAGGTGATTGTAAATGATAAAGAGATTAAACAGCAAGACATTACATCTTGGGGTCAGGACTCCTTTGTCTATTCTTGGAGGAGCAGGCTCCCCTGAGGGGTTCGTGGGGGCGAACCCGGGTAGTTGGGGCGACAAGAGTGACCAGACTGCAGGGACAGCTGGAGAAGGGCTTGTGGAGGCAAGCCAGGTCGTAGGGGCGACAGGAATCTTGGAAGGCGATTGGAGTGCCATAGAGGTGGCAGGAGAGCTGAGTTGGACATAAGCCCTGTAAGGCGGGCCCTAACATACCATAATCAAGTTGCAAAGTCTAAGGATCTCACAATAACACAAGGTTCTAGTTATATTTAAATGCATGAAGAAAACATAAATATTTCTCAACTAAACTTATCGTTCCAGATCACATCTCAATGAGATATATTCCAGGACCTCTGAGGAAGTCTATTGTTTCTTTTCTGGGCTTGTCCACTCTGATGATGATATGACTATTTCCTTAACTTGGGGACAGTAGCAATATATATCTACTGTCTTGCTGCAAAGATACTTAAGTTATCTAGCTATTATACTCAATTTAATTTGGGCCACTGAGGCTCAAATTCCCCTACCTCCTGGTGTTTTTCTGATCCACAATATTTCTGATGACATCTTATTCAAGAGGCCTATGGACGACACGATCCAGGCTCATGGCCGTTCAGACTCAGTTGAGCCAGAGAGACCAGTCTCACTTGTGACTTTCTGCAATCAGTCTGGGAGAAGTTTTTCTTTAAAAAGGAAGTTTGGCACCTCACTAGACTGTGGATATTGGGTGGTGCATATCCCTTACCTGGGCCCTTACTTATAGCCTCTTAACACTTACCCTACTGAGGGCAACAAAATCAGCAGACCCTCAAATATATTATCCACTGAAAGCCTTGCAGTAGGCAGCAAGTCATAAGATGTACCTCCCTACCATCTACAAACATGACCATGCCTCCCCCATCCTCGGATTTGTAAAAGCCACAAACTACATTGCTGCTGGGCCCCTATCAGCCAGATGGCCCCATGGTCCTTGAGGTCCTACTCCTAAAACACCTGCTGACTGGAACCTGTGGCAATGGGCAGTGAACAGCCGCATAAACCCTTGGGTTTCCGATATGTGCCTTTCCAATAAGACCTTGAAGTATACCCCTTTCAAAGCCAACCCCTAGTCTGCTACTGGCCTCTGATAAAGTACACTGGTCATATTGTTTACTTCCAGCTGGAACTCCTTATCATAGGCAAGGGTTTCTTTGGCCCTAAGTATTGCAAAATTCACTGTGCCCAGCATCACTCTGTCATCAAATCAGAATAGTATATTCCAGATTAAGTCACACACATGCCCAGGTCCCTAGGGTCATCTCCCATTTACTAGAATTTGCCAATGTCTCTGTTATACCTGGCAAGCCCCTCCACCTTTTAGGGAGGACATGTGAATGCCAGCTTTTAGATTACCGTTGGGCTCTAATAGAAACCGCACACTAGCCATATTGGTTACCTCTATCTGGAACTCCTTATCAAAGACTGGGATTTCTCTAATCTTAAGTCACACAGAATTGGACTTGTCCAGAATGACTGTGTTGTCAAACAGAAATTATATGTGCTGGATCTAGACCGACTAGTCATCAAATCCATACTTTGTTCATCAATGGCAGCACAACATATTAAGATTCCACTCCCCTGTGGCAAGCCACTGCCATTTGTCCAGAGGCCTCAGAGAAGCCCCTCACTGATACCAGGGAAGGCTCCTCTCTCTAAATGCTCTACCTTGTCCTCATAGACACAAATCATCCAGAAGTTCAGCCATGTCCAGTCTTCTCCATCCTACTGTCATCTTCTATGCTGACTCCTGGTCTACGGATAATGGGGTGGCACACTGGTCTAGCTTCCTAAATACCTTTGATTGGCTGATTGCTGGGAAGTTGGTCTTTTATGGCAAGAGGACTATAATGACCCTCAATTCTACTCAGGAGCTGTGCGTTTTGCTCTCAGAGTTGCTGACTTGTACCTGTAGTTCCGTTCGGCCACTTAGACTATCTTGCTCCTTGATAGATTTTTGTGAGCACATCATGGTATCATCCTAAAACATTCTGATGGTACCTACACTCATTAGGACTGAGAAGCCCATCACTTCTCTGTCCCTTGGACTTCTCATGTTCCTTAGCACCTCTGAAACCACTGGTAAAATGAAATGAGCTGTTTAAGGCTCAAATTCAGAAGTGAGGAATGGGGGGGGGGAAGGTGAGAGGTAAGGTGAACCAAGTACTTATTCTCTGTCCTTTGATGCAATTTTAAACTTGGACAACATAGCCCCTAAGATGGAGGTAACAGGACCAACTTGGGGACCTGTAGATTTATGAGAACCCTACTCACTGAAGGTTACCACCCTCAGAGGAGGGGCCATATAGGAAAGGTAAAAGACTAACCTAGAACTGTAAGTCCTTTGATATCCTGATCATTTGGCCAAATTGTGCTAAGGCCTCCAAATAGGTCAATAGAGATGGTAACCAAATTATACCCACCGGGCAAAATGACTTCTAGGGACAGAGAGGCACAAGTTCATTGATGAAAACTGACCTAGGGGATGTATACTCTAAAACCAGCCACTTAGTGATTGAGAGCCATACACCCTGGGCCTCAAACCACCAGGGTGGTCCCAGACCAGTGAGGTAAGTAACACATCTATTGAATAGGTCTACTTGCTGTCAGCACAACTTACTAATGACTGGGAATACCTTGATATCATTGTCTTGCTTTTGGGTTGACAAAGGTCATTTGAGAACCAAGATAAACCCTTGTTGAGTACTAAGAAAGCAATTTTTGGTAAACTTTGCAAAATAATTCTTGTTTGCTGAATCGGCATGATATTTTAGGCAGTAGGGAAGGAGAGAGTAGAGAAGGAGAGATTGAAAATAAATGGTGATGCTAGAGGGGACAATCATTGAAGAGCACAGGAAGGCATATTGTTTGAACAGATACAGGGGTTAGCCTTGGTAAGGAGTGAGGCCACCTCATTATGTGAGACAGAGGTGAAGGAGGAAAGAGAGGCAGAAGGTATGGGAAGTCAAATATCAAAACACTCAGACTTTCCTCATATCCCAATTGAACAGCATGCATGATACTATCAAGGATGAGAGGGTTTCCCTAGAAATAAAAAAGAGGGAAAACCAAACTAGGAGTGGGTCCTCCATGACATAGGTGGTAGCCAATACCATCCAAGAGGGTGTCATGTCTTTGATGTTGACCTTTGTAACACTGGGTAAGCCACTTAATCTCCCTGTTTTCCCAACTGTAAAATCAGGGTGGAGTGGACTAGATACCCTCTGAGGTAGGCCTCTGATCCTATGATCTTCCCACAAACTACCCCCATTGCATTACTCCTCCTAACAGGTCATCATAGGTAATATAACCTTAAATGGGTCCCAAGGCATAATCTACTGGGCTTACTTAGAAAATAAAACACAGTTCTCTAAAACTATCCAAGGGACAATCCATTTCCCTGGTCTAGGGTATGCCAGTTCCCAAAGTGAACCATACTCAGAGGACTTCCATGGCTGTAGGTCATAAGTCACCATAATCCATGATCCCTTCAGACTGCCTAATAATATGTAACACAACAATGTGAGTGACCCATTCTGGCATACAAGTAGGGTGCTAGTGTTCCTCTGTTTAGCTTTTCAGGTCCTTCACAACTTGATCCCTTCCTACTTTCCCAATCTTTTTCCTCCTGTATTCCCTCCATAAACGCAACAATCTAGCGACAGCAGCCTTTTTGCTGTTCCTATCTCTAGACTTGATGTCTTTTCACTGGCTGTCTCTCATGCCTGAAATACTCTCACTACTCACCTTGGCCTTCTGGCTTCCCTGCTTTCTGTCAAGAGTCAGCTCAAATTCTGCCTTCTACTAGCTTTTCACACAACCTCCAACTCCTGATGCATATACATTGCTAATGCCTTTCCTGGAAGATTACCTCTCCATGTTATCCACCTCACCCTACCCCATTCAATAAACCCCTGTTAATTCCAAGATCAAGTATAAAAACTTCTGCTTGACATTTGAAGCCCTTCACAGCCTGGTCCTCTCCTACCTTCCTAGTCTTCTTGTATTTTGCCCTCCACTTACTCCATGATCTAGTGACATTGCTCCCTGAATCTGTGCCTTTTCACTGTCTCTCATGCATGGAATTCTCTCTCCCTTAGCCCTGCCTTCTCAGTTCAAATCTCACCTTGGCCCAAAGGTCCTCCTCCCTGCTAGTGCCTTCCCTTTGAGATTACCTTCTATCTACTCTTGTCTATTCATAGTTATTTACATAATATCTCCCCCACCCAAATGGGAGCTTCTTGAGGGCAAGGCCTGTGTTTCTGCCATTCTTTGTGTCCCCTAGCACCTCATATATAAAAGTGCTTAGTAAATGCTTATTTACTGACTGATTGTCTGAGTAGAGCCTCCTTCTACCAACACAACATTCTTAGATGTTACATAGGTAAAGTCACAGATCATGGAAGTTGCAAAAGATGATTAACTGGAATGCAAAATTATTTAAATGGGAACATCAACACTGAAATTGAAGTCCTCAAGTATAAGTAAAGGGGCTTGGGGTAGAGAGGAAGACTATAAGCCAAACTCTAAACTCGTCAAGAAAGACGGAATAACTTGGAGGCCAGCAGGTAACTTAATACTAGGATCTAGATAGGGTGATTGATGGGAGGGGATTAAACTTAGTGGAGGAGAGTTTTCTGAGTGATGGGAGTAGGAGGAAGGCCTGGAAGTGGTACTAAGGAGCAAGAAGTATGCCTCCTGTCCTCCTGGCCCAGTATGTTGGTAGGGTATGAGACAAAGTACATTCAATACTATAGAGGGTAGCCAGGGAAGCAGTGCCATCTGGGGAGAGCCATGATTGCAAGAAGACAGAAGGATCTTCAAAGGGAGGGAGGGAATAAGCATTTATATAGCACCTACTATGTGCCAGGGGCTATACTAATTGCTTTACCAATATGATCTCATTTCATCCTAACAACAACCCTATGAGGCAGGTGCTATTATTATCCTCATTTTATAGTTGAGGAAACGGAAACAAACCAAGGTTAAAAGACTTGCCCAGAGTCACACAGTAAGTATCTGAAGCCAGAAGGAAGAGGTCTAATATGAAGTACGGTTTGTTAACAATAGAATAGGCATTCCACAGGGCACAATGCATAGGGACAAAGAAGGGACAGAGCTAACATGAAATGTTATGAAGAAACAGGGAATGGGAGCTAAGGAGAGAAACTGCAGAAAATAACTCTGATTCACTAGGATTTTGAGTAGAGCCATAAGCAGTAGATTATCACACCCTTTCTAGCAGACAGAATAATGTTAACTTGATTATTAGTGTCTAAGTGGAAGAAAAGGAGTATGGGGTATATGGACATAGCTAGGATGGCTAGATTTGGGGTTAGAATGTGGAGGGAATCAGACTCCAGTTTGGGTCCTGGTTGGTTACAGAATGTTGAGGTGAGATTGAGTTTTCATCTTCCAATCAACAGCCAGGGCAGCTTCCTCACAGAGTGAGCTCCAAATAAGAGAAACACAAAGAAGGTACATGAGTACAATTATAAAGAAAAGACAAAGCAGGTGTCCCCAAGTACCCCACACCTATAGGCCCCTACTTCCTACCTCCTGCCTCCCCTCAACCCACCACCCCTTAGACCTAAACTTGGCCTGAAGGTCCTTTATCATCACCATCATCACCACAACCCCAGATGCAGATGCAGTGACAAGATGGCTTGCAGGCACCCACTTCCTATTTGCTGCTTGCCCCTGACCTGCCACCATCCAAACTATACCCAGTGATGAGGCAGGTTCAGGCTCTTTCCCACAATTACCTACTTCCCATCTCCCCATTACCTACCACCCAGACCCCATGAAAAAACAACCCCCAAGAGGTTGTCTGCATATGCCTGCTTCCCAACTCCCTTTAGACCTACCACAACCCATACCTAATGACACCATGAAGTCATGTAGAGAAATCCAGCTCTCCCACACATACCCCAGCCATGATCAAGATCTCAGATAAAACAGCAAGAAACACAGCCACCACCACCACAAAAAAGTCAAAGTATAATTAAGCATGTCCATTAATCCAGGACTGTAAAATAAAAAGACAGTCAGAAGCCAGCAATGACCAGAAGAGAGATTACACCAGAGAAGCCAATGCAAACCTTGGTAAATGGAACAGAAGCCTGTGGACTTGGGAAGAAGGGTCACAGCAGAGAAAACATGGTGTAACATAAAAAGCCCCAATAAACATAATGAAAAAAATACTATAGGTTAAGAGAAGCCCAAAAGGTAAACCTAGACAAAATTGTAACTGCAACAAAAACTAGTAAAGCCACAGAGCAAAGATGTCTTGGCCACAAAGACTACAAGAATGGCAAGAAAAAATGAAGCAAGAGATAAAAAAATTAAATTAGAATTGAAATTTTCTGGAAGAAAAAGTAGAAGAAGAAATACTTTAGAATAAAAGGCAGAAAACCTTACCCAAATAATGAAGTTCCTGCAAAATAGAAAAATTAATCAGAAACTCATAACTCCATGAAATGAGAAATGTTTGAATAAATTCAAAATATTGGGGGGGGAGGAAATGAAGAAAATGTAAGGCACCTACTATTAAAAACTAGTGAGTGGAATAACAGGTCCAGGAGAGAGGATTTAATTTAATTTTAATGCTACAGGATAAAAAATGGACCTTTAATAGAACAGGGGACTTTCAAACACCCCTGATGAAAAGACCAGAGTGGAGTAGAAACTCTGAAATGTAAACAAAGGAATCAAGAGAAACTTAGAAAGGTAATTAATTACATAAGAATAACTGGAAAGGGCTAAATGATGAAGTGCCTCATATTTAATTATGGAAAAAAATCTCCTTTCAGAATCTAACTTGTCCAAGAATCACAGAGGGAGTTAAATAGCATAACATAGGGACTTGACACAGTTTTGCTCTATTATGTTGGTTTTAGGAGAGAAAATAAAGGGAAAAAGAATATACTAGGAAGGAATAAAAAGGAAGAGAAACTTAATTGGGGTAGATGAGAAGAAGAGAATACAAATATGAGGGAAGAGGTGAGGGAATCAGGCAGCTCATGAACCTCAGTCATATATGAAATGGACAAAGGAGGGAAGAACGAACGAATGAACACACACACACACACAGCCTAGTGCAGAAATTCATTAAACTCAACAAGGAAACAGAAAAGTAGAAAGAGAGATGTTTGAGATGGGAGGAAGAATCAAGGAAGGAATAACCATAAGCAAAACAAATGTCACCTTTGGAAGGCTGAACATAAAGGGATGAGGAGGGGATGAAAAAGAGAGAAAGTATAAAAACCAGAGATGAGTGTCTTGCCTGGGTGATGAGCAGAGGATTAAGAATTTATCACTTCAATTCTAGATTACTAGACCAGAAAGAGAAATAAGGAGAAAGAAAGCAAGGAAAACTTGGTGGGAAAGGTACAACCAAATACTAGCTATAGATATATACACATATATGATTTGATATAATAATCAAATTCATAAATGAAAAGGTAGAAATTCAAGGGTGTATTGGAGCCAGTTCTTCAGTGTGAGAATTTACATCTCATAAATTGACAAATGCTACAAACCAGGGTTTGATTGCGTGTTTTCTTGATTCTCTAGACTCAAGAAAATGATGGAGAAAATGTCAATAATACATATTAAAATTAAAAGTATATCATGTGTACACGATTCATTTTTCAGTTTTTAAATATTTAACAGTACATTCATGAATATAAATAACCCAGGTCTTCCTGACTCTCTAGATTCTATATCATACTGCTTCTCCATAAAGACATTAAAGAAACTATCAAAGGAAAAAAATAACCTTAGTCTAGACAGATTTATAGGGGAATGTTATCAAACATTTAGTGAGCAATTAATACCCATGCTACATAAATAATTGTCTAAAATGGAGAGGAAAAAATATCCTGCCAAACTCATTTTAAGAGATATACGGTTCTTAAAGGATAAAGCAAAGAAAAAGAACTATAGACCATTATCAATAATAAATATTGATGCAAACATTTTAATTAAAATCTTAGCAAAACGATCAGAGTAATAAGTCCAAAAAATTTCACTATGACCCATCTGGATTTAAATCAAGGATACAAGATGGTTCAACAAGATGGAAAACAAGTTACATAGTTAATCATATAAAAACTAAAACATACAAAATCCATATGATTATATCATTATATTAGCTATATGAAGCATGATATAGTAGAAAGAACACAGACTTTGAAGTCAGAGAAATTGGGTTTAAATCCCACCTTAACCTCCTTGGGCCTCAGTTTCCTCATCTGTAAAATGAGAGGGTTGGATTAGATGACCTCTGAGGTTCCTTCCAGCTCTCTATATATGATCCTATTGAGAAAAAGGCTGAAAAAGTACAATATTCATTTATGATAAAAATCTTAAAAAGCACTGGCACAGAAGAACCAGTTTAAATGTGATAAAAAGTATAGATATTAAATAAAAAATAGTATTATTTGCAACGGGAAAATACCAGAAGCTTTCCCAACAAATATAGTACTCAAGCAAGGATGCCTCCCCTCTCCACTACTATTTGACATAGTTCTAGAAATGCCAGTGTGATAAGGCTTTGAGAACTGATTTTGAGAACTGAATCTTGGGATTTGTAGTTCACAGGGACAAGTATGTTCTAAACCCTGAAAAGTTATTTGTTACTTAATATCACAATCTTTTAGAAGGAATTATGTCATGCCCTAGAGTTTTTAAAGAGATTTTGTAGTTTGGGGAAAGAGAGACTGAAAGGCTTGGTAAAGCAAGAAAGACACATCCAGCATCCACTGCTGTTAAACCAGGAATAAAACAAAAGATAACAATTAAAAGCATAAATGCTGGCAGAGGGGAGACAAAATTATCCTTATTTGTAGATGACATGCTATACCTAGAAAACTCTAAAGAATAAGCAAAGAAACCGAGACCACTAACAGTAACATTAAAGTAGGAGAGAAACCAAATAAGCATACAAAAAGCACAGCATTTCTAAATAGCAGTAACTGAACCCAGGAGGAAAAACAGTATTAAAAATGGCATTCAAATAATTATATACTGTATAAAACATCTGTGAATCATCTACCAAGACACACCCAATTTACTTCAGTACAGTTATAAAGTACTCTTTAAAGAAGTTAAGAATGACAAAGAATTGGAGAGATATTTATTTTTAGATAGCACCAATATAATAAAAATGATACTACCCATATTAACTTACAGATTTGGTGCTATAACAATCAAATTACTAAGGAGATACTTTAAAAAGTCAGACAACATAATGATAAAATTCATTCACAGGAACAAAAGGTTCTCAATGCAAATAATGAAAAAGGTAGAAATGAAGGGGGAATGTTAAATTACATCATAACACAGTAAACATAAAAATTATTTGGTACTAATTACTAAAATAAAAGTTGATCAATAGAACAGACTACATAAAACTCAGAAGCAATCACACTTAATAACCAATATTTGATAAACCCAATAATATAAACTGCCTGGGAAGGAACTCTTTATTTGACAAGAATTGCTGGGGAACTTAGAAAGCACTTTATCAGAAATTTGGTTGAAAGGGCAGCTAGGTGGCACAGTAAATAGAGCACAGGCCCTGGAGTCAGGAGGACCTGAGTTCAAATCTGACCTCAGACACTTAACACAAAAACTAGCCACTTGGGCAAGTCACTTAATTCCAACTGCCCTCCAAAAAAAGTAAAAAAAAAATTCTGTAAAAAAAAAAAAGAAATTTGCTTTAGATCAATATATTACAGCAAATGCTCAATAAGCTCAAAATGGAAACACAACTGAATGTCAAAGTCACACTATAAAATAATTAGAAAAGAATGACATAAAAATTACATCAGTATCTTCACAGTCATGTCTAGGGGGAAAATGCTTAACCAAACAAAGGATAGGGACAATCACAAAAGATCAGACAAGAATATTTGATTATATGAAATATAAAAGCTTTTTCTCAAACAAAACCAGCATATCTTAGAATAAGGGAAACTGTTGATTGGGGAAATTTTTTGCATCAAAAATCCCTGATAAGGGTCTGATATTAAAGAGAGAGAGAGAGAATTAAACATAGGTGACTAAAAGGCACTCCCCAATGGATAAGTGATCAAACTGTATAACACATAGTTCTCATGTGAGCAACAAAAGGGCAGAGTAGACATTTTCTCTGATATCCATGATCTATTAGACCTCTCCAAAACAGAAATTATATGCTAAAGTTAAAGCAATTTCAACTGTCAACATGGTCTAGCACACCCACAATACAAAAAAAAAAAAGGTAACCCCAATCCCTCCCCCCAAAAATCCAGGAACTGGTGTTCACTGACCCTGAGCTCACTCAGCATCCCTACTCCACCTCCTACCCTATCAGTAAGGCCACACTAGCAAACCCCGGGATACAACAGAAACTTACATCAAAACCCATCCCTGCACCATGGTCTCCCCCTATCTCTTTCTAGTGCTGTGGAGACACTAGCACCAGGCAGCAGAAGTTTACCTGGGTCTTAACAGTCAGCTTGGCCACAGTTCTTCAGGATTAAAAGCTTGCCAAGAGCTGCAGTCCAGAAGTACCAGTGCTACAAAACACTGACCTACCTTGCTAGGCCAGAGAACTGAGAAACAGAGAGTGTAACAGGTCGCCGGGACAGCACACTGTGCATGTGGAGAACTGTGTAGTACTCCACCAAGCACAAGAGAAAGGGCACAGCATCCAACTGGGGCCAGTTCTGACCATCCAAAAGTCACTTGGGGCAGAGAGCTAGGTTGATGAATGATGACTCAGCAGAGGCTGAGAGCTTTGAGATTCAACCCCAAAGGAAACCACAATCAGAGGGAGGGAAGTCAGGAAGTGACTGATAAGGAAAATAAGAGGACAAGGAAGACTGAAAATATCAAAGATCTCAGGAAGAAAAAATATCAAACATCTTGAACATAAGCAGATAAATCAGTAGGGTAAAAAGTAACAACAGAAGTAAATATGGCCTTCAGATGTAATAAACTAGTTCAGCAATCTCTGAATACTGAAAAATAAAGGAAAATGATATAACACTTCATAAGAAAGAGGCCCCTGTGGAATGTGAAGAGAATATGGAATTACAACACACTATTCCAGAGTGGTTTAAAAGAGAAATGAGAATTATGAAAGCAGAATTTATGTCCCGAACAACAAAAATAATGAACAGAACAGAAAAATTGGAATCTGCAATGCCAAGTACATAAGCAAAACATACTAATCTTAAAGATAGCATGTACAGAGACAAGCTAAGGTTCATAGATCTCCCAAAAGAACACAACTAGTCAGAACTTCTAATCATAGAAAACAAAATTCATATTAAAAAAATTCACAGATCCCCTCCAGGAAAAAAAAATCCCAAGGCTGCAAACTCTAAGATACATAGTGGTTAAATTTAAGAATTCAATTCAGAAACAACAGTTCTGCAAGCTATCTGGAGAAAAATCCTCAAATACAAAGGAAAAGATGTTAAAATAATGCAAGATTATTCTATAACCACTAGAAAAAGTATGAGAGAATAAAATAATATGTCCTGAAAGAGCACTGGACCTCAGGACATAGCCCAAGGTGATGTATCCCACAAATCTGAGCTTAGCCATACAGAACAAAAGATGGACATGTACTGTAAGCAATGTTTGTGATGAATAAATAGAAGCACAGAAAGAGCTATAGGAAGTGATATAGCCTGAAGTAAGCAGACTCAAGAAAATAATATATATGTATATACATGTGTATGTGTGTATAGTGACTACAACAATGTAAATAGAAAGAACACACCCCAAAATCAAAAGTAAATACAACAAAATTATAAGGATCAAATGGGACTTGAATGAAGATACCCCCAAGCTATGCCTTTGTGGAAGTGGGAAGTCCACAGGTGTTAGACATTACACATGCTTCTGGACTCCTTCAATGTATCAATCAGTTGTGCTGATTTTCCCCCTTTTCCTCTAGAAAAAATACTATTTGTCATATGGGATAGCTATCTGGGAGGGAAAAGAAAGGGATACATCAGATACTATGATGATTTAAGAAACAAAATATCAGTGAAAATTTATTTAAATGAAAAAGGGGTTCTCATAAAAGGAAGTGTAAGCTATTAACCATATGAAAAACTGCTCCAAATACCTAAGAAGAAAAGTTCAAATCAAAATGATTATAATTTTTTACCTCAAACCCAACAGATTGGTAAAGATGACAAAAGATGGAAATAATCACTATTGGAAATAATCACTATTGGATATATACTATTGGTGTAGCTATGAATTGCCTCAACTATTCCAGAAAGCAATTTAGAATTGTACTTTTTAAAAAATTTAATTTAAAAATTTAAATTTTATTAATTTAAATTTAAATTTAATTTATTTTTTTAAAAAATAACTTTTTTTTAAAAGTGCCTAAAATGCCCATATCTTTTGACCCAGATATCCTACTGCCAGACATATACCATAAGGAGGTCACAGAAAGGTCACATAAATATATGTATGTATATACATACATACACACATACATACATATATACATATAACTTAAAAGCAGAAATTTTTATGGTAGCAAGGAACTGTAAAAAGAGTATGTACCTATCAGATGGGAAATGGAATATCATTGGACCATACACAATGATTTTGAATAATACAGAGAAGCATGGTAAGACTTTTACGAACTAATGCAGTAATAAAAGCAGAACCAGGTAAACAGCAGATACAATGACTACAACAATATAATAAGAGAGAATAATTTTTTGAAATTGAAGACTGTAAGAAAAAATGTCTTGTTTATGAAGTGTGACCTATAATCTGACCTGCAGCTCTGAGTAATAAAGACTAGGACATTTCTACAACTCTTGAAAGTAGAAATACTTATTTTCTAAGTAATCAAATTATTTGGAGGGGTCTCTTTAATACATTGTAAAAAAAAAAAAAGCCAAGGCAATACCAAATAAAACTGTAGCAAAGAGAAGACAGAGGCTGTGGGACTGGTCTCATAGCAACAAGTACTGCTTCAGTGTGCAAACCCACACACTGAAATATGGTTCTGCAAAGCTTACAAATAGCTCTGTGTTCTACAATTTAACAACTTGTACTCCTCAACAGGAAATTTTGTTTGTCTGCTTAGGAAAGTCACTTGTGCTTAAAAGGATAACTAATGTTGCTCCAATTAGTTTTTAAAAGAAAAAGCAATCAATTTAAGAATAATACTTATCCACTATTATGAGAGGCCTGTCTGACTGCCCTGCCAAATTTTTCATTACAATCCCTCCCTTTTTTAAAGGCCCAAATTGGGTCCCACCTTTTCCATGAGTAGGATTATGTAGAGAACACTGGAAAGATCACCTGGATTTGGAGGAAGAAGACTTGTGTTTGAATCTCAACTCTTTCATTTACAAAGAGGCTGGATTGGATTGCATGATCTCTAAGGCTCTTTCTTGCTAACTCATCCAGTAATTTTATGGAGCTTTTCTTGCTTCCTCCAGCTGGAAATGATCTTTTCTCCCTAGAATCTATCAGAGCACTTTGGTCCCTTCTTTTGTATTTCTTGAATTCTGTCTTTACTCACACTTGCTTGTGCATATTCTATTTTTCCATTAGAATGTCAGCTCCTTGAGGGCAGGGATTATGTTTTTTCCATCCATCTTCCCAGTCCCCAGTACACAGGTCTTGCATCTATGATTTCACTGTTGTAGGAACCACTCAGTATAAATCCCAGTGTAGAACCTCCTTCTAACAATGCCAATTAGTAACTAGTTTGTAATTTATAGTCTTAGAAAATTGCCTAGGAAATCTACAGGTTAAATGCATTGCACATGGTCACACAGCTAGTATATGTAAGAGGTTAGGACTTGAATCTGGGCCTTCCTGACTCCAAAGTCAGCTCTCCAGATACTAGATAACACTACCTCCTAGCTAGTACATGTGGGAGTTTTTACTAAATTCAATTGTGTTTCCTCTTCTAAGGCAGAAGATAACAGAATTACAGAGGCTTAAATGAAGGAATTTTCCTTCACTTTAAGTTTCATCTTTGGGTAGGATTATATTGATGTATTGTTGGCTGTGGTTTTTTTCTTTCACTCAAGTCCTTCTTTAATACCACATGTAGAGGAAACTCATTCATGAGTGGAACCAGCATCCACCCGATGAAATCGCTGAATTTTTGAAATATCTAAAGTATTAAAATGTGTTGATTACACAACTTTGGGGCCAAAGAAGATACTTTCCTTAACCCAGTGTGCAAAGTCACACACATACCATGCTGGCTTGTGATCAGGGCTTTCTGTTCTAGATATTCATTAGCCATCTTTTAATAGTACACTGTAGAATTTTGTTGAGTTGAAATCAAGCACACAGACTGAGAGTTAGCTCCCCTTTTTGCAAATCAATGCTACATATATCCTTTTCCAAACCTGAAGCACCTCACCCATTCTTTCCAACCTTTTAGAGGTCACTGGGCAAGGGCTTATATATCACACTTGCCTAGGATCACACAGAACCCTAGGAGGTGGCTCACCTGGGCCCCAGGGTCATGAAATCAACCACAATAAGGAAATGCTCTATAACTAGGTCATTATTATCAACTTCCTATTAGTCACTTGGGCTCTAGCCTTTCCAGGCCAGAGAAAACAGCAGAAAAATAAGAGGATAACACATCCAAAGACTTATGGAGCCTGAATGCAGATAGAAGCAAACTACTTGCTCTTTCTCTCTTTTTTGTTTTGTTTTGTTCCTTCTTTCTTGTTGTTCATTCCATTGGTTATAATCCTTCACAACTTGACTAATGTTTAATGTGAAGATATTTCTAGAACCTATATCAGATTGCATGCCACCATGGTGGGGAGGGGAGGAAAAGAAAATTTGGAACTCAAAAGCTTGTGGAACTGAATGTTGTAAACTAAAAGTAAATAAATTCATTAAATTAAAAAAGAATTTGGATGCTAAAAGAAAATAAATAAGAGGATAAGAGTTGAACAGCTCCATCTTTTCTCCATAATCATATTCCCATCTATCCCAACCAATTGTCTCACTCTTTTTTGGATCCTCTTCTTTTGCCCAATATAGTCATACTCCTTTTTGTTGTTGGCCTTTCTTTATCAGCCTTAGTTCATTCTGAGCTTTAGCACCTTGGACACTCTTCTTCCAGGAGCATGCCAAGCTTCTATATTATTCTACCATAGTCAATCAATCAATCAATCAAAACATATTTATTAAGCATGTGCCAAATATGGTAGTAGGTGTTGGGGATACAAAGACAGAATAGTCTCTAATTCCTGTGCTCAAGGAGTCAATCTCCTCTACCCTATTTCTTGGCTCTGAGCATTCACTGGTTGTACTTATCCCACCCTCCCACCCCCCACTTTTTGGCACATTCTTCCACCCTCCAAACCCCTGACCCAGGTCAGGGTTTTCTTTTGCCTTTAGAGATCCCTTTTTTTCTGCCTTCTCAATGAGCCTTCTCAATTTTTTTTTCCATAAATACAACACTGATAACCTGGAGAGTGGGAAGGCATTTCTCAAACTCCTCCCCTTTCTCTTTATAAAGAAGACCAGTTTCGTATTTTCTTTTACAACATGACTAATATGGAAATATGTTTTGCTTAATTGCATATGTATAACTTATATCAAATGGCTTACCATCTCAGGAAGGAGAGAGGGAAGGGAAGGAGAGAATTTGGAATTCATATTTTTTTAAATGAATGTTAAAAATTGTTTTTACATGGGATTGGGAAAAATATTATTAAATCAAAAAAAACAGACCAGTCTGAACTCTGAGCACAGATAGTAGCCACTTGGCCTTGGCAAAAGTACAAACATCCCACATTCTATGAAGGCAACTGTGATGTTCTCTCAGCTTTCTGAACTTCCCAGAAGTGAGTTCCTTGGTCCTCTCCTGTTCTTAATAGGTTTTCTCCTGGAGATCCATTATGGCAAGCTACTTTTGGAGGTTCCCAACTCTGGAGCTGTCACTCTCCTCACCAAGTCAGCATACTGATAGCCATGTGAAACTTCCTTTTCTTGTCTTATTAATATCCTTCTACTCAGTCCAAGTATTTTTTTTTAACTTTTCAAGTCTTCCCAAAATCTCCCCTCCCCAAATTCAGTAGATGGCTTTCTTTGTCACTTTGGACCTTTCAAAATCACCTTCACAATTCCTTCTTCTCTTTCTTTAGCTCAAGTCCTTCTGCCCCTCCCAACTAAATTTAAAAGTCCTTCTACTTATTAAAACACACAAGTAGTCAAAGGCAAAATTAGGACTCAAACTCTGGCTAAATCTCATGTTCTTTCTACTATACTATAGGAAAAATTTCAACAGGTGGAGAGGGGAGGTGTCCATTCCAAGAAGATCCATGTGAGCACAAACTTAATAATGACACATCTCACATTTCTGTAGCATTTTAATGTTTACAAAGAATTTTCCTCACAATGACAATATGAGGTTGGTTGTACAGACCTTATTGTCCAGGGTCATACAACTACTAAATACAGCTAGGACTCAAGCCATGGATTATTTTCATTACATCGCAATTGGCAGTTCTACTCTCCAATGTCATATGGGAATAGGGTAGCCTTAGCAACTTTGGTTGGGGGATTTTAGTGAAACTGATGAACCTTTCATAATCATGAAAAAGAGATACTCCAAAAACTAATACTTTCATTAAAAAACTGCTGTTACTGGTAGGCTATTGATGATCATTTTTCAGAACTATTTGTCAAGCAATTCATATCTGCAGGCATTTGACACATTTCACCGAGATTTTTCCCATTTTATAAATGAAGAAATGGATTGTTGTAGATTAAATTATTTACCCAGTAAGTTGGCTGCACACAAGGAGGACTCATAGTACTCAACCATAGTACTTAGCTCACAGAGCCATGTTGTCTTTTCTGTGATCCCTCCTGTGGTATATTTCAATATGCTCTTTTTCTATGGACACAGCTATACTACACTAGAATAACCAAACCCAAATTGCCCAAAGGCAGCTAGGTGGTGCTGCAGTAGATATAGCATCAGGCCTGCAGTCAGGAGGACTTGAGTTCAAATCTGATCTCAGACACTTACTAGTTGCCTGACCCTGGGTAAGTCATTTATGCCTCAGTTTCCTCATCTGTAAAATGAGCTAGAGAAGGAAATGGCAAAGCATTCCAGTATCTTTGCCAAGAGAACCACAAATGGGGTCACAAAGAGTCGGACATGATTAAAAAATGACTGAACAACAACTAACCAAATGTGTAAACTAAATCTACTTTATAGGTTGAGAGACAGTGAGGGCTAGGGAAAAGTACACTGGACTTCAAATCAGAAAAACCTATTTGAGGTTCAATTTCAAGGAACTTGAGTTTCAATTTCCTGCTTTGTAAAACACAGATTTTAATTTCTGATTAGCAAATCTGACAAAGTTGCAGAAAAAATGCTTTATAAACTTTAAAGTGCTATATAATGTGAATTGTTATTGTTATTAGACCTACATGAATGAGAATCTTCCCAAGTGAACAAAACCAACCTTAGGAAAAATAAGCCTTTTCCAATCTCTGTGACTTTGATCACCTCACGGCCGGAATTTGCTCTCCCCAAAAACATCTGTTAAAAACCTTCTCTTTCTTCAAAACCCAACTGAGGTGTCACCTCTTCTATGACAGCTCCCCAGAACTGCAGCATGGTACTGTGGAAACATGCATTGGAAATCAGAAGTCCTAGATTTGACCATTGGTTCTGCCATTAATGAGTTCTGTGATCCTGGGCATCATCCTTTTTCCTCATCCTCATCCTTGAGCTACCTACCTCATATGGTAATTACTTTGGCCTTCTGATGTTGTGATTTCATAGCCATGGACAGTCATTCAATAATGCAGATCACAATCCATCCACACCTTCTCATCCAATGCAACTCTTGTCCAAGTCTCCCCATAAATCCTCCAGAGGGGACCCACCAACATGCTAAGGTCCTTCTCCTGACACTGTACAGATACCACTGAAACATGAGGTTACCAATTAGCCCTCCCTCTTGCTATAAAAAGAAAGCCCATCTTCTCTTCCAGTTATAAATCTGACCTTGATGGTGTCCTTTATTATACTTCTCCTACACAATTCTTCTTTGATTATGTATTTAATCTAGGCCAGGTCTGACTCATGCTGGTCCAGCAAATCAGGTTCAGCGTGGAATGAAACAACCATAAAACTTTTAATATGCCAGAGTGGTCAAGTTTTAGCTCCTTCCTAGGGAGAATTTGGGGAGCCATAGCATAGAATGTTTGGAAGGTGCCTTGCTTCTAATGACAAGACGGAGGTAAAATTATTTACCCAGCTGCTGTGGAATAAGGGAGAAGTCCCCCCTAAAGGGATAAAGATTTGGTACTTCCTTGAAGAGACTCCCAGGAAGGAGTTCCTGGTTGCTGGGTCTCAAAGAACAATTTAATAAAAGGTTTACTTAATAATAGCATGGAAAAGATATTCTGCAAGGACAGAGCATTGATTCAGTCAGGCACAGTTTCCCATACCTCCATTTTTGCCATGGTGGCTCACTGGTCAAAAGCATATGTCATGTCAAGCCTGAAGAGCCCATGAATTCTCAGGTTGCTTTTGTACTTAAGCAAACTGGAAGCTCTGTCAATGATTACAATGATTGTGAATTCCTTTGGAGCTATCATGTCTTACGGACAGTTCAGCTACCTTTTAAGGAACAACTGCACTAAGTCTAAGTGGGGTAGATATTGTCTCTACATCCTACGTCATGGTGGGTAAGGTCCTAAAGATTTTTTAGAGGATCTTTCACCTTTTAAATGGTCTTTGGGTTATTACTAGACAGAAACTGGTATAAGCAACACTGAAATCTGAGTTTAGGTAAATCTTGGCAGGTAGACTCTTAGCAGGTAAAAAAACCCCAAAAGACAGCAAAAGACAACAAGCAATGTAATGACCCCTGAAAAAGTGACCAAATATGGAGAAGGGAGATTAGAAATTCCAGGCTTCACCTTTCCCTTTTAGAAGGACTAGGCCCTGGATCTGAACAGTCTGCTGAGCAGAACAATCCCTGGAACATCAGGGTCACAACACAGATGATGACGCTTCTGGCACCGTCACTGATCTTCATCACAAGTCAAGGCTGTCTATAGTAAAGTAGCTAACAGAGTTCTTGTATGAAGCCCATCCAGGTTTCAGACTCAGTACAAGGATTTGCTCTGTACTACCACTCATTCAATGTTTCCTAAGCCTACCAGCCAGGGCCTCCTCCTTCCTGGGAATCCCATTACGGAAGTAGAAAATCTTTATCCTTTTAGGGGCTTTTGTTGAGGGACTTCTCCCTTATTTTACAGGGACTGGGTAAATAATTTTACCTCCCTCTTGTCATTAATAGCAAGACACCTCTCAAACATTCTATACTATGGTCCCTCAAACTCTCCCTGGGAAGGAGCTATACCTTGGCCACTCTGGCAGCAGTGTGGAAGGACATTATCAGTTCCAAATTATAGCAAGCAAAGGGTTATACTGGACTTGCTGCTAGTGGGACCTGTGCTTACTGCCAGTGCCATTGCCATTGGAGCCCAAGTTCTGCTGCTCCAGAAAAGACAGAGTGCTTCTGACCCACTATGCCAGAATCTAAGCTTCCTCCGACGCAGGCCAAACTCTACATCTCTTTATTGGGGGAAAGGGCAGTTAGCAGTGCTACTCCTTGTCCATCCTGTCACTTTCCCTATCTCCATCTGCTAGGCTGAGTGCTCCCCTCCATGCCAGGGCCCAATACTGCTTTTTCACTGTGCCTAAGCCTGAGCAGCTACTGATGCTAGGAATGTCCATCTTATGATCACTGTTTGCTCAACTATTCTTGATGGGAGAGACAGAAAAAAAGCAAAAGAGGAAGCCAGAGACTTATGTAGGCCAGCATATGTGCTATAGTTGCCATGTGAGAACAGTCACCATTTCTGCTGAGGCTGGGAAGAATACTCAGGGTCTGCACTGGGGGGTACTCCACTAACATCCCTCACCCACTGTTCACTGGAAGTCCCACAGACAAAAAAGAATTAGAATTCAGAGCTCAGGAGTGAGAATAGAAACTGTCTTTCCTTTTAAATGCACACAGCTCCTAATCCCTCTTTCCCTCAGAAAATTAACTCACTTGTATTTGGCACATTTGTCCACATCCTTAATTCAGGAAAGGTCTCTCGGGTCTTAGAGAGGTTCAGGTACTATCCTTTTAAAACTCCCCCTAAAGAGTCTTAGCAAATTCCACATGGCCAACTTCCTAATATAAAAAAGCCCCAAGTAATCATAGGCTCATAGATTTGAAGCTGGAAGAGACCTAAAAAATCATCTAGTCCATCATGTCCAATACCCTCATTTTATAAGGAAGAAAACTGAGACCCAAGGTATGATTTGACTTGCCCAAGGTCACATAGGTAGTAAGTGATAAACCTGGGATTTGAACACAGATCCTCTGATTGCAAATCCAGTCTTCCACTGTATCACAATTCAATCTCCAAATTCCAGTTGTTAGGAAGGGTCCTGGTCTATCACAATTGTTGAATTTCGAAATTTTAATCATCCTAAATAGAAAGTTTAAAAAAAATTCCTCAAATGACATTTGACATTTATTATCTTTGGGGAATGGCTATTAAAGATCTAGCAAGATCTAAAGAATCTAAATATCTAAAGAACTCCCAGGTCACCAGATGGTGAACTCTATTTTTTCTCTGATCCCCATAATCTCTCAAATCTCTTCAAAACAGATATTATGCATCAAAAATAAAACAACTTTATCTGCCTCCATGGTCTAAGACACACAGAATACAAAAGAGTGTGAAAAACCAACCAACCTAAGAAGTGATACTCACTGACCTTGAGGTCACTTAGCACCCTTACCTTCCACACAACATGCAGCAAGGCTGCACTAGCAAATTCAAGGACACAATCCCTATATCCTGGTCTCCCCTCCTTCCTTCCAGTGCAGTGGACACCATGATTCCAGACTGAAAATATTCCCCTGCCATGACATAGTCAGGCAGCCACAATGCATCAGGAGTAAAAGCCTATAGGGGCCATAACCCCATAGCACCAGTGTGATAGTTCTCTGGCAGTGATTCCAGCAGGGTGAAAGCTCTGAACTGCTGGTGCCAAGTCAAGGGAACTATGGAACCTGGTGTGGAACAGGACACCAGATCAGGGCATCATGAGTGTGAGGGACTATGTATCACTCCACCAAGACTGAGGGAAAGAGCCTGGCATGAAGCTGGGGTCAGTTCTGACCACGCAAAAAATCACACAGGGATGTAGACAGCTGAACTATGAATTGCCCAGCCTTGGAGGAGGCTGTGACACTTGGAGATCCAGCCTCCAAGGAAACCACATCAGAGAAGAGAGCCAGAAAGTGAAAAAGGGAAAATCATGGGGGAAAAATACGACTGAAATGACCAAAGATCTCAGAAAGAAGAAATATTAGAGACCTTGAACATAAGCAGGTAGGTCAACAGGGAAAACATTAATGACAGAAGGAAATATGGAATCCAGATCTAGTAAACAAATTCAGGCATCTATGAATAAATACTGAAAAACAAAGGAAAATGATTCAACATTTGAAGAGACAGAGGAACCTGTAGAATGTGAGGGGAATTATGAGAGCAGAATTTATGGCCTGCACTGCAAAAATAATGGGCAGAATAGAAAAAAAAACTTGAATGTGTGAGGGTCAGTCTTGCCAAAGAAGAAAAAAAGAGAAAACAACAGATTGGGAATGCAAATATATAAAAGCGAAGGATGATCTAGAAAAAGAGAAGCAAAAAACAATACCATTAAGAAAAAATATGAAAAGGACCCATATATACAAAAATCTTTATAGCAGCTCTTTTTGTGGTGGCAAAGAATTGGAAATCAATGGGATGCCCATCACTTGGGGAATAGCTAAACGAGTTATGGTATATGAATGTAATGGGATATTATTGTGCTATAAGAAATGAGAAGCAGAAAGACTTCATAATAACCTGGAGATATTTATATAAACTGATGCTGAGTGAGGGGAGCAGAACCAGGAGAACTTTGTGCACAATTACAGATACACCATAGCACATAATCACATAATGACTGACTTTGACACACTTGTCTCCTCTCAGCAATGCAACACTATAAGACAACTCCAAAAGGCTCATGATGGAAAGGGATATCCACATCCAGAGAAAGAACTGAGAGTCTAAATGCAAACTGAAGCAAACTACTTGTTCTCACTCTCCTTTTTGTTTTGTTTCTTATTTCTCTTTTTTCATCCATTGGGTATAATTCTTCTTTAAAACTTGACTAATGTTTAATATGAAGGTATTTATAGAACCTATATCAGATTGCATGCTGCCTTGGGGAGGGGGAAGAGGGAGGAGATGGAGGGGGAGAAAATTTGGAACTCAAGGGATTGTGAAACTGAATGTTGTAAACTAGATAAATTAGATAAATTTAGATAAAATAGATAAATTCTTAAAAAAGAAAATATGCTCACTTGTAAGCAAAAACACACTGATCTTCAAGACAGGGTGCATAGAGACAAGGTAAGGATCATGTCTTCCAAAATAACATGACAGGGAAGAAAACCTTAACACCATAATGCAAGAAATAATACAAGAGAACTGAGCAGAACTTCTGAATATAGGAAAAGGAAATACCAATTGAAAGAATTCATAGATCACCTTCAGGAACAACAACAAGGCTGCCGCCTCCAAGACACACAGTAGTTAAATTTAAGAATTAAATTCAGAAACAAGATCTGTAAACCATCGGAAGAAAGACCTTCAAATACCAAGAAAAAAAATTCAAATAACACAAGACTATTCTACACCAATTCGATTTTTTTTCAACTGAATAAATACTAATTAAGGACCAGGCACTGTGCTAAGTGCAGGGGATTAAAAAATAGGCAAAAGACAGTCCCTGTCCTTAAGTAGCTTACAAGTCTAATGGAGAAGACAACATGCAAACAAATACATACAAAGCAAGCTATATACAGGTTACATTCATTTAGTTACTTTTGGAAATAAGCACATTCAGTTATTCTTTTTTGATTGAGATAGTGTGGCCTCTCTAGTAGCATTTCTTTACCATGCTAGATAATTAAGGAGTCTCCTTCTGTCAGTCAGTTTGGAATGGGAAATGTGCCAAGTACAATTTGAATTAGATAGATCAGTAAATTTGGTGTCTGAAGAGCATTTCAATCCATGTCTAGGTCAGATCTGGTCATGTCAGTGGTTCCAGATGAGCCCAGTTGGAATATTAGTCTTTGATAACTGCAATTGGTCTCAGTTTAATGGCTTTCTTGCTGATCTAAGCAGTGTGGCACATTCACATCACCAGTTTAGGGGAAGCTACCTACCTAGATCACAAAGCCCACGTCAGCCAATTTAGCTAAAACATTCTGGAAGTTACATTGAGATTTCACTCATGACAATATACTGCCTGTTGGAATGTTGTAATGGATTACAAATTGCTCCAACGGTCTCAGTCATGCCCTGCTCAATACCAGTAAGAACATAACTACAGGTTCCCATGGGTCAACCAATAAGAACTAGCTGTCCAATTAACTGGTAATCCACAACAATGGGAGGATGGTGCAGAGGAAAGGTTGGGTGGATCCCCTCCTGTGCACCAGCAATATTCATTCTTTCCCACTCATCATTTGTTGTTCCACCTTGGTGATGTGGGAGATGTCATAGATCACATGGAGGTCCAAGTCATCAGGATTGATGGCAAAAGCCTGTTGGGTCTAGAATATCCTGGAGAACCAGTTGATCCAAGAATAGGTTCCAGTAGCTATTATCCCCTTCACATAGTCCTGCTCCTCAGGAGAGCTGATCTGTGTACATGCTAACTGGCTGTCATTCATGATAATATTGTCTCTCTTCATAGCTTTTTCTGTAGCCACCAATGCATCTATAACTACTTGAAGGCCCAGGCCCCTGCTGCCACTGTGGATCATCACATACCCTTGTCCTTTGTGGTCAATGTTCATCTTCTTAGCAACATACTCATTAAACATATAATCTACAACTTGGACTTCAGCCTAATGATTCCCTGTTCCCCAGGTTCCAAGTGGTGGAAAGTCCCTCTTCTTAACCCTGAGGAAGACCTTGCTGGGGTCAGCTTGTGAGCATACCCATATTCCTCTGAGTGTTCCTTGTCCTCAGCCCAGTCATAGCCTTCTCATAGAGACCAGTCCACCCCCATCTCCAGAGCCTCCTCTAAGTCCTTGACATTCATTAGGATAACTCTTTTTGATTCCACCCCAACAGAAATGTGATCAAACATGGCATAGGTGAGTTGCTCCTTCACAAGCTGGCCATCACATTTATTAAGGTTGATTCTCAGAAAGCAGGTACCACAGTTGATGTCAAATCTGACACCACCTGGAGACACTATGTGTCACTTATATCAAAGGCGGCCATATTCCCAATAGCAAAACCATAACCACAATGGACATCAGGAAGCTCAGCAGATCTATGAACAATTCCAGGTAAGGCTGCCACATTGCCAATCTGTTTCATTGCTGACAGGAAGCCACCAATGCCCCCACCTCAGTGGGCATTTCTTAACTCCTCAAATAATAGTTTCTCAAGGAGATCATTCACAAAAAACACTACTTTCACTTATGTATTGGGCATGAAGCCCTTCTTGATCCTTCAGCAGCTCTTGTGAATCTTATCTAAGTACTAAAGTTCATCATTGTAGCTGTGACTCTTGGCAACTCCTGGCCCTAGCTCTGCCTCAGCCTCCTCAGCCTCTTCTACCAACAATGAATCAGTCCCTATTGTATGGTACAACACTTCCCTTTTTTGCTTCTCCTGAGTCTTATATTTAAAAATTGAATTTCCTGTTTAGCTCTGGTCTTTTCATCAGGAAAGTTTGAAAGTCCCCTTTTTATTGAATGTCCATTTTTTCCCCTAAAGGCTTATGCTCAATTTTGCTGGATAGCTAATTCTCGGTTGTAATCTAAGCTCCTCCACCTTCCAGAATACCATATTCCAAGCCCTCCAATCCTTTAATGTAGAAGCTGTTAAGTCCTGTGTAATCCTGACTGTGGCTCTTTGATATTTGAATTGTTTCTGTCTGCCCACACAGGGCTGCACTCCCCTTTTATCTAAATGAGACAGACCTTCCCTTCAGTCCTTCTAAGTTATCTTGGTTGGAAAATTATTTTCCCCCACCTTTTCTAGGTTATGTCACTCCAGAATTTATTTTGAGGAATAATTTAAAGTTGTTTCGAGGGAAACTGGGAAGAGCTCAGGCAACTTCCAGCTTTTTCTCCACTATCTTGGCTCTGTCCCCTCTATACAGACTAAATAGGAAATAATGAACGAAGGAGAGGCACTGGAATGAAGAGGGGTTGGGGAAGGCTTCCTGGAGAAGGTGAGATTTTAGTTGGGCTTAAAGGAAGCCAGGGAGGTCAGTGGTCAGAGAGGAGAAGGGAGAGCATTTCAGACATGGGGGACAGTCTGAGAAAATACCCTGAGCTAAGAAATGGAATGCCTTATTTATGGAACAGCCACTAGGCCTCTTGCTGGATTGAAGAATATACTTTAGGGAGTAAAGTGTAAGAAGACTGGAAAGATTGAAGGGGTTTAGGTTATAAAGGGCTTTGAATACCAAACAAAGAATTTTGTATTTGCTCCTGAAGACATTAGGAGCCCCTGGAGTTTATTGACCTGGGGGGGGGGGGAGGTGTGTGACATGGTCAGGGCTATGCTTTAGGCAAATCACTTTGGTGGCTAAATGGAGAATGGACTGGAGTGGGAAGAGACCTGAGGCAAGCAGAACCAACCATTCCCCTCCAGCAGTTATTGCAATAGTTGAGGAGTAAGGTAAAAGGGTATGCATTAGGGTGGTGGCAGTATCAGAGGTGAGAAGGGGGCATATTCAAGAGAAAATGCAGAAGGGAATGGAATAATGTTTTCCAAAGAGCAATGGAACCTACTCTGGTGACCTACTCTGTATATCTGAGCTTAACCATACATGAAAAAAGGATAGACATTCCATAATAAAGACACATTTGAAATACTTTTAGAAAGAAAATCAGAACTGAAGAGATTGCTTGCTTCTCAAACACCCCAAACAACAGAAATGCTGGAGGAGTGAATAAATGTAGCAACCAAAGACAGCGAGAGCAACAGAGAGACAGCAGAGGGATCAGAGAGACTTCTTTCTAAATGTACACAAAGAAAAGGGGGTAAGGGTAGAAATCTGGTAGAGGTAATGGTGAAGAGGCATTATGGACAATACTAGTGACACCCTGGCTATAGGTGAATCAATGTTTGATTTCTTTGTGGGGCTACATTAATAATAAAGAATAATACAATCTAACATTTATATAGTACTTACTATGTGCCAGGTACTGTGCTAACAGCTTTACAATTATTCTCTCATTTCATCCTCACAGAAATCCTAGGAGGTAGGTGCTATAATTATTCCCGTTTTATAGATGGGGAAACAGAGGAAAACAGAGATTAAGTGACTTGCCCAAGGTCACGTAGCTAGGAAGTGTCTGAGGCCGGATTTGAAGGCTGGTCTTTCTGACTGTAGGTCTAGTACTCTATTCACATAGGAGGGTACATGAGGGTACAGGTGGGGAGGACAGAGGCATAGAGAAGAATGTGTTATGTGCTGGGGCCAAAGAAACAAGGGGAATTTAGCAATAAGGGGAAGGTGACCCCTGTGGTCTCATAAAGAGAAAAGACCCTATAGGTTTTCCTCCTATAGGGGAGTAGATATGGGGGGAGGGAGAATAAAAAGGGAGGAGGAGAAAAGGGTCTTAATATGGAGGTAGGATTTATGCCACGGATGCAAAGATGGTTCATTATTCAGAAAATAATCATAATTAATCATATTAAAAACAAAAAAGTCCAAAACCATATGATCATTTCAATAGGTGCAGAAAAATTTTTGACAAGTACAAAGCTCTTTTATGCTCCCCACAGTTGATATATTTCTGGAAATGCTAGCAAAAGCAATAAGATAAGAGAAAGAGATTAAAGGAATAAAAATGAGTAAAGAGGATGTAAAACTATCCTTATTTTCTGATAGCATGATAGTTTATGTGAAAAATCCTAGGGAGTCGGCAAAGATACTAACTGATACAATAAATAGCTTTCACAACATTGCAGACTACAAAATAAAGTTGTCAAAAATCAATGACATTTCTATATAATAATAAGAAAACATAAGAAACAATAATAGAAAGGGAAATCCCATTCCAAATGTCTACAAAATGCATGAAATATCTGGGGATTGACCTACCAAAGCACACAAAAGACTTGTATAGATTCAATTGCAAAGTGCTCCTTAAAGAAATAAAGAACAATTTCAATAGCTGGAGGAATATTCAGTGGTCATGGCTGGGCTCTGCAAATATAATAAAAATAATACTACAAAATTTAATTCAGACTTTTAATGCTATACCAATCAAACCTGGGGATACAGCTAAAACAGTCCTCAGGGAGGAAATCACATCCTTACAAACATACATTAACAAAATAGAAAAAGAGAGGATTAATGAATTGAATATGTATTTTAGAAATTAAAATGCCAACAAAATTTTAAAATTAAAATAAGCACAAAATAGGAGATATTAAAAATTGGAGGGGAAATAAATAAATTGGAAAGCAAAAAACAATAACAATAACAACACTGGGATACTTTATGGAACCTGATAAAAACAATGACATTCATCTGGAAAAACAAAAAAGATCTAGACTATCAAGGGAAATGACTTTCAGACATCAAAAAATATTATAAAGTAGTAGTCATCTAAACTATCTGATATTGGTTAGAAAAAAAGCGCAATAGATCAGTATAGCAGACTAGACAAGAAAGAATCAGAAATAATAGAATTCAATAACCTAGCACTTGATAAAGTGAAAAAATATAAATTATCTAGGAAAAAACCTCCTTATTTGATAAAAATTGCTTGGGAAAATTGGAAAGCAGTCTGGCTGAAACTAGGCTTGGACCAACACCTTACACCATATTCCATAATATAGTCTAAAAGGATGGAGCCTAATATTAAAGATTATATTTTTTTTAAAAAATTGGAAGAGCAGCAGATCACATACCTCTCACAGCTATGGGTAGGAGATGTATTGGGTTTTTTTTTTTTTTTTTTGGTTTTTAGAGGGCAATTGGGGTTAAGTAACTTGCCCAAGGTCACACGGCTAGGTTTTTGTTTGTGTGTGTTAAGTGTCTGAGGCTGGATCCCGAACTCAGGTCCTTCTGACTCCAGGGCCGGTGCTCTACTCACTGCGTCACCTACCCGCCCCTAGGAGATGTATTCTTAACCAAATAAGAGAAGCAATTACAAAAGATAACATAGATTATTTTGATTACATGAAACTGAAAGGCTTCTTTCTACACAGGTAAAAATTAACAAACCAAGAATAAGTACAGAAGTGGTCAAATGGGAAAAAATCTTTGTATCAAATTTCTTTGATAAGGGTTTGGTATTCAAGATATACAAACAAATATGTATGTATAAGATAGTTATTCCCCAACAGATAAGTGATTAAGGGATATGAAGAAACAGTTCTCAAAAAAGAACTGCAAAGTATTCACAACAACATGAAAGAATGCTCCAAATTGCTAATGAGAGAAATGCAAATCAAAATAACCCTGAGGTTTCTCTTGACACCCTGCAAATTGGCCAAAATGACAAAAAATTGAAACAGTCAATGTTGGAAGGGCTGTGGGAAGATAGGAACACTAACACATTGTTAGTGGAGCTGTGAAATGGTACAATCATTTGGGAAAACAATTTGGAATTATGCAAATAAAGTGACTAAATATCCATATCTTTTTGAACCAGAGACTCCACTACTGGACTTGTGCCCCAAGAAAGTCATCAATATAAAGTGTCCATACACTCCAAAATGTTTATAGCAGTACTTTTTGTGGTAGCTAAAAATTAGAAACAAAGTCGATGCCCTTCAACTAGGGAACAACCAAATGAATTGTGGTACATGAATGTAATAGGATAGTACTCTGCTGGAAGATTTTGTAAAAATAAAGGGATTTGACTGAATGATCTCTAAAATCACTACCAGTTCTAAATTCTATAGGCAAAGTTGGTGACTGTCATTATGGGGTGAGTCTGAAAAAATAGGAAAAGGAACATGTTTCAAAATATTTCTTCAGCTGTTCAACTATACTGTCAGAAATTCTTCTCTCCCAAGCTAAGTAGCTGTCTTCAGCAGATCCTATTAAGTGCCAGTATGTTACCTAGGAGCAGTAACATATCAGCTCATTATCAATCCACTAACAATGATTTGTTTATTAGATTGTAAGAGAGTAGACATCTGGATATGGATCAGAGGAGAGCTAAATTCTGATGGAAAAACAGATTTGGAGAATGGAACATTTCCTAGGTAGGGTAAGTGCCACAGTGTAGGTAGCTGGAAATAAAATACAACTATTTGGAGGAGGATATTGAACTATGGAGACTAGTGCCAATGCTAAATAGGTAATTTCATAATATTATTTAGGTAAGACCTATGGCAATACCAAAAGACCTATCAAATATTTCTGAAATCTGGGAAAAATGCATAGATTTAAAAGGAACAAATTATATTTTTGGAAAGTAAACACTTTCTTGAAGTAGACATGTTCATTTTCATGCTCTGATATACATCACTGAAAGGAATGGCGATCAAAAAGGTCTACTATGAGTATTTCATAATATTAATTTCTCTAGATTCATATTCTCTATATTCATATCTAACAAAGGTTTAGTAAGGGCTAATATATATTGAAGGCCTTTGCAGCTTTCTCACTTTGGAAGATCCTCTGTCCTGGCAACCCCTCCTTCAATGAGTGATTTTCTCCTGGAAACTCAATTTTGAGTTTGAGTTGCCAGGGCAACCATGGTCACACCTTTACTCCTTTCCATGCTCTGTTCCTTACTCTGTAAATATCATCATCGTCATCATTGTCATCACTAGCATTTACAAAGTGTTTAAAGGTTTGCAAAGTACTTTATGAATATTATCTCATTTGATACTCACAACAGCCTTGGGAAGTTGAATACAGAGAAGCCTGGAAAGATCTATATGAACTGACGCAGAATGCAGAGCCAAGAAAGAAATATACATAGTCACTTAAACAATGTAAGTGGAATAACAACCACACTCCAAAAAGTCAAAAGTAAATGTGGCAAAATTATAATTATCAAGGAGGACTCAAATGAAGGGATGTGAGAAAACACTCAATCAACTTCTTTGTGGAGGGGGGAGGTCCATAGGTATTACATATTGCACATGTTTTTGTACTGGTCAGTTGTGCTAATTTTATTTCTCTCTGAAAGTTACTATTTTTTATATGGGATGGCTCTCTGGAAGGGGAGAGGAATAACTATGATGATGTCAGAAACAGAAGATATCAATAAAAACTTATTTTCAAAAAAGATCCAGTACATATTCACATTGGTCTCTAGTTGCTGAATGCTTGTGGTCAGTTTACTTCTGAATCTGACTGGGTCAGTGGGTAAAAATCATTGCCAGGAACACAGAAGCCACAAGGCTCGAAATTCCTGTACCAATAGCTCAGATAACCTAGAGCTCCCCTTTTTCCTTATTGCCCTTCCCCCACTTAAACCATAGTTCATCTACAAGAACATTCCAATTTAATACTACATACTAATGCCCGATGTTCCAGGCCAGCCAGGCTAGATTCAGGTTAGTTCAATGGTTCAGGCTCAGGTTTAGAACAAAATGAGACATTTAACAAAAAGTTTATTTAATAATAGCATGGAAAGGATATTCGGCAAGGATACAGAATTGATTCAATTTGGAGGCCCAGAATGTATCTTGACCTTGTCTTCCCTTCTATCCTGAGGAATCCAAGCTATGAGTAAGAGTTAGGTGGGTAGACCAGAGATGGTGCTACATTTGTTTTTATATCACTTTTGTCTCTGAATATATCTCTACTCTTTCCCTTACCCAGTGAACCATTCCTTGTAGCAAGAAATGAAAATGAAAATTCCAATCAGCAAGGTAAACTTTGCCCATTTGGACCTCTTTATAAGCAGGAATACTTGTATGCTACTGTCTTGATGGTGTCCTCATGATCTTCCCCATTGAGCACACTGTCTCTACTGTCTCTACTTGCTTCAGCTGGACTCTAAGACTCTACCAGGGTTGGGGGAAACCTGCGACCCCAAGGCCACCTGTGGCCTTCTAGGTCCTTGGGTGCGGCCCTTTGACTGAGTCCAAGTTTTACAGAACAAATTCTTTTCTTAAGGGGATTTGTTATGTGAAGTTGGGATTCAGTCAAAGCACTGCCCTTGAGGACCTAGAGAGCCACATGTGGCCTTGAGGCCGCAGGTTCCCCACCCCTACTACATACCTCCTAGGTATGATATCACCTACTGGATAGGCTACTTATAAGGATTAGGCAAAGATCTACTATATTAACTAACAAGCAAGACTCTTTCCAATAATAGTTAACATTTATATAACATTTTAAGGTCTACAAACAACTTTATAAAAACATTATTTTCGTATGATCCCTGTAAGGCAGGTATTATTATTATCCCTCTTTCTATAGATGAGGAAAATGGGGTTAAAAGAGGGTGCCTTGCCCAGGGTCACAGCCAATAAATGTCTGAGGTGATATTTGAACTTAGGTCTTTCTGACTACAAGGCTGGAGCTGTATACCTTATGCTAAGCTTCCTCTCTAATTTAGAACTTCTGCTGTCATTCTTATACATATATGCTGTCATGGTACTCCTCTACTTAAAACTTTCCAATGTCTCACTAAAGCCTATCAAGACAAATTCAAATGTCTTTGCCTAGCATTCCTTGCCTTCCACAATCTCATACCATCCTACCTTGTCAGCCTTATTTCATGCTACTGTCTTCCACATACTTCCACTCTATTCAGCAAAACTAGAATATTTTCTATTCATCAAATATACCCTGAGCTTTCCAGTCTCTATGTATTACATACTCACATCATTCCCTATGAATAGAATATCCTCGTCTTCCTTTCTGTACCTGCTAAATTCTTACACATGCTTTAAAGTCCAACTCAAATGCCATCTTCTTTATGAGAATCTTTCCTGATTCTCCCTATCAATAACCATCTCCCCCTAAGACCTCATAAAAACTTTTTATATGGGGCGGCTAGGTGGCGCAGTGAGTAGAGTGTCGGCCCTGGAGTCAGAAGGACCTGAGTTCAGAGCCGGCCTCAGACACTTAACCCACACAAACAAAAACCTAGCCGTGTGACCTTGGGCAAGTTACTTAACCCCAATTGCCCTAAAAGGGGCGGCTAGGTGGCGCAGTGAGTAAGTGCACCGGCCTCGGAGTTGGGATGACCCGAGATCCAATCCGGCCTCAGAAAATGAGCACCCACACATAAATAATGACTAGCCGTGTAACCTTGAGCAAGTTACTTAACCCCAATCGCTTAAAAAAAAAAACTTTTTATATAACTTTCTAATGTACTTTTCCATGTAATATTGTCCATTATTGTTGTCAAAACAGTGTAGATACTTAATAAATGTTTACTGTAATAATGAACTAAGTGTTCTGGAGATCAATGCAATGCTAGTATTCTCCCAGTCATATTACATGGCTATAAATCATGGAACACTAAAATCTCCAAGAATGAAATTCCAGGTGATCCAAAAGGCATCAGAAAGAAAGTGTGAGATAAGTAGAGTTCAACATCACTAATGATTATATGCTCACAAGAAATGGCATAATAGGGTACAGAAATAGGAGGGGATGGACTGGAGCAACTTCCATTGGAAATGAGCATGCAATCTGCCCTTTGCAGATTGTGGATGTCAGATTATTGGCAAATGAACTAGAAAAAAAAACTACCCATTCAGTAGACTTTAATAGGAGTTGAGGAAAATCTCTTTTTCTCTTTTAAGAAAGTCATTTATAATTCTTTTAATTCCCCTTTGAACTTTCAAGGTCAGGAGGAAAAGGAATTGCTTTTTCTCTTCTTTCTGTCTGTCTGCATCCCTTCCTCTCAAGGCATTGTGGGTATGGCAGCAAGCATGTGCTTGTCTGTGGAAGCCTGAGATGGGATTTCGAGTTGAAGCCTTATTCTGGTTTGTGTATTTTTTTTCCCTGAGTACAAGTGACCAAATGACTATACTGGAGGTTTCCATTCATGTTGGTGACCTCACAAATTGGAAAGTTTCTGGGTTTCTGAGTTGAGCGTTTTTTATCCAGGAGGAGGTGCTCCTTGCAACTATACTACTTGTAAAAGGAGAAAACACAACCCTACTAGAAGGAACAGTCAGAAAGAAGGTTGCCGGAGCTGAAAGTACTACAAAAGCCCAAACATACGCTCTGGCAACATATGCCTATGTTACCAGAAGAAACAGATTTATGACTTGTACAGACAGGTCATGTCAGAGGGAAGTAAAAAATATCTGTTCAATAGTCCTCAAAATACTTTCATCTTTCAGGATATTATAATGGATGTGATGGGTCATTTTATGTTTTAACTATTTGTTGATTCATTATTATGAGTCTTTTGAGTTTTAAGTGTTTTTTGTGGTGAAGGAACTAAAGAGTTCTTTTATACTGGAAATCTATTTTGTATACTAAGTACAACACCTGTTCATCTCTCTTAAGGAGAGACCCTAGAGACTCCAGGCACATCTAAGCTTTAAGGAATTTTCTCCAAAACTCTATAATAGGGGCAGAAAGAGCCAGTGAATATGAAAAAAGCTTCATCTCCTCTTTTTAGTGTCAGGCTCCCCCAGGAATTAACCTGATCTATGTGAGTCTAGAGTTGTAGTTCCTTGTGAGAGGGGGAACGCTTTGGTCATGGGTTTCATAAATAACTGTGAAAGGAAGTGGGCTAGTCACAGCCAATGGACATAAACAAAGGACTGCCAGAACATTGCAATGATATCCATTTATTATTAAATGAAGCAGAGGAATACTTCCAACACATTAAATGGATCCTTTATGTAGGTCTTATGGAAAGACATGAAAAAAGATCATGTGGGATAAGAAGACATGGATAGGTTATAATATGCATAAGTAGAGGAAGTACCCACAAAAATGAGATCAAAGATTCATGTCAGTACAGAAATGCCACTGCTGTGGACACGGAATTTTGTTTCATTTAACACTATAGATACACCCTAATTTATAGCCTAGCTATGTTACTCAAAATTGTTAAACTTCTGAATATCAAATGCATCATCTCTTAGGGTTTTTTTAATTAAAGACTAAATATATGTTCCTCTGGAAAAAAACATAGCCCAAAGACCTCAAGGCAGTGACCAGTCATAACTTCAAAAAACAGATGGCAAAACACAATTCTCACCTCTGACCAGAGGACTAGTGCTGTCAATGAGATATGCTTTTTCATTGTAGTTGTTCAGTTGGGTGCTACTCTTTGTGACTCCATGGACCCTAACACTCCAGGTCCTTCCATCTGCCACTATCTCTCCAAGTCTGTCCAAGCTCCTGTTTGTTGTTTCCATGACACTATCTAGCCATCTCATTCTCTGCAATCCCCTTCTCCTTTGGTTTTCATTATTTCCCAACATTGGTCTATTCCAATGAATCCTATCTTCTCATTGTGTGACCAAAGCATTTAAGCTTCAGTGTGAGCATTTGGTCTTCCAATGAATAGCTTGAATTAATCTCTTTAAGCGTTGATTGATTTAATCTCTTTGCTCTCAAAAGTCTTCTCCAACACCACCATCAGAACACCTGGATTCTGTGACATTCAGCTTTCCTTACATTCCAACCCCCACAACCATATACTGTTACTGGAAAAACTATAGCTTTGACTATACAGACTTTTGTCAGCAAAATGATATCCAAATGTATTGTAGCTTTCCTTCCAAAGAGTGTATTTTAATTTCATGGCTGCAGTCCCTGTCTGTGGTGATCTTTGAGCCCAAGAATATGAAATCTGACACTGCTTCCATTTCTTCTCCCTCTGTTTGCCAGGAAGTGATGGGACCAGTTGCCATGATTTTGTGGTTAATATTCAAGCCAGCTTTTACACTCTTCTCTTTCACCCTCATCAAGAGATTTCCAAATTCTTCACTTTCTGCCATCAAAGGGGTATCCTCTGCATAGCTGAGATTATTGATATTTCTCCTAAGAACCTTAATTCTGGCTTTTGATTCATCTAGCCTGGTATTTTGCATAATGCACTCTGCATGTAAGTTAGATTAAATAAGGTGACAATATACAGCCTTGTCATACTCATTTTCTAATCTTAAACCAATCAGTTGTGCCATGTTCTGTTCTATCTGTTGCTTCTTGACCTGCATATAGGTACCTCAGTAAGATGATCTGGTACTCCCATCTCTTTGAGGACTTGCCACATTTTGTTATGATCTATACAGTCAAAGGCTTTAGTGTAGTCAATGAAGCAGAAATGGATGTTTTCTAGAACTCCTTTGCTTTCTTCATAATCCAGTGAATATTGGCAATTTGGTCTCTAGTTCCTCTGTCTCTTTGAAAAGCAGCCTGCTCTTCTGGCAATTCTCCGTTTACATATTGCTGAAACCTACCTCGCAGAATCTTTTTTTTGGAGGGCAATTGGAGTTAAGTGACTTGCCCAAAGTCACAAGGCTAGTAAGTGCTTCAAGTGTCTGAGGCCAGATTTGAACTCAGGTCCTCCTGACTTCAGGGCTGGTGCTCTATTCACTGTGCCACCTAGCTGCCCCCTACCTCGCAGAATCTTAAACATAACCTTGCTGGTATGTAAAATTAGTGCAACTGTTTGGTAATTTGAACATTTTTTGGCATTGTCCTTCTTTGGGAGCGGGACATAAACTGATCTTTTCCAATCCAGTGGCTGCTATTGAGCTTTTCAAATTTGCTGGCATATTGAGTGCAGCACTTTAACTGCATCATCATTTAGAGTTTTTAAATAGCTCAGTTGGAATTCCATCACCTCCACTAATCTTCCTAAGGCCCACTTGATTTCATTCTCTAGGAGGTCTGGCTCTAGATCAGTAACCACACAATCATGGTTACTAGTGAGTGATGTTAAGATTTTTCTTGTATAGTTCTTTTTTGTATTCTTGCCACCTCTTTTTAATCTCTTCTACTTCTGTGAAGTCCCTACCATTTTTGTCTTTCACCATGCCCATTTTTTCCATTTCCTTTTTTTTTTTTTGGAGGACAATTGGGGTTAAGTGACTTGTCCAAGGTCACACAGCTAGTTTTGTGTGTGTGTGTGTGTGTGTGTGTGTGTGTGTGTGTGTGTGTGTGTGTGTTAATTGTCTGAGGTCAGATTTGAACTCAGGTCCTCCTGACTCCAGAGCCAGTGCTCTACTCACTGCACCACCTAGCAGCCCCTTCCATGCCCATTTTTGCATGAAATTTTGATATCTCTTTGATATCTTTAGTTTTCTTGAAGAGATTTCTTGTCTTTCCCATTCTATTATTTTCTCCTATTTCTCTTCATTGCTCATTTAAGAAAATCTTCTTATCTCTCCTTGCTATTCTTTGTAATTCAGCATTCAGTTGGGTATATCTTTCCCTTTCTTCCTTCCCTTTTGCTTTCCTTCTTTCCTCAGCTATTTGTAAAGCCTCGTCAGACATCCATTTTGCTTTCTTGTTCTTTTGGGGGAATGTTTTTTGTTATTACCTCCTATACAATATTGTGAACCCTTATCTATAGGGTGACCACAGTCAGCTCCAGGTCTTGCTTTAACTGACTGTATAGAGCTTCTCCACCTTTGGCTGCAAAGTATATAATCAATCTGATTTCAATATTGACCATCTGGCTATGCCCCTGTGTAGAATCAGCTTAAAGAATTTATTTCACAAGTAGTACCATATCTAAAAGCTAAGTCGCAAATATGAATACATATTATCCAAGGTTTTTTCCTGATTGATACAATAGCTTAAAAAGTACTGAGTTACACTTCCTATCACATCTAGGATCAAATACAAAATCCTGTGTTTGACATTCGAAGCCCTCCATAATGTAGCCCTACCCTACCTTTCCAGTTTTCTTTTATCTTTCTTCCCCATCATGTACTCTTCTAGTCCTCAAACAAGACACTCCATCTCTTAGCTTTAGGCATTTCCTCTGGCCATCCTTCATGCCTGGAATGTCCTTCTCATCTCTTCTTACTGGCTTCATTCAAGTTCCAATTAAAACCCCATCTAAAAGAAAGCCTTTCCCCCAAACCCTCTTAATCCTAGTGCTTATATCCCTTAATTATCTCTTCTTTTCCTATATATGGCTTGTTTGTACATGTTTACCTGTTGTCTCCCCCATTAGACTGTGAGCTTCTTGAGGGGAATGACTTTTTGCTTCTTTATGTATCCCCAGCATTTAACACTGTGCCTGACACATAGTAGGCACTTAATGAATGTTTACTGATTGACCATGATAACAATAAACTAAATATTTCATAGAATGGAAAAATAGAACTAAATCGAACAAATTATACTAAAAAAATCACTTTTTTTCAAAAACTCTTTCCCCCATTATTCTACATTGGAATAAGAAGCAAGAGAGGATTATTTTTAGTTTATACAAAAAAACTTCCTAACCATTAGGGCTGTCTGGGGAGGTGGTGAGTTCTCCCTATCTAGAGGGCTACAAGCCAAGGTCAGATGATTTCTTGTTGGAAATGTTCTCAGTCAAGTGTACATCGGACCAGATACCTCCTAAGGTCTTACTCTGAGAAACCTCTTAAATTATGTAAATTATGGTTCTTAGCTCTTCCTAGAATTCTAGCTAATGCTTTTATAAATGGACAGGTTCATCTAAGACAGAGGAAAGAAAAGGAGACATGGAAACAGAGCCAACACATAATTCAAATTGCAAATGAACAAAAGGGAGGAGAATGCAACCACATTTGTTGAAGCATATAACCAAAGGAGACTGAAAATTCTACCAAACAAATTATTTAATATTAAATTCCTATAGTTTTAAAGAGATTGATTCAAACATCTACGCTGGAAAATCAAAGTAGACAAAAAATCTGTAGGGGCAGCTAGGTCGTGCTGCAGTGAATAGAGTACCGGTCCTGGAGTCAGAAGGACCTGAGTTCAAATCCAGCCTCAAACACTTGACACTAGCTGTGTGATCTTGGGCAAGTCACTTAACCCCAATTGCCTTGCCTTCCCCCCTCCAAAAAAAATCTGTGGCTAAATTATGACACAGAACTAAATGAGCAGTACACTGAGTTTGTCCATGCATGCCTACATATGTGAGTATGTATATGTACGTTTGTATGCATTCATACATGTATCTGAGAGAGATGCTACATATGCACAATGATCTAGGCCCAGAGGTGAATAGCAAAGAGAGACTGGGCTGCATGTTTGGGAAACTATATGATGCCCACCTCAGCTAAACATAGATAGTTATTCCCTTGATCTTGCCATCACCCACGAATGTACCACTTTCATGTTCATGAACTCTGAAATTCCCTTACCTGATGACAATCTCTTGTCATTCCACTTCTCATTCTGCCTTACAACCACAACACCTGTTCTTCATCCTCAATGAAACCTCCAATCCCCTTCATGACCCCTGAGATCTTTCCCAGGCCATCCCCTCTATAGTGACTATACTCTCTTCCCTTCCCTATCCCCATCTTGACCTCTCAGTAAACCAGTTCTTGTCTACATTCTCCTTTTCTCTTGAGTCCCTTGCCCCTTTGTCCTATGAAAGAGTTTGCCTGGCCAAACCTCAGCCTGGGATTACTCCTACCATCTGTTGTCTTAGCTCCTACTCACATACTTCTGAAAGGAGAAGGAGAAAATGATGAAACTATGTTGACTGGGTCCACTACAAATTTATGTTACATAATCTCAAGTGACCCCTTACTGCAGGAAGGCAATCCTCATCCCGCATTGACACACTCCCACCCACCCATTGTGGCTTTTCCAAACCTTTCAACCCTTCTCAAACATCCCATGGCTCTCCCATTTCATCCCATTTCACATCATTCAGATGCCTCCTGCCACTTTCTACTCTTTACCTCTGTCTTAGGAGAAAAGGCAGCCCTTGTCCTTGTCATGGTAAACCCATCCACCTGCACAATCATGATTTCATTCCATCCCACCTTCTCCAGAAGATTAACCCCTCTGCCATCCCCACTTTATCACTTATCTTTGATCTCTTCCCTGTCTGCTAGGTCACTTCTCTATTACCTAAAAGTGCACCTAAGTCGCCCTCATCCTCAAAATAGTCTCATTTGATCCATCCATCCATGTTGCCATCATGCTAGAGCCCTTCTCCATCTTGTGGCTAAACTCCTTGACAAGGCCATCTATAATCAATGCCTCCACTTCCTTTCTTTCATTCTTTTTAACTTTCTAAGATCTGGCCTCTGACCTTATCAATAAAATGAAATTGCTCTTTCCAAAGTTATCAGTAATCTTTTAATTGCCAAGCCTAATGGGCTTTTCTCAGTCCTCACTACTCTTTCCTGGTTCTCCTTCTACTTGTCTGACTGCTCCTTCTCAGTCTCCTTTGTTGGATCTATAAGCTATGCCCAATAACCATGGGTGTCCCACAAGACTCTGTCCTTGGTCCTCTTCTCTCTATATACTATTTCAGTAGGCGATCTCATCAGTTGCCATGGACTCAATGATCATCTCCATACAGATGAGCCACAAATCTACTTATTCAACCCTAACCTCTCTCCTTACCTCTAGTCTGATATTTCCAACTACCTATTAGATATGTCTAATAGGATATACTATAGTCATCTTAAACTCAATAAGTCTAAAACTGACATAAACTCTACTCTCTTACAAACTTCTCTATTAGTATTGAGGGTATCACCTTTCTTCCAGTCACCCAAGTTCCCAAACTCAAAGTTGTCTTCACCTCCTCAGTCTCTCCCATCCCTATATCTAATCAATTGTCAAATCCTGCCAGTTTTTACCTTCCTAAAATCTCTCATATACACCTACTTCTCTCCTTTAAAACTCCTGCCACCTTGGTACAATCCCTCATCACCTCACACTTAGGCTATTTCAATAGCCTGCTGCTTAGTTTCCAAGCCTCAAAGAAAGAAGTAAATAGACATTTATTAAGCACTTTGTATGTTCCAGTCACTGTGCTAAACACTTTAAAATATTATCTCATTTGGTCCTTGCAACAATTCAAACTATTAGTACCCCCATTTTTACAGATGAGGAAAGTGAGACAGAAATTGAGCAGTATTTGAATTCGGGTCTTCCTGACTTTAGACTCAGCTCTCTATCTACTGCACCACCTAGCTGGTTCAAGTCCCACACTACTCCAGTCCATCCTCCATTCAGCTATCAAACTGACCTTACTAAAAGCACAAGTCTGACTATGTCATCCCCTACTCAATAAACTCTAGTTGCTCCCTACTGCCTCCATGATAAAAGAGAAAATTCTGTTTAGCTTTTAAAGCTCTTCAAACTTGGCCCCTCCCTACCTTCCCAGCATTCCTACACCTTCTGCTCCTACCTCCCACTGCAATCCAGTGACACTGTCCTCCTTTCTGTTTCTTGAACACTTTCCTGGCTTCCTTGAAGACTTAGTCTCACCTTCTACACAAAGCCTTTACCAGCCCTCATTAATCATAGTGTCTTCCCTCCACAGTTATCTCCAATTTACCCTCTCTATGTCCTGTTTGTATATAGCTGTTTGCATGCTGTCTCCCTCAGACTGGGATATCCCTGACAGCAGGGGCTGATTTTGGCCATTCTTAGGATTCCCCAGTGCTTAACACTGTGCCTGGCACATAGTAGGTTTTAAAAAATGCTTGTTGATTGATTGAATGACATACTGCTTTCAACAACACAAAATAAACAGAGAATTCATGAACAAAACGAATGAATGAAAAAAAGCAATTGCTGTGTGTGCCAAGTAGTATGTGAAGAATTTAGGATACAAACAGAAAAGCAAGAGTCAATACACTCAAGGGTCTTTCATTCTAATGGAAAAGGCAATGCACATAGGGTAAGAGAAGAGAATTATGGCCTGAGAAGTCATGTAGATGGAAAACAATAAGGAAGTCAATGGCTACACCATTTTCCACAGACAATGGCACTGTTGCTTTGACTATAGTTCTCCAAGCAAAAGGTGGAAGGAGGGAGGAAGAAAGGTGAATTCAGTGACAGGGTAGAAAGTGGTCAGATGAAAGGGAATGGTCATAGGGAACACAAAGCCAAGTGACTTTCCCCCATTCAGGCACAGTTTCTGATTTGGAGGGTGAGGGAGCATTGGGGGTTGGCCAAAGGGAGGTTGGGTAATGCTAAAGGGTTATAAATCATAGAACACTATGAAACTGTGTAAACAGGCTTCCAACCAAACCTGGGGAGTTTTGAATGCTGCTATGTAAGTGGAAAGAGACAAGATTCCTAGTTGTGAATGAATGAATGAAGCTTTTAATAAATGTTTGCTAGGTGCAAAGCACTGTTATAAGCTCTGGGAGTACAAATAAAAAGAAAGACAGTCCTTGCTCACAAGGAGCTCACACACTAATGGAGGAGACAACATATATCGAAGGTTTCAACTACAAGTCAAATGGAAAAGTCCCATGGTCCTCAGGGATAGCAGCAAAGCAGATGGTAATGCCTTTTCTTTGATGCCATTTGCACTGATAAAATTATATCAGTTACTGATGTTAAACCCTTTAATGGTGCCAAGGACTTTGGGGACAAGAATTTCTTTTCTGGGTCTTCAGTAACTGTGGCCGTAGCACTTATATGAATAGGCGACAGGATACATCACCCCAGGGGTTGCTACCCAGGATGATGGCTATCAAGGTTGGGTTGAAAGCAGGACCATTGGTCTGGGAGGTGCTACCATTTCTATGACTCTTGTGGCTGAATGCTGGTGACAGCTTGTCAGTACTTGTCATTGATGGTGATGAGGAAGGTGGGCTCATTCTCCAAAACAAATTCTTTCTTCAACATTGACTACAGTGGCTTGACTAGAAGTAGGTCTTGTGGTTTGGGGAGATGCTGCTATTCTGAAGATTCTTGGTCTCATAATCTCAGGCTGTCTCCATCAGGGTCTGAGGGGAAATGGTGGTCAAGGTGATGGTGGTGGTCTAGTATGTCTGGAACATCAGGGTGCCCTGCTACTTCAGCTAGGCTGGCTGGCTCAGTAGGTAGCAATTGTTTAGCATCTGGTGAGAATGGCTGGCTCTTTATAGATGTTGCTTCCTCAGATGATGGTTGAGGAAACTGTCTGCAAGTAGGACCAATGTGGTGGAAAGAAGACTGAATACAGTGTGATACACTCACATATACCTGCACAAGGTGTAAAGCTGAAACAAGAAGAGCTTTTGGTGGAGTAGGAATGCATGGTTCCAGACAATCTTTAGGAGAGAAACACATAAGGAGACTTTGGAAGCTACAGACATCTGGAAGAAGTCGGCTCCTCAACATATTCCCTAACAGCTTGCTTCTCAGAGACTTCAGAGAGAGAATTTCCCCTTGAGTGAGGTCAGAGCCTCTCTTGGTTCAGCTGAGATCTTATTTTATTCCCATCTAAAGAGTTTATGCACTCTTGTATATTTTCTGCTATATTCTAATCTGTGTAACTTCTCTGGTTTACTGGCTATTTATTTGCATGATCTTTTGTATAGCCAGGAGGGAGAAGGGGCCAAGCCAGTGGTGAGATGGAGCCAACCCAGTGGGCATAAACTTGGTCCATCCTCCTTCTTAAGAGTTTCTATTCTTACCTCCTAAAAATTGAACCCATAGACCAGGAATATTTGAGAAAGCAGAAAGATACAATCTAAGAAAATACCCCTTTGGGAGATTGGTAGAGAAGGAGCAAGCTTCCAGCTAAGCCCCTTCTCCTGCTCTCCATCAGGGCAGAAATCAGTCTACCTTCAAGAGAAGTTAGTTGAATTACAAAGCCCTCTCTGTTCATATTACTTCTAAGCCATAGCTACACATGAAAAAAGTTTTCATTATAAATTTAAATGCCAAAATAAAAAAGCATTTACACACAGAAGAACACAAAAATGAAGATTCTACTTGAAACTATGAATCACCGTATCATACCACTGGCTATAAATAAATGAATGAATGAATGAATGAATGAATGAATGGATGGATGGATGAATGAATGAACAAATAAATAAATGAATGAATGAATGAACAAACAAGCAAATAAATAAATAATTGACCAAATAAATAAATGATCAAACAAATAAATATAATAAATTCTACATATTATTTTCAAAACTGCCCTCTTTGTACTTACATCTGAAATAATTTTTGTTGTATGCATTTTTAAAAATGTTGCCATGGGGCAGCTAGGTGGCATAGTAACTAGAGCACCTGGCCCTGGAGTCAGGAGGACCTGAGTTCAAATCTGGCCTCAGACACTTAACACTTACTAGCAGTGTGACCTTGGGTAAATCACTTAACCCCAATTGCCCTGCCTTGCTCCCTTCAAAAAGCAAAAAAAAATGTTTCAATGCCCCTATTTTTTTTTGGCTTCACTACTGCTAACCTCTTTCTTCTCTAAATCTCTCTAACCCCAACTAAAATCAGAGAGAAAGAGGGGGAAAACACCTTTGTAACAAATAAGCATTGTCAAGCAAAACAAATCCACATAGTGGTTATGTCCAAAAATAAAATTTTTTATCTCTTCACCTTGGGTCCTCTTTGTCAATAGGTAGGTAGCAGGCTTCATCATAGGTTCTCTGGAGACATAGTCATTGCTTTGATTAGAATTCTTAAGTTTTTCAAAGTTGTTTCTCTTTACAATACTGTTGTTATTGTTTAAATTGCTCTCCTGGTTCTTCTCACTTCACTAATCTGTTAATATTACCCAGGATTCTCTGAAATCATCTCACTCATCGTTTCTTATGGTGCAATAATATTCCATTACATCCATGCACCACAATTTGTGAAGCTATTTCCCCAAATGCCTAAGAGACAATTCCAAGGCACTCCATCAGATTCTAGCTCTTTTCTTTTTTCTCTCCCTTTTAGTCCCCCCTTCTGGATCAAGGAGTTTGTTTTGCTCATGACTATTTCACCCATACTATTTGTTTCCTTTTTGAGCTTGATGTATTTCTACACGAAATTGTGTTTGTATAATCAATTATTCTTTGCCCATTTCATATAAATGAGGTTCATTGGATGCCTAATCCTCCAATCCGTTTTATACATTATTTGTATGTTATCTTATCAAACAACCAAATCATGATTATTAGTGACTTTATGACCTCAGGTTTTCAATTCTATGAGAGTCAATGTTTTAGGTTGCCAGGTTTCTTTAAATTTGGGGGGCCTTTTTTGAAATTGGGATGGTTTTGTCTTTTTTAAACTGCTAGGCTCACAATTTAAATGTGCATACTCTCTGCTTTTCAGAAAGGGACTTGAAGGAAATTTCAGTTTGGTTTTTAAAAGAAGGATTAGGGTTTTCCCAAGGTGGGTGGGGTAAGAGTATGTTTTAATTTCAAATTTTTTGTTTTGGTTGGCCACAGAAGAGAATTTTACCTTTCCATTCTATAAACCACATTTTGCTTGGGTTATTTTTTCTAGTTTATAATGAGCATACTTTCTTGACTTTCTTTTGAAGCATGAATACTTTTGTTTACTTTCCAGTTGTATCCTGGAATTATTTCTTTTATACTTTTAATCTTACTTTATTTTCTAGTGGCATAAAGTACTTTTCAAACTACCCCATGCTAGCAGGAAAATAATTCTGTGCAATTGCTGGATTTTTATATGTTGTGTAAGCAAGTTTTGAATATTATTGTGTGCATGTCTATAGCTTGTCTTCATCTCTGGAATCTCTGGCCCCCATATCATGTTGTGGATTACATCCAGTAAAGCCTCAGCCTTGGGTCACTCCCACCATCCTGCACCTTCACCTCTCTACAATGTGCTGCTGAAGGAAGGTGGGGAATAATCACGTGTACCCCTTTTCTCTGTCAGGGTTCCCTACCAATTTATGTCACACCATCTCACCTGCTTCCTCACAGCCACTAGGCAATCCCACGCTACATCCCTTAGCAACTCCCCTTCCCCCTCTTCTTCCCTGGCTCTTCCAAACTTTCTCATCCCTCCTCCTATCTCCCATGGCTCCTCTTCCCTCTGCTCACTCAGCTGAGACCTTGGCCTCATATTTCACAGATAAAATTGTAGCCATTTGCTATGAACTGCTTCTTCTCCTACTTTTCCCTTATCTCCTGTCCCTCAGATTCCTCCGCTTGGTTACTCTTTCTTCCTTCACCCCTGTGAAAAGGCCTGTCCTTACTCCTTACCAAAGGCTACTTGTTCAAGTGATCCCATTCCATCCTGCCTCATCCAACAGATTGCCCCCTCTGGCATCCCCACTCTCTCACTAACTTTCCATCTCTCCCTGTCTACTGGCTCCTTCTTTACTACCTACAAAAATGCCCATATTTCCCCCATCCCGGAAAAACAACCCTCACTTGATCCTTCCATTCCCTATATCTTTTCTTTTTAGAGGGAGGAAGGCAGGGCCATTGGGGTTAAGTGACTTGCCCAAGGTCACACAGCTAGTAAGTGTTAAGTGTCTGAGTCTGGATTTGAATTCAGATCCTCCTGACTCCAGGGTAGGTGCTCCATTTACTGTGCCACCTAGTTGCCCCTCCCTATATCCTTTCTGCCCTTTGTGACTAAACTTCTTGAAAAGGCATCTGCAATATATGCCTTTACTTTCTCTCCTCTCATTCACATCTTAACTCCTTTTCAGCAAAACTGCTCTCTCCAAAGTTACTAATGGTCTTTTCTCAATCCTTATTCTTCTTGATCTTTCTGCAAGCCTTTCACACTGTTCATCACTCTGACCATCCTCTCCTCTGTGACATTCTCCTGTTTCTAGGTTTTCAGGACATAACTCTCCCTTCATTCTCTTCCTACCTATCAAACCACTCCTTCTCAGTCTCCTTTGCTGGATCCTCCTTTGAGCCATAGGTATCCCACAGGGTTTTGTCCTAGGCCCTCTTCTCTTCTCCTTCTATACTACTTCCTGTGTTGATCTCATCAGCTCCCATGGATTTAATGACCATCTCTATGCTGATGATTCTAAGATCTACCTATCCTGTCCCAAACTCTCTGCTGACCTCCAATATTGCATCTCCAATTGTCTTTCAGACATCTTGAATTAGGTGTCTGAAAGACATCTTAAACTGTACCCAAAACAGAACTCATTATCTTTCCCCCTAAACCCTCCCCTGCCTCCAACCTTCCCTCTTATTGTAAAGGGCACCACAGTCCTCCCAGTCCCTCAGGTTTGCAACCTAGGTAGTCAAACTGGATTCCTCACCATCTCTCAGCCCCCATATCCAATCTGTTGCCAAGGCCTGTCAACTTCATCTTTGCAGCATCTCTCAAATATGTCTATTCTCTCCTCTGACACTGCTACATTCTAGTGCTGGCCCTTATCACCTCACCCCTAGATTACTACAATAGCCTATTGGTGGGTCTGCTTGCCTCAAGTCTCTCCCCACCCCAATCCATCATCCACTCAGCTACCAAAATGATTTCCCTAAACCACAGGTCTGATAATTTCACTCTTCTACTAAATAAATTCTAGTGGCTCCGTATTACCTCCAAGATCAAATACAAAATACTCAGTTTGGCATTCAAAGTTCTTCATAACCTAAACACCTCCTACCTTTCCAGTCTTATTATACCTTACTCCCCAAAGTATACTGTTTGATCTAACCACACAGGCCTTGTGGCTGTTCCATAAACACGACATTCCATTTCTCAACTCAGGGTACATTCTCTGGCTATTTCTCATGCCTGGAATGTTCTCCCTCCTCCTCTCCAACTACTGACCTCTCTGGCTTCCTTTAAGTCCCAAGTAAAGTACCACCTCCTACAGGAAGCCTTTCTCAACCCCTCTTCATTCCAGTGCCTTCCCTTGAAGAGGGAAGGGTGATAAGGAGGGGGAGGAGGGTAAGTGGTTCTGCCAGGGATACCTCTCCTGGCATCCAGTCTGGAAGGAATTCGCCAGGCTCAAGCAAACTTTGAAGCCGAAATTGTAAAGTTTATTGTTACGCTGTAGAGAACAGCGGGCTAGATTCTTATGGAACCTGCAAACTCACAGAGGCCGCAGGCCTAGTTTTAAGGGGTCAATTATGCTAACTAGGTGAGTAAGGGTGGGATCAGGGAGGAGTTAAGGAGTGGTCAGTGCTCAAAGGACCATACACTTTTAATATCAACTGCGCAGGTGTATTGCCCATGATTCACTGGGAAATAGCTCAAACGGGGCTAACTGGAGGTGTGGCTTTAGGCCTGACACATCACTAAAGAATGTCCAGTCTGCCTCCCACCAAGGTCATCAGAGACAGTGTGGGTATATAATTGACCAAGGAGTTACCCTATAGATAAGGTATATACATCACAAGGACCCCATCACCCTCTGGTCATTATTTCCTATTCAGCCTATATATAGCTTGTTTGCACATATGTGTTTGCTAGTCTGTCCTATTAGACTGTAAGTTCCTTGAGGGCAGGGATTTTTGTACCGTAGTACCTGGCACATAGAGGTGTTTAATTTTTATCTATTAATTTTTGACATGAATTGATTATGGTTGTGATGTTTTATAATTTAAGTATTATTATTAATCCATTAGAGCATGTAACTGGGATTTGCAAATGCCCAGGTTAACTAAAATAAAGGAACCTGTATAGAAGACTGAAGGAGCTACTTCTGGGAGAAGATATTTCATGTTCCCCTACTATATAGATGGGAGTATCTACTTTCTATTGGCTGTGTAGCTGGGACAGTCTCCCTCTCTTTCTAGTGGTGTCCAAGAGATAAAAGGTCGTTGCCTGAAGCAGGAGCACCATGTACTAAGCTGGGGGATGAAGGAGAGGGAAAAAGGTCCACCTCACCCTCTTTGGGCCCTGTGGCCCCGAGAATTCAGCTTGAGGTTTTGGCCTATTTTGTTTGTTCTTTTCAGTTCTGGGTTCAGGAAGAAGAGTTCCCAGCCCTAGGAACTTAAGCCATGGTGACCCTGAAACCAGAATCCAGGCAAAATGTTATCAGCCCATTTTAGCTGAGTGTCAGGCTGCTAGGGTGCCAAGATGCAGGATGGGGCAGGGGAGTAAGGGAACTTTAGATTTAGAATTTGGTGGGACTAGGCTATATAGAAACTGAATTTGTCTACAAACCTAATCCCAATGCTCTCCCCAGAGACCCAAGGAACATAGGGGGATTTTACTCTCTGAGGTTGGCGTTGGGAGAGGAATATGTTTATTATACCTATGAAGCAAATATTCCATTGTAAAAGCTAATCTGACTAGTTATGTGGTTAAATGGAATTTAGATGCAGGGGACTCCTAAGTTTGGGGAACACACTCATTGGGGGCTTGAGGTAATGGCAGAGACCATACACCTCACAACCCCCTTGAGGCTACCAGAGAAGCCTGGGGGAGGGATGAAATAAAACATACTTGGCTTTCAGGAAGTGGGAGCCAAGATAGTCATTGTTACAAGCATTGTTCCTAGAATGCTACACATTTATTGTTTGTATTAATGTTTGTGTATGAATATGCTTACACATGTAGCAATCTCTAAAACTGATGGAAACTGGGGATAGTTGAAGGAGACTGGTAAAGATAGTGTTGTGTGTTTGTAGTTGAAAAGCCCAGAAGTCTCAGATTAGGAGTACACCAGACCTTAAGAATGAGGCTGTTTTAAGGATTTTGTGCAGAAAAATGAAAGGCTTAGAAGAGAGTAACACTGGAAGTTACTAATGGAAAGGAAAATAGGACAGGACAACAGGAGGATAAGAAAGGACAACTCAGGAAGTTTTCCCAGCAATACCGGAGAATTTTGACCATGAACTAAGGAAATATATCTTAGAAACTGACAGTAGGGCATCATTCCTAGAATGCTGTACTAGTCCACTCTCTAAGAAAGAACTATTTAAAAAGATAGGAGTCCTTCTAATCAAGGGAGGACATTCCCAAAGGGAAATAAATGTCACATTTGGGACATTGTCACAGAAACACTAATTCATCTTTAAGGCCCTGTGGGAGACAGATACCATAGATCCAGAACTGGAATTTTCTGTGAAAATGAGCCATGTCCACCAGAGGAACAATATTGGGAGACTCAGGTTGGATAGGCCATGATGGGCCCGAGACACTAGAAGGCTCCTGAAGACAAAGTGATGAGAACAATAAAGGGCCTTAGAGAGATAGCCCCATTGAAATCTCAGTGCCCAGCCAGATAGATATAATCTGGTAAAATGTATACAAACATTAGTTGGGCTATATGAGGCGAAGGGCAGTGCATAACTTAAGAGGCCTATGCTAATTTCACATCTAATGCAAGGTAGCATAACAGAGAGTCCCTCCTGAAGAACTTTGCAGAGGCTGCTAGACTTCAAGTCAAGAAGCAGAAACTTGGAGCTGCTAGGTGGTGCAGTGAAGAGCACTGGCCCTGGAGTCAGGAGGACCTAAGTTCAAATCCGACCTCAGACACTCAGCACTTACTAGTTGTGTGACCTTGGGCAAGTCACTTAAATCCAATTGCCCTGCCCTCCTCCCTCCAAAAAGCAAAAACTTAAAAAATTAAAAAGAAGCCTCAGAAACTTACAAGCAGTATGACCTTGGACAAGTAATTTAATCTCTGTGACCCTCAGTTTCCTCATCTGTAAAGTAAGGGATAGTAATAGCACCTCTAATCACAGAGTTGTTAGGAGAACCAAATAAAGTAACATAAATAAAGAGATTTATAAAGCTTAAAGTAATATATAAATGCTTGTTGTCACCATTAATTAAGGTCACAGTAGGTAAAAATGTGGTCATTGAACCAGGGATTGGTAAATACCATCATGCAACCAATGCAGTAGCCTGAAGTGAGACAGACATTGCTGAACTTAGGGAGTTGATGTGTTAGGATGGTCTCAGCCACATTCAATCCTCTTCTCAAGTATGGGCTACAGAAGCAAAACAAGAGAGACATCATCGCCAGAAAAGAACCACATGAGGGGGACCAAAGACAATCAGGTAAGATAGGCAACATTATACAAACCTATGCTCCTTGAAGAAGTAGAAGACTGCCCCAAAGGCCTGGCATAAGAATGCCTCCATCAGCTAATAGCCAGAGTAAACAACTCAAAATCTGTCATCATTGTGATCCTGAGAACCATTACACAGAGTAGGGCCAGAAATGCAAAGTTAGTTGTATAAAAGTTAATATCTTTTCTAGATTGGGGGAAGCAGGACCATAGAAAGAAGTCACCTTGGGTCCCAGGGACAGTCAGGATGACCTCACTGTAAACTCCTAATGGGTCTATTCCACCTAGGCTCAGAAATAACAGTAACAGTTGCAAGTGCAGACTGCTGGACTTGGAGTCAAAAAAGACCTAGGTTCAAAAATACATAAACAAACAAACAAACAAGTAAAAAAAGACCTAGGTTTAAATACTGCCTCAAAAACTTACAAGCAGTGTGACCCTGGGCAAGTGATTTAACCTCTGTGAGTCTCAGTTGCAAGAGCAGACTGGCAATACTGATGTAGACAGTGAATCTCAAGTCATTATTATTTTTCAATCTTTTTTATGACATATATTTAAGAAAAATACCTTTGAAGCCTATTATAAGGCTTGGATTTAGTGGTTTTAGCAATGAAGACTATCCATACCTAGAATACAAGATAATGAATTCAGTTTGGGCCATGTTGAGTTTAAGGTGTCTATGAGACATCCAGTTTGAGATGTCTAATAGACAGTTAGATATATGGCACTGAAGGTCAGGAGAGAAGTCAGGATTGAACAGGTAGATCTGAGAGTCATCTGCAGAGAGAAGATAAATGAATCCATGGAAGAGGATGGGGATCAACAAATGAACTAGCATAGAAGAAGAGAAAATGGACCAGGACAGAGCCTTGGGGGGACATTTACATACAAGGGAGCAACCTGGATGAAGATCCAGCAAAGAAGGTTTTTTATTGCTGGGGCGGAGCCAAGATGGCGGAGTAGAAACAGCTCATCCAAGCCTCTCTGCCCCCAGATTCCCCCCCAAACTATGTAAAAAAGGACTCTGAACAACTTCTGGAGCCCCAGCACCCACAGAACGACACAGAGAAGCTAACCTCCCGCTGAGGACAGCCCAGCAGCCCTGCAGGAAGGACCAGCGCAGCAGTCTGGGACCTGGCAGCGCGCAGCACAGAGCGCAGGAGCTGAGCCGAGGTTTTAGCCCCAGGGCGGCAGGGCCAGCAGCCAGCTGGAGGAACCCCAGAACACCAGGAGCTGTGGCGACTCCAGAATTATCAACATAGACATGCCTAGGACAAAGTAAGAGGTTAGTGTCCTATGGACTTTGGGACCTGTATTTGGGGAATGCGTCAGCTCCCTCCCCTGGGGGCTAGAAGCCGCTGAGGACAAATGCCATTTTGTAGTTTTCAGAGGCAGCTCTGGCTCCCAGCCTACAAATCGTGGGGAGATCCAGCGATCAGTCTTGGGGGGTAATCGCTATTGCTTTAACCTCCCTGGATCTGGATTGTGATCTAGGGTGGAAGTTGTGGGTGGGTTTACAGCTTGCCAGAAACGGAAGTTGCCCCCCACAGTTCGGGACGAAAATTCCTCTAGCTGGCCTTAAAGCCATAGTGTGGCAACAAGCCCAAAAGTCAAGTAATTAAGTGGCAACATGCCAAGGCAAAGGAAACAGAAAAATGCAACCCTAGACTCCTATTTTGGGGCATAGAGTGGGAAAAGGACTGTGAGGTCAGAAGTCCTGCTCCAAAAGCCCCAGGGGAAAACATGAGCGGGTTGGAGGCCATAGAGGACCTTAAGAAGGACTTTAAAAATCAAATAAGAGAAGTGGAGGAAAAATTGGAAAGAGAAATGAGAAGGATGCAGGAAAAGTATGAAATGAGGGTCAACAGCCTGACTGAGGAAAACAACACCTTAAAAAATAGACTGACTCAAATGACAAAGGAGGCCCAAAAGGGCAATGAGGAGAAGAATGCCTTAAAAATTCGAATTTGCCAGATGGAAAAAGAATCTCAAAAGTTCACTGAGGAGATTCATTCCTTCAGAGTTAGACTGGAGCAAATGGAAGCTAGTGACTTTATGAGAAATCAAGATGCTGTCAAGCAGATCCAAACAAACAAAAGAATAGAAGGCAATGTGAAATATCTCATGGGAAAAACCACTGACCTGGAGAATAGATCCAGGAGAGACAATTTAAAAATTATTGGACTACCTGAAAGCCATGATCAAGGAAAGAACCTAGAAATCACCCTTCAAGAAATTCTCAAGGAAAATTGCCCTGATATTTTATACCCAGAGGGGGAAATAGAGGTTGAAAGAATCCACCAATCACCTCCTGAAAAAGATCCCAACAAGAAAACTCCCAGGAATATTATAGCCAGATTCCAGAATCCCCAGATCAAGGAGAAAATACTACAAGCAGCCAGGAAGAAACAATTTCAATATTGTGGAAACACAATCAGAATAGCACAGGACCTGGCAGCTTCTACATTGAGGGATTGAAGGGCATGGAATATGATATTCCAGAGGGCAAAAGAGCTGGGATTAAAACCGATAATCACCTACCCAGCAAAACTCAGTATTTTGTTTCAGGGGAAAATATGGTCATTCAGTGGTATAGAGGACTTTCAAGCATTCTTGAGGAAAAAACCAGAGTTGAATAGAAAATTTGACATTCAGACAAGAGGAGATGGGGAGAGACAGGGTAGGATAAACTATCTCATGTAGAAGAAGCAAGGGGAAGTAGTCACAGGGGAGGGGAAGAACAGAAAGGCAAAACCATATTTTCATTGAATTTGGCTCAGGGAGAGAATGGCATACATACTAAATGGGATATCTCACCCTGCAGGAGAGTAGGGGGAAGAGGGATGAGAGGGGGGATGATGGAGGGGAGGTTGGAAGTACCCACTTTTGAAGAGGGACAGGATCATGTAGGGAATGGACCAGGTGGGGGGTGGGATGAGTGGGAGGGAATTATAAGCAGCCTTGTACAATATATCTACTATGATAATGTTTTGCATAGCTAGACATGTACAACATATACTGAGTTACTTATATCCCAAGAAGAAATGGGTGACAAGGGAGGAAGGAAATGGATCTGAAATTCAAGGTCGTAACATTAAATGTTTCAAATATATATATAAATACTATTATTAATATTCTTTTGCCTATAATTGGGAGGTAAGATGTGCAGGCATTGGGACACAAAGATTCATCTTCCTCTAATGGAAAAGTCGATGGGTGTATGGGAGAAGGTATGGGAGAGAGCAGATTGGAGGAAGCGATATCTGGTGGGACTGCTATTCTGAGAGGTTGGGTAGGGGAATAATGGGGGGAAAATGATTGTAACTCAAAATCTGGCGGAAATGAATGATGTAAAACAGAAGTTAATAAAGTATTTGTTTAAAAAAAAAAAAAAAAGAAATTCTCAAGGAAAACTGCCCTGATGTTTTAGATCCAGAGGGCAAAATAGAGGTTGAAAGAATCCACAGATCACCTCTGAAAAAGATCCCAAAAAGAAAACTCCCAGGAATATTATAGCCAGGTTCCAGAATCCCCAGATCAAGGAGAAAATACTACAAGCATCCAGGAAGAAACAATTTCAATATTGTGGAAACACAATCAGAATAGCCCAGGACCTGGCAGCTTCTACACTGAGGGATCGAAGGGCATGGAATATGATATTCCAGAGGGCAAAAGAGCTGGGAATGAACCCAAGGGTCACCTGCCCAGCAAAACTGAGTATTTTGTTTCAGGGGAAAATATGGTCATTCAGTGGAATAGAGGACTTTCAAGCATTCTTGAGGAAAAAACCAGAATTGAATAGAAAATTTGACATCCAGACACAAGAAGGAAGAGATGCCTGAGAAGGTAATCAGGAAAAGAAATCAAAAGGAACTTATCAAAGTTGAACTATTTACATTCCTATATGGAAAAGCAATAACTGTGACTGATGATATCTTTCTCACTATGAAAATAATGGAAGAAGGGGGTGTGGTCATATGAATACATATGTGAATGTGTGTGTATATGGTTACAGTTATATATGGAGAGAGGGCATAGGTTGATTTTGTTGGGAAGGGAGAGTACTCAAGGGATGAAATTATGAGGTGAGAGAGGAAAGTGGCAAGAGGAGATGGGGAGAGACATGGTAGGGTAAACTATCTCATGTAGGGGAAGTGGGTGCAAGGGAGGGGGAGAATAAGGAAGGCTAAAAAGGCAAAACCACATTCACATTGAATTTGGTTCAGGGAGAAAATGACATACATACTAAATGGGATATCTCAACCTGCAGCAGGATAGGGGGAGGGGGGATGAGAGGAGGGATGATGGATGGGAGGGCATCCTTGGGGTGAGGGGAGGTTGGAAGTACCCACTATAGAAGAGGGACAGGATCATGTAGGGAATGGACCAGGTGGGGGGTGGGATGAGTGGGAGGGAATTTTAAGCAGCCTTGTAAAATATATCTACTATGATAATGCTTTGCATAGATAGACACGTACAACATATACTGAATTACTTATCTCCCAAGAAGGAATGGGTGACAAGGGAGGAAGGAAATAGATCTGAAATTCGAGGTTGTAACATTAAATGTTTCAAATATATATAAATACTATTATTAATACTCTTTTGCTTGTAATAGGGAGATAAGATGTGCAGGCATTGGGACACAAAGATTCACCTTCCTCTAATGGAAAATTCGATGGGGGTATGGGAGAAGGTATGGGGGAGAGCAGATTGGAGGAAGCGATATCTTGTGGGACTACTATTCTGGGAGGTTGGGTAGGGGAATAATGGGGGGAAAATGATTGTAACTCAAAATCTGGCGGAAATGAATGATGTAAAACAGAAGTTAATAAAGCATTTGTTTAAAAAAAAAAAAGAAGACCCAAGGGGAGTTTGAAATTTCCTAAGACTGTGGTTGGTACCAATAGGAAAGTCTATACTGTGGCTCCACTACATCCAGGGGTGAGAAACCTTCGGCCTTCACAGAAAAAATTGCCTTAATAAAAGGATTTTTTCTGTATAACTTGGACTCAGTCAAAAGGCCGCACCTGAGCACCTAGAAAGCCACACATGACCTCAAAGCCACAGGTACCCCACCCCTGATAGACCCTCCAACATTCACTAGAATGTCAACACTGATGAGAACTAATTCTAGTCTTCTCAAAATCCTAGCAGAATATTGTAAGGGACAAGCTGCAATTCAATACTTAGGATAAATTCAAAGTATACCATCTGTTCAACCTCTGAACTGAATCCTAAGATATTTTACTTTGGGGACTACTCAGTACTAAAAGAATGAAAGGATAAGTTGAGGCTAAAACACAGCAAAAAAAAAGAAATATTCTCATTGCATGAGTGGGATGTGAAATGTGCTCAAGGTATAACTTAAAGAATCCAGCTCATCAATTCTGAGTCATTCAGAAATGGATCTTAGAGGATTCCTTTATCTATAATGGAAGACCTAAGAAACCATATGAAGGAAATCCAGTAGCCTTTATGTATCACCCATAGTGGTACTAAAGAAAAATGAAAAGATTCAGATGCATGTGGATTTACCAGCCTTTGGACAAAAGAACCAAAGGGGATTCATCAGTAGACTATGCCATGGTACAAGATGCCAGTGGTTTTCAGTCTTGGACTTATAGGGAATCTTACCTTAAAACACTATAGAAATGCTGATTATCATTATTTTGGCTATTTGAAGATAAGCTTCAAGGCATGTTGTGGACACCAGTCGCTTTCTTTTTTTTTTTTTTTGCCTTTTTTTTTTTTGGAGGGGCAATTGGGGTTAATTACCAATTGTCCAAGGTCACATGCCTAGGGTTTTGTGTTTTGTGTTATAAGTGTCTGAGGCCAGATTTGAACTCAGGTCCTCCTGACTCCAGGGCTGTGCTCTATTCACTACACCACCTAGCCACCCCCACCAGTAACTTTCTAATAGCGGATGGAGAAAGTACAAAATCAACTATTGAAACGTACTAGTGTTCTGTGATTGTCTTTGGAAGGGTGATCAAAGTATTGAATCAGCTAGAAGAAATTGGCCTGAAGCTATCAATTGACAAGTACCAATTTTGTGGCTTCTCTTAAATATGTGGGCCCAAATGTGCAGCAATGTAACATGGATGCCTTGGCCCTACTCTCTCACGGTCAGATCTGCTATAATTCCCTCTCAGACTTCTCAAGTTTGTAGGTGTCTCTTTTATCTGCCATGGGCTCAACCTCCCCACTAGCTGTATTCATCCATTTGTCAGGGGTCCAATGACTCATCTTTCAGTTCCATTTAACCACTTAACATCAACTGTCTTTTACAAAGAGATATGTACTTCATGTAGAGCAAGAACAAATATAGAAACATTTCAACCAACACCTAAGAGCTAGTAAGAAACAGATTTTACTGGCCCAATATGGATACAGATGTCACCAAAAAGTGTGAAACTTGTGCCAGATGTGTACAAAGAAAAGCATTAGCTTTGTTCACACTGTCCAGAACAGAGTCTTGGATGGCATTGTGCTGTTTCCATAGCAATTTTAAACAACTGCCAGGGCCCTGGATAACTTGCAGATAAAGGATAGCCTCAAATCCCTTGCTTCAGGAACCCATGTGGGTGGCATCAACCTGGACTTTCAAACGGAACAATATATCTATGTGCACTTCATATCACTATTTCCACTGAAAATCCAGCTGCTGTAATTGTCATCTTATCCACCAATACTGACCACCATGGTGTTCTGAAATTTCCTGCTCCTACAGGTCCCATACCTCCTGCTAGATGTTTCAGACCTGGTATTGTCACAAACCAGATCCAGGCAGTTTTCTGGGAGTCTCACTTCTTCTTGGGGGTCCCTGATCATGAGCCTTTGAAAAAAGCTTCTTGTGTTAACTTCTCAACCATTGCCCTGGGCAATACAGGTTATCCACTTTAATGTATGGACATTGCCATTCCCTGCAACAAGAAAACTCCTTTAATGGGTCTGAGGTGGTGGATGCCAGCCCATGAAGTCCTGCGTACATGAAAGTCATGCCTGATCTTTACTTCTATAGGGATTCTTCAAGAGGAGATAGAGAGCAGATGAAAAGGACAATGAAGGACAAACAAAGAAGGAGAAGTTCTTGCTGCCTATTATTATGCATCTTTGAAAATTATATTTTCTTATAAAATATCCTAGAATTCTGACCTCTCCTTCCTCCAATTTTCTAAATTAGCACAATTTGTTGTATTTTTCTGTTGTTTTCATCTCCAATGATTCCTTATGTAGTGTTGTCCTCTCAAATGTATCATGGGTGAGGGGGGATATTCTGTGGCCCAAAGGGAGATAGAATCTCTAGCATCTTCTCCCATCACCCTTCTCCAAGAGAAATTTTTGTTTCCTGCGAGAAGGGGAAACAAGAGATTGGAGCCATAATACTGGCCACTCTCCTCTCTTCAGGGAGAGGAGTTACCAGGCTAGAATTGTATCTCTTGGCTTCCTTAAATGTTGGATCGATGGGGATGGGATTTTTCAGGTTCAAGCTAACTTCTGATTACTGTTTCACTAATGGGGGAAGTAGAACCCCAAGCTTTAAATCCAAGGTTTGACTTTCTTCCCACCAAATACCAGTTTCATAATGAAAACACATAGTAGATAGCCCAGAAACCCATTTATCTAAGTCCATAGCAAAACAGAAATCAGACAAATATACATAAGAAAACATATACCAGTCAATACAAAGTGAAGGAACTCTCCCATTAGGAACAAGGTAACTCAGCTCAGCTGAAAGAGACAGACAGAGAGACAGATACAGAGACAGGGACAGAGACAGAGAGATAGAGAATGAATGAATGAATTTTCTAGACCTCCCCCAAGGGGAAACTCCCCAAAGTCTCTATTGTAGCAATCTGGGGATAGAGACATGATGAAGACTGCCAACTCCTCTCATGTAAGCTTCTTCCCACTCTTTTCCTTCAGCAACATGAAGTAGGGTTCGCATCATCTATCTGCTCTCTCAAAGCTGGAAGCCAGAAGTGCCCTAAGTGACTGAAGAACCTGAACAAAACTGAAGAGCTCTCCATATCCCCACTCTTGCCAACTCTGCCCCACCACCACCACCACCCACAGGCCATTGATAGCCATCAATGAGAAGAGCCCATACTAACTGGCTTTGGGATTGGGATTACACCCATAAAAAGATTTTGGAAGCTACAGACATCTAGGAGGAAACTAGCTATTCAACATGTTCCTGGCTCACAGCTTGCCTCTCCAAAGACTTAGGAGAGACACTTTCCCTTTGGGTAAGGTTAGAGCCTCTCTTGGTTGAGCTGAGATCTTATGTCACTCTATTTAAAGAACTTATTCACTCATGTATATTTTCTGATATACACATTCTAATCTGATAACTTCTCTGTATAATGTCCTGAGTTAATCTATTAATAAGAACTATAGATTTTACCTTCATAATTTTACCTCCTCTGATTTCTGTTTCCTAGGATAAATGAGTTTACTAGCTATTGGCTATTTACTAGCTATTGGCCTTTTATATTTTCTTGGGAAGGGATCAAGCCAGTGAGTGTAATTTTAGGCTACTCTCCCTTTTAAGAAAAACCAGAATGGTTTCTGTTTTGAACTTCCAAAACTGTATCCCTAGACTAGCAATATTTGAGGGGAGAAGAGAGATATAAATATAACATAATACCCCTCTTGAAGATAGGCTAGGATGAAGCAAGCTTCCAGTCATGGCCCTTTTTCTGCTTTCCATCAAGGAAGAAATCTTTCTTGGAGAGGGGTGGGTCAGATTTCAGAGACAGTTATCCATGCAACTCCTCTACTATGTCTATATATTTAGACAACCCATGTGGAATAAAAATCTTACATGGGCACCTATATACCCTACACTTGGAAGAATCAAATGAGCAGATAACCCAAAAGGCAACAGAAAGGCATAGAGTGGGTAGAAAAAAAAATCTAACATCATATTACCAAGTTCTGGAAAAACAACAGTCAATACTCAAATGGTCCCTGATTCAGGAGTTCCCTTCAACAAGGAAGATCTTGTATGACTCTTTGTCTGTGTTTCCCTAAAAGATCACTACCCAGCATGCTTTCTCCTGACATTGTAAGGATATCAGTGGAGCACTCTGCCTTTCCATCCATTATCCCTCGCTCTTATCTTATGACTAGTCCACCTTCTCTTCTGATGGCACAATTCCTTGATAACATCTCTTATTCCTTTGCTTTTTTTAGAGGTCCCTATTCTATTCAGGATGTGTGAAAAGACAAAGACAAAAAGATACAGGGGAACTGCAACTGTCACCAGTTGATGAAATACCCACACTGATGAAATTACTGCTGGATCTAACTAAATAACTAAATTTCTATTCACTGAATTACTACAAAGCAAAACAATACAGTAGAAAGAGTCAAAAGATAGGGAGTCTAGTCCTGACTCTGTCACTCATTAACTGTCAATCCTACACAAATCATTTTCCCTTGCTGGGCCTTAGTTTTCATATCCAGAAAATGAAGGGGTTTGGACAAGATGAGATATCTCTAAGGTTCTTTCTCAGCTGGTAAAATTTTGATTCTATGATAACTTTGCAATCTGAAAATTTAGTACTGTGATAATCTCCAAACAATAATAAAAGTATACTCATATCTTTTTGAGAATATAGGATAATTCCACTGAATGTGTTTTATTAGAGTCCTACAGAGTAATTTTAAAAGACTAAACCGGCACTCCTGTCAGCAATTTATTATATATATATATATATATATATATATATATATATATGTATGTATGTATGTATACATAAAACAGATAAAAGCTTGCTGCTCAGCACACTTGATCTCAGTGTGCACAGGAAAATGGCTACCACTGAGATGAGCATTGTGTGTGTGTGTGTGTGTGTGTGCCTTTCATTGAAAGATTTCAATTTCAAAGTGTATAAAGAAGTATGCAATTCAAATAACACATTTCCAACAACCTAAACCCTCCAGAATATAACTAGTAAACCCAGTCATTGAATTACAATTAAATTCCACTGAAGCATTTTAAAGCACCTACTATGTGCTAGATACTGGCAATAAGAATGCCTGCATTCTTATTTGTCTACAATTAATCTCATCTCTTTGGGAGCCAAATGAATACCAAGGGAAAACTTCCACAGGGAAAACTGAATGGTAAGATATTGGAAGCAAGATTGCTTGAGAACATGCTTAAGGTGGGAGGACAAAGCTGTGTGAGGTCATGGGCACAGTGAAATTCTGGATGTGAGCAAGTAGTTTACCCCTTCCCCTTTGCCTCTCTCCCCTGGTTTCTGGCCAGAGGGACTGGTAACCCCTTCTATTCCATGAGATCAGGAAGAAAGAAGAGATATGCCATACAACTGCCACCAGCTCTTACTGCTGCCACTGAGCATCAGCCCCAACAGAAGGTAGTGCCAGAAGAGCTAGGACAAATTCTGAAGAGCTACGCTAAGACTAAGGTGTTCTGACAGTGAGGCAGACCAGTGAGCAGGGGCAGGGATGTGTCTGACAATCTGGGACCAGAGTAACAGCTGCCAGGAACCTCAGCAGCTGGTGAGATCAGGTAGAGAGACCAATCCTAATCCTCTGTCCTTTCTCCCATTTTGGGGTTGTTTGCAGAGTTGATCTGAACAGGTTCCAAACACCCCGTGCTTTCCCTTAATCTTTTCTGTAGTCTGCCTATATGGGAATTTCTTCCAATTTGTCTCTTTCACATTTTGATAAAGGATATGGCCACTGAAAAGCCAATTGCCTAAATCTAGTGAATGAGTCTGGTCAACAAAGGGCAGGAGATGTAAAGGATGATGCATCTAGAGCAATAAGTTGTCTTACTTTTTATATTTGGAACTGTAGTTCATTTCCATTCCTTTTAGTGCCATTAAATGTTGGGCCAGTACCTTCTCTACTTAGTGTTCAACCAAACTGGGCAGTGGGATGGGGAGGTAGGCTGAGAGTTTGTGGGCCAGTTACCCTGTAGGGGGCGCTGCAGTCTTCAGGGAAGCCCATACCAGTGACCTCTGACAAAATCACTTTGCTGGTGGCTTGAGTACCGTATAGTGGATAAATTATATGTTATATTCAAGTGCTCATTATTTAATCAATTAATTGACAAGCCAGATTTTCTGTAGGCTTGGAAAAAGCAGACTGAGGCAGTATCAGTTGCAAATGTTCTTCCAGTATATTTAAAGTGACAAAGACAAAAATAAAGACTGTCACAAAGACAAAAAACTGTCCCTGCCTTCAAAGAGATCACATTTGACTGGGGAAATACAACATGCACACAGGCATATAAATACAAATGAAAGCCATCAGAACCCTGATCAACTAGTCAAGACTTCGATGAACTATTCATGAAGTACGCCTCTCTCCCTCTCGGCAGAAGAACCAGGAAATAAAGAACAAGACATACATTGCCAGGCAGGACCAATGTGTTCATTTATTTTACTTAGCTGTACTTTGTTGTAAGAAATAGTTCTACTGGTACAAATAGAGGGAGAACACTGGAAAGTGATAGTAACAAAAAAGAGAGTATCCATAAAATACTTATTTTCTAAGCAATTAATAATAATTTCAAGAAAGAAAGAGGACAACTTGGAAGATCAGTAAAGGCCTCCTGTAAGAAATGGCACCTGGGTTGTATTTGAAGGAAGCTAGGGATTCTACAAGGCATAAATGAAGCTGGAGAGTATTACAGACATGGGAGACTATCTAGGCAAAGGTAGGAATGAGTGGAAGTACATTTTAAATGCCAGGCTGAGGATTTTATATTTTATCCTAGAAAAAGTAATAGGAAATCACTAAGGACTTTCGAATAGAAGGGTAACATGGTCAGCTATGTATTTTGTAATATCAACTTGGAAACCAAGGGAAAAAGGGATTAAAGGGAGAAATAAGAAGCAAGGAGACCAATAAGAAGGTTATTGAAATAATTCAAACATGAGATGATGAGGGCCTGAACTATAGAAGAGTCTGTGAATAGAGAGAAGAGCATGGAGGCTAGAAATGTTTTGGAGGTGGGATCAGCAAGAGTGGAAGAAATGAAAGAGAAAACAGTTAAGAATAGCCCTAAGGTTGTAAGATTGCCTTAAGGTTGGGGTGGCTAGGTGGCACTGCAGAGAACAGAGCACCAGACCTGGAGTTGGGAAGACCTAAGTTCAAATGTGCCTTGGACACTTACTAACTGTGTGATCCTGGTCAGGTCATTTAACCCCATTTGCCTCAGTTTCCTCTTCTGTAAAATGAACTAAAGAAAGAAATGACAAGCCACTCCAGTATCTTTGTCAAGAAAACTCCATATGGGATCACAGAGAATCAAACAAAACAAAATAGCTAAACAACAACAACAAAAAGGTTGTAAATTTGGGTGATGGGAAGTACGATAGTGCTCTCAACAGAAATAGGAAATTGTGGAGGAGGAGAAACAAATTGTATTCCATTCTGGACATGTTAAGTTTGAGGTACCTAAAGGACACTGAGGTAGAGACATCCAACAGGTAGTTGATACTGTTAGTAGCCAATATGCTGACAAAAAATTGTCAATTTTACCTTCCTAATATCTCTCATATATGTCCCTCTTCTCTCCTCTATCACTGACACCACCCTGACAGGCCTTCATTTCACACCTTGTTAGGTCTCCTAATTAGGCTCCCTGTCTAGTCCTGTTCCAATCCAGCCTCCACTTGGCTGCCATATGAATCTTCCTAAAACATAAGTTGCTACTCAATGAACTCCAGTGGCTCCCTATCACCTCCAGGGTCAAAGATGAAATCCTCTGTTTGACTTTTAAAATCCTTCATAATCAGACTCTTCCCTTTCTTCTTTACAGTCTTCTGATAGCTTTCATCCACCTTCCAACCCCACATATACTCTGCAATCCAACGACACCCGGCCTCCTTGCAGTTCTTCACACAAGACACTCTACCTCCCAACTCCAGATGTTTTCATTGATTTTCCCATGCCTGAAACTCTCTCCTTCATTTCTGCTTCCTGGCTTCCCTGGCATCCTTCAAGTTCCAGATAAAATCCTACCTTCTACAGGAAACCTTTCCTGAACGCTCTTAATTCTAGTGCCTTCCTTCTTTTGACTATTTCCAATTTATCCCATACAAAACTTGTTTGTATATAGTTGTTTGCTGTTATCTCCTCCATTAGACCATGAGCTCTTAGAGAGCAGGGTCTATCTTTTGTCTTTCTTTATATAGTCAGGGCTTAGCACAGTGCCTGGCACATAGTAGGTATTTAATAAATGTTAATTGACTGACACTGGAGATATTTGAAGAGATACCTGTGGGAACTGATGAGATCACCAAAGGGATGAGACAAGAAATATTAAAACAAAATAGAAAAAAAATGTAAAGTATATATTATTTTTAAAAACTGACATGGAAAACAGATTAGAGAGAAATAATCTAAGAATCATCAAACTACCTGAAAATCATGACAAAAATAAAACTTGGTTACTATATGTTAAGAAATCATAAACATAAGTAAATCAAATTATAATGTCAATGGGTATAAAGTGAAGGAGGATTTAGAAAGAAAGAAAGAGTAAAAGTATATGATAAAATGCAACATGAGGGAAAAACAAGAAGTACAGAGTACAAACAGATCAATTCAATTATAGATTACTAGCATCAACTAAAATTTTCCATCAAGATATTCTTCTACTTGGGGCGGCTAGGTGGCACAGTGAGTAGAGCGTTGGCCCTGGAGTCAGAAGGACCTGAGTTCAGATCCAGCCTCAGACACTTAACGCACACACAAACAAAAACCTAGCTGTGTGACCTTGGGCAAGTTACTTAACCCCAATTGCCCTCCAAAAAGCAAAAAAAAAAAAAGATATTCTTCTATTTTGCAAAGAGTGGGGTGGAATGCAAGGAGAAGAAAAGAACAAGAGGATAGATTAGAGGGAAATACAGAATTAACAGTCATAATCACAAATGTTAATGGGGTGAGCTCACCCATAAAAATCACAGCATGAATGAGCAAGCAAATTCAACAACATGTTGTTAGCAAGAAACATACACAAAATAGAAAGATTCACAGAGTTAATGAGCATAAAATTTGTTGTGCTTTCAGGTGACTCAAAAAGGGGGGGGGGCAATTGTGACCTCATATAGGACAACAGTAAACCAGAAAATATTAATAAGATAAATAGGGACACAATGCTTTAAAGATACCATAGATATTAAAACGATATCAACACAATATTATATGCCCTAAATAACATAGCTTCTAAGTATTAAAAGGAAAAGTTGGTTGATTTACTGGAAGAAATAGACAATAAAATTATAATAGTGGGAGAACTCAATGTATTCTTTTTAGAACTAAACAAATCTAAAAAGAAAAGGAAGGAAGAGGGAAATGGAATGGGGAAAGGGAAATGGAAGAGGAAGGAAGGGGAAGGGAGGGAAAGGGAAGGAGTAAAGGAATAAATAAATTATAAATTACAAATAAATGCAGAAAAAGGAAAAATATTAACAGATTTTTTGCTGACCAAAATATAATAAAAATTCTATTCAACAAAAGGCCTTCAATAAAGGATTAAAAATTAACTGGAGATTATATAATATGATCCTGAAGAATTAAAAAAAACCATAGAAAAAAATAGAAAACTTTATCAAAGAAAGTAACAACAATGAGACAACATAAAAAAAAACTTTTGGGATGCAGTTAATGCAGTCCTTAGGGGAAATTTTATATTTCCAAATGTGTTCATCAACCAAAGAGAATAGATCAATGAATAAAACCACATACATCAATAGATGCTGAAAAAGCTCTTGACAAAATTCAATACTTAGTTCTATTAAAAACACTAAAAAGCATAGGACTAAATGGATCCTTCGTTATTATGGTAAATAGCAACTATCTAAAACTAAGAGCCAATATTATACATAATGGAAAAAGGCTAGAGGCCTTTCCAATAAAAAGGGTGGGGGACAATAAGAGTACCCATTATCACCATTATTATTTGCCATAGTTCTAGACATGGCAGTTATAGCAATAAGTCAAGAAAAAGAAATTAAAGGAATAGAGATACACAAAGTGCTTAAGACCTAAAGCTATCACTTTTTGTAGAGGATATGGTGGTCTATTTAGAGAGTCCTGAAGAATCAATTAAAATTTATTTGAAGTAAAAAATTTGGCAAAGTTGCAAAACCCCACATAAATCACCAGTATTTCTGTATATTCCCAATAGAACCCAGCAGGAAGAGACAGGAAAAGAAATTTAATTCGAAATAAATGCAGAATGTATGCAATATTTAGGTATCTTCCTAGAAAACACACAGAAACTATATGAATACAACTATAGAACACTTTATGAAAATAGACAGACCTAAATAATTAGAGAAATGTGAAATGTTTATGGTTAAGTTATGTTAACATCATAAAAATGATAACACTACCAAAATTAATTTATTTATTCAGTGACAACTACAAAAGAATTACTTACTTTTATAGGGCTAGAAAAAACAATAGCCAAATTCATCTTAAGGAACAAATGGTCAACAACCTCATCAGAAATAATGAAAAAACAGAAAGTAAAGGAGCTTAGTGGTACCAGACCTGACACTCTACTTACTAAGCATTAATTATCAAAACTCTTTAGTTTGGATTAAAAAATAAAGAGGCTGACCAGTGGGACCGATTAGGTACACAACACACAAACATAGGATAGTGTAGTGTTCCATGTTTCTACCCCAGCTCAATTCTGAGCATTTTCACTGACTGGCCCCCATGCCTGGAATGCTCTCCCACCTCATCTCTGCCTCCTGGCCTCCCTGGCTTCCTTCAAGTCTTAGTTAAGTTCCCATCTTCGGTAAAAAAAAAGCCTTTATAAATCCTCCTTAATCTTGGTGCTTTCCCTTTGAGATTATGTCCAATTTATCCTGTACATAACTTGTTTATACATAGTTGTTTTCATGTTTTCTCCCCCAATAGACTGTGACCTCCCTTGAGAGTCTGGACTGAGTTTTAGGGTTTGGAGGGTTTTTTTTATTTCTTTGTATCTACAGAGTTTAGCACAGTGCCTAACACATAGTAGGCTCCTAATAAATGTTTACTGGCTGACACAAAAACTCCACTATTTGACAAAAACTTCTAGGAAAACTGGAGGACAATCTGACGAGACATTAGGTTTAGGCCAACATTTCACATCATATACCAAGATAAGATCCCAATGGACATATGACTTGGATATAAAAGGTTATATCATAAACAAATTAGAGGAGCAGGGAAGGAAATATAATCTTACAGCTATAGCTAGGGAAAGAGTTAATGATCAAATAAGCATTAGAATAGAATACAGAAGGTAAAATGGACAATTTTGATATGTGAAATGAAAATGCTTTACATAAACAAAACCAATGTAGTTAAAATTAAAGGGGAGATGGTTAGCCAGGAAAAAATTTGCAGAAAATTTCTCTGATAAATTGCTAATATCCAAGATACATAAGGAATAGTTTGAGTATATAAGAATAAGAACCATTCTCCAATAGAAGCAGCTAGGTGGTACAGTAGATAGAGCACTGGACCTAAAGTCAGGAAGACCTAAGTTCAAACCCAAACACTCACTAGCTGTAACCGTGAGCAAGTCACTTCTTAGTTTCCTCATCTGTAAAATGGGGATGGTAATAGCACCTAACTCCCAGAGTTTTTGTGAGGATCAAATGAGATCACATTTGTAAAATCCTTTGCAAACCTTAAGATGCTATATGAATACTAGCTATTATAGATACAGCCAAAGGAATATGAAAAGATCATTCATATCCCTTTGAAAGAAACACAAGGTATCAAGAACTATATGAAAAATGTCCCAAATTACAAATAGAGAAATACAAACACTGGGAGTATGACTGAAAAAGAAAATGACACCTTAGTAGAGGAAGTGTGAGAAAACAGCTAATGTGCAGCTAGTGGAGTTGTGAATTGGTTCTGCCATCAGAGAAAGCAGTTGGAAGAAATGTCCCTAAGGCAGTAACCCTTTGACCTAACAATACCACAAATAGGCCTATATTTGATCATTTCTACTCCACAGCTTCTGCTTTCCAGTCGGAATCCTCTTTTCCCTCCTCCCAGAACCTTGGTGTCGACCCCAGCTCCCCAAGCTCTCATTGGTGAACTTTTGCTTCACTTTGCTGGGTCCCAGGCCTTGCCAGACAACTCTTCACACTTCTCATATCTCCCTCACCTCCAAACCAAATTAGCCTTTTATGTGTTATCTTCCCCCAACAGAATTTAATGTCCTTAAGGGCAGGGACTGTATGACTTGCTTGTATCTGTATTCCCCACTGCTTAGCACAGGGCCTGGCTCATAGCTAATGCTTAATAGATGCTCTATCTATCTATCTATCTATCTATCTATCTATCTATTGATCTATCTACCTACCTACCTCCTAAAGAGATAAAAGGAAAAGGACCCATGTGTACAAAAATATTTCTAGCACCTCTTTTTAACACTGCAAGAACTGGAAAATGAGGGGCCATCGATTAGAGAATGGATGGACAAATATTATAGCATTTCTCCATAATAAATTATGAAAGACATTGTTTCAGAGAAACTCAGGATACTATATGAACTGATTCAGAGTGAAGTGCGCAAAACCAAAACAATTTATACATTAACAATTTTGTAAATAAAAACTCTGAAAGACTTATGAACTTTGATGAATGCAATTATCAACAACAATTATAGAGAACTAATGATGAAGCATGCTGCCCACCACAGGTTATATATTCAAGGTACAAAAGGAGACATACATTTTTGGAGATAGTGAATGCAGAAATTTACACTGTTTTGCATATTATTAGTTAACGAGGATTTTTCTTTTCTCCTTTTGTATAATGGAAGGGGGTGAAAAACAGACAGCAGATAGTGATAGGGTTGCAAAAAAAAGATATGAAAGAAAGTCATTGAATTATATTTTTAAATACACAGAAGAAAACAGAAATAAGGTCAGAAGGAAAGATAGACAAAGAGGTAGCTTTGAAAGTTAACAAGCTGAATTTTTCCATGCTTAAAAAAGAAAAGCAAGGTATATATCACAGAAACTTGCAGTTTCAGGTATAGTCCTTTTTTTATTCCACTTTGTATGTGGAACTGCTTATTTTATTGGGTTTTGGGCAAGTTCATAATTTTTTTAAGAGCCAGTAGTAAAGTCAAGACTTGAAACCAGGTCCTCTAGTTCCAGATCCCAACACCTTCTACTTTCTCCTGCACCACGGTTGTTCAGGGGCAACAGACAGCTCCAAAAACAACATCATGTCAATAGCTCCTGTGAACTTTAACTTGGGGACAATAAACAGAATACTTGGGGAGGAGGGCACCCTAGGTAGGCATCTATCCTACTAAGTCTGTTAAGGTTGATCATTTGTCCTCATTTCAAAAATTGAACTCTATATGTGAGGAAAACAGTCTTTTATAGACAGTAAGGCTTCCCTTTGGCAATGTACATCCCCCTGAAGTAAATTTCCCTGAAGATTAAGGGAAACCCCAGCCATAGATTGTGGATCAGGATTTTCAGGTGTATTTAAGGCTGACCTCAAAGGAGCAGAAATACAACCCGTTCCTTCAATAACAATGAATGATAATGATTAGCATAGTTTTGAGACTGGCTCATAGGATCAAAGAGTTGGAGTTGGAAGAGAGCTTAGAGCTCATCTAGTCCAACCCCTTTATTTTACAGAGGAGGAAATAGATCAAGACTTACCCAAGGCCATCCAGGTACTAAGTGGCTGAGACGGGATTTAAACTCAGGTCTTCTGGCTCCAGATCTGTCATATGAAAAGAAATTCAACCTCTAGGAGAAAAGAAAACTGTCTGCCTCCAAATTCCCCCCTCCCCCCACAAAAATAAAGAATCCTAGGGTCATTTCACCCAAATCTCTGCATTGGCCCAATACAAGCCACACCCTAGAAATGAGGTTTCCTTAAAGGGGAAAATAGTATACATACACACTGGAAAATTATACCAAAAGACCATATGAAAAGGTTTTGACATTCCTTCCCATTCAAAGACATGTTGTTCATGTTTCATCATTACTGTTAATTGTTTTCTAACTAAAAGATTAAGAACAGGCCAAAGATAAGGGACAAAAATGCTGACCACCTTCAAGCCAGTTCAAGAAGTCTTTAAGGACATAAAGAACTGTATTGAGTTAACTTATGGTTCAGCTGAGAATATCTTATCTATATTTTGTTTCTTTTCCATGGCATGCATAGCAAAGAGCTCAGCACACAGCAACTGCTTAATATGTGGCGAAAGAGAAGGGAATCATTCCAGTTAGCCATTTGCCTTCCTTAAATGAAGACCCCTTCATTTAGGGGTATAACGTTAATGAGATGTAAGATCTTCCTTGCCCATTAATAGGCCTCAGGTGGAGACCATTGTGGGAAGCTTCCTTAGGGGAGGCTTGCTTGTAGGAAGGCTTGCTAAGTTCTAATTAAGCACTGAGTCAGGAGGTTTGGGATGCCTTCTGGCTCTGAGAAGTGTATATTCTGAGTTGGTATTTTGCTTTGGGGGCTTGCTTATGAGAAGGCTCTTGTGATTCCCCAGTTGAGATTCCAAGTGGCCATATGTTCAGAGCTCCTCAACTGCTCAGATGTAAACACTCTCTCCATCCAGGGAAGTATGTAAAGTGTACAGTAATATTGCTTTGATTCAGACAAAGCCCTGTCTGTTGGTCTTTATTTCTCTGTATTTTCTCTGAGGTTCAGGGTGCTGATTTTTCCCCTGAACCAGTGAATGTAATTAAATAAAACTGTTGACCCCTTAAATAGCTAGCTTTCCAAGTAAAACAGATCTAAGAACCACTGCTAGCAGCCACCCTGGGTACACCAGTGTGGTTGCTACTACAAGGGGTACGAAGAGGACAGAGGTGGCTATCTGCTCTAGAAGAGTGCTTCGGCCTTTCAACCCACAGAGAAGCCCTATGTAGCAGGCACTCGTAAGGAAAGAAGCAATTAATTCCTTGCTGGGTGGTCCCCTTCTACTACTGCAGACAGAGGGAGGAGAGGCAGGAGAGAAGGCAGTTAGGGCCCTCTTGTTTCAGGCAACATGGATGGAGTGTTTTGGGGAGGTCCCAAGAGCTTTCCCTCCTAAGCATCTCACTGGGACATTCAGGAGGATGTGTGTGACTGCCTAATGGTGTCTCTGGTGACCATGTGGCTCAGCTACCCTGGAGTATGGAAAGAATACCATGAAGGAATTGGTCTGGGATGACTGAGTCACACTGACCAGATGTCATACACCTGATCAGGACCCTTTGAGACCACTCTGTCCTTCCAACAAATGCCCACTAGGACTTGGGAAAGTGAGGCTATGCTATGATATAGCCTGTCACCTTTATCGAGAAATGCCACCAACAATTCAGTCAAAGAGGGAGTGGGCAGTAGAAACAGTGCTGAACTTCCCATCAGAAGACCCAGTAAAAAATCCTAGCTCTGCCACATGCTATGAGCAAATCACCTAACCACTGAGCCTCAGTTTTCTCATCTGCAAAATAGAAATAATACTTGTACTACATAGCTAGCTCACAGAGTTATTGTGAGAAAAGCTTTTGATACTTTTTGACTAGGCCCTCTCTCATGGATACTCTAGTCTTCATTGTTTCCTTGACATTACACTCTTCTGGTTTTCCCATCTGTATGACCACTTGTTCTCAGGCTCCTGTACCTGGTTCATCATTCATCTCCTACCTCCATGCATGGCTGCACCCCAACCTTTTCTCATAGGTACACCCCCTTCTTTGCCCTCTCTCTTTTTGTGATCTTACCTGTTCTATACAGATGACCATGAAATCTTCAGAATAATCCCTTGCTAGAAAGTCAACACCCTGCTAGACACCTCCACTTGGGCATCCAATCGGCATATCAAATTCAACACATCCATATCAAATTCTACATCTTCCTCCTGTAAACCTGCCCCTATTTCATTTTGCTTGCTGCCTCTAATCTCTCCCCACAACAATCCTTCTACCACCCAGCTGCTTGTGTGATTTGGTTAAAGTGAAGCTCTGACCATATCACTCCCCTACTCAATAAAGTCCAATAGCTCCCTATTGTCTTTATGATCAATTTCTCTGTTTGGCTTTTAAAGCTCTTAAGAGCCTGGCCCTAACCCACCTTTCCCACCCCTGAGATACATTATCCCACCTCCTCCACTCTGTGGTCCAGCCAGATTGTCCTCTGCTGTTCAACACAACACTATATCTCCTGTTTCTGGGCCTTTGGAGAGGCTATACCCTGCATCAATCATGAAGACCTTACTAAGCACCTACTATGTGCCAGACATGTAATACATTCCCTCCTCATTTCCAGCTCTTCCAACCTCTGGTTTCCTTCAACATTCAGGTCAAACACTGCTTTCTCCCTAAAGCCTTTTCTAATCTCCAAAGCTGCTAGTGCCTTCCTTCCCTAACTACCTTGTACTCATTTTATGCAAATTTTGATGTATTAATTATGTTATGTCTCCCTAGATGACAATGCCATCTCCTTAAGGACAGGAGTTGTTTCACAGCTGTCATTGTATCACCAGCACTAAGCATACAGACTGCCACATAGCAGACAACTCATAAATGCTTATTGATTGAGTGATGAATTAGAGTTTAAGCTAAGAATATAAAACGGGCAGCTAGGTGACATGGTGGATAAAGTGCCAGGCCTAGAATCAGGAAGACCCGAGTTCAAATCCAGCCTCAGATACTTCCTAGCTGTGTGACTCTGGACAAGTCACTTCACCCTGTTTGCCTCAGTTTCCTCATCTGTAAAATGAGCTGGAGAAGATGGTGAACCACTTCAGCATCTGTGCCAAGAAAACCCCCAAAAGGGGTCACAAAGAGTTGGACGGGACTGAAATGACTAAACAACAACAAAAATACAAAATTTATCAGTAACCAGAGTTGGATTTTAAAAAGTACATACTTGGCTATTGGGATACTGAAACTGGGTTCTTGTTCTGGCTTTTGTGATGAAATTTTCCCACCTATAAAATGGCAACTCCATCCTATGTAACATAAAGGAATACATAAGCTTTAACTTCTTCAGAAACTGGCCCTCTATAAACTAAAAAGGCAATGGTACCTTAACTTAAAAATTAAGGTACCAGTTCAACTCTATGTTTGACAGTGTTTTTAATGCAAATCCAATCACCTAGTTTTAAAAGCACATACACACTGTACACACTGTACACACACACACACACACACACACACACACACACTGTTGATTGCAGCAAAAAAAAATCAGAAACAAAGGCACCCATCAATTGGGGATGGTTGAACAAAATGTATCATGATTGTAAGGGGATGGTACTATGTCATAAGAAATTATGACTATGAAAAATTCTGAGCAACTTAAGACTGCCTGTATGAACAAAGCAAAACCAAGGGAACAATTTACACAATAACTAATACAGCATAAAGGAAAACATTACTGGAAAGCATCTGAACAATGACCAATGAAATGACTGGTCTTGGCTTAAAAGGACTTACAAAGAAATATACACCCCCCTTCCGTGAGAAGAGAGGTGGTAATTTGTAGGAGGTGTAGAAAGTCTATGTTGTCAGAAATGACCAGTGCATGAAGAGGTCCAATTGACCATTGATCATTGACCATTCCATCTCTGGCCTTTGTACAGGTTGTCTCCAATGCCTAGAATGCTTCTGCTTAATACTTTACTTAAATACATTTCTTTGGTACAAAGGTGGGTTCTATTGGGAGGGGAGGACCATTGGGAAGAGACAGATGTAAAAACAAAACAACTCTACGCTATCCTAGAGATCAGCGGTGTCAAATGCAAATAGAAACAGGTGCCACCAAACCACACATAAGGATCCTTGTGGCTGCATACTGACTCAGGAAACCACATTTTAATATTCTGTTCTATTGTATTTGCATTGATTTTATTAAATATTTCCCAATCATGTTTTAATATTGTTCAGGCCAGACTCGGGTATGTTGCAGGCACAATGCTGCTTATGGATTACATATTTTACACTTCTCTACACTAGAGATCCTTGGCTTTCCTTTATCCTACCATTTGCTGATCATGCTTTGTCAAACTCTAACTTTGGATTACCACCACCATCTGCTGTCTGGTCACATTCTACTGAAGAGAGGTGGGGAAAGTCACGAAACTGCTAAGTCCACTACAAATTGCTGTAACATGATCTTAACTGGGCACTCATTGCTACAAGGCAATCAACCTCTAATCCAGGGCTTCTTAAATTTTTTCCACTCATGACTCCTTCAGCACTACTTAGAGTGCTGCTCTAATCAATTCACTCACCACAATGGCTGTTCTGAACATTTTCATACTTCTTCTAGCCTCCCCCACACCAGCTCTCTCTACTCACCCTCTCAACTGAAGACCTCACCTAACAGTTCATGGAAAAATTGAAGCCATTCACTAAGAGCTCCCTCTTCTTCCCTCTCTATCTTTCATAACTCGGATGTCTTACACCATTATTTCCTCCTTTACTTCTGCTTACAAAACATGTGGCCCATCTCCTTCCAATGTAAATCCTTCTAGACATGCCCTTGATCCAATTACCATCCTATCTTCTCTAGCAGACTGCTTCCTCTATCATCTCCACTCTCTAACATTCTATCTCTATCTACTGAATTATTCCCTGCTACCTATAAAAACATTCCTGTATCCCCTATCTTTAAAAAACTCTTCAGTTGATCCTACCATCCCAGCTATAATCCCATATCTTTCCTCCAGCTTCTAAACTAAACTCCTTGAGAAAACCATCTATACTGGGTGCCCCCACTTCCTCTCCTCTCACTCTCTTTTAAACCTGCTGTAATCTGGCTTCCAACCTCATCATGAATGAATGAATGAATGAATGAATGAATGAATGAATGAAAAAAAGCATTATTAAGGACTTAAAATGAGCCTTATGCCAAGCACTGGGAATACAAATAGAAAGTAAGACAGTCTCCTTGGTCTCAAAGGGAGAAATAACACACATGGGAGGTTTCAGCTGCAAGCTAGATGGAAAGGTTCCATACATAGTCCATAGAGTACAGCAGCAAAGCACATTTTAATGCTTCTTCTTGAATGTCATTTTTGCTAATAAAATCATGTCAATTTCTGATGTAGAATCATTTGACAGAGCCAAGGATTTTGGTGGCAAGAACTGTCTTTTTTAGGTCTTCAGTAGCTATGGCTGCAGTCCAAGTGGGAACAATTGCCAGGTTGGATGACCAGGGCTTGCTTACCAGGATGGTTACTGAGAGTACTGGGCTGCAAGCATTGCTATTGCCAAGGCTCTTGGGATTGGGAGCCTGGCCTGAGTACACCGGGGTCTGAGGGGAAATGGTGGTCACGGTGGTTTGATTGGTCTGGTGGATATTGCTTCTTGTCTTTCATCAAGGTGCCTTTGCTGCATCATTCAAACAAAACTGCTCTTTCTTGGATCTCTTTCTGCCTGTCAAATCTATGCAGATTTCCAGATCTGTATACCCAGCCTCAGTTTCTTTTCAGGGTCCCAATACTGTATCACCGACTGCCTTTTAGTCACCTTGAATGGATTGTCCCATAGGCATCTCAAATTCAATATGTCCAAAGGAGAACTCATTATCTTTCTCCCTCTTCAAAATTTCCTATTGCTTTTGAGGGTACAACCATCCTCTCAGTCACTCAGACACCTTTTATGTTATCCTTGACTCCTCTCTCACACTCATTCCACATCTCAATTCAATTAAAGAAACTCTTATTAAGCACTTTACTATGTACCAGGCACTGTGTTTAGTACTGAAGATACAAAAAGAGGCAAAAAACAGTTCCTACCCTCAAGGAACTAATAATCTAATGGGGGGGGGAACAAATACATGCAAAGTAAGCTATATATAGCATCAACAGGAAATAATTAACCTAGGGAAGGTACCAGAATTAAGAGGGATTGGGGGATGGGGTGGCTAGGTGGCATAGCCCTGCAGTCAGGAGGATCTGAGTTCAAATCCAGCCTCAGACACTTAACACAAAACTATCCATGTGACCTTGGGCAAGTCACTTAACCCCAATTGCCCTTCCTTCCCCTCTCCAAAAAGCAAAAAAAAAAGAGGGATTAGGGAAGGCTCCCTGTAAGAGGTAGAATTTTAGTTGGGACTTAAATAGCATGGAGCCCAGGGCCAAGAAGGCCCGAGTTCAAATCTAGCCTCAGACACATAATAGCAGTATGACCTTGAGCACTTAACCTTTCTGCCTTGGTTTCCTCAACTGTAAAATGGGGACAATAATAACGTCTACCTCCCAGCATTATGGTAAGGATCAAACTATATAAATTTGGAAAGCATTTAAGTTCGCTTCCTATTCTAACACTGACTACCCTGGGCATAGTCCCTGCCATCATGGAATCTATAATCTAATAGGAGATTCAACAGGAAATAATTAACTGAGGGAAGGTACTTAAATTTAGCAGTGTAGGGGGAAGGCTTCCTGTAGGAGGCAGGATTTTATTTAGGGCTTAAAAGAAGACAGGGAGGTCAATAGACAGAGCAGAGCGGGAAGAGCATTCCAGGCATGGTGGACAGCCAGAGAGAATGGGCCAGGGTTAGTGGATCCAAGAGTACATGAAGGCTGGAAAGGTAGGAGGGGGCTAGGTGATGAAGGGCCTTGAACATCAAACAGAGCATTTCCTTTCCTTCCTAGAAGCAACAGGAAGCCACTGGAGTTTATTGAGTAGGGGGGTGACAAGGTCACCTGTACTTTAGGAAAATCACTTTGGCAGCTCAATTCAGCATGGACTGGAGTGGAGAGAGACTGGAAGCAGGCAGATCCCCCAGAAGCTATTGCAATAGTCCAGGTGTAAGGTAATGAAGGTCTACCCTAGGGTGGTGGCCATGGCAGAGAAGAAAAGAGGGTGTAGTCAAGAGATGTTGCGAAGGCAAAATCATCAGGTCTTGGTGACAGCTTGGATATGGGGAATGAGAGAGAGTGAGGAGTTCAGGACTCCTAGGTCACAAGTGTGAGAGACTAGGAAGATGGGGGTCCCCTCTACAGTAATAGGGAAGTTTAGGGGTGAGAGGGTTTAGGGGAAAAGATAATGAGTGAGTTCTGTTTTGGCCAGAGTAAGTTTAAGATGTTTTCTGAACATCCAGTCGGAGATGTCTGAAAAGCACTTAGCTGAAGATGTGAGACTGGAGGTCAACAGAGAGACTGAGACAGAAAAAGTAGAGTTGAGAATCATCAGCATAGAGATGGTCATTAAATCCATGGGAGCTAATGAGATCCCCAAGTGAAGTAGTCTAGAGGGAGAGGAGAAGAGGAAGCTGTTAACGAGTCTCTCCTTTTCTATATCACAGCTTCTCTTGTATTTGCCTCCAGTTACTACCCTGGCCCAAGACTTCATGATCTCACACCTGGACTACTGTAATGGCCTTCTGGTTGGCCTCCCTGCTTCATGTTTCCTCCACTGCAGTCTACCCTCCACTGGCTACCAAAGTGAATTTGCAAAAGCACAGGTTTAAGCATGGAACACCCTCTCCCACTCCCACCAATGGTTTCCTATTGCCTCTGGAATCAACTACAGAAACCTTTGTTTGGCTTTTAAAGCCCTTTTACAATCCAGACCCTTCCCTTGCAGTCTTCTTACACATTCATCTCCCCACTCCACAAACTCTGAAAACCAGTGACCTTGGCCTCCTTGCTGTCCCTTGAACCTGACATTCTCCATTATAATCCCTGCCTTTTCATGCCTGGAATGTTCTTCCTTTTCACTACCAACTTCTGGCTTCCTTTAAGCCTCCTGTTCTGCAGTGAACTTTGCCCATTGCTAGATCCCTCCATCTGAGACCACCCATCAGCCAGACTGGATAGCTCTTGTATGCATGTTGTCTCCCTTTAGGCAGCCAAGTGGTGGAATGGACAAAGTGCTAGGACTGGAGTCAGGAAGACCTGGTTCAAATTTGGCCTCAGGTACTTAAAAGCTGTGTGACTCTGGGCAAGTCATTTAACCTGTATCTGCCTCCATTTCCTCAACTGTAAAACAGATATCATAACAGTGCCTACCTCTAGGATGTCTGTTGTAAGGATCTTTACATATATCTATAAAGACCTTAACACAGTGCTTGGCACACAATAGGTGCTTAATAAATGTCTGTTCCCTTCCTCTCCCCTCCTATTAGAAAGTGAACTCCTTGAGGACAGAGACTTTATTTTTGCCTTTCTACGTATCTCCGGTTCTTAGTACAATGCCTAGCACACAGTATGCACTTAATAACGTTGTTGGCTGACTAACTCTTATCAGTGAAACTTGTGTTTTTTAAAGGAATGAGCTTCATTTAATTTGTGCTGAGTTTGATATATATATATATATATATATATATATATATAGGTAGACATGCAAAAAGTCAGTTCAGCAGAGAGATGAGAACATGTGTATGTGTAAATCTGAAAGGTATGTGCATTGAGATGGTAACTGCTGATGTACCCATAGGAACCAGAGAGATCAATAGCCTGGGGAGAGAATATGGAGAGAAGAGGGCCCCAGACAGGGTCTTAGGGGGTACCCACACTCAGCGAGCAAAAGGATACTAACTCCTCTGAGGGGTAGGAAGAGAGCTGAGAGGGAAGTATCATGGCAACCAGAAGAGGAGAGAATGTCGAAGATGAGCAAACAATTGCTTTATAGTTTCTACTGGACACAGGTCAGGCAGAATTAGGATTTAAAAGAATCCACTGAAGTTAACAAGAAGAAACTGTCGGGGGCCGCTAGGTGGCACAGTGAATAGAGCACCAGCCCTGAAGTCAGGAGGACTGAGTTCAAATCCAGCCCTAGACACTTAACACAAAAAACTAGCCATGTGACCTTGGGCAAGTCACTTAACTCCAATTGTCCTACCTTCCCCCTCCAAAAAAAAAAAAGAAAAGAAAAGAAAAGAAATTGCTGGTAATCTTGAAGAGAGCAGTAGCAGTTGACTTGTATAGAAGGAAGTCTGATTGCAAGGGCTTGTGAGCAGGGGTGTAGGAAACAGGAGTAGCCAGCATAGGCAACTCTTGCCTGCTCTCAGAAGAACTCCAGTTTGATGATTAGAAACTCACAGTTCTCTACTACTTGAAGCAATACAGAGTATCTTACTGACTACCACCCTCCACTCCTCTTTCCTCTCCTCCCCTCCCCCATCTCTCCAACCCCCTTCTCCCCCTTCAAATCTCTCCCCCGATCCCTCTCCCTTTTCCCATCTTAATGCCTCTACTACATCTCTCTGCACCCCCCATATCCTCTCCATTTCTCCCCTTTCTCCCTCCCATTTTGTCCCTGTCTCTCTTCCCTTCCACTCTCTTTTCCCTATCCCTATCTCTGTCACTGTGTGTTTGCTGTGTGTGAGTGGCTGACGTGGGGGCTGCCAGAGCTTTTGTCCCACTGACAAAACCTTTGGGGATCCAGAAACCTCCACACCTTGAGGAAGTACTGGAGGAAGATGGCACTATGGCCACTACTGCTCCTATACTTCACCATTCATTCATATGACCAAAAGAGGGAAAGAAAAAGGATGAAGAGACTGCCCATGTTCAGATCTGAATCCACATAATCTGGGAGCAACAGAGAAACAAACTGGAGACATAAGGACACTGGATGTGCTCTGGGGCAGGAGGCCAGAGACTACAAATAAAGCCACTTTCTGAAAATCTCAGTCAGGCAACAGGCAACATGTATTTATTAAGCATTTATTAGAAAAGGCAAAAAAATAGCCCTTGTCCTCAAAACTAGCCTTTCTTTCCAAAACTTCCCTAACTTTCTTCTCCTAAAGTAGTTGAACTAAGTGGGCCCTGCCTAGAGAGGCAGAGGCCTCAAGGTCACAGACTGAAGATAGCCTGCCAAAGACCAGGCTCAGCCTATGCTTATGATCCAAGTTCTCTCTCCCATCCCTCCCTAATCTCAAGGTCAGAGGTAGAATTTAAAAAGATATAAAATATAGAAAGATATTTATATTTATGTTGACCTTAATAAGAATTCAAAGTTTTCCAGATCTGCATGGCACTGATAGTTGCAAAAAGAAATTTCAGGATATACTCTTGGATTGAAGCAGGCCTGGGTATCCCAGAATGGAAAGTCACCCTCTTCTTGTGACTTCACTCTTCTGCCCAAGGGCCAGAGTTGCCATCTCCCCCATCATTCAAGGGAAGGAGGCAGTGGTCTGGGCTCAGTGCCAACATCTCTTTACCCCATTATTCAAAGAGAAAAAGTACAGAATTTCTGCTGCCAAGACTCCTCCCTAGCAGGTCTCTCTCCTGCCATTGCAGCTCAAGTGGTACACTGGCCTTGTCTCCACAGGGAACATTGCCTGCGGCTCTCCAGCGTTCATGTGCATGCTCTCTGGGAAACAAATCTGACAACTTCCCAAGGGGGTAGTGCACAGCGCTCAACAACCATTGCCAACCTCAAAATACTAGTGATTCAGATTCATAATAACTACCTGTCATAGTCACAGAATAAAAGATTCAGAAGAGGAAAGCCCATGAACGCTGGGCAACCAAGATTCATTAAACCCACCTGTCCCCCAAATCTATGCTGCTCCCTTCTTGCACCCCACAAAAGATTCTCATTAAAACTATGGCCGCCCCCATTCATCACTTTTATTTCGTGTCTTCATCACCAAAATTGTGCAGCTATTTTGACATCCTACAAACAAAATAAATTCATTTAGATTCTCTAGGACTCACTATGTGATAGGAACAGTATCTACCAAGGTTTCCCCCTAACCCTACCCCCAGCATGACTTCACTTCAGGGTTTGTTCCCTAAATGGTGACAAAGCTGGCACTTGTTTGGCCCAAGGGTGGGACAAGGATAAAGCTACTATTGATGTAGCATGTGGGGATGGTCAATGTCCCAAGAGCACCCAAGTCCCCACATCCTACCCTGCTGACCAGACATGGCTTTGCAGGTTGCCAGAGAGGGGGCCTCACTCCTAGGGCAGTAGAGGCCTCAGGGACATTCTCTTTGCTGCTGGATTTCCTTGCCCACAGCCATAGCCATAGCATTGGTTTCAGAGGTAAGCCTCTGACAGTCACTACTGGGGCAAGCTGTAGCCCCTGCATGAGACCAGGAGGGTTAACCTATGCCTACCCGACTTAAGTGTAGCCTTGCTGAATGGCCTTTATGTGTTAGGACTGAGTAAAGCTCCTTTTGCCAACTGTTTAGTGACATATAGTGCTTCATTTTGTTCCACTATCAAACCTGAACAGGTGCTGGCCTGAATCAGACTCACTCCTATCACCCCACTAAATAAATCTTTGACAATCTGGTTTTAAGTATTTCATTTTTAAAAATTCTATAATTTAAAGTATCTTCTAATTCAGACCCCATCTCTATTACTCCAGATTAGGCCTTCACAAAGGTATTTCTCTACATACAAAGGATGTTTTCCTCTACATTTTTCACCAGCCACCCAAAATCTTTTAGCATGCTGCAAGCGGCCCAAGGGCTGTAGACTCATAGGCCACAAGCTGTGCAGACCTGTTCAGAGAGTAATATTTGACAAAATGTGTATATAACCTATCATCCCTCTTCTCTCCACCCTCTCTTCCCCTCAGCCCCCAATGAACCCAGCTATCCTGATCCCAAGTATATTCAATAGAGTTTGGCAGTTCTAGATTAGAATATAATAACAGCTGACATTTATATAATGCTCCAAAATTTACAAAGCACTTTTCACACAAGTGGTCTAATTAACTGTGATAGCCTTGAGAGTACACAGAAGAGAAATTATCTGCAGGGTTGATAAGAACCATTTAGAAATATGTAAAATAAAACCTGCAATAAGTAACAGCATCCATATGATACACTACAAAGTATGAGATTTGACCTTAAAATAATAATACTTCAGAGACAGTGAGGCAAGACAGTGGATGGAGTCCTGGGCCTGGAGTCAGGAAGATCTGAGTTCAAATCTGGCTTACCAGCTGTGTGACTCTGGGTAAGTCACTTAACCTCTGTTTGCCTCAGTGTTCCTCAGCTTGTAAAATGGGAATAAAAATAGTGCCTACCTCCCAGGGTTGTTGTGAGGATCAAATGGGATGATAACTGTAAAACACTTAGCACAGGGCCTGGCACAGAGCATTACACAAATGTTAGCTATTAATAATAATACTTCACTAGAGCAGGAAGAAGACTCAATCTGGTATCAAAATTTTGGGTTCCATCTCTGACATTGCCACTTATTACCTGTGAGACTTAAGGCAAATTTCTTCCCCTCTCTGGGCCTCAGTTTCCCCCTCTAAAATAAGGGGATGGAGCAGATGATTTCTAAGGTACTTTCTCTTCTACTTCTAACTCCTAGGATCCAGAACCTGTGAAGTATGGAGGGAGAGGTGTTGAGGGGATGGCTTCCCTTTAGCACTATAAAGAAATGAAATAAATAGCTCACCATTGGCAGGAAGATGAAAGAAGAAACCTTCCACAAGGTTCCCTAGGGGGAAAATAACTAATTCCTAAAGAAAAAAATAACAGAGGATCAAGTCAGCAGCTTGTCCCTTGGACTGCTCTCAGCCTGCCCCACTCCCACAAGACCACACCTGCTTGATTGGATCCCTGAGGTTACTGCAATTTTGGACAGCTGGCTTTTGAAATGAATTTCTTTGCAGGTTGCCAGAGAGGGGACTCCACTCCTAGGGCAGTAGAGGCCTCAGGGACACTCCCTTTGCTGCTGGATTTCCTTGCCCATAGCCACAGCCATAGCATTGGCTTTTGGAGGTAAGCCTCTGACAGTCACTACTGGGGCAAGCTGTAGCCCCTGCATGAGACCAGCTCCAAAGGCTGAGAAGAAGGAAAGGGGGTCACTGCAGAGTCTGGAGCCTGGGTAACAACAAAATATAGGAGGGAGGAGATTTAAAAAACTCCCCACTCATGAAAAATGATTAAAAGGAAGACACAGGCAGCTACAGAAGGAAGGAGAGAAAGGTAGAGGTGTTCAAGTGCACTGCCTTCTGGGAGTGCCATGAAGTGTCCTGGGGGACCATTCCCTCACCTCTTCATGACCAGCTCCCAGAGGTCAGTCTAGGGAACAAATAAGGCCATTTACAGAAAGGACAGTGAAAGCCAAAAGAAGAGTAGTAGAAACAGAGAATAGGTCTGACTCCAGCAATCACTCAGTTTCCCTGTAGCAGTGTCCCAAATGACCATCCTCTCCCTTTGAGGGAAACACACCTCACCCAATCCTAGGGGTTTGAAATAAAATAGAACAAGCAGCAAGGCATTGAGAAGGGGCACAACACAATCCGGACCTTCTGAAGGCAAAAGAATGGTGGTAAGCACCTTGTCAGCAGTTAGTTATATCATAGAAAAATCAGCAGAATGATGCAGCGATACAGGCAAAAATCACCTGAGGGGAGAAATGAGCAAGCATTTGAAAAGTAGATCCATCTTAGTGGACAAGTACTTCACGACAAAGGAAACTGAGGCAAAATCTCCTGGGAAAGGTGAACCAAGCATAACCAATTCTGCAAGGCCTACTGAAATGACAATGGAAAAACCTCAAGAAGCTCAAGATTGATTCAGAAGAGCAAGGAAAGAAATATGAGAAGATATCAAAGAAATAAGGCTATAAATTAGAGTTCTTAAGTAAGAAATCAGTCATTATAACCAGACTAGAGAAACTCGAGCAAAAGACAGAGACACCATACTGGTAGATCCTCAGAAACAGAAAATAACAGAATCCAAACACAAAAAGGCAGAGAAAGAAGGAAAAATAATAGAACAAAGTTTAAAAAAACATGATTGACCTTCCCCCCAAGATGGCACTGAAGGTGAAAAAGGAAGCCGTTGTCTCCCCCAAGATAGAAGCCAAGTCCAAGGCTTTGAAGGCCAAGAAGGTGGTGCTGAAAGGTATCCATAGCCACAAAAGGAAGATCCGAACATCCCCCACCTTTCATTGACCCAAGACACTAAGATTTGGAAGGCAGCCCATATACCCTCAGAAAAGTGCCCCTTGGAGAAACAAGCTTGATCACTATGCCATCATTAAGCTTCCTTTGACAACTGAGTATACTATAAAAAAGACTGAGGACAGCAACACCCTAGTCTTCATTGTGGACATCAAGGCCAACAAGCATCAGATCAGGCTGTAAAGAAGCTGTGACATTGACGTGGCAAAGTTCAACACACTGATCCGACCTGATGGAGAGAAGAAGGCCTCTGTCCGACTTGCTCCAGATTACAATGCTTTAGATGTTGCCAACAAAATTGGAATCATCTAACCTTTGTCCAGATGTACCACTCCATCTACAACAAAAAGTTCTCCAGTAAAAAACAAACAAACAAACAAACATGAAGGGTGTAGTGAATAGAGCACCGGCTCTGTAGTCAGGAGAACCTGAGTTCAAATCTAGCCTCAGACACTTAATACAAAACTAGCCGTGTGACCTTGGGCAAGTCACTTAACCCCAATTGCCCTGCCTTCCCCCCTCCAAAAAGGAAAAAAAAACATGATTAGAAGAACACATGAGAGCTCTACAAAACAAAAGCAAACTTGAAGGTATGTGAAGAGATAGTCTAAGTATTATAGCACATTCAGAAAACCATCATGAAAAATAAGACCTGAATACCATCCATGAAATCATACAGAAAAACTACTCAGAAATCTCAGAAGGAGATAACAAAATTGAGATTGAAAGAATCCCCAGGATTGTTTAATTTTTAAGTCACCAATAAGAATGGCGGTCAAATTCAGACAAACAATTTTGTAGACAGCAAAGCAGAAAAAAAAAATCTTCAAATGCCAAGAAGAAACAATCAGAATCACATTAGGATTACCCTGTGGTTAAAAGAAATCAAAGGGAAAATAGAATATAATATGGCAAAGGAGATGGTTGGCACCCAAAAATAACATGGCCTGCAAAGCAGAGCCTAACATAAAAAAAAATCTTGGATATTCAGTAAAAGGAAAAAAATTGCACTGTTCCTTTAAGTAACTCCTTTTTGTTTTTTTTTGTTTGTTTGTTTTTTGTTTTTCTTTTTTGGAGGGGGAAGACAGGACAATTAGGGTTAAGTGACTTGCCTAAGGTCACATGGCTAGTAAGTGTTAAGTGTCTGAGGCTGGATTTGAACTCAGGTCCTCCTGACTCCAGGGCCGATGCTCTATTCACTGCAGAGCCACCTAGCCATTCCAGTAACCCATTTTGTTGTTGTTCGGTTATTTCTGAGTCTTCGTGACCCCATTCAGGTCTGGTTTTTTGTTTCTTTTGGGTTTTTTCAGCAAAGATACTGGAGTGGTTTGCAATGTCCTTCTCTAGCTCCTTTTACAGATGGGGAAACTGAGGCAAATAGGGTTAAGTGACTTACCCAGGGTCACACAGCTAGTAAGTGTCAGACCAGATCTGAACTCAGGAAGCTGAATCTCGGACCCCAGGCACAGAACTCTGCACACTATGGTGCCACCTAGCACCCATTAAGTAATCCCATATATGAGGGTATTCATCTTGCAAACTGACCAAACAGCAGAAAGTCATAAACACCCAAAGTCATAAAAAACTAGAAGCAATTAAATGAAGTGTTTACTTTCTTTTTTTTTCTTTTTCTTTTTTTTTTTTTTAAAGCAATTGGGGTTAAGTAACTTGCTCAAGGTTACACAGCTAGTCATTTGATTTATGCGTGGGTGCTCATTTTCTGAGGCCGGATCTGATCTTGGGTCATCCAAACTCCGAGGCCGGCGCTCTTACTCACTGCGCCACCTAGCCGCCCCTTTAGGGCAATTGGGGTTAAGTAACTTGCCCAAGGTTACACGGCTAGGTTTTTGTTTGTGCGGATTAAGTGTCGGAGGCCGGCTCTGAACTCAGGTCCTTCTGATTCCAGGGCCGGCGCTCTATTCACTGCGCCACCTAGCCGCCCCGAAGTGTTTACTTTCATGGGCCCAGGACAAGACAGGGACATGAATGTGAAGGAGGGGTGGGGAGTATTTCTAGGTATTTAATTTTTTCTTTTTTAAAAATATCTCACATGAGTGAGAGAAAAGGTAAAGAATATTAATGGGCTAACAAATCTCAGGAGGAAAAGGTATAATAGGAAAAATCAGAAGACTAGATAGAGGAAGAAAATTAATATTTCAGGGGAAAAGAATCTCATTCTTTCACTAATAAATCAATATGATAGGTGGTAGGATAATATAGAATAACATCTATCTCTAAGATGGGGAGAGAAGAGGATAAAACCACCCTAAAAAAAGGAGGATTTGCAAGCATGATCTCAGATAAGGGAACAATAAAAATTGACAGTTAAGAGTGCCAAATGAGAAAACTACATTATGCTTAAAGGCACCAAAACAATGAAAAATATTAATTGTATATGCACCAAATGCTACAGTGTCTGAGTTCTTACAGAAAATGCTAGGCAAATTGCAAAACAACACTGATGGACATAATAAGGTAGGGGAATTTAATTTCAGAGCTGGATAAATCCAGCAGAAAGATAAACAAGAAGGAAAATAGAGACCTGAATAAATTTTGGAGAAACTAGATTTGATTGAACTGTGGTGACTTCTGGATAGGAATATTAAAGAATATATATATTTCTGAATATCTTTTCCAAAAAAATTATGCTAAAGCATAAAGAAATCATAAATATTAAAATGGCAGATAGAATAAGCACTCTTTACAGACCACAACACAATAAAATTAGTAATGAATAAAGGAAATAGGAGCAAAAGATACAGAACTAATGAGTGTCCTAAATGATTATTGGGTAAAAGAACAAATCATAGAAATAAAAAAGAATTATGTTAAAAGATGGTGATAACAATAAAATAATATGCCAACACTTTGGGGACATAGCAAAAGCAGACATCAGAGGAAAAAAGCAGACATCAGAGGAAAATGTGTCTCTCAGACTTTAATTGTTAACTCAGGTTAATAAAGGAGAAAAAGAATCAATAATTAAGCATGCAATTAGAAAGACTAGAAGATAAATTAGAAACCCTAAAACAAGAACAAAAGACAAAAATATGGAAATTAGAGGACAAATAGAGGAATTTGAAAAAATAAAGACAACAGAGCTAATGAATAATACTAATCTTTAAGAAAAAATTAACAAAATTGATAAAGAATTACCCTAACTAATGAGAGAGAGAAATTAAATTTCAAAATTAAAAATGAACAAGGTATATTAACAATAGGGAGGAAACAAAATAATTGTCAGAAAGTGCTAGCAAAACTGAAAATTCAAAGGAAATTTATATCTACAAAAATAGAAAATACTCATACTGACAAAATTAGAAAGTGAGATATTAACTCCACCTTTGAGAGGAGTGGAGGAATTAGAATAAATCATAAATGAATTACCAAAGGGGGTAGAACCCTGAGAAAGACGAATGTAAGGTGAATTCTATCGAACACTTTAAGAAGTATTAACAACTATAATAACTCTTCATTTTCCATCAGCAGAACATCATGCCTCATTTCACAATAAGCTGATCACCAGAAATCTCATCTCTATGCTGAATGACAGTTTTTGATACTTGATACTTTCTCAATTTGACAGCTAGGTGACACAGTGAATAGAGTGCCAGGCTGCCAGATTTAGAGACAGGAAGACCTGAGTTCAAATCTAACTTCAGATACTGTGCGACCCTGGGCAAGTCACTTCCCCCTGTTTGCCTCAGTTTCCTCATCTGTAAAATAAACTGGAGAAGGAAATGGAAAACCACTCCAATATCTTTGCCAAGAAAATCTCAAATGAGGTCACAAAGAACTGGACACAACTGAACAACAAAACCTTCTCACCTCCCTCAGTTGTCCTTCCCCTCTGGCTGGAGGGCTGATGGGTGGAGCACTAACTCCTCCCAAGCTTTCCTTTATAGAGGGCTTAGATCTGAACTTTCCAGGTAACTCTCTATCACCACTACCTGATCTCCAGCTTCTTTTTGTATATTGTCACCCTCCATTAGATTGTAAGTTCCTTGGGGCAAGGACTGTCTTTCTTTTTCTCATTTGTATCTCCAGTGCTTAGCACAGTACCAGGTACACTGTAGGTGCTTAGCAAATGGTTACTGAATTTAATTGAACAATACTACAAAACAGAGACAAAAAAAAAAAACTCTACCAAACTCCTTTTGTGAGGCAAATATGATTGTCATAACCAAACAAGGGAAAGATAAAGTAATAATAGCTTTTACATAGCACCTACTACATGCCTGGCACCCTACTAAGAGCTTTACAAATAATAACTCACTTGATCTCCATAACAACCCTGGGAGGTAGGTGCTAATATGATCCCCATTTTACAGTGACTTGGCCAGGGTCACATAGCTAAGAAGTATCTGAAGCTGGATTTGAACTCAGATCTTCCTGACACCAGACCCAGTGCTTGTACATTGTGTCACCACTAATGCCTTTGTCTGTTTGTTTGTTTTACCAGACTTATGATTTCATCGTTGTAGGGAATTCCTGATAAGGAAACTCCATCGACCAATGCAAACTGCCACTTGCTCTGAAACTTAGAGTTTTAGAGAGTCACCTGGGCTCTGAGAGGGTAAGTGACTTGTCCAAGGTCACACAGTCAGTATATATCAGAGTAAAAACTTGAACTCAGGTTCCAGGTTTTTCTGAGGCCAACTCTTTATCCACTATATCAGACTGCCTCATCATGGAAAAATAATAACAGAAATGTTTAAAAGAAAGTCCTCACAAGAAGACTACAAGAGATGCATCCAAAAACTGAGTATGACCAAATAGATTCATATAAACTACACAGAAAACAAAAAAGCAATTATTATTCTAACAGATATAGAAAATTCTAACACAATTTAGGATTCATGTTAAAAACTCTAAAAATCACAAGCATAGAAGGTTCTTTAATATGATCAAAAAGCATGTATTTAAAACAAGGAGCCAGCATTGTTTGCAATGAAGAAACACAAGTTTTCCCAATTTAAAAAAAGATGAAGTAAGGCTGCTTCATATAGACTATTATTTGACATAGTTATAGAAATGTTAGCTATAGAAGAACAAAATCAAACATATAAACTTTGGGGCAAAGGAGATAAAACTACCTCTATTTACAAAGGACATGAAAGTAATGAACTTAGAAAACCTCAAAAGAATCAGCAAAGATACTAATTAATTTACTTATTTTATAGAGCTAGAAAAAAATAATCACCAAATTCATCCAAAAGAACAAAGGACAAGAATCTCAAGGTATTTCCCTTGAAAATGAAAAAGGGGGGAGGGGAAGGTAGAGGGTCTAGCAGTCCCAGATCTAACACTATTCACAAAGCAATAACCTGACTATATGGCTTTGGTTAAAAAACAGAGTGAAGTTGTTCAGTGGAATCAATTAAGCACATACCACAAAAGCATAAGAACAGTTTTATGTTTACATAAAGTAGCTTGAGTAGCATAGTATTCCATCTTGCTTGAACATAAGACAATCCATCTCTTGACTCTTAACTTTTTCTTTGGCTATATCCCCCATGCCTAGATTCTCTGCTGCCTTCTTTCTTTCTTTTTTTTTTTTTGCCTTTTTTTTTGGGGGGGGGCAATTGGGCTTAAGTGACTTGCCCAAGGTCACACAGTAAGTGTTAAGTGTCTGAGGCCAGATTTGAACTCAGGTCCTCCTGACTCCAGGGCTGTTGCTCTATTCACTGCACCACCTGGCCGCCCCCTGCTGCTTTATTTCTACCTTCTGGCTTCCTTGATTTTCTCCAAATCTCAGTTAAAATCCTACTTTCTACAAGAAGTCTTTCCCAGTCTTCCTTAAATCCTACCTTAGAAGCAGCTTGTTGGCACAGTAGATAGAGCACTTGGCCTGGAGTTAAAAAGATATGAGTTCAAAACCAGCCTCAGACACTTTGTAGCTGTGTGACCCTGTGCAAGTCACTTAATCTCTGTCTGCCTCAGCTTTCTTAAGTATAAAATGAGGATAATAAGAGCATCTACCTCCCAGAGTTGTTATGAGGATCAAGTGAGAAAATATTTCTAAAGCATTTAGTGGGGTGTCTGGCAGGTAGTAGGTATTTAATAAATGCTTATTTCCCTCCTCCTTAACCTCAGTCCGTTCCTTCTGAAATTCTCCCCAATTTATCCTATATATATAAACATATATATATATATAAACATATATAAACACACACACACACACACACACACACACATATATATATATATATATATATATATATATCTTATTTGTACATACTTATTTGCATGTGTTCTCCCCAGCTACAAGAGGCAGTCTCTGAAGGCAGGAAGTGTTTTTGCCTTTTTTGTATATCCCCAGGAGCACCTAAAAAATACTGTTGATTTGATTTAACTTGACTCCCCTGGAGCAAAGTTCAAAAGAAGAAGGGTCCATTTTCTGCCAGTTACTATTTTCACTCAGATTGCCCAGTTTCAAGTGCAGTTTCTTCTGTTATGAGTCAAGCACTTTTTTTTTAATTCCTTAGCTACTAGAGACAAGAATTCCTGCTGAAGTTTTTGTTTAATTGCCACTTAAGTGGTACAATTCATGGAAGAGCAAGAAAAGCACTTGAGAAGGAGCAGTGAGACCAAATAAGGATTGAGGGCTGCTGTTACAGGAAGTGGCAGCAAAACGCATGAGAAGTATCGGGGACCCAAGATGGCCATGGGAACCCTCTAAAATTCGTGGACAATGGTTTGAATGAGGAGCATTCAGCAGATGTTCGTTTCCTGGGGGAAATAAGTAAGTGGTTCCAAGTCATCTATTAGCCATTGACTAATATGTTTCCAAACACTTTGCCCAGAATCATATTTCTCACTTTTATTAGTCATTTTGTGATTGAATTTTTATCTTATAATTAATTTTCATTGCATTTAAAAATGTTTTTTTTTTTTTTAAAGCAATTGGGGTTAAGTAACTTGCTCAAGGTTACACGGCTAGTCATTATTTATGCGTGGGTGCTCATTTTCTGAGGCCGGATCTGATCTCGGGTCATCCCAACTCAGAGGCCAGCACTCTTACTCACTGTGCCACCTAGCCACCCCTTTAGGGCAATTGGGGTTAAGTAACTTGCCCAAGGTTACGTGGCTAGGTTTTTGTTTGTGTGTGTTAAGTGTCTGAGGCCGGATCCGAACTCAGGTCCTTCTGACTCCAGGGCTGACGCCCTACTCATCGCGCCACCTAGCCGCCCCAAAAATGTTTGTTTTTTTACAGGAAGACTCTTATTACAGTGGAATGCTATCAGTAACACAACTAACCTCAAAAGCAAATCTCTGGGATCTGACAGTCATTTAGAAAATAAGACTGAATCAGAACCTGGGGGAAAACTGTGGATGCCAAGAGCCCAAATGGCACTGACAAGTCATAATAAAAGAAATGATATTAAAAGAATGACGACTATGCATTCTGAACTTCTACAACACATCACCCTATCTCATAATGAAGGACATCACCCCCCAGATTAAGGACAGGAAAAAAAAGAATTATCAGATATGGGAAGTGTTCTTGATTCATATGCCCTTAAAATCATAGCCATGGTTTTTGAAATAATATAGACAGCTACTGGAGAACCCGAAGAGAAGGTGAGCATATCATCTGTCTACCATCTGGAGGAAAAAGGCAGGAAGAAACTAAGAGGCATTTATAATGTTGGTCTCTTTTACCAAATTGTAGGTTATTTGTAGACACTTAGGTCTTCTTTGTAACCACTGCTAAATAAAGCATCTTCCCCTCCTTCAGTATCCTCTGGGGCTCACTATTCATAGTGATCAATATTTACCGGGAATTTTAGAACCCTAAAGCATAGCCTTCCATTGAAGCCCCCCTCCAACATAGATGGGCCAGTAATGCCAGCTTCTTGAAAGCTCTGCCAGCAGAAACCAAGCTGAGGCACAATGTATGCTAAACTTAAAAAGATTCAGCCATTAGCCTAGTACTAAGTTACGCCTTTTCATCGAAGGACCAGCTTAGTTAAATTTGGAGAGATTTGTTATCCATGATGAATTTGGGGGTCTATAACAAAGCATCTACTAAAGGCTCTACTAAGTTACTACCAAAATGAACAGTATTGAAGAACTATAATACACTGAACATTCATATTTGATACTTATTATATGCCACCTTGTCCTAGGGAGTCACTGTTTTATATGTCTATGCCTCACCTCCACACCTAGACTAAATATACTTCAAGGGCAAGAACCTTGTCTCATACGTCATATCATCCAGAGCACTTCACTACATAGTAGGTACTTAATATCAATCAGTCAACCAACAACATTTATTAAGCACCTACTATGTGTAATAGGCACTGTGCTAAGTGCTGGGGATACAAAAAGAGAGGAAAAAAACAGGATCTGCCCTCAAGGATAGAATCACATGCAAATAAATATGTAAAAAGCAAACTATATATGAGCTAAGTAGGAAATAATAAACAGAGGGAAGACCCTAGAAATAAGAGGGGATGGGGGAGACTTCCAGTAAAAGAAGGGAGTTTAGTTGGGATTTAAAGGAAGCCAGGAAGATCAGTAGGCAGCCTGGAGATGGGAGGCTGTTCCATACACTGAGGACAATCAGAGAAAATGCCTGGAGCCAAGAGATGGAGTATCTTGTTGGAGGAACAGCCAGAAGGCCAATTCCTATAATTAGGTAATTAACAGCACCTGCATGTGTTAAAGTGTACAAGCACTATACTAAGTACTTTACTCATTTGATCCTCAAAACAACCCTGAGAAGTAGGCTATTATTATCTCCATTTTACAGTTGAAAAAACTGAGGCAAACAGTGACTTACCCAGGGTCACACAGATAGTAAGTGTGGCTAAATTTGAACTCAAGTCTTCCTGATTCCAGGCCCAGCTTTCCACTGTGCCACCTACCTGTTTCTCGTAGACAACATTATAACCACCTTTACCTACTTTCATTAAAAAATAAAATGCCATCTTACCACATTAGCTAGTAGTATCCCTCACTGAAACGGATAGTTGAAAGGAACCACAGAGGTCATCGAGTCTAACCCATCTCTAAACAAAATCAACCCACTACAGCAACCCAGACAAGTGATGAGAAACTCACTACCTTCTGGGGCAGTCAGTCCCCCTTCTGGGTGGCTCTAATTAGTAGGAAAATTTTCCTCATATAAAATCAAGCCAAATGCCTTAAATTATTAAACTCTGAAAGGGACTTTATAGATTAATGAATTCCAATCCCTCTGCTTCACATAAAAGTGAACTGAGTTTGGAAGAGGTTGGAAGAGCCCCAGCTAGCTATAGGGAGAGCAAGGACTTGACCTAAGATCTCAGAGTATACTTAGAGACTCTGAGAAACAGGTCAAAGCTAGATGGGGCCTTAGCCCAAGAATTCCAGAGGCAGAAGGAGCCTTAGGAAAGAGAAGAAAAATATTAGCACTGGGAGAGATCTTATAAATAACCTAGAGCAATCCCCTCCTTTTACAAGAGGAAATAGGCCCACAGGACATTCAATAGGCAGGACATTCAAAGTTATACAACAGAGGGCCAGATCTCCTATCTCCCAATCCATTGTTCTTTGTATTATACCACACAGTTTCTAATGGATCAAAACACCTTACGACCCTGCCACCTCTTCTTCCAGTTATCACTTATCCCCATTCCTCCCCACCGCCAAAAAAACCCGAATACCTTTTAGTTTTAGATAGATATATTGATGCATTCAAATATTCATCCAATTCATTCATTCAATAAACATTTATGAAGCACCTACTATGTGCCAGGCACATGTATGTATGTGTGCATATATAAAAATATATATAACTATCATTTATCATGGCTACATTTTTAGATGACTGTTTTGCCTTTTTATGTAAATTAAAATCTGTTACCAAAAGTCAGCTGCAAAGAGAATTTCTGTTAAATGAATTCCATTTTTTTCCATCAACTTCTGTTAAAAATCATCTGAGATATGTTCCATTAGAAAAAAATTGAAGTTCTTGGACAAAAACAATTACGCTTAAGAATACAGCAAACCTTTTCAAAGTATGTATTTGAAAAAAAATCACCATAACTTCCAATAAAACACTAATATACAATATGTCCACAATGCTAATTAAAATGTCACCAAATGTAAGTAAAACAACAATCCAGTGTCACTGTCGGGAACTCTACGGCTTCTCATATACAGTCTTCCTCCTCTCCCCTCCCACGTTACATGTTACACCCTTCACTACAGGAGCAAGCTGTAAAGTTCACTTAATTCATGCTCAATGACCAACTGACTCAGCTACCATTGTGTACCACACTCAAATTGCCTAAACATTTCTAACTATCTATCCAAGGCCATCTTTACTTCGGGAGCACTTTCTCATCTTTGAATTTACTTTCCAAATGTCTTCAACACCTTAAAAAATGGTGTAGGGAACAAGCACTGAATTTGGAATCAGAGAACCAGGGTTCAAATTCCAGCTTGGTCCCTTACTTGGCTGTATGACTAAAGAGAAATCACCTCTCAGGGCCTGTTGCCTCTTCTAGGAAATGTGGGCTTTGGATCATGTGATGGTTAAGATCCCTTTCAGTTAGAAAAAGTTTGTTTCAGTAAACAGAAGAACTGAAATGTGGGATCCTTCCTTAGCAATAGAAGCTCCTCAAAATGTCTTCTGGCCAGCTGCTTTGCAACTAGCCAATATCCACCAATTTGTATCAAATTATTTTTTATGTTTATTTTTTTCTAAGGGATATTCTGTTTGAAAACTGATAGTTTACTCATTTAACTAATGGATAATATACTTAAGCAGTGAGCTGTCTGTAAATGAAAATTAAATGAGCTGAGCTTAGAAATTGTTGAGTGTTTTTAAAAGGAGTTTATTAATACCACACATGGTAAGTAAGGCATGCCTATTGTTGGGAGCAATGTGAGAGGTACAAAATGGTGGCACCCAAACTCCAAATTCCTCAAGTCAAAAGAGTACTATTTCTTAGAGTGAATCTTTAACAGAATCCATGAATTACTCAAGTCAGAAGTTAAGGGAAATCAATCTCTGTTAAGTGAGGGATCCATTTGCATTTTGTATTACCCATTTCAATTACTTCCCTTATTGCTATTTTTCCACACATAACAGGAGTGATCAGGAGAAATTCCTTATCTGCTGGACAGACATGCTTTGGTTCCATGCAGAGGGACACATGCTCAGCCCTCTGCTATAAGATACATGTGATGAGCAGCTCCACATTGCTCCACATGAGTCCCCATGACTAGGGGCTGTGCCAAAGTGGATTTGAGACTGAGCTAGGAAAAACTGGTCACTCTGTGGGCTACAAGAAGGGGTGGCTTTTGGCTTCATTAAAGGTGGCTTCTCTGTTGGGACACAACCAACACCAGCTTTTCCTTGGTCTTCTAGCAAAGGGGGAAGGAAGGGAAGAGAGGACTTCTCTTCCTGTTCCTCATCACCCCCCCCAGAAGCAGATGGCCAAGAACATGTACATATGTGCCCAGGGGAGCCTGAGACTGAACCTCCAATCCCTGGCTTCCACCTCTGTTTCCCTGAAGTGGACTGAGTTCACATCACTAAACAGCAATCCTGAAAAATGGATATTTCCAACCCTGCAAGTAACCTCATGAATTTAAGAGGACTGGAGTTGGTTATCCAGAAGGAGGTGATTTCTACAACTAGGAGGATTCTGAAGCTGAAAGGACTAAGGAGTCACACCTGGCTGACCAGATGATCTGTACTACCCAAACAGTACAGATCTGAGGTTAAGTGAAATATATCTTGAACAGTCTTTCCCTTCTAGGAATGTCAGCCCATCAGGAGGGGATTTCAATGCCCTGGTGACCCCTTCTGTTTTTATGTCTCTTTCCCTGGGCCCAAGTCACTAAACAGCTGTAGCACTTTCTGGGCTCATTCCACCAACTCACACTGGTAACGGCAGGTTGGATCTTCAACAGGGTGATTTCTACATCAGGTCCTAGTGTGGATGAATTCTCCAAACATAGTTTATGAGCCCCTACTGATATGTGTCCTCTTAACAATCAGGAAGTAGACTCAATTAGCTTTTAGAAAGAGCATTTACTCAAATGGAATGGCAAAAATGGAAGTTACAGAGAATTTCCCATCAAAAATCTGGGGTGGGTCACATGCTCCCCTAAATACTGCATCCAGGGGGAGTGAGGGAAGAATGGGCATATTCCTTACAGTGCAATGCTAGAGAGGCACACATGTAGTGAAAACAGTGGACCCAAAGCAACTCACAACTCTGGAACAACATGGTCTTAATGTTCTTTATTTCTTTGGAGATTCTTCATTAATGAGTAAATGAAGCATTTATTAAGTGCTTACTATGTGCAAAGCATAGATCTAAGCACTGGGGATACAAAGAGAAAAGATTTCTGCTCTCTAGGAGCTCACATGCTAATGGGATAAGCAATACATATGGAAGGTTTCAGCTACCAGTCAGATGGAAAGGTTCTATGGTTCATAAAATGCAGCAGCAAAGCAGATACTAAAGCCTCTTCTTCAACATCATGTTGAACCATTTGATAGTGTCAAGGACTTGGGCAGCAAAACCTTTCTTTTCTGGGGCTTTAATAGCTGTGACTGTAGTATGTGCAGGAACAGTTGACAGGCTAGATCAGGGGTGGGGAACTTGCGGCCCTCTAGGTCCTCAAGTGTGGCCCTTTGACGGAATACACACTTCACAGAACAACTTTGTTTGGATTCAGTCAAATGGTCACACTTGAGATCCTAAAGGGTCACATTTGGCTTCAAGGCTGCAAGTTCCCCACTCCTGAGCTAGATATATACAGGAATTGCTTCCCAGGATGATGGCTAAGGGCACTCTCTTGCTTACATTGGAAAATTTTAAGGTCCTGGGCTGTCTCCATCAGGGTCTGAGGGAAAATGGTGATCAAGGTGGTGGTGGTAGCCTGATTTGCCTGTAAGATTATATTTCTTGTCTCTCCCTCAGAGAATCTTGTTATTTCAGTTAGGCTGGCTTTCCTGCCCTATAGGTGGCAACTGGTTGGCAGTTGATAGCTGGCCCCTTTTCCAAAGGACCTGATTCCATATGCCTGTGAGGAATGGGCTGGAAGCAGTACTGATGGTCAGGGTTGGGGATGCCATCACTCCTACAACCACTATGCCTACTTGCCTCTTGGTGGCAGTTGGTCAGCAATTGTTGCTGGTAGAACTAGGCTGGGATGTTTTTTTGCAGGGCATGCGATCTCCAGTGTATAGATGGCATGCTTCTCATAGAATACAGCATCTTGACAAGACAGGTTAATCCACTGCCAGGCAGAGTCAAGTATATCATTCAGCTGCTGAGCTGAATCCTCACTGTGTTCAGCTGCTGCCAAGCTAGGTGGCCAACCACTGGGTTCTTCACAGGGTATAGCACCTTTGCTGGAGAAATCACTGACTCGGGCTCCCCATATCTATACTGTTCTAGAGGCCATAGCTGGCATTCTTTTCTAATACAAGAGCTTATGTGCCTTACAGCAGTCATCATACTTGGGTGACTGTCTTTCCTCATCTGTTTGTAGCCACTTTGATTCTGTCAGCCATTACTGCTCTGGTGGCTGCTGCTACTGATGCCATCCATCTCCACCAACAGGATCTCTTATGGGAACTCCAAATCTCCCGAACTCACCATGTCACTTAGATACTTCCAACTTAAGGTTGCTACTCAGTTACCTACTCAGAGAAGGAAACACAGGAAAAAGCTGGCCCTGTCCTAGGCACAGGCTTGCTTTAGCAGGACATGTGCTTGAAGCTACCTTGTACCCAGGTGTGATACTGGGAAGCTGCCTTTCCCCCAGCTAGCTCTCAAGAGGCAACTTAATGCAGCCCTCCCACTTCAAAATCAAAAGTCAGAGAGAGAAAAATAGGGAAAGAGCTCAAGGTAGGGGGGGAGAGAAGAGGAAAGGGAAGGAGGAAGAAAGAGAGATTGAGGGGTGGGGGAAGAGGGAAAGACATGGATGGGTGATTCATCTCTTTTGTGTGGTCACTCAGTTTCAGTTCAACAACCCAAATCACCATTTCTTCCAGTTTCACAGCCATGAATAGAGCTCTGGGCCTAGGATCAGAAAGACATGAGCTCAAATCCTGACACTTAATAGGTGTGTAGCTCTGCCTCAGTTTCTTCATCTATAAAATGGGGGTAATAATAGCACCTACATGAGAGAGTTGTTGTAAGGATCAAACTAGATATTTGTAAAGGGCTTACTTAGCACAGTGTCTAGCACATAGTAGGTGTTTTTAAAAATGCTTCTTCCCTCCCTTCACTCCCTCATCATCATACTCAACAAGCCCCTGAGTTATCCCAGTGGGAGATATGCTTCTCCCAAGCTTCCATATAGTTCTTTGGACTAGACTCAAGCAAATAATATCTGTGATTGACTCACATTATATAGCAATCCTGGAAGAAAATGGATATTTCCAGCCCTGTTAGCAACCTCATGAGTTCAAGAAATTGGGAGCTAGTTGTCTAGTAGGAGGTGAGTTCTGCAACAGCTTCTAAGAAGAGAAGGGCACCCCAACTAGAAGAGTCAGTCCTACTTCAGCCGGATCATCTGTACTTCTAAGTTGTTCACACAGTACAGATGGGAGGTGAATGGGAAATAGCTATTGAGCCATGCTACAAAGGTATCTTTATCTTCCAGGAGAGTATAATAGGAGTGATGACATACTGTTTCATGTTTTAAGTATTTAAAGTATTAAATATTCACACCTATGAGTCTTCTGTGTTTTAAGCATTTCTTTTGTGGTGGAGGAAAGAAATACAGTAGCTGGTCTATACCTGGTATCTACTTTGTATATTGAGTACCTTTTCTAAAAGGGACAACTATTAACCTATTTAACCCACTTTAGGGGAGACTCTAAAACATAAGCCATCCTTTAGCAAAAAGTCAGAATATGTCCCTCCCCTTGGAGTCATAGCATGCATACCCAACTCCATAGAAAGTACCCTACTCAAGAGATTCTCCTGATGATCACTCTTATATTTATATGTACATAAGTCATTTTTCAATGGTTGACCTAAAATATAGATAATTACTCAAAAACTCAAGAAAATAGAAAGGTTAGAAGACAGATACACTAAAGTAAACCCTGCAGTAGTTCAGTGGAATACACAAGATAAGAAAGCATCATAAACAAATGAACTCAATGGACCATATTTGGTAAACCCAAGAACAAAAACTCCTTGGGGAAAGACTTCCTATTCAATAAGAACTGCTGGAAAAAGTGGAAACCACTCAGGCAAAAAATTTAGATTAACACCTTTCACTACATACCACAATAATCTCCAAATAGATATGATAAAAATATAAAAAGTCACAGCTTTTAAAAAATTGGAGGGAAATGGAAAAAGGTGCATGCCTAGTGGGAGAAACAAGAGATAAAGATCACAAAAGATGAAATAGACAACTTCAATTACATGAAACTGAAAAGTATTTGTACAAATAAAAACAATGTAGCTCAGTTAAGAAGGGAAACTCAAATAGAGAAAAAATGTTGCATTAAGTATCTCTAATAAAGATCTGACATCCCAAGATTTATAGGAAATTAACATAAATATATAAAACCAAGGGCTACTGACAATAGCTAATTGACCAAAAATATGAAGTGTTTTCAAAATAATTGAAACCTATAAAATATCTATTTGAAAACACACAAATTAATAAAGAAGAAATTAAGATAAATACTAATTAAAACAATTATGAAGTTTCATCTCAAACTCAGCAAACTGGCAAAGGTGACAAAAGATAGAAAGAGTCAAAGTTGAAGAAAGGCAGACTAATACAATGTTACTAGAACTATGAACTGATTTAACCATTCTGGAAAATTATTTGGAATCTTTTCCCCAAAAGAGTGGCTAAAGTATCCATACCCAAGTAGATCAATGACATAAAAAGGTTATGTACATGCACATATGTATGTGCTTATGTGTCTATACACACATACCAACACATATACAAACCAAAATATTCATAACAGCACTTGTTTGTGGTAGCAAAGAACTAGAAACAAAGTAGGTACCCGTTAATATGGAAATATCTAAACAAATTGTAGTATATGATTGGAATGAATTGATATAAAGAATACTGAGGAAACTGGTAAGACTTAACTGATGCAAAGTGAAGGAAGCAGAACCAACAAAACTACATACACAAAATAAAATGAAATAGAACCCAGAGAGGAAAGAGGAAAAGTACCTCCCTCCTTTCATTGGAGAGATGGGGGACTATGGGAATGGAATGTTGTATATAATGTCAAACTAAATGTTTTTTATCAAACAGCTTTTTAAAAAAATCTTTGGTACATGAGAAGGCTCACTAGGTAGGAGAAAAGGAAGATCTATTGAGAAACAGATGTGATGCAACAAACAAAAAACCATCAACAAAACAATTTTTTTTGTTAAAAAAGCTACATAATTTTGTAATTAAACTTGAAATATTGGTGTTTTGTTGCAAAAACATTTTGGAAATATAAAATACAAACACCGACCTGAACAACTCTGGCAGCCATATTTTGTAGAAAGCTGACACAGCACTGGAGATTAAACTATCGTGAGATAGTGATTGCCTGTCATTTCATTGGCATACAAACTCTTAGATGAGAAAACTTCCTTTACCAGTACATGTTGGCACCTTCTCTGGAATTTATAGTCTCAGAGAGTTGCCTGGAACACTGAGAAGTTAAATGACTTTCCAAAGGTAACATGGCCAGGATGGGTCGGAGGCAGGACTTAAACCCAGGTCTTTTTGATACCAAGGTCAACGCTTTATCAAGCAGGACAAACTGCCTATCATATGGAATGTTATAATAATAACACCACATTTATATAGGACTTCTAGCTCACAAAGCACTTTTAAAATCTAATTCTAGTCCAGAGATAGGAATCTCTAGTTCCTCAAGTGTGACCCTTTGACTGAATCCAGACTTCACAGAATAAATCCCCTTAATAAAATAATTCGTTCTGTAAAACATGGACTCAGTCAAAATGTGGCCTCGAGGTTGAAGGTTTCCCACCCCTGCTCTAAACGGTTAATTACATTATCATCTTCATTTGACAGAGAAGGAAACAGGATCAGAAAGTGAAAGAGGCTTACCCCACAATTATACAACCAGTAAGTGACAGGGTTAGGATTGAAACCCAAGTTTTCTGTTATCATGTCCTGGGCTCATTGCTAACTAAAGCACCAGCTGCTTCACTTTACTTATGCTTCCAGAGCACATTAAAAATATGCCATCCAAACAATCAGATTAACCTTGTATAACAAGGTAAAATTACCCATGTCTAGCAGTGTGTAAATCAAGTAGATTATAAACATGAGTGAAATTTATATGTGTATGTGTATATATGTACATATACATATGTGTATGTGTATATATACACATACACATGTATATATGTGTGTGTGTGTGTGTGTGTGTGTACATACACACATATGCCCACACACATCTCCAGAAAACATTTTCATTTCCTTTAGGAGTGGAGATGAGTATTTCAGGGTTGATATTGATAGCATCTTAGTGATTTACTGAAATGTGGATCACTAAATCTGAAAGAACTGATATGAAGTCATCTAATATGACCAGAACCTGGAAAATATTCCCACCAAGTAGCCATCCAGCCTTAGCTTAAACATCTCAGCTGAGCTGGGACCAGCTGAGACCTCCCAAAGCAGCTCATTCCACTTTAAAGAGCTCCAATTGGCAAGAAGTTTTTCCTTATATAAAGCCTAAATCTGACTCAGTGCAACTTCAACTCATTGTCCCTAATTTTGTCCTCAGGGGCCACGTAGAACCAATTTAATCCCTCTTCCACTTGACAGCTTCCTCTTCTAGTACCTTAAGATAGCTATCATGTTCCCCCTGAGTCTCCTCATCTCTAGGCTAAACATCCCTAGTTCCTTTAACCAATTCTCGTATAGCAAAGTAGGATTTCACATAAGGAACCGTATGCAATACAAGTGGATTTCAGTTCAGTATTCTATCAAGAAGACAAAAAAATGAGCACTTGTGGTTAACCTCACAACTAATGGCCTTTGCTCATGCTTCCTTGCTCCACCCCTACCCCCTAATTCAAAGCCTAGACTTCCTTCAAAGACCACTTCAAACAGCAACTGCTTGATAAAGCCTTCCCAGACTAACCCCAGACCAGCATGATCTCCCTCCTTATTCTGAATGCATACAGCATTTACACTTTTACACATTTGTTTTTATACAGTCTTGAACTGTTTGCTAAATTAGCTTATGTGGGTAACTTGTTGCCTCCACTGGATTTTAAGTGCCTCAAGGCTAGGAACCATACTGTTACAGCTTCCACATTTTTTTGTACCTCCCACAGCCTGTAGTAGGAAATAGGTACTTAAAAGCTTGTTGAAATTCACTAAGAAAAAAAAAAGGAAAGAAAACTAATCATCAGAGAATTAGCACTGTACCTGGCCCTTACCCAAGTACTTTTTGAGTGATGGACTGATATCTGCCTTTCCATAATAATAGAATAAAGGAGGAGTTCACAGGCTAAGTGCTTGACAATAGCAGCAAAATTAATTACCATCATTACCTAACAATATCATTTACAATCATACACATACTTCCCTGGTAACAATGCAGGGCAGTGGATAAAACCTGTGGGGGTTAGCTGTATGCCATTTTCATTGTCATACTCATTAACAAAAGAATTCTAAATGGTATTCAAGCTGCTGCCTGGCTCTGAAAACAAGTTCCAGTAAAGACCACCCTCAGGGATCTTGTTTTTAAAACATACTGATGTGTATTACATGTTGACACTACTCTTAAGAGCTAGTCATTGTGGTAGCCTCTAATAAAATTTAAACGGCTGACAAGTCCGAAGACCTGAATTCCACCCCATCACTTTTCAGCACTTTGCCCTTGATCAAATATATCGAATCTAACGCTTTTGGGTCTGCTTTCTCATCTTAAAGTGAGGGGGCTGGACTAGAGGGTCGTCAAGGTCCCCTACCCACCCTAACATTATGTGTTCTAGGATTCTTTTCCTCTCTGACATCCTAGATTCTGAGGTCCCCTCCGACTAGGGCATTCTATTTACAAAAGAAAAACATTGATAACTTGGGTATTTAGTGACGACGACAAGCAAGTTGAGTCATTAGCACAAGGAAAAAGAGATGTTGGAGAAGCTCTAGGCTTACTTCGCAGTGTACCAGAATTATAGTGTGCTTAAGACAGTACCCAGGAGGACCTCATGCAACATGAACATGAAAGCTGCCAAAATAAAGCATCTTAACTCAAAACTATCTGGGTGTTGGCAGACTTGACAGAACCACTAAAGATATCTCATCACAAAAGCCACCAATCCTTTTCAAACCTTACGGCTTTAACAAAAACTCAAATTCGTTTCTCCTTGCATTGGGTTTTATTTATTTATTTATTTATTCTTAACAGTTATTGATGATGCTCTGGACTCTTAGTGTGCTGAGGAGACCTCGGTCTAAATGCCATCTGGGACACTTATTAAACGATCTATCCAGGCAGGTCACTTAATGTCTACGTTAACTCAACTCCCTAGGACTTATTCATCAAGTCATGTACAGTTGCAATCTGCGTAGCTGCCTTACCTCCTGGAACTCCCAAATGATAGCTCCAACTGAGCTAACTCTAACCTGGCAAAAATGCAGGGCTCCGGAAGAGAGGTGAGGTTTTTTCGAAATCTTATTGAATAAGAGAAGTATAAAGTGATTGTCAGAAAGCACACAGGTAGCAATTGCCCTCAAAAGTGAGGGGCCACAGAGTGGTCGGGCAGTAGCAATATAGCCAAGCCTTCCTAAGAACGGGGAAGCAGGCATGCTCGGGAAGCCGAGTACCAGACCGGGGTACCAGGGGCTCTGGCAGCAAATAGCAGGGTAATCTCGGGCAAGTTAAAGAAACAAAAACAAAACCAAAGCAAAAACGAAAACGAAAAAACCCAACCCATCACCTTGAGTTGGACTACACCGTAGCTCTTGGGTTCTAAGGTCCCTTTACCACATCTGACCTGCTGTGTTTTGTGTTCAGAAGGTCTTTGCCCAGAACGTCTCTAACATTCTATGTCAATGCAATTGAAGCAAGCAAACATTTATTAAGCAGGTCCTCCGTGGGCACTGGGTCCGCAATAGAAGCCCCGGGGCCAAGAGTCCCTTCCAGGTCTGACATTCTCTAATCTCTAAGTCACCTCCACGGGACTCAAGAAACGAGTGCCAGAGGCCTCGAGGCTGGCAGGACTGCCCCGGGGCAGCGAGGGGCAGCTGTCACTACTGCCACCGCTGCGGCTCGCGATCCTGGGGAGCCGGGAAAAGTGAGCGAGCGCCCTCGGGGCTGGGGGAGGGAGGGAGAGAGGGAGGGGGGCGGCTGCTACTCACCCCCGCTCTCCTACGTCCCTGTCGTCGCCCCACTCGCTGCAGCCCAGGCAGGGGGCAGGGGCAGGGGCGGGGGCGGGGGCGGGGGAGAGGAGGGGCGGAAGGGGGAGGAGGCGGCGCTGGCGTCCGAGGGCGAGCGCGGGGGGCGGCCAGCTGGGGGGGCCGGGCCGAGCCGGGCTGGGGGAGCGCGGGGGGCGCGCGCAGGCGGCGGGCGCGCGCCGCAGCACCCGGGCGGGCGGGCGCGCAGGGGAGGGGGGCGCCCTGCGCTCGCCGGCGCCGCCGAGGCCAGCACCATCGACGGGCGCGGGGCGGCTGCCGGCCGGCCGGCTGCCCGGACCCTCCCGCGGGACCTAGGCCCGAGCCCCGGCCGGGAGCGCGGGCTGCGCCCTCGCCCTCGGGCCCCGGCTCCCGGCCCTCGGCCCCGGCGGCCACACAGCGGCGGCGGCGGCGGCAGTTCCCTCGCGGGGCCGCGGCCGCAGCCGCATCCTCTTCCTCCTCCTCCTGCCTCCTGCCTCCTCCTCAGCAGACACACGCGCTCGCACACACAGGCTCACACACACTCACACACACACACACACACACACATACACATACACACACACACACACACACACACACGCGCGCACACACTCACACACACACACAGCCTCGCTGCTGCCACCGCCGCCGCCGCGGCGGCCGCCGCGGCTCCCTGGCCGCCGTCGCCTAGCAACTGCGCGCATGCGTCTCCTCGCCACTCTCCCCCCCCACCCCCACCCCCCAGCTCGGGCAGTGGGCTCCAGTAGCTATGCCCTGGCTCCGAGCTCGGAGGATGGCAAGGACGGGGGGGCGTGCCTTTGTCACGGACGGATGGACGACGGGGACTTGCTCTGAAGTCATGGGATTGATCACAGGATGGCACTGCCGTAAGGGATCTGAGACATCACTGAGGCCAACTCTTCTTTGAGAAACGAAGAAACTGAGGCCCAGGGAGGGGAAGTAAGTTGCCCAAGGTCACGCAGGTGACACGCAGGTGTTGGAAGAGAGATCTGAACCGAGACCTTCTGCCTCCACAATACAGAGAAAAGAGCATCGGACCTGGAATCAGAGGACTTGGGTTCGAATCCCTCCTGTGAGGATTATATTTATGTAACCTTGGGCAAGTAACCTCTCTGGACCTCAGTTTCCTCTTCTCTAAAAACAAGGGTTAAAACTAGCTGGCCTCGGAGGTCCCTTCCAGCCCTAGCTCTAGGATCCTATGGGTGACCTTGAACAAATCCCTTCCCCTTCCCTGGGCCTCAGTTTCCTCCTCTGTGAAAAGAGGGGATTGGATTTGAAGTGTCCTCTGAGGTCTGTCCCAACTCTAGATTTTGTTCCTCTGTGGGACCTTGGATAAGTCACTTACCCTCTGTGAGCCTCCTCTGTAAAAGGAGGGGATAGGGCCCCTCCATTGCCTCAGAGGTCCCTTCCAGCTATCAATTTCGGCTCCATTCTCTGTGATCCAGAGCGTTTTCCACTGTGTCCCAAGTTCCTCTGGGGTCAAAGAATCGCAAGCTCTCAACCTTGGAAAGGACTTTAGAGACAAGTCGTTTGCTCAAGGTCATTCAGGCAGTTCACCACAGATCCAGGGATTGAATACAGGATTTGTTGTGATTGGACTATGAGGGTCTTGCTACTCCTACCTCTCCAGATGTTCCCAGCCAGACTAGGTCTCCCTAAAGTGCTGCCTTCATGCAGTAAAGATTTGCATTTCAAAATCACTTTAAAGTTTTCCTCACAGCAACCTAATAGTGACACAAGGGAAAGCAGTAGTATACCCATTTTACAGAAGAACAAATACCCAGAGAGCTTAAATGGCCCTCTAAGGTACCTTATTTCTAAATCCTAGGTGCATATATTTTTCCCAGGAATAATATACCTATGTGGTTTACTTGATAGTCAGAGGAACCAGGTTTGAATCCCAATCTACCACTTGCTAGCTGTGTGGCCTCAAATAAGACACTTAACCTATCTGGGCCTCAGTTTCCTCATTTGTAAAATGAGAAGTTGTACTAGATAACCTCCAAGGACCCTTCAGGCCCTGAACCTATGAATACATGTGGCCTAAAAAGCACAGCCACCTCCAAATTGGTGTTCTTTCCACTAAATTACACACAGCATGAGATAATTTATAGCTACAAATGGGACTGAGCTCAAAGACAGACCCCCTATGTCTTAAGTATTCATAAGAAGCCTGAGCTATCTCCATCTTTATCTCACATCCAAAGACATATGAAAAAGAGGAAAAAAGCAAATCAGCAAAACCAACCAACCAATTCATTGTATCTAGCAGGATATGTAATACTACACACCCATAGTTCCCCACCTCTGCAAAAAGGGGAGGGAGGTGTATTTTTTCATCTTCTCTAGGGTCAAATTTATACAGAGATAAGTTTTTTTTTCCTTTTGGTCTTCTCATCAACATTATTATAGTCACTGTGTAAATTTTTCCTAGTTTTGCTTACTTCACTCTTTATCATTTCATAGGATTTAGAGTTAGAAAGGCCTTTGTTATGGTTATTCAGTTGTGTCTGACTTGTTATAACCTCATTTGGGGTTTTCTTGGCAGAGCTACTGGAGTGGTTTCCCATTTCCTTCTCTAGCTCTTTTGACAGATGAGGAAATAGAGGCAAACAGGGTGAAGTGACTTACACAGCTGCCTGGAAAAGCCTTTGGAGACGTCTAGTCCAACCCACTGAGTCATAGAAAGATTAAGTGACAAGTAGAAAGTGGGAGAGGATTCAAATTCAGGTCCCCTCATCCAAATCTAAGGCTTTATAGGCTTCTCCGTATTCTTCATATTCAGCATCTCTTACAACATGGAATAGTCCCTCACATTCAAATACTTTAATTTGTTCAGCCATTCTCCAAAAGTAGAATCAGCTTTGTTTCTAGTTCTTTTCTTTTCTTTTTCTTTCTTTTTGGAGGGGCAATTGGGGTTAAGTGACTTGCCTAAGATTACATGGCTAGTTTTTATGTTAAGTGTCTGCAGCCAGATTTGAACTCAGGTCCTCCTGACTTCCAGGGCTGGTGCTCTATTCACTGTGCCACCTAGCCAACCCCTAGTTCGTTTCTACTGCACAAAGTGTTGTGAATATTTTGATGTATATAAGGACTTTCATCTTAGCATTGCCCTTAGAAATTGCTTTATCATCTAACCTAATGTTGCCTTTAACTGATATCCCTCTCTCTCTCTGCTCAGCAGTGAAATCAAGTTGGTATGGCAATTGATTTGTGTCATAGAATCCTAAATCTAGAGCTGGAAGGGACATCAGGGGCACCTAGTTCACCACCCCCATCATTTTACAGATGAGGAAACTGAGGCCTAAAGAGGGGATGGGACTTGCCCAGGGTCACACCTAAGATTTTAGGTCTAGACCTGTAAAGGGGGATTTCAGAGGCCATCTAGCCCAATCCCTCGTTTGACATATGAGGAAACTGAGGTCCAGTAAGGGGAGGTGACTTACCCTAGGGTTACATAAGTAGTAATCATCAAAGGATGAATTTAAACCCAGTTCCTCTGACTCTAAAGAGCCCTTTCCACTGTACCAAGCTGTTTGCCATGCTGTATTTGTTAGAATGCTGCATGAAATTGTTGTAGTATTGTGCCTGTGTCTCTTCTATCCATGGCCCATTTTTCATCATCAATAACTTGTTTGAATTTCCTACCATATCTTTTCCTCATTTTTATTTTTTCTAGCTTTACATAAATTTTGATCTTTGTTCTAACAAGTCAGTGATCCAACTGTACACAAACGGCTGATTCAGAAATGACTTTGGCATCAGTAATGAGTTATTTCCTTTCTGTTAAAATATAATCAATTTCATTTTACAAGGCATGTCCAACACCTACTGATTCTGTTCTTGAAAATAGTCTTTATGATCTCTAGGTGTGTGGCTTCAGTGCCATTTATAAACCTTTGGCTTCTCCCATTCCTGATACCTATTTCCTAATATATTCCTTTCTATCCATGTCAGAAGCCTTTTCTGACCAGGAAATGTTAGTTAGTCCTTAATGTTAGTGCTTTCCTTCTGAGGTTACCTCCAAATTAACCTGGTACATGTCTTGTTTGTTCATAGTTGTTTGCCTATTGTCTCTGCATTAGACTGTGGGTTCCTTGAGGGCAGGAATTGCTTTCTCTTTTTTTGTATCCCTAGCACTTAGTTCCTGGTACATAGTAAGTTCTTAATAAATGTCTCTTGACTTTGTTTTTGATTGTTATTTAGTCATATCCCACTCTTCGTGTACCACTATTTACCACCCCATTTGGGATTTTCTTGGCAAAGATACTGAAGTGGCTTGCCAGTTCCTTCTCCACCTCATTTGACAGATGAGGAAACTGAGGCAAACAAGGTGAAGTGGCTTGCCCAGAGTCACACAACTAGGAAGTGTCTGAGGCTGGACTTGAACTCAGGTCTTCCTGACTCCAGGCCTGATGCTCTATCCACTATGACACCACCTAGCAAACTCCCTCTACCAACAGTACCAGTTGTACAACTTAAGAGTCCTAGAGTTGCTCATGGAGCTGAAAGGTTAAAAGACTTGCCCACTGTCCCAAGACCAGTATATGTCAGAAGCAAGACTAGAATCCAAATCTTTCTGATTCCATGGCCAGGTGTCTATCCCCTATGCCATGCTGCCTCTCATATCAGAGTATATATTGATTTCATTTGGAGAGGTTTATAGAGGGAAGGCTTCCTGGAAGAGGTAGAATTTGAGCTGGTCTTTCAAATACAAATAAAAGCATAAATAGGAAAGTGGTAAAGTGAAAAGCCAGGCTACATGAGTACCAGCGTTTCTGGGAAGCAGCAAAATCCAAGGTCCAAGAAGAGATACAACAGGCACAGAATGTCTCTGCCCTTTCATTCTCTGCAACTTATGTCTGTGTGTAAGCTCCAGTTCTTTTTACAGTGGTCTTTTTGCATAGTGCTCCAACATGAGATGACCATATGTCCCATGAAGTATTGTTTCTTGTTTCATTTGGGCATAGGATTAAAACCAATGCTGCCTACTCTTTTATTGACCTCTCCCAGAAGACTTTGGGAATCATCCTTCCATGTAGATGCAGTGTCTTACTTCTGATTTTGTTTATTGTGAGAATGGCAAGATTTCTACGATTCAGTTCCTCCAGCTATATGTCCAGACATTGGTCATAGGACATATAGTATTCACATTTAGAGAAACATCAGCTAAATTAAAATGTATGGAAAGCTAAAAAACAGCATGATTCTTAGCCCTTTTGTCCAGTTTGCCCACCACTCTGCTACCAAATAGAAAAGGGCCCCAAAGAACTGGAGGCCATTTGGGGTTGTTCTTTGTTTCATGAGTTGCCAAAAGAATTCATCTCCTTAATGATAATTAGCCTCTCTGTCTTTAACCAGGCTGGCTCTTGGAAAGCAGACTCCCTGGGTTGCTGGACTCAAACTCAGAGCCTTTCTAGCATGGTACTGTACTGCTATAGCCTTCAAGAATCCAGAGTGGGGCGGCTAGGTGGCGCAGTGAATAGAGCGCCGGCCCTGGAATCAGAAGGACCTGAGTTCAGAGCCGGCCTCCGACACTTAATCCGCACAAACAAAAACCTAGCCGTGTAACCTTGGGCAAGTTACTTAACCCCAATTGCCCTAAAGGGGCGGCTGGGTGGCGCAGTGAGTAAGAGTGCCGGCCTCGGAGTTTGGATGACCCGAGATCAGATCTGGCCTCAGAAAATGAGCACCCACACATAAATCAAATGACTAGCCGTGTAACCTTGAGCAAGTTACTTAACCCCAATTGCTTTAAAAAAAAAAATAAAAAAATAAAAAAAAAAAAAAAGAATCCAGAGTCACCTCATGCTGCAATGAGACATCAGAATAGGACTTTGTGGAGGAGTAAAAGCCAAGAAATACATATTTTTAAAATAATAAAAAGAATATTAAACTCAATAGGTATATAGCTTGGACCCTTTTCCAGGGGCTCTAGAAAGCTACCCCAGGTTCAAGACATGCATCCAATTCACAACTCACAAGTCCTCATCATTTAAAAAAATTAGTGTTAAGTGACTTTCCCAGGGTCACACAGCTAGTAAGTGTTTGAGGCCATAGTTGAACTTAGGTCTTCCTGACTCCAGGGCTACCTAGCTGCCTCAAAATGAGGCAATCGGGGTTAAGTGACTTGCCCAGGGTCACACAGATAATAAGTATCTGAGGCCATATTTGAACTTAGAAGGATGAATCCTCCTCACTCCAGACCCAGCATTCTATCCACTGCAGCACCACCTAATTAATTTGTTTTTTACAAACCATCCAGAAAGATTCCCACACTACTAGTCAAAGAAGGAACATTTAGCTAGAACACACATTAACTAGGAAGTACATGTGGAAAAGGCACACATATAGGGAACATCTGTAGTTAGGGTAACTCACATTCTTAGGGCTCTGTCCCTGCTGGCCCATACCTACCTCTGGAGTAGCTACAAATTGCAAAGGTCTTCTGCCAGTCTAATCTTTCACCTGTATTACCATATGCTGGTTCTCTGTTGAGCCTCCATTGCTCTCATTTGTTGTTCCTTCACTGAATTGAAACCTTTCCCCTATAAAGAAAGGGAATCTTATGTCTTTAACTCATAGCTATCTCAGCTCTTTGTGATTCAGCTCTACAAAGAGTCAATTAAAGAGGTCCTTATTTGGTCTATCTTTTTAAACTTGTTTTCTTTCAGTTTCTGCAACTATTCTTTGAATTTAGTCTATTCTTTGAGATAAGGTGAGAAAATTCTTTTCAACTCCCATCATTCTCCTGATCCATGCAAATTGTCCCAGGAGCCTTACCTAGGAAAACTGCAACAGGCATTGCTGATCCCTAGTAAACCTCCGGTTTTACAGAAGAAAAAATTAAGATCTAAAGAGGGAAAGTTAATTTTCCAAAGACATACAACCAGTTAACCATAGATCCAGGACTTAAGTTTAGGTCTCCTTAGTCACAATGTAGTAAGTACTCTTGAGCTGGGGAAGCTAGGTGATACAGTGGATAAAGTGTCAGGCCTGGAGTCAGGAAGATTCATTTTCCTGAGTTCAAATCTGGTCTCAGACACTTCCTAGCTGTGTGACCCTGGGCAATCCACTCCACCCTGTTTGCCTCAGTTTTCTCATTTGCAAAATGAACTGGAAGAGGAAATGGCCAATCAGTCTAGTATCTTTGCCAAGAAAACCCCACATAGCACACAAAGAGCCAGACACGACTAAAATGACTGAACAACAAAAACTCAAATTAAGGAGCACTGAATGATGGACTAGATGTCTTTTGCTAAAAAACCAACCTAGTTAATTTCAGAGAGGTTCATCACTTAAAGCCTGGCTAACTAGAGTGGGTCCCTTGTCTTTTTTCTTTGGCTACAGTAACTTATGAAATGATCTCCTAAGGTATAAAGAGGTTGGAATCTGCACCAGTAAAGGGAGACTCAACACTAGTGAAATCCTCAGAGCCATAACCAGGGCAGGGCCACTGAGACTTTTTCCGAAGGTACCAACATAGAGGGGGGCACACTTCTTCTCAGTAGTGATCCAGAAATCATTATCTTGTAGAGACTGGCCAACACCCTGGTCCCTTGTCCAGCCCCACCTCTATGAGCTTTCTCCAGAGTCATTTCCCTCTATATACCATCCTGGCTGCTCATGCACTGTGAGGGCATAGTTGGATCTCTGTTGACAGGCCAATGCCTTTCCCAGAGCATCTGTGTTATCCTGATTGTGTTTCCACAATATTCAAATTGTTTCTTCCTGGCTGCTTATAATATTCTCTCCTTGATCTGGGAATTCTGGAACCTGGCTATAATATTCCTAGGAGTTTTCTTTTTGGGATCTTTTTCAGGAGGTGATTGGTGGATTCTTTCAACCTCTATTTTGCCCTCTGGTTCTAAAACATCAGGGCAGTTTTCCTTGAGAATTTCTTGAAGGATGATTTTTAGGTTCTTTCTTTGATCATGGCTTTCAGGTAGTCCAATAATTTTTAATTTATCTCTCCTGGATCTATTTTCCAGGTCAGTCATTTTTCCAATGAGATATTTCACATTGCTTTATATTCTTTCATTTATTTGGCTCTGCTTAAGAGCATCTTGATTTCTCATAAAATCACTAGCTTCCATTTGCTCCATTCTAATTCTGAAGGAATGATTCTCCTCAGTGGGCTTTTGAGATTCTTTTTCCATCTGGCAAATTTGGCTTTTTAAGGCATTCTTCTCCTCATTGCCTTTTTGAGCCTCTTTTGCCATTTGAGTTAGTCTATTTTTTAAGGTGTTATTTTCCTCAGTCAGTCTGTTGACTCTCCTTTCATAATTTTCTTGCACCGTTTTCATTTCTCTTCCCAATTTGTCCTCCACTTCTCTTATTTGCTTCTTAAGGTCCTCTTTGGCCTCTAACTAGCTCTTATTTTTCTTTGAAGCTTTTGGTGCAGGAGTTCTGACTTCACTGTCTTCCTCCTGTTCCATGCTTTGATCCTTTTTGTCACCAAAATAGGAGTGTAGAGTTGGGTCGCTCTGTTTATTTTGCTTACTTTGCCTGCTCATGTTGCCACTCAATCACTTGAGCCCTGGGCTTTTTACCACAGTAGGGCTCTGCCACCAGACAGGGGAGCTTCCATCCCAAATGCTGGGGTTTTCCCAACTACTGGATCCCAAAGTCTACAATGTACTAACCTCTTACTTTGTCCTTAGCATCTATGTGTTGATAATTCTGGAAACCTCCACAGCTGCTAGTGATCTGAAGTCCCTCCAGCTGGTGGTTGGTCAGGCCTGCCCTGGGGCTAAAACCTCCAGCTTGTATAGGCTAGGGTGGGCTCCCAGAGCACTGTGTTGGCTGATTCCTGCCAGCATGCTGGGCTATCCTCAGCAGGAGGTTAGCTTCTCTGTGTCATTTTGTGGGTTCTATAGCTCCAAAGTTTGTTCAGAGTCCCCTTTTACATGAATTAGGGGAGGTAGAAGCCAGAGCCCCCCTTTCCCAGAGCATCTGAATGCACAGTTGGACTATCTGCTGTGCCTCCATTGCTGCCACCCATCCCAGACCATTACCACCATACCACCCTCCATATTCTAAAATCTCTTCAAGTATAAATAAGAAAAAAAGTAAATAATCATTTATACTTACAGCATGCCTACTCTGATTTAACCTAGCCACTACCACCACCCAAAAAGATAGACTATCTTCAGAACTCTTTTCATATGAGTAAATGAATGAATATGCAAATGATGAATGAATTAATGAATAAATGAACGAATGAAAAATAATTTCTTTAGTACTTATTATGCACTTGGCACTGTGCTAAGTACAGGGACTACAAATAAAAAAAAAGCAAAGAATCCTTGCCCTCAAGGAGCTTACCTTATAAGAGGAGAACACACACACACACACACACACACACACACACAGATAAATGCATACACACATACATATTAAGGATAAATATATCGATAGATAGATATTGGAGTAGTGGCAGGAGGGTAGGGTGTTTTGGTTAAAGGTCACAGGGATGGTGGGTGGAGTCATCCTATAATTAAGTGACCATCCTTTCTAGAATTCTATTCCCAAATGTAAAAGTGGAAAGGGAAAGGAGAAAAGGAGATAACCAGCTCTCACTAATCAGAAATTCAGAGCCCCGGGGTAGAGGTGGAGGCTAAAGCAGAGGTTAATGGTCAAGAGATGACCAGGGAGTAGCACTTTGCATCTGGGTTAGGCTAGATCTGGGCTAATGAGAGAAGCTGAGTTAGAAGGAGGTTCAGCAGGCCCTAACTTACTAGAACAGAGAACACCAGTGGCCAAATTAAAAAAACAAATAAAAAATAACCAAAACCTGAAGTTTGGGGGTATCAATCAATGGCTGACTCATGGAAATGGTCAGCTCTTTGGCATTCCCTTCATTTTAGTTTCTTGACCTACTTTGTGCTCCCTGGTCCTGAATCCCTGATCTAGCAAATAGTCAAATAGTCAATAAACATTATTAATCACCTACTGTGTGCCAGGTACTTGCTAAACAATAGGGATGCAAAGAAAGGCAAGAGACAGTCCTTACTTTCAAGGAATTCAAAATCTTATGAAGGGAGACAATTTGCAAGCCACTATGTATAGACAAGCTATGGACAGGGAAAATTTGAGATAATCAACAGAGGGAAAGCACTAGAATTAAGGGGGATCAGGAAAATCTTATAAATGATGGAATTTTAGCTAGGACTTGAAGGAAGTGGAGAGGCAGAGATGAGTGAGAGGATTCCAGGCACGGGGGAGAGAGAGGGAAAATTCCCAGAGTCAGGAGATGGAAGGTCTTGTGTGAGGCAAAGCCAGGAAGCCAGTGTCACTGGATAGCAGAGTACATGGTGGGGGCTGCTGGGAGGGGCAGAGAATTGTCTTATGGGGATGTAGAGAAGTCCAGACAGTGAGGAGTGAAGCAGAGAGCAAAGTGAACATAGCCTAGGCACCTTATACAATGGTGGTCTGAGCTAGGGACTCACCAGTTCAAAGGGAGGATCACAGAATAGAGGTATCTCCAGGATGAAAAGGCTCTGACCTCTGAAGTCCAGAGAGTCAGGCATAGAGCACTGCCTCTCAGTACTCCACAGACACCTGGTACCAACTCAGCTTGCTTTTTTCAGTTGATCACACTCTCTTGTTCCAAGTCTGAACCCATCTTCTCTGCCCCACATAAGAACTGTCCTTCCCACCTGAAGGTTTGATGAATCACCAACAGCCTGTGAAGCTCATTACTTTTTAAATAATTAATTTAATTTTAGTTAATTAATGAATTGTTTGATTTATTTTTAGTTTTCAATATTTACTTCTGTAAGATCTTGAGTTTTAAATTTTCTTCCCCTCACTCTCCTCCCCCTTTCCAAAGACAGTATGTAATCTGATATAGGCTCTACTTATATTTATTATAAGTAGAGCTTTATATATAATAAGAATATTATTGGGGGCGGCTAGGTGGCACAGTGAGTAGAGCGCTGGCCCTGGAGTCAGAAGGACCTGAGTTCGGATCCGGCCTCAGACACTTAACCCACACAAACAAAAACCTAGCTGTGTGACCTTGGGCAAGTTACTTAACCCCAATTGCCCTAAAAGGGGCGGCTAGGTGGCGCAGTGAGTAAGAGCACCGGCCTCGGAGTTGGGATGACCCGAGATCCAATCCGGCCTCAGAAAATGAGCACCCACACATAAATAATGACTAGCCGTGTAACCTTGAGCAAGTTACTTAACCCCAATTGCTTAAAAAAAAGAATATTATTATTATATTATTATATATCTTATATATAACGAGAATATGTTTATATATATTATATTTATATATGATAAGAATTATAATTATACTATGTATAATTCATATTAAACATATTTTCACATTAGTCATGATGTAAAGAAGGATTGAAACTAATGGGAGGAACCATGAGAAAGAAGAAACAAAAACAAAACAACAAAAGAAAAGAGAGAAAATAGTCTGCTTCCATCTGCATTAAGACTCCAGAGTTCTTTTTCTAGATGTAGATAGCATTTTCCATTGTGAGTCTTTTGGAATTGTCTTACATCCTTGCATTGCTGAGAAGAGCTAAGTCTATCAAAGTCAGTCATCGCCAAATGTGGCTGTTGCTGTGCACAATGTTTTCCTGGTTCTGCATTTCATTCTGAAGCTCACTACTTTTGAAGAGACTTAGAAAATCTTTATACATTTTAAGTCATCTTTTTCAATATGAATAAATAATTCTTCAAATTATTTCTCAAGAAACCTACAAGGGCTTGTAATGAATTAGTTCATGGTTGAAATAAAGGATCTGAGTAAATAAGCAATAGTTAAAGAAGTGTAGAAAATTATAGCAAGCTCTTGAACAGGAAGAGTTGGAAAAGGTATGAACAGATGTGTCATGAGGGTATGACTCATCCCACACCTTCTTCAGTGATTGGGGCAGCAAGAGAAAGGCCAAAGGCTATAATTGCTGTCAAGTTCATCCACTTCCTCTCTCTCTCTCCACTGCAATCTAGCCTTTATTCTTAGTTTTCTTAGGCAAAGATCTGGTAATGGTATACCTCTGCTCAAAATCTTTCTCTATTTCAGTCATGTCGGACTCTTTGTGACCCCATTTGGGGTTTTCTTTTGGTGGAGCTAATGGAGTGGTTTGCCATTTCCTCTTCCAGCTCATTAGGAAGCCCATCCTCCTTGGGCCTCACATAGCACTTTCATTGTAGCTCCTGAATGGAGTTGTCAGATAGGATTATGTATTATGTATGAGAGTGATCTTTGTTGGTACCTTATCTGGTCTAGTATAGACTCCAAGAGGGCAGGGGGCCAGGTTTTATTTAAATAAATAAAATCTCCTGCAATGTCCAGTGTAGGACTCTGTGCATTATAGCCAGGAGGGAAGGAAAAAAGGAGGGAGGGAAGGAGGGAGAAAGTTACTTCTCCAAGATCACACAGTGAGTTAATAGAAGAGTTGGGATGCAAAGCCACTTCCTTTAACTCAGAGCCCAGAGTTCCTTTCACCCCACCACACAGCTCTCATGGGAGATCTGGGTCACTGATACTAAATAAGGAGTAGAGGAGGGACAAGCCAAGAATCGATGACTATAGATTTAGGAGTTGTTCAGTTGTGTTCAACTCTACATGACTCCATGGACCATAGCACACTAGGCCCTTCTATCCTCCACTATCTCCAGAAGTCTGTTCAAACTCATGTTCATTGCTTCCATGACCCTATCTATACATCTCATCCTCTGCCACCCCCTTTTCCTTTTGCCTTCAATCTTTCCCAACATCAGGGTCTTTTCCAGTGAACTCTGGTTTCTCATTATGTAGCCAAAGTATTTAAGCTTTAGCTTCAGTATATGACCTTCCAGTCAGTAGCCTGAATTAATTTCTTTAAGTATTGACTGATTTAATCTCCTTACTGTCCAAGGGACTCTCAAAAGTCTTCTCCAGCACCATAATTGGAAAGCATCAATTCTGTGGCACTCAGCTTTCCTTACAGTCCAGCTCTCTTTGCAACTAGAAAAACCATAACAGTTTTTTTTTTTAACAATTTAACAGTAAGAACATTTTAACTTTAAAATTGACTGAGAATACCTAGCATAATCCATGTGGGCACATGAAAATGATATGCCAACACAGTACAACTCCCAGCCCTAAAAACTAGGAAAACCTTGGGCAAAGCATATTGGTTCTGCCTCAATTATTCCATTTTCTAGTCTGAGAGATTGAAGTTAAAAATAACCTTCAAGGTAATAGGAAAAAGGTGAAGAAAAGCCTTTTGTAGGAGTTTCTAGGAAGCTCTAGCTGGGATGAGTGATGCATAGAATCATATTGTTAGTGCTAAAAGGGAGCTTAGAATAGAAAACATAAAATGCTATCTTTGCCCTCTAAACCTCCCTCCCCAACCCCTGTTTCTGTTGAGGGGAGCCCCATCTTTCTAGTTACCTCACTTGGTAACTTTGGAGCCATCTTGAATGCTTCCTTGTCCCTCACTCCCCAGATCCAATTGGTTTCCAAGTCATGTCATTTCAATCTCAACATCTCTCTCATATCTTCTCTCTACCCACACAGCCAACATCTTGACTGAGACCCCTGTCACCTCTTGACTGGATTTACTGTAATAGTCTCCTAATGCTAGTTTCTACCTTTCCAATTGTCACTCAAATACTCCAACGAATCTGGGGTTTCAGGAACATGGACCCTCCTCTTTACAATACAGCCCACAGTCCACCTCTACTTTCCCAACTTGGGTAATTCAAAACTTCTTGTTGTTCAGTCATTTCTGTCTCATCCAACTCTTTGTGACACCATTTGGGGTTTTCTTGACAGAGCTACTGGGGTAGTTTGCCATTTCCTTCTCCAGCTCATTTTACAGAGGAGAAAACTGAAGCAAACAGGGATAAGGGACTTGCTCAAGGTCACCCAGCTATTAAGTGCCTGAGGTAAGATTTGAACTCAGGCCTTCCTGATTTTAGATCCAGTGCTCTATCCACTGAGCCACCTAGCTGCCTCTCCTCTTAGGCAAAAAGAGGTTAAGTGACTTGCCCAAGGTCACACAGCTAGGAAGTGTCTGAGGCCAGATTTGAACTCAGGTCTTCCTGACTCCAGAACCTGTGCTCCATCCATTATGATTAAGGCACAGCCTTTAAAAAAGGGTCATCTATCTCCATGTCACAATGAAGCCCTTTGTGGAGGAGGAGGTCATCCTTCACCCAGCTGCCAAAATAACCTTCTCTAATACACAAGTGTTGGAATGTTACTCCTCTATTTCAGAACCATCAATGAATGCATCTCTATTGCCTCCTGTGTAAAACAAAAGTTCCTCAGCTTAGTATATGAGATCCTTCATCTTCAAGCTACTTTTCTTTTTTTTTTAAGGCAAGTGACTTGCCCAAGTTCATGCAGCTAATAAGTGTCTGAGGCTGGATTTGAACTAAGGTCCTCCTGACTTCAGGGCCAGTGCTCCATCCACTGCAGCAACACCTAGCGGCTCCTCAAACTACCTTTCCAAGCTTATTTTAAGTTACCCCCTTCTTGTACTCAATGTTCCCCCTGGACTGAACTACTAGCTCTTTCCTGAATATGCTATTCTGTCTCCTTTGAGACAGCTCAAGTTATTAGGAAATTGTTCTTCATATCTACATCTTTGTAACTTCCACTCATTGATTCTAGTTCTGTCTTTTGGGACCAGGCATGAGTGCAATCCCTTTTCCATGTGAAATACCATTACATACTTATGATAGGGTTAGAGTTAGAACAGACATTAAAGGCCTTTAGTCCAATGTGCTTATTTTACAAATGAGGTAACTAAGGCACAGAGAGGTCAAGTGACTTGCCCACAGTCATTGTTGCTGTTTTTGTTCATCTTTTGTTCTCAGAGGAACAATGACATCACAAGAGCAATATCCTGACACATACCTAGCCAATATCAGAGGCAGAATCTGAATACAGGTCCTTTTGTGGTCTCCAAGGTCAACATCTTATGCCATATGGCCTGTCATGACCCTTCTAAGTCTGCCCTTCTCCAGTCTAAGTATCCCCAGTCCTCTGAACCAGTCCTCTCATGGCATAAATTTGGGGCTGCCACTATCCTGGTTGTTCTCCTGAAAACACTCTTTAGCCTATCAATGCCTTTCCTAAAGGGTGTTTCCCAGATGTGGAGCTGATACTGCAGGTGGCAGCCTGACAGAGCAGACTATAGAAGAATGGCCACTTTCCTTGCTCTTGACCCTGTGTTCTTATGAATGTAACCTAAGTTCACATCAACCATTTGACCTGTTGGCAAAAATATGTTGACTCACATTTAGCCTATAGTCCATCTCAACAAATGGTACTATCCCAACTCACCTACCCTTCGTGGCCTTGCTAGCTTCTGTCCTTGGGGTAGCCTAAGACCTGGTTTGACTCAGTTCATTTTCCAACATTCCTCACTGAGCTCTGGTACACCCCCACCCCAGATACTCAACAGCTGCCATCCCTAAACTTGTTTGAAGCTCTCAAATAGAACTTCTTTATAAGACATCGAGTATGCATGACATAGAGGAAAGAACATCTTATTCAAAGTCAGAGGATCCAAAGTCTCAGCTTTTTCCATTTTCTGTTTGGCCTGGGGTAAGTCTATCTTTCTGGGTTGACCTTTCCTTATCCGTAAAATGAGGAGATTGGACTATGAAGTCATTTCTAAAATCTCTTCTAGCTTCAAATCCTTTGAGCTAAGCCTAAGCTCACTACCCCTTTAATTACCTGTGATTTTTTTAAAATGCATTTTATTTTTGCCTTTTGTCTTTCACGAGTCATTTTCCATCTCACCTTCATATTAAACCTCTCCCCTGGGTGGGTGGAACCAAGATGGTGGCGTAGAAGCAGGAAAACTCCCTGAGCTCCCCCAAAAAACCACCTTAAATATCTATAAAATATGACTCTAAACAAACTTTAGAGCTACAGAACCCACAAAGTGACAGAGAGAAACAAATTTCTTGCTGAAGGTAGCCCAGCAGGCCGAGAGGAAGGGTCCATTGCAGCACACTGGGAGTGGAGTCCAGCCCAGCCTGAGCCAGTGATTTTAGCCTCAGGGTGCCCCAACCAGCCACTGCTGGGACTTTGGGAGAGTGGATCACCAGCAGATGTGACAGTTGCCAAAATTATCAATCCATAAATGCCAAAGGCAAAGTAAAAGGTCAGTGTAGACTTTGGGAACAGCGGGACTGAGAGCACAGTCTGGCCTCTGCCCCTGGAAGTAGAAGTGGCTGAGGTATGGCAGCCATGCAGCTGCCACATAGCTGCTTCAGAGCTCCTGACCTGCAGATTGTAGGGGGACGAAGTGACCAGTCTGAGGGGTAATCACTCTTGCTTTAACCTGCTTGGATCTGGATCACTGTGTTGGGTGGAGGTCCTAGGGTGTGTGACCAGGTGCCAGAGCTGGTGGAGGCTTTTGAGAGGGCACTCACCTAATAGCTGTGGCAGCTGTCAAGACCCAAGCAATTTGGGACAAAGCTCTCCTCTCTGGAAGCAGTGTTCTACTGTGGTAAAAAGCTCAAAAGTCAAGTAATTGAGTGGCAACATGAGCAAGCAAAGGAAGCAAAGCAAGCAGAACACTCAAACCTTAGATTCCTTTTTTGAGGACAAAAAGGATCAAAGCATGGAACAGGAGGAAGACAACAAAGTCAAAACCAAAAGCTTCCAAGAAAAATATGAACTGGTTACAGGCCATAGAGGAGCTCAAGAAGGATTTTGAAAAGCAAGTAAGAGGGCGGCTAGGTGGTGCAGTGAGTAGAGCGCCGGCCCTGGAGTCAGAAGGACCTGAGTTCGGAGCCGGCCTCAGACACTTAACCCACACAAACAAAAACCTAGCCGTGTGACCTTGGGCAAGTTACTTAACCCCAATTGCCCTAAAAGGGGCGGCTAGGCGGCGCAGTGAGTAAGAGCGCCGGCCTCGGAGTTGGGATGACCCGAGATCAAATCCGGCCTCAGAAAATGAGCACCCACACACAAATAATGACTAGCCGTGTAACCTTGAGCAAGTTACTTAACCCCAATTGCTTTAAAAAAAAAAGCAAGTAAGAGAAGTGGAGGAAAAATTGGGAAGAGAAATGAGAATTACATAAGAAAATCATGAAAAGAAATTCAACAACCTGACTGAAGAAAATAACACCTTAAAAAATAGATTAACTCAAATGGCAAAAGAGGCCCAAAAAGCCAATGAGGAGAAGAATGCCTTAAAAAACCGAATTTGCCAGATGGAAAAAGAATTTCGAAAGCTCACTGAAGAGAATAATTCCTTCAGAATTAGATTGGATCAAATGGAAGCTAGTGACTTTATGAGAAATCAAGACACTATTAAACAGATCCAAACAATGAAGAAATAGAAGGCAATGTGAAATATCTCATTGGAAAAACCACTGACCTGGAAAATAGATCCATGAGAGGTCATTTAAAAATTATTGGACTACCGGAAAGCAATGATCAAAAAAAGAAACTAGAAATCATCCTTAAAGAAATTCTTAAGGAAAATTGCTCTGATATTTTAGAACCAGAGGGCAAAATAGAAATTAAAAGAATTCACCTATCACCTCTTGGAAAAGATCACAAAAAGAAAACTGCTAGGAATATTATAGCCAGATTCTGGAGTTCCCAGGTCAAAGAGAAAATATTACAAGTAGCCAAGAAGAAACAATTTGAATATTGTGAAAATACAATCATGATAACACAGGATCTAGCAGCTTCTATATTAAGGTATTGAAGGGCTTGGAATATGATATTCCAGAGGTCAAAGGAGCTGGGATAAAAACCAAGAATCACCTACCCAGCAAAACTGAGTATAATGTTTCAGGGGAAAATATGGTCATCCAATGAAATAGAGACTTTCAAGCATTCTCTTTTTTTTTTTACTTCTTTGAAGGGCAATTGGGGTTAAGTGACTTGCTCAAGGTCACATGGCTAGTTTTTTTAAGTGTGTGTGTTGTGTCTGAGGCCAGATTTGAACTCAGGTCCTCCTGACTCTAGGGCCGGTGCTCTATTCACTGTGCCACCTAGCTGCCCCACTTTTAAGCATTCTTGATGAAAAAACCAGAGTTGAATAGAAAATTTGACATTCAGATACAAGAAGCACGAGAAGCATGAGAAGGTAAACAGGGAAAAGAAATCATAAGGAACTTATCAAAGTTGAACTATTTACATTCCTACATGGAAAAATGATAATTGTAACTTATGAAACTTTTCTCAGTATGAGAATAGTTGAACGGAATAGAACTGTGTGGTTTGTGTGTGATATATATATATGTGTGTGTGTGTGTGTGTGTGTGTGTGTGTGTGTGTGTGTGTGTATACATACACAGATATATATATACATACATACATACACATATGTGTCTATATAGGAGGGTATATGGGCACATGAATACATATGTGAGTATATGTATATATGTGTACAGGTATACATAGACAGAGGGCACAGGATCAGTTGAATAGGAAGGGATGATACTTAAAAGGTGAAATTAAGAGGTGAGAGAGGAATATAATGAGAGGAGATAGGGAGAGACAGAATGGGGTAAATTATCTCATATAGAAGAGTCAAGGGAAAACTGTTACAATGGAGGGGAAGAACAGGAAGGCAAAAGGGAATGGGTCAACCTTACTCTCATTGAATTTGGCTTAGGGAGGTAATGACATACACAGTAAATAGTGTATCTCACCATAGAGAAGAGTAGGGGGGGAGGGAATGAGAGGGGGTGATGGAAGGGAGGGCAGGTTGGGGTGGAGGGAAGTTGGAAGCACACAGTTTTGAAAAGGGACAGGGTCAAAGTAGAGACTAGAACAAGTGGGGGATGGGGTAGGATGGAGGGAAATACAGTCAGTCTTTCACAATATATCCACTATGGAAATGTTTTGCATAGCTACACATATACAACCTATATTGAATTGCTTATCTTCCCAGTAAGGGTGGGTGATGAGGGAGGAAGGGAAAGAATCTGGAATTCAAAGTTTTAAAATCAAATGTTTTAAAAAATATGTAATATTTTTACATGCAACTGGGAAATAAGATATACAGGCACTGGGGTATAGACCTCCATCTTGCCCTGCCAGAAAGTTGGAGGGGAGATGGGGGAGGATATAGGAGAGAGCAGATTGGGGGAGGGGGTATACAGTGGGATCAGTGTTTTGGGGTGGTGGGTAGGGGAAAGACAGGGAGAAAATTTGTAACTCAAAATGGAAATGAATGATGTAAACTAAAAATAAACATAAATTTAATTTTAAAAATAAAAATGAAAAAATAAACCTCTCCCCTGCAAAATGAAAAACAATAAAGCAAAAAATATCCAATACAAAAACTTTGTGTGATGATGTATACAGTATTCTGCTTTAGTAGCCCCCCCCCAGCACTCTTCCATGAAAGAGGAGGTATATTTCAAAATTTATTTTGCAGACTCTTCATTGGTTTTTCCATTACTCTGAGTTTAGCTTCCTCTTAGTGATTTTTCATTTACATTGTTGTAATTATCATGTTGATAGATCACTGGGCTTAAAATCAGGAAGACATCCTCATAAGTTCAAATCCAGGATCAGACACTTATTAGTTGGGTGACCCTGGGCTTAATTTAACCCTAAACTTAACTTAGCCCTGTTTGCCTCAGTTCCCTCATCTGTCAAATTAGCTGGAGAAGGAAATGGCAAACCATTCCAGTAACTCTGCCAAGAAAATCCCAAATGGGTTACAAAGAGTCAGACATGACTGAAATGACTCAACAACAATTAGTGTGCATATTATTCCCTTAGTTCTGCTTATTTTACTCTGTATCTGTTCATACAAATTTTCCCATGTTTCTCTGAGATCCTCACACTCATCATTTCTTACTGCAAACTCATGTAACACTATATCTATACATCATGACTTTTTGCAGCCATTCCCCAATCAGTGAGTACCTACTTCTAGTTCTTTCCTTACCCAAAGAATGCTGCTATGAATATGTTGAACCTCCATCTCCATCTGTGATTTCCTTGGCAATTGTAAAGTGCAATTTCTGGCACATAGGAGGCACTTGGTGAATACTGTTGACTGATTCAGACTGGCAATTCACAGTTAGAAAGAAAAAGGAATAAACTGTTTGTTCCATTTTGACCCAGAGATCCCATTACTGATAGCTGTGTGATTTTTGTCACGTCACTGACCCACTCTGAGCTTCTATCCTTTTCTATAGGATAGAAATTATAATAATAATCCCATCCAACTTACCTCATAGGGCTACTGTCAGGAGCAGGTGTGGTAACAATACTTTAAAAGTAACACATGAATTCATTTGGTAAGTGATTTCTGTCTATATCTAAATTAGTGCCTTGACTTCCTCAACAATATTTTTCATGGAGTCATTCAAAAGGAAAGCTGTCACTCCATTTGTAGCTCTTTTATCCACGAGTGGCATCTAGTTATTAAAGGAAACTTGAAATATAAGATTTCCTACTGGTTTTTTTGCCTGTACTCTGGCATATGTAGGCATAATGGGTATGAAAGTCAATTACATCCTATTTTTGTTCACCATTGAGATACAGAGGATCTCTGAATTCCAATATTCCGGCCTTCCGTTTTGAGATATGTTACCAAAAAGTATAGGTTTAATCATGTCAACACAAAACTGGCTGGTTTTCCCCTTTGCTGATTTCTCACATTTTTTATGGAATCCACCCCTCCTATTCTCTCCCCCTATCCCCCCCCCCAGTTTCTTAGCAACACAGAGAACAATGCTGGCCCAGCCAGAGCTAACTTTATTCCTACCCCCCCCCCCCTCAAATCTATCAGCTCACCTAAGAAACCATGCTTCAGATATCAGTCACCTCCAGCTCTGGCACAGCCTGGCTTGATTAAGAGCCTCCTGATGAACCAATCAATTGAGAACTATTAACTAAACTTCACCTTCATGTGAGGCCCTGAGGCACTGGGCTGGACACTGATGATGAAGGAGGTAAGAAAGGACATTCTTTCTTTCCCTTTCTCTCATCAGCATCATTTTGTTTTGTTCAAGGACAGGAGATCCTTGTTCTCACAGATATTATAGCTTAAACAAGGAGAGAGGACAGATGGACAGATAATAGATACATAGACACTTTGAGAAGAACTTTAATGGTTATTTTTAATTACCCTGATCATGGCTGGACTAATCTTCCTCATGCATAGATCTGGATCACCCCCTTGCTTAAAATCTTCAGTGACTCCCTATCACTATTAGAAATGAAATAGATAAATAAAAAAAATTAAGATTTTACTATATGCCAGGTGTTATACTAAGTGCTGATGACACAAATACAAGCCAAAAAAAACAAACAACCCAATCCCTAACCTCAAGCTTACATTCTAAGGGGGGAAAGAACACATAGAGGGATGCTAGAAATCTGTGGGAGGGGAAAGGAGGTCAAGGCAAGGCTGCTAGCAGAGGTAGAGATAGTATGGAGAGTGAAGAATGGAGCCAGGAGTGAAGCTTGGGAGATTCAGAAAATAGTGGTCCATCCAGGAACTCAGCAATCAGAAGAAACAGTTGTAGGTAGGGCAAAGGCATCTTCAGGGTGAATGTGGAATAGAACTAGGGGTGGTTCAGTGACCTGGGTCCATTTCTACCTGGCTTTCAAGGCTCTCCATGATCTGCCATCATTGACCCTTTCCAGCTTTAGCTTGTACTACTTATTGCTATGTTACAGACAACACATATTACCCTCTGTCCAGGTTCTGTGCTACAAGCGTCCTGCTTCCACTGAAAGTTTACATCTTTTATAGCATACTCTCTTAGGTACTTCCCCAACTTTAGCTGGCAATCACAGGTTGAGGTCTCCAGAGCTCAGCTGACACTAATACTCAGAATTCTGAGGGATCCAGCATTCTCATGTAAGTTTAGCTAAGACTAATGAGAGATCCCCCCCCAAGAAAAATTTGTTTGGGCATATAGAGTTGGATTCACATGGCATGGTTACCTGCTTACAACGAATACAGGGGACAGGGTTCCCTTATGTAAGGTATGTGGCCAAAAGGGTCAACTCAGATGTGGGGCCCTGGAAATGCTTTTTTCCCTTTATGCACTACTCAGAATTTTTCCCATAAGTATATAGTTCTTTGCTGGGCTCCAATATTTGTTACCTGTCTAGAGTTCACAACCGACATACTTCTCTCCATCAGAAAGGATCTCAATCCCGAAATCTGCTGCTATCTTTGAGGGGACTGTTTCCCCATTATCATCTCCAAACATTTCCTCAGTCATTAGCCCCCACCACTTGCTACCACTTGGCTGCTGATGGGACCTCAGATGGGTCAGATGGATCTCCTGGTCACATGGGCACCCCTGTCTCACAATATTCATTCACCCAACAGCAGGAAAGAATATAGAGTAATGTTCTTAGCGACACACAATGACGGGAGTGGAGAAGGGAGGTTGCCCTGTCTCTTGTGCTATACTTGTTATCACTTCTACAGATAGTCTGCCAGGAAGATAAAAAAGCCAAAAAAGACCAAGAAATGGGCTTCATCCCTTTTGTATGTAAATTCAGTTATGAATCAAAACCTCTTGAGTCATCAGTCCTTCTGACTCCTCAGCCAATTAGTGGATTTTTTTTTGTCACCACAAAGTACTACTGCTTAGTCATGAATGTTTATAAACCCAGGTTCCACAAGTTAGACTAAAACCAAGCAGAGAATATCTGTGTATGCTCTATATAACCCATCAGAAAAGGCAAATCTGGTCATTCACCAAGGATTGGGCCTGAATAGTCGGTCCTCTTATATAATCCATTTATACAGCACCCCTTCTATGAGCTAGTTATTTCTCTGACTTGGCACTCACAGGTTGTGATTTGGGTCCCCAGGGTGCAGGTGGGAGGGAAAACTACTACCTGTAGGACTTGAAAAGTTCCCTGTGGAGCCAGGCCCCTAAAGCTATAGCTCATGAGCCTTTACAGGTGAGCTTACCTTTGATAGTCAGCTAGTAGACACAATTAGCTCAAAGCAAAGGCATTTACTATGACAGCATAGTTATAAAACATTCTCCCCATAAACCTGAGGCTATTTTTTTTTGGAGGGCAATTGGGGTTAAGCGACTTGCCCAAGGTCACACGGCTAGGTTTTTTTGTTTGTGTGTGCATTAAGTGTCTGAGGCCCGATCTGAACTCAGGTCCTTCTGACTCCAGGGCCAACGCTCACTGCGCCACCTAGCCGCCCCGCTAATTTTTTTTTACAACTATATAATAGGCACTTCATAAATGCTGATTGAGAGGAATGGGCACAGAGTACACAAGTAGTGAAGTACACACATAAGGAACATGTGGTCAAAGCAACTCATGCCTCTGATATTGCAGGGCCCAGATGTCCTTTTGTTTTTCATAGTATCTTCATGCTGCTCCTCTCTCTCCCTTCCCCACCCTCCCACACAGAATCTCTACTCCTGGAACTCATTGGATCAACTCTTCTCTGAAGCTCTACTCTCAACTGCCAGTGCTAGTTCTCTCTTGAAGTCATTGTTGGTACTCTTCTCTTCTGCCAGAGATCATGCTCCTTGACACAGCTTTCTGCCTCCAATTCTGTGTCTGTCTTTAGAAAGTGTTTCTTGGGGTTTTTTTTTGTTGTTATTGCTGTTGTTGTTCTATGCCTTTTCCCTGCCTACTCATCTACATGGAAGGATGTAAGAGGCTTAAGGTTTAAAAATCAGGGATTCTTGGGCCTCAGAGATGTTTGCAAGTTTGCACCTGTATTTATGACAAATAACCATTACCTGGCTTATAGTCTTACCTTCAGAGATTAATAATGGGATACATATGGAATGCTCACCAGAAATGGAGGTCTCTGACAGAAAAATCAAAGCCTCTAAACTATGAAGAAAAGTCTGAAGAAAAGACTGAGTATGAGCACATTAGCTAACTGTGAATATCCTGTTTTTTCCTAGAGAGTTTGGTGCCTGAGAATAATAATCTCCTCAGCTGGTGGTGCAGTGGATAGAGTGCCAGGCCAAGAGATGAGTCCAAATCCTGCCCTAGCCACATACTAACTGTAATAATGGGCAAGTAACTTAATCACTGTCTGCCTCGGTTCCCACAACTGAAAAATGGAGATAATAATAGCATTTACCTCCCAGGGTTGTTGTGAGGATCAAAAGAGATAATATTTGCAAAAAATGCTTAGTATAGTACCTGGCACATAGTAGGTGCTAAATAAATGCTTATTCCCTTCCCCTTCTTTCTTGGGAAGGTAAGAGGCTTAAGAGCTAAGACTCTGAGGGAGTAAGACAGAAACACCGGAGTGGAGGCTTTTTGGTTGCTCCCAGCCAAGAGTTTCTGCCTTTTCTAAATTACCAATAGCGATAAGATTTTGAGCTTTAAGCTAAATGCCAGGCTGGTGAAATTGGCAGATGAGCAGTGGAGACTACAACTGAAGCAACATTTGATGAAGATTATGTGTCTGGAACCAGTGTCTGGAAGAATCGTTTCCAGTGGAGATGCCACAGGCCCAGTGGGAACATTGCAACACCATTGCTAGGAAAAAAAAGCAGTGGTTCCTCTGTTGGAGGTGTAAGTTGCCCCTGACCACAGGTGTTCCATACATGTATTCCTTCTCCATGTGTTCACTAGAATGTCCCACTGATGGTGTGTATGTATGTAGGATAATGTGCCCAAGGTCTAGAGAGAAATGTTTCATTACTGTTTTTTCTTATTATGCTATTTTACTAAATACCTTTGCTGTCTACCAATTGTGCCCCCTTACTGACTATTAAAGGCAAAATAATTGATAGGGGCTCGTGAGCTACAGTTTCAAGGCTGGGGGCTTACAGAGTACTTTGAACCAGGGGTAGCTATTTTCTGGCGTGCCCAGATGGTGAGTTGGGGGTTACTCTCAGGCACCACATGTACATTATAATTATCTTAGCGTCATCATCCTGTTACTCCATAGGGGCAGGGAATCTTGTCTAATCTATATTTTGTAGTTCCCTCACACCTAATATAGTGCTTTGCCCACAGTAGGTGTTCAATGACTGTTAGCTGAACTGAAAACAGGGCATGCATACAGGGTCTCTTCTGGATAAATTAGTGCTTTAATAATGATAGCTCACATTTTTATAGCATACATGACATCTTCTCCAAAGCATCTCTGGGAGGTAGGTAGTGTCAGCATTATTATCTCCACTTTACAGAGAAGAAAACTGAGGGTCACAGAGTGAAGGAATGAAGAAAGGAGCATTTAAGACCTTATGATTTACATCATAAGGTTTATCAATGGGTTAAGATTCAGGGGTGGGGACTCTGTGGCCTTGAGGCCACATGTGGCCCTCTAGGTCCTCAAGTGTGACCCTTTGACTGAATTCAAACTTGTTCCATGAAGTATAAATTCAAAGGGTCACACTTGAGGACCTAGAGGGCCACATGTGGCCTTGAGGCTGCAGGCTCCTCACCCCTGTTTAAGTGCTGGAGGTACAAATATGAAAGTGAAGAGAATACCTGACCTCAAGGAGCCTACATTCTAGTAGAAATTGACAGCACCTAAAAGGGACTGTAGCCCAGGGAAGGATAATTTGATTTGGAAAGTTACTGGAATGGTAACACCAAAGGATATTGGCATATTCTTTATAGTAGTAGCAATGGAAGTATTGATTTGATTATGATTCCAGAGTTGAAAAGTGGAGAGTTGAGGTGTGGGGTGGAGGAGGTGGGAGAGAAGGTTAGGGAAAGGTAGGAAGGTTATGGCAAAGGATATAGTAAATGCCAAACAGATAAGTTTATCAGGTCCCTTCCAAATCTTACATTCTGTATTCTAAGCTCTGGCCAAATTCTGACATTCTGTTTTCTAGGATTCCTTGCATATCTGCCATTCTGTGCTCCAAGGTGCCTCCCAGTTCTGATATTCTCTGTTCTAAGGTCTCTCCCAGCTCTAACATTTTATGTTTCAAAGCCCCTCTCAGTTCTGACATTTTCTCTTCCAAGGTCCATCCCATCTCTGACATTCTCTATTCTAATTTCCCTTCCACCATTTACATTTTGTATTCTGAGGGCCCTCTCAGTTGTAGAATTAGATGTTCTAAGGCTCCTCCCAGCTATGATATTCTCTGTTCTATGGGGTCTCCCAGTTCTGACATTGTATATTCTAAGGTTTCTCCTAGATTTGATGTTCTAGGTTCTCAGGTCCCTCCCAATCACAACATTCCAGCTCTAACATTCTATATTCTGTGATGCCTGACAGTCTGGATAATATATGTCCTGTGGTTCCTCTCAGCTCTGATATACTATATTCTAAAGTCCCTTTCAGCTTTGACATTCTATGTTCTAAGGTTCCTGGACTCCCCTGGGGGAGCATAGTGCATAGGTTAAGACTTCTTCCCTCTGACACTTTCTAGCTGTGAGACTCTGAGTAAGTCACTATTCCTCAGTTTCCTCATCTATTAAATGAAGAATTTAGATTAGATGACCTCTAAGGTCCCTTTCAACTGTAAATTTATAATTGATATATGATATGATAAATTTATGATCTTAAGATCCTAAAGTACGTTCTAGCTTTCCCTCTCTCAGCTCTAACCTTCTCTGTTTGAAGGTGCTTCTAAGCTCTGATATTCTTTTGATTTAAGTTCCCTTAAGCTTGTTGGAACATTGTATATTCCAACATCCCTCTTAGTTCTGATATTTTATGTCCTGAGGTTCCTCTAAGCTATAATATTCTGTGTCCTAAGGTCCCAGTTCTGACATTATATTTTCTTTAAAAAAATTTTTTCCCATCATCTCACTTCAAGGTACTGCAAACATAAAAACAATATAAGTTCCTCAAACTAATACAGCTCCTATCTGCTTGTTATGGGAATGGGAATTTAAAGATCTTCCCTACCCCTAGGCCCTTTGATTGGCTTAAGAGACTTTGATTGACTTAAGTGACTCTGAGAACCTTCCTTGATTTGAAAATATACTCTGCCCCCTAATAGGCTGAATGTGGTCACATGGAGCCTGTGGTGGGAGGCTTATTTTTCAGGAACACCCACACCTGGTTGCTTTTTGATTGGGCTATAGGGCTGTGACATTCTCTGATACAGAACCTGATGGGAGGTTTTGTTTTGGGGCTCACTTTGAGAAGAGTTATGTGATTTGACCAGACGAGACCCTGGGCAGCCATTGAGCCCCTCCAGCTTTGAAAACCCAGATGCTGATGCTTCCCTCTCTGGTAACTGACTACATATGGATGTAATGGTCAGACAGTTGGAAGTCTGCCTGCTGATCTGTTTCTTTGTCTGCTTGTAACTTCTGTTTGTAACTTGTTTGTATTCTCTGAAGTTCAGGGTGCTGACCTTTTCCCCCTGAACTAGGTAAATGACATACATTTGATTAAAGCAAGATTGTTAACCCCTTTTGAGTTGCTTTCCTTTTGAAAAGCAGATCTAAGAACCTGTGTTGGCAGCCACCCTGGGGATGCTAGGGTGCTTGCTGCTACATTGCTCCTGTTACTTTTTTTTCATAATTTTATTTTATTTTTTTTTATTCTGAGCTTAAATTCCATCCCCAAACGTTTCAATATAAAGAGCAAAATACAAAATGATTGTCTATGAAACTATGACTTTCTATTTCATACTTTTTTGGGGGGAGGGCAATTGGGGTTAAGTGACTTGCCCGAGGTCACATGGCTAAGTTTTTTGCATTAAGTGCCTGAAGTCGGATTTGAACTCAGGTCCTCCTGACTCTAGGGCCAGTGCTCTATTCACTGCGCCACCTAGCTGTCCCTCATACTGATTCTTTTTTTTTTTTTAAAGTATGCAATAAATTCTATGTTGCTTTTAAAACTATGCTGTTTTTCTGTGCTTCCTTCTTAGAGCCTGGACTGTCCCACCTTAGCTTTGCCACTCCTGGGGTTTCCAATATCCCTGACAGAGGGCTTTGTGAACATCCTGGTGCTTAATTTGGTTAGTCCTCCAGTCATGATGCCTCCTGACACAGAGCCTGGCCTATAGCTGATCCCATAGGAGGCTGTGGGTTTGTTTGCCTGAGTTGGTTCTGGTTTCTGAGGGGCTCTTCATGAAGTTCTGAGACAGAAGAAATCACTCACTGGATACCTCATTGGATTTCTCGATCATTGTAGATTTCAGTTATTTGCTAGAGTAGGCATGTGGGAGCTAAGCAGTCTGCTTCTCTTCAGGCACTCATCTTGGTAGCTGACGTTCTGTATTCTGAGGACCTTCCCAGCTCTGACTTTTCTGTGTTTTGAGGACTCTCCCAGCTCTGACACTTACTGTTCTAAGGTCCCTTCCATCTCTTATATTTTCTGTTCTAAGGTTCCTGATGGCTCTAAATTCCCTCCCATTGCTAACATTCTGTTTTTGCTGGGGATTTTTTTTAGGGAGGTGATTATTTTTAGAGAAATTTTTCATTTTGAAAATTTTGAATTTAGCAAACACCAAATTAAATGAGCATTTCCATATACATTGTAGAACAGATGGAAAGGATTGTACATGAAACTGTGAATCTCCATTATGTACAGCTTGCTTTTCTTTGTAAGTATTTAATAAATTTAACAAGTAACTTTCAAACTGTCCTGCTTGACTATGATTCCTTCTGGCCTTTCTTCTATTCTCTTCTCATTTGGGGAAGGAGGGGAACCCCCTCATCAGCACCCTTCTCTCCACCCGTTATAAAAGAGGAAAAAAAAGAAAAAAATAATAAATCCTTGTAACAGATATGCATAGTCAAGTAAGATAAATTACCACATTGGCTAACTGCAAAAATATATACCTCATTCTGCATCTTGACCCCATCATTTCTCTGTCAGGAGGAGGAAGATGGCATGCTTCATCATCAGTTCTCTGATTTCACGGTTGAACAAAAGTTATTGCTATTCAAAGTTGCTTTTCTTTGCATTGCTATTATTATTATTATTATTATTATTATTATTATTATTACATAAATTTTTCTCCTAGGTCTCCTTATTTCATTCTGCATCAGCTCATATAAATTTTCCCAGGTTTCATCATTTCTTACAGCATAATAGTATTCTATCACATTCATATACCATAATTTGTGGAGCCATTCTCTAGTTGATGGGCAAACCCTTGATTCCAGTTCTTGGCCACCACTAAAATGCTGCTATGAACATTTCCCCCACATATTGGCCTTTTTCCATTTTCTTTGATCTCTCTGGGGGTAGATGCCTAGAAGTGGCATGGCTGTGACTTTTTGGGCATAGTTCCAAAATACTTTCCTGAATGACTGGACCAATTCACAGAACCATGCATTAATATATCTGTTTCCCTGCAGCCCTTTCACCATCTACCATTTTCTCTTTTGTCATCTTTGTCAATCTGACACATATGGAATGGAATCTCAGAGTTGCTTTAATTCACATTTCTCTAATCACTTATGATTTGTTACATTTTTTTATACTTCTTCTGAAAACTGTTTGACCATTTTTCAATCAGGAATGGTTCATTCTTATAAATTTGAATCAGTTATTTATGAATCTTGGAAATGAGACCTTTATCAGAGAAACTTGCTACAAACGTTCCCCCAGTTAACTGTTTCCCTTCTAAATTCAATTGCATTGTGACATTTCTGTTCCAAGGTCTCTCTCTCTTTTTTGTAAATGTTTTAAATTTTAAACTTAAATACAGAATGACAAAAAAAACTTCCATGTACACAGCAGACCATATAAAAGGATTCAATATAAAACAATAAATTTTCATTTCAAGAAAGCCTATATAATAAATACTATATATTGCTTTCAAAGCTGCCCAATTTTTCTTTGCTTCCTTGTTGGTTTTCTTTTGTTCTCTACTGTGCCCTTTTTAGTTTATTATTCTCCCTTTGTCCCCTCCATCCCACCCTAAAAAAGATTACAATTAAGCATGGATACATGCACAGATATCTATAAACACACACATATATACTCATACACATATATGTATGACTGTAGTATGCTTATTTCCACTTATCATCTGTTTCTCTGAAGGTGGAGAACATCTTCCTTCATAGGTCCAAGTCTTTCCATGTTTTTCTAAATTAACCAGCTCGTCACTTCTTACACCACAGCAATATTCCAACCCAATCACATCCCATCTGAGGAAGTCTATGAAAGATTTTCCCCAAAATTTTCTACATTCCTTCTATTTTTGGCTATATAAGTTTTATTTATACAAGAAAATTTTAATACTTCAATAATGTTCTCCCTTATAATATAGTTTAAGGTCTAATACTGCTGAATCTACTCCCTTTAGATCTTTTTTACTGGTTTCGTTGAAGTTCTTAGCCTTTTGCTCTTCCAAATGAACTTTGTTATTATTTTTTTCTGACTTAGTAAAATAACTTTTTTAGTAATTTAATTGGGATGACATTGAATAAATAGAATGGTTAGGTAAAATTGTCATTTTAAAAATTATATTGGATTTACCTACCCATGAATAATAAATATTACTTCAATTATTTAGATCTGAGTTTATTTGTATAAAAAGTGCTTTATGTTTATGTTCATATAGTTCCCGTGTCTTTTTGGGCAGATATATGTTCAGGTATATTATACTGTCTAAGTATTTTAAATGGTCTAAAACAATATTAAATAATATTGCTGACACATAGTGTAGTTTCTCTATTTTTCACTTTTTGATTAAGTCTATTTTAACTTTAACTTTGTCTGAGATCATGATTACTATTCCTGCTTTTTTTACATAATAAATTCTACTCCCGCCCTATATTTTATCTTTGTGTATCTCTCATTTTTATAATGTTTCCTGAAAGCAACATATTGTTGAATTCAAATTTTTAATCTGCTATCCATTTCCGTTTTATGGTTAAATTCATCCCATTCACATTCTAAGCTACAATTATTTGTGTATTTTGCTCCTTCCTATTTTTCCTCACTATTCCTCTACCCCTTCTCACTCCTCTGCTTTGCTACCTTATCCTCCTGTTCCTTACCCTATCCACCCCTCTAAAAGTCCTTCCTTTATCCTCTCCTCCCACCCTATCCCCTTGCCCTATTTCTTTCTGAATTCAGAAGACTTTTATACATACATGCATACACACATATACATATATATTTATGTACATATGTATATGTATTTCCCTCTTTAATCCATTCCAAGTGAAAGTGAGGTTCCAGTACTACCCACCCTCCCCACTACTAGCTTCTTCTGTATCAAGAGGCATAAACTCCTTTTTATCTCTCCCTACACAGTTTATTTTTTTTTTCTTGGCAATCACCCCATTATGCTCAGCTCAGTCCAAGCCTTTCTTTCAAACTACCCAAATAATGAAGACAATCATAAGAATACTGCTAATATTTTCATATATACTAAGTAAACAATTTGACTTTATGGAGTCCCTTATAATTGGCCTTTAATGTTTACCTTATATTTCTCCTGGATCTTATATGTCGAATTTCCATTAAGTTCTGGGGGTTTTGTGCTGAAAGTCTTTCTGTCTTTCAGTTCATTAAATGTCCATTTTTTCCCATTCAGGATTATACTTAACTTTGCTGGGTAAGTTACCCTTGGTCATAACCCCTCTTTTCTACTACAGAATGTAGTATTCTAAGACCTGTAGTCCTTCAATGTAGTAGCTGCTAGGTCTCATGAAATCCTTATTGTAGCTCCATATTATTGAATTTATTTTTCTTGTTGCTTCCAATATTTTCTCTTTAACCTGGGAGCTTTGAAACTTGGCTATGATACTTCTGTAAGCTTTCCTCATGAGATCTCTTTCAGGTGATGATTGGTGGCTTTCCTCCTCCCCCATTTCTGCTTTGCCTTCTTATTCTAGAATTTCAGAGCAGTTTTCTTTGATGATTTCTTGTAACATTGTATCAAGACTCCTTTAAAAAATCATAACTTTCAGGTAGTCTGACTATTCTTATACCATCTCTCCTAGATCCTTGCTCCATATCAGTTTTTCTGATGAGATATTTCACTTTCTCTTCTATTTTTCATTCTTTTTATTTTGTTTCATGATTTCTTGGTGTTCCTAGAACATCATTAGCTTCTCCTTGCCCAATTCTAGTTTTCAAGGAATTATTTTCTTCCTTAAGTTTTTGATTCTCTATTTCAAGTTGGTTGACTTTCTTTTCATAACTGTCTTGATTTTGAGAGGTTGCTTTTTTTTCCTCTAATTTTTCCTCAATCTCTCCTATTTGATTTATTTTTATTTTTTAAAGCAATTGGGGTTAAGTAACTTGCTCAAGGTTACACGGCTAGTCATTATTTATGCGTGGGTGCTCATTTTCTGAGGCCGGATCTGATCTCGGGTCATCCAAACTCCGAGGCCGGCGCTCTTACTCACTGCGCCACCTAGCCGCCCCTTTAGGGCAATTGGGGGTTAAGTAACTTGCCCAAGGTTACACGGCTAGGTTTTTGTTTGTGTGGATTAAGTGTCTGAGGCCGGCTCTGAACTCAGGTCCTTCTGACTCCAGGGCCAGCGCTCTATTCACTGTGCCACCTAGCCGCCCCTCCTGTTTGATTTTTAAAGTCATTTTTAAGTTCTTCTAAGAACTCTTTTTTTGTGCTCTGGACCATTTGCCATTTCTCACCGAAAAAGGAATGATTCCATTATCTTCCTCTGAATATGAACCCAGATCTTCTCTATCCCCATAGTAGCTACCTATGGTTGAGTTCTTCCTCCTCTGTTTACTCATTTTTTTAATTTATTTTTTTGTTTTATTTTGTTTCTAGCAGCTATTAATGTGATCAAGTTGTAGTCCTGAGGTATAGGGAATGATGCCCCAAGTCTCAATTGCTTCTTACTGTTATTTTCTGAGATCTGTCTTGAGGCCCAACCTTGGGCTCTCTTCTCCATGCCTAAGTCATAGCTAGGGCTCCCAGCCACACTGTTCTGCAAATGATCTGTTCCCATCCATCCTTCCCATGGCTGCAAACTACAGTTCTCCTCTATGCCCTAGAACTGAAACCAGAGACTATGCTCTCCTGCAAATGCCCACAGCCAACAGTGTCCCCACCCCTTGCTACTGTACTCACCAGGTGTGTATTAGCTCCTTCTCCCTGCAGTCACAGCCCAGGATGAGTCTGGTCAGCACAGCTGTGCTTGGCATCCCGACAGTGGAAGGTCCTTCAGTCTTCTCATACTCAGCTGTCAACCACCCCACACAGTTTGCAAAATGAAAGTTTCTAAGGCTGAGGCTGCCTCTCAACCTAGCCACCCCCAGGGCTTGTTTGTTGATTCTAGAGTAGGCCTGGAGGTATTTGCACTTCAGTCTCTGCCTCCTGAGGTGAGGTCTTTCCTGGGATCTTCTCAAATTGTCTTAGAAGAACAACTGCTTTACCCTGTGTTTATTTCTGCTGCTCTGAGGCAATGTTTTGCCTTTTTTTGTGGAGGAAATTTGGAGAGCCGAAAGTTTTCTAACATACTCCACCATATTCCCAGAATCCTCTCCCCTCCGAGATCTCTTCCAGCTTTGACTGACATTCTGTGTTCTTGGGTCCTTCTCAGTTCTGACATTTAGTTCTTTCTGGTTCCTCTCAGTTCTGAAATTCCATGTTCTAAAGTCCTTTTTAGAGAAAAAGGACATATATGTACAAAAATATTTATAGCAACTTTTTTTTGTACTAAGACTCGAAAATTAAAGGGTTGCCTGCAAAATGCAGGTAACTGTAAACTTGTTCTTGTTTTTGTTGTTGTTGTTGTTCAGTCTTCTTTTTCAAAGAGGACCAATGATAATCACGGGGTTACATCTTAACTTGCCTGTGAATTTAAGTGAGGCTGAGTTGCACAAGGTCAGTCTTATTCTCTTTCAGAGTCATCAAAGTCCAGTAGCAGGACAAAAGTCAGAATGACCGGTAATGGCCCAGGATACAGTGAATGACTTTGGTGTCTTCCATATCTGACCAAACTCTAAATGCTTCGTGGGATATTGGGCTAAAAGAAAGGATGAAAGAGATGGTATCAGAGAAACCTGGGAAGACTTGTATGAACTGATGCAGAATGAAGTGAACAGACCCAGAAGAAAATTTTAACAATAACGACATTATAAAAAAAATTACGAAACATTTAAGAACTCTGATCATTGGGGTGGCTAGGTGGCACAATGGATAGAGCACCAGCCCTGGAGTCAGGAGGACCTGAGTTCAAATCTGACCTCAGACACTTAACATTTACTAGCCGTGTGACCTTGGGCAAGTCAACCCCAATTGCCTTACCTTCCCCCCTCCAAAAAAAGAAAAAATAATAACTCTGATCATTCCAATGACCAACCACGGTTCCAGAGGACCAATGGCAAAACATGCTATCCAATTCCTGAAAGAGAGGAGATGAATTTAAATGAGAAATACATTTTTGGAAGTGGCCAATGTTGGAAATTACTTTGCTAGACCATGCGTATTTATTTACATAGGTTCCCCCCCCCCCTTTGGAGGGCAATTGGGACAAAGGTTCTGTTCTCCCTTTTTTTTCAATAGGGAGAGAGGAAGGAAGAAGAAAAAATAAATGCTCATTAATTTAAAAAAAGACAATTTTTTTTTTAAAAATAAAGACCCTTTCCTTTCTTACATTCTGTGTTCTAAGGCCCCTCCCAGCTCAGACAATTTATGTTCTCAGGTCTCTCCCAGCTCTGACATTCCCCATTCTAAGGTCCCTCTGCACTGTGACTTCCAGTGATTCTTTCCCCAGGTCAGTGCACCTATCTGTCCCCTTGGGGATCAAAGTTGGATACTGTCCTGACAAAGTCAGAAAAAAAGGTGCACTCCTTTCTGATTTCAAGGCCTCCCAGCCCAGGGCTGATGGGTGGTCCATCCCTGGGCTCTTTGCCCAGCTGGGCAGCTCCCAGTTGGTCTCTAGCCTCCCTCAGAGACAGGCACTGTGGATCTATCTGTTCAGCTGCATTACAACCCCCTCACCTCTCCACCCAGTTGTCGGGTGGCAGGGCTGGTGACTTAGTCCCTCTATCCCCTCCTCCCCCTGCCTACATGGGCAGAGGTTGGGGTTGGCAGTTCGGGGGGAGGCTTTCCTTTTTCCGCACGAGCGAGAAAAGAAAATCCCCATTCCCTTGGACTCCTCACAACCTTTGACATAATTAACTGTGACAAATTGATTTCAAGTGCAGTGGCAGGAAGAGGAACGGGAAGGCCACGCGCTGTCCTCTGGGAGTTGTAGTCTGCGGGCTGGTGAGTGGCATGGTCGGCTTCAGGCGAGGAACTACAAGTCCCAGGCGTCCCCGCGGTCTCCATCGCACAGTCTCCAAGCCCCCTGCCCAGAGGAGGGGGCTACATTGTGTCTATTGTAGCTTTTGGCCGCCGATTCGGGAGACCTTCTCGGGACGGTAAAATCGGGCCCGAAAAGCATGGCTGATGAGCAGGAAATCATGTGCAAGCTGGAGAGCATCAAAGAGATCAGGTGAGCAGCGGGGGCATGGGGGAGGGGGGAACCCCTGGCCCAGCACCCCTGGCTGCAACTGCCCCCTCTGGTCCCCGCCCCTGCCCCCAAGAGAAAGAAGGTGTGAGCTTGAGGAGTGGGAGGGGAGGACGCCCAGTGATGGCTGGGCTTGCACACATCTGTCCAGCTGTGGTCCTCCGGAGCATCTGGCGAGGCAGGGCTGGTTTCTTAAAGATGCTCTCTTGCCTGGGCCACTTGAACCTCTTCCCGCCCCTCCCGTCCCAGGAGAGAGGAAACCCCTGCCTTGCTGGCCTTAAGACAGCATGAAAATCCCTGGAAGGCTAGCGGATTGCTCTCATTGACTGGGTGGAGTGGATGGAATCAGGAGACCTGAGTTCAAATCTTTCCTTTCCCGTTAACTGCACAGCCCCCCACCCATGATCTTGGCACAGTCATTTCCCTCCTCCAAGTTGCAGTTCCTTCCTCTCTAAGATGCTAGGAGTGGAGGAGATGATCTCAAAGACCCCTTCTACCTTTCAACTCTCTCAAACTGCACTTCTGCAGGAAATTAGATGCCCACACAGATTAATGGTAGTACCTTCCCACACTTGATTATCCCCAATTTATGCCATACACAATTTATTTGTGCAGTTGTTTGCATGTTGTCTCCCCTAATAGACAGGGGACTCCTTGAGGGCAGGCACTGTCTTTTTGGAACTTTTTATGTATATATTTCAATGCTTAGTACAGTGCCGGAACATAGAAGATGCTAAGCAAAAGCTTGTTGACTGATCAACTTCATGTTCTGAAAGTCATGTAGGAGGGGAGGCCATGGTGCGTAGTGGGAAGGGAGCCCTTAACTTGAAGCAGACCACCCGACTTCGTGTCCCTGCTCTGCTAGGCATGGGCAGTCAATCACCAAGCTTTTATTTATTTTTTATTTATTTAGCTCCCACACTGGGCCAGGCCCTGAGGATGAGGATACAAAGAAAACCAAAAACCCAAATGCTTCTCCCCTTCAAAGAGCTTATAGATTAGCTGGGGAAATCTGAGAGCACAGAGGCAGGAGCCCTGACTTTGAAGTACAGGAACCTGAATTCAAATGCTTTTTCTGTTACTACTTGTGTGACTTTGGACAAGTCATTGTTAGCAAACTGGGCCTCAGTTCCCCATCTATGAAATAAGGGGTTGTACTAGCTGGCCTCTAAGGTCATAACCTTAAGACCTTATCTCTGAAACTATGACCTTATGTCCTCTGTGTGTATATGGACTATGTATGTGTGTATGTATGTATATATGCATGCATGTATGTATGTGTGTGTGTATATGTATATGCTAATGGGGGAAGGGTAGAAAGGGAGGCACTAGCACACCTGGGAGGATCATGATAAGCCTTGTGTAGAAGGTGACTCTTGAGTTGAGCTTTGAAGGAAACCAGAGATCCGAAAAGGCTGAGGTGAGGAAGGGCATTCCAGGCATGGGGGACAGCCTGTGCAAAGGCATGGAGATGGGAGATGGAGTGTCTTGCATGAGGAACAGTAAGAAGTTCAGTGCGGATGGAGTATAGAGTACATAAAAAGGAATCATGAATGATAAGGCCAGATAAGATGCTCTGCCTCTCTGGGCCTCATTTTCATGAGGCATTCAATATATTCAACAAACATTTCTTAAGAACCTACTATGTAGGGGCAGCTAGGTGGCACTGAAGTGAATAGAGCACCGGCCCTGGGGTCAGGAGGACCTGAGTTCAAATCTGGCCTCAGACACTTAACACTTACTAGATGTGTGACCTTGGGCAAGTCACTTAACCCCAATTGCCCTGCCTGCCCCCCTCAAAAAAAAAAAAAAACAAAGAACCTACTATGTGCAAAGTGTTGTGCTCAGTGCTGGGGATATAACTATTAAAAATGACATAATCTCCACCTTGGAGAATGGAAGCTTCTTGAGGGCAGGAACCATTTTCACTTTTGTCTTTGTATCCCCAGAGAAATGTATATAGTAGGTGCTATATTAATGCTTGTTTATTGATTAAAGGAACTTACATTCAACTGGATTCTTTCTGTGTTAGTGAGCCACAATGGCAATTATTCTTTATATTGCTAACCAACCTGGTTAATTACTTTGCTTGAGAAATTTAAACAAAACCCAGAAACATGAAAAACATCTTTGTGATAGTTGGTCCAGTAGCTGATGTATCCCACTTGTAATCAGCTTCTCCTAAAATAATAAAAAAAATCTCTCAGCCTCAATCTCATCATCTGCTAACACATGTTTGTGACTTCCTCAGTGTGGGGAATTCTCTCTGCCACTGGACATAAAACCCTAGCCAAGACTTCATTGGGAAGTTCTTGGGAATTTCCTGAGGCCTTTAGTAACTTGCCATGGGTCACATAGCTAGTGATGAAAAACAGTTATCCCTTCCACATGGCAACTTTCCCCATTACAGTTTCAACATATCTCGGGTTGGCATAAGAAATTAAATGGGAATTTGGGGGACGTTTTGCAGAAGCCGAAGGCCACAAGGCCCTTTGTGAGACACATTCCAGATGGGATTCCTTCACATATAGGGTACACTAGATGGTCACTGAAGTCCTTTCCCTGTGACTAATCATGAGGTTCACCCTCCCAGGGCCTGCCTGGGTGTAGCACTCACATCTCTGAGAAGTTCTTAATATGTAAAAAACAGCATGGCAAGTGGGGAGGTATCAAACACATTGCCAAAGACGTTTCTGAGTGCAGCCTGACCCAGATTTAAATGTCATTGGGGAATATTTCATAAAAATAAATAAAAATATAATACAACATAGACAATGTTACTTTGTGGTTTTCTAAGTCAATATGCTGCCCTCTGGGATCCTTATTGTTATTATTATTTATTTTTTTTTTTTGCATTTTGGAGGGGGAAGGCAGGGCAGTTGGGGTTAAGTGACTTGCCCAAGGTCACATGGCTAATAAGTGTTGAGTGTCTGAGGCAGGATTTCAACTCAGGTCCTCCTGACTCCAGGGCGGGTGCTCTATTCATTGCCAAACCTAGCCACCTCTCAGGGATCCTTATATACAGTTTAGGAACCATCCTTTTTACTTGAGTTTGACACCACTGGTAGTGGATAGGGCCTGAGACTTGGCAGGGAAGGGTCATGAAGTGCTGGGTTCAAATCTCCCTTCATACCCTAAGAGCTGTGTGACCTTAGCCAAATCCTTCCCCTTATATCTGTAAGATAAGGATGTTGGACCAAATGGCCTCTAAGGTCCTTTCCAGCTTTCGACCTAGGATTCTCTAAGCATTTGGTATCTCTGTAGTGTTTTCTAGTCACAAAGTTTCAGCTTTGCAGTCAGATGGGATAAACCAGCTCCATGCTGTAAGGGGAGGGCTGTGACCATGCTCCCCCGTCCTCTCCTGCCAAGGTGGGAGGGTGGAGTACACTTCCTGCAGGGCATCCATTGTGGAAAGGAAGCCTTTCCCTGGCTGTCCCTAGGCCTCTATCTCCCCCAACTTTGAATTTGGCCCTAGATGATGGAATCACTAGTTATGGCTGTGACCTTTAAAAAGTTCAAGAGACATCATTCCTGGGTAATTAATCATTTTATTAATAATGCTAGCATATTAGTAATAAAAGGGAACAGTGACACTCTTGAATACCAAAGACCCCTCATGGAACCCACTCAATGCTTATGTGTCCTTGGAAGAGTGGGTGCTCCTGAGGGAGTCCTCCTGACTCCAGGGCCAGTGCTCTATTCACTACACCACATAGCTGCCCCTGGAACATTTTTAATAGGCTGGGGATAAACGATTTAAAAAAACAACCCAACAATATATACACATAGAATTTAAATACACACATGTGTATTTAATTTCTTTGCCAAGAAAACCCCAAAACGGGGTTGCAGAGAAGAGGACACGACTGAACAACAACATGTACCGGGGATTATACTTGGAATCCAAATCTAGCTCCCTTTATCTCCACTATACCTCTGGCCCCTGCTTACCTCTGGAGGGCCCTCCCAAGTCTGTGATTCTTGGTCCAAGATTGTGATTTTAGCCTATTGCCATGTTCTGATACTGCAGGAACAAGACCATGCAGATGGAGAAGATCAAGGCACGGCTTAAGGCAGAGTTTGAAGCCCTAGAGTCAGAGGAGCGGCATCTGAAAGAGTATAAGCAAGAGATGGATCTCTTGCTACAGGAAAAGATGGCCCACGTGGAGGAACTGCGTCTGATCCACGCGGACATCAACGTGGTGTGTGGTGGGCAGGTAGCATAGGACAGATTAGCTTCCTCCCTGGGCTCAAGGGCTTTTTTTGGCTGGGATGACTTGACGAGAAAGTCCTTCAGAGATTTTAAGAATGGTAATAATGGAGCCAGAGAGTAGTAGTTCATGTGAACTACTGGGCATCTTCAAAAACATTTTAATTGATACCCTTTATGTTTATATCACCTTCATTTGGGGGGGCGGGGGTGGAGGCAGTCAGGGTTAAGTGACCTGCCCATAGTTACACAACTAGAAAGTGTTAAGTGTCTGAGGTCATATTTGAACTCAGGTCCTCCTGACTCCAGGACCAGTTCTCTATCCATTGCAGCGCCACCTCGATGCCCCTTACATCAACTTCATTTCCAAATATATCCTTCTCCTAGTTAGAGATCCATCCCCTTGTTATAAAGAATTTTAAAAAGGAGGGGTAAAAAGCAGTTCAGCCAAACCAAACCAACCAGTTGCACATCAGTTGTGCCTGATGTTCTATGCAGTATTTACTACCCATAACCCCTTATCTTTTGCATAGCTTTTCTTCAGGGTTGAGTTTCTTGGCTATTAGAACTTTGTCACATTCAGTTTGTTCTTTCATTTGTTATTTCCATTTACATCATTGCAATCCTATATATTATTTTTTGAGGTTTGCTGACTTCTCTCTGCATCAGTTCATATAAGTCTTCTGATGCTTCTCTGCAGTCTTCATAGCCATCATTTCTTACAGTACAGTTGTATTCCATACATTCATTTGCCATGATTTGGTTAGCCATTCTCCAACTGAGGGACTTCTACTTTATCTCCAGCTCTTTGCTACTACAAAGAGTGTTGATATAAATATTTTGGTGTATATGGGACCTTTCTTTTTTTCATTGGTCTCCTTGAGGTATATGTCTAGCAGTAGACTCTCTGGGTCAAAAGGTATAGACACTGAAACCACTTTATTTGCATAATTCCAAATTCCTTTCCAGAATGTTTGGATCAGCCAAAGGCATCACCAACAGTGCACTAGTGTGCATATTTTTCCATGACCTCTCCAATATCAACTGTTCCTATCTTTTGTCTTTTTTGCCAATTTACTATGTGTGGGATAGAACCTTAAAGTTCTTCTAATTTTCATTTCTCTTATTTTGAGTTACAATTATTTCCCCCCCTGTTTTTCCCCTACCCAGCCTCCCAGAATAGCAGTCCCGCAAGATATCGCTTCCTCCAATCTGCTCTCTCCCATACCTTCTCCCATACCCCCTTTGACTTTTCCATTAGAGGAAGGTGACTCTTTGTGTCCCAATGCCTGCACATCTTATCTCCCTATTACAAGCAAAAGAGTATTAATAATAGTATTTATATATATTTGAAACATTTAATGTTAAGACCTCGAATTTCAGATCCATTTCCTTCCTCCTTTGTCACCCATTCCCTCTTGGGAGATAAGTAATTCAGTATATGTTGTACATGTCTAGCTATGCAAAACATTATCATAGTAGATATATTGTACAAGGCTGCTTATAATTCCCTCCCACTCATCCCACCCCCCACCTGGTCCATTCCCTACATGATCTTGTCCCTCTTCTATAGTGGGTACTTCCAACCTCCCCTCCCCCAAGGATGTCATTTCTCTTATTATGAAAGATTTCTAAGGATCTTTATCCCACAGTCTCAATCGGAGTCCCCAGCTAACTCAATCCTAGGATGGAATCAGATTCAGAAAACTTGGATTTGGATCTTAGCTTTGCTATTTATTATGTAGATGGCCTTGAACACATCGCTTTCTACCTCTGGGACTTAGTTTCTTCACTGAAAAATGAGGAGAATTGGTTTAGAAAATCTCAAAGGCCCCTTCTAACTCCAAAAGCTTATTAGTTTATGAAATTAAGGAACTGCTGTTAGTTCAGAATTGACCTTATTCACATTCTCCCCCTTATGTCTTCATGTTGCTCATGTATGCCCATATTACTGCCACAAATTCTGCCTTTCCTTCCCCCTGCCCATCTCCCCTTTTTGAAACCCATCCTTTCTTCATGGCCTACCTTGGGTTTGCCAAGCAACCTTCTCTGTTTTGTGGTCACATTTCTTTTTGAGCTGTGGGCCTGGGTATTGTCTCAGCGTTTAGTTTGATGGGTAGGAAACCACCTTGGGGGAGGTCTAGTAGCAGTTAGCTGGAGGGACGCTGGGAGTGGAAGCCCAGGTTCTTGCTGGTCAGCTGCTCTCCTTTCTCCATCCCTATCCCCCTGGGCCAGATGGAGAACACCATCAAGCAGTCAGAGAATGACCTCAACAAGTTGTTGGAGTCTACACGGCGGCTGCATGATGAGTATAAGCCCCTAAAGGAGCACGTGGATGCTCTCCGCATGACCCTGGGCCTACAGAGGCTTCCAGACCTGTGTGAAGAGGAGGAGAAGCTGTCCCTGGAGTAAGTCCCCCTAGCCTAGCTTCTTCCCGCCCCATAGGCTAGCCCGCTGACACAGAAACTTGGGAGGTGGGATGCAGAAGTCTGAGCTTTCTGGAGAACTAGGATCTCATCTTTCTGAGGAATCAGCTATGGCCCCCTCAGGAAGGGCAGTCATACCTGGAACCCTTCCAGAGTGTATATTCCTATGGCATTGGTGGGTGGGGGCCCCACCATGCTGACCCTTTCCTGTGGTTAGGACTGGGGCAGGGGTGGGGGAGGGGAGGGTTGGCAATGGCTGAGGCCCTGGTTGCTGCCTAGCCTAATGGTTAGGTTAAAGATTAAAGTGGTTTCTCTTGACCCTGGAGAATGGTAAGGGTTAGGGTCCCTAGCTTCTGAGTTTTCAGAAAGTTGTGCCCTTGGGCAGAAGGTAAAAGTCGAGGTGGTTCTTCCTGACCATGGAACAGCCCAGCCAACTTCTCTCCCCCCCACCCCCACCCCATCCCTTCCAAGTTACTTCGAGAAGCAGAAGGCTGAGTGGCAGACAGAGCCTCAGGAGCCACCCATCCCTGAGTCCCTCGCTGCTGCCGCTGCCGCAGCCCAACAGCTACAGGTGGCTAGGAAGCAAGACACCCGGCAGACGGCCACATTCAGACAGCAGCCCCCACCCATGAAGGTGAGATCGATGGGGGGTGGGCTTGGGAAAGTCCAGATGGCCTTAGGGCATGGATTTCATAGGATAATAGCATGTAGAGGTGGGAGGGCCTATAGAACAGTAAGTGTCAGAACTTAGCAAGTATCCTGGAACAGGGAGTGTCAGCTGGGAGGGCCCCTAGAACAGGGGATGTCAGAGCTGGGAGGGCCCCTAGAACAGGGGATGTCAGAGCTGGGAGGGCCCTTTGAACAGGGATTGTCAGGGCTGGAAGGGGCCTTAGAACAGGGAAATGTCAGTGCTGGGAGGGGCCTTAGAACAGGGACTGTCAGTGCTGATAGGGGCCTTAGAAAAGGGAAATGTCAGTGCTGATAGGGGCCTTAGAACAGGGAATGTCAGTTCTGGTCGGGCCTTTAGAACACAGGGTGTCAGAGCTGGGAAGGGCCTTAGAACAAGGAACGTCAGAGCTGGGAGGGGCCTTAGAACTGAATGTCAGTGCTTGGAAGGGCCTTAGAACAGGGACTGTCGAGGTTGAGAAGGACCTTAGAATAGGGGATGTCAGAGCTGGGAAGAGCCATTAGGATTTAGATGCTCTAAATCTAATCCCCTATTTTATAGATGAGGATACTGAGGCAGGAAACTAGGCTTCTTAGATTCATAGACACATGGATGATGAGTTCGAAGGAGCCTGTGAAAGCATAGGGGCCCAGCCCCCTTACCTCTACATAATCCTGGGCCTGCAGAGGTCCCCTGGCTATCCCGCTCGGACCCTTTATTCTGCCTCCCCAGGGAGTAAACCCAGACTGGGGGTTAGATGGAACCCTGGGAAGTTTGAATGGTAGCTTTCCAGGGCACTTTTCTGGTTTGCCTAGAGAGATTAAGTGACCTCTCTAAGGTCATACAGGAAGTTAATGGCAGGGCCAGCCTGTTAGGGCTCCTATTCGATTTGGCAAACGTCTATTAAGCCCCTACTGTGTGCCAGACACTATACAAAGAGAAAAATGCCCCAGTCTCTCCTGGCAAGGACTTTCTATTCCTTCTGCCCCATGTTAGGGTTGCTCTAGAAATGAGCATTTATCCTTAGATATTCTGGCCAGGTCTCATCCCACTATTGACTTATCCCACAGGACACCCAGGCAGTGTCCTGGCCTGAATTACAAGCGAAGTCAGTTGATTATGATCTACCCCAAATAGCCCTGCCACACACACTCCCCCCCCAATAGCCTGTTGCCACCATCTAAGGGAGTTCCAAGGCAAAGCAAGGTTATGACACCATTGGCCCTCTCTGGTCCTCCACAGCTTCCTTGTGGAATACTGCCATTATTTCTAGGTCCCAACCTTCAGTGGGTTACTGCCTTTGTGTCCAGAACACAGCTTAGCTGATCTGTCCATTTTTTTTTCAAGACCATTGACATCTTCCAGTCCAAATTTTGATCCTGAGGTTGGCCCAGTAGATTAGGGCTGACACATCCTTTCCCCCTTGGGACTCCCAAGTCCTATACATTGGCTCAGACAGAAGGGAGACAGAGGGCTCTGGGTCCCCTCAAAGTGGAGCAAGGCTGCATACTTCCTTTGTTGGTTGTGTTCTCCTAGGCCTGCCTGTCTTGTCACCAGCAAATCCACCGGAACGCCCCCATCTGCCCCCTGTGCAAAGCCAAGAGCCGCTCCCGGAACCCCAAGAAGCCAAAGAGGAAACAGGATGAATGAAAAGAAGAGCAGCCTCATGGAGCTCCCCTGCTCAGAGAGCCCCTTCCCCCAGGCCAGAGTGATTGAAGTCCAGGCGTGAGCCTTCCTCCCCTTCTCCTTCCATTCTTCCCTTCTTCCCTCTGCCCTCCCTCATCTTGTATTTAGTGGGACGGAAGCACAACTCTTCTCTAATGTTCTTATTTCTTCCAGCCCTTGGGATTTGAGGTTAGGAAGACATAGGTTTCAGGTACTAAGGCCTGTTTGTCTGACAGTTCCTTAACCCCTGATTGCTGCCCTTCTCTTCCCCCTCCCAACTTCAGGATATCAGGTGGTGGCAGAAGGTGTCCAGGGGCCTGATGTGCTAACATCCCTGCCAATGGTGGATAATAGGGGCGTAAGTTGCTGGTTACTCACTGGGGCCCCATGTCCTAAATGGGGCAGGCACTTAAGGAATTGTGGAATCAAGGAGGCCCGTTGTTCCAGATTGAGGTTGGGGAGGAGGGATGCCACTCATCAACAGCGGCTCCAGCAGAGGGACCTTTGAAGGTCATTATTGCTGATGGTCCCTTTAGAATTTGGAGATCTGACAGCATATTTCCTCCCTCCTTCTGTCAAGGGCATTGCTTCTCCAGCTTTGTAGGAAGCAGTTGCCTCCAGCAGACAGGTCCCACCATTTGGTTTCTCAACCACTCAGAACAGCTGCCTTCTTTTCATTCTAACTCTAGTCCTGCCCCATCCCTTCCAGTCTCCTTTAGGGGCCAGTCTTAAAGGTGCTGCTGTCTTTAAGGCTGTGGAAGCAACTTGTATAACCCACCTATTTTGCTTTCAGAACCAGTCCAGTTGGGTGGTCCTCCCTCTCGTTTCTCTATTTCCCAGGGGCCTAGATGCTGACACAGAAGAATGTGGCTGGCCCATTCTTCCTTTCCCTCTCTTTCCCTCTAATGGGACCATTAAGTCCTATCCACTTACCCAGCCGCCTGAACCCTTGCAATGAAACTAATGCAAAACCCCATTTTCCCAGGTACTTCCTTGATCACTGCTCATCCTGGCCAAGTGGCTGTTTGCAGCTCTGCACTCCCTGGGAATGGCCACTAACATTTGTCAGCCTGTTAACTTTGAAGAACTAATTCCCTTACATTTGATCAATGGTGCTTTTATCGGGGGCTGAGGGCATGGGAGCCATTGGGTAGTTCATTATGGATAAGGCCCTGTTCCATATTTCTATGGTCCCAGCCCTCATCTTCATTTTGGAGCTGTGCTGTGGATGTGTTGTTATTGATGTGAGTCAGTCAACCCCTCTGTTAGGCCTCCAGCCCCTCCCCTCCATACACTTGGGTCAGTAGGACACAGGGAGGTGGGGGGACCCTTTGGGATGGTCCTTTTCCATCAAGGACACCCCATCCCATTAGCCACATGGAGCCCCCCTGTCCTCAAGGCCTCCTTCCCTGGGGACCATGATCACAGCTTCTGAGCACACCTCTCCCTGACTTACCATCCCTTCCTTTAAGTAGAAGAGAAAGTTCTAGGCTCCTCACTGCCATCCAGGTCACTCTTGTGGAGACCTTTCCTGCTGTTCAGGGGGCAGGCCTTGGCCAACTTTGAAAAGCTTCAACCCCATGTCCTTGGCAGGGGGCATTTTTTCCTTCCTTGTTTACCAGTAGTTTTAGTGGGTTGCCCCCAGGGGCTATGTGTTCATAACCTCTGCCTCTTGGACTTAAGTGTATTATACCACTTGTCTATACAAATCCTATTAAATAAACATCATTCCAGGTTCCTGTGACCATTCCTTTTCTTTCACTTCTTCTTACTGGGCTTGCATTTGGGGAAGGCTAGCTGGGATTTGAAGACACCAGGAAGCTGGGAGGGATGGTTAAAACACTGAATAACAGAAGATCTAAAGAGATCTTGAGAGACCCAATGGAATGAGATGGTTTAAAGGGGATAAATGTAAAGTCCTAAATGTAGGTTCGAAAAATCAATTGTAAAAGTAAAGAACGAGAGGAGGTATTAGCTAGACAAGTTGATAGACAATCTAGGAGTTTAGTGGCCCACAGATTTCCTTCTGAGTTAACAGTGATAATGGCTACCAAAAAAAGCTGACAAAATCTCAGGTTGCAATGAAAAGAAACCTGACATCTAGAATGAGAGAGCTGATTCTTCCCCAATACTGTGCCCTGGTTAGACACCCAGCTGGGCAGTTGTGTTCAGTTCTGGGCACCATACTTTCAGGACATTGACAAAGCAGAGGGTATCCAGAGGAGTGTAACTGGGATGATGAGAAGACTAGAGATCTTGTCATAGAAGGATGAGTTAAAGGAACTGGGGGGTGTTTAATTTGGAAAAGGTAAGACTTTGGGATGGATATGACAGTTGTCTTCAAGTGTTTGGAGGTCCCCAGAAGACAGAACTAGGGGCAGGAGGTGAACATTGCAGAGAGGCAGATTTCTATTTGATATAAAGAAATATTCACTAACATCAATTAGAGATATCTGAAGGGAAAATGGGCTATCTCCAGTGGTAGTGGTCTTCCCATCATTGGAGGTATTTGAGCATAGATGTCTGCCATGGGTGTAGGTTCTGTTTTGAACAGAACTGGGTGTTATGGGACCTTCAGCAAGTCAATCTGGCTCTCTGGGCTTTTGCTTTTTATTGGCAAATAGAACAATGTCCCTTTCTTCTCGCCATTCAGGAACACTATGATGGTGATTCTTCAATGATAACTGGGAAATTCCTCTTAATAATAAGGCAGATGGGAGGCCCAGAAAGGTAACGGAGGGTCAAAGAAGGATGCTAAGGAGGTAAGGTTTGCTTGGCATCTCTGAAAGGCCTAGAAAAGTCCTCCAACAAAGAGAGATGGAGAAGACAGCAGTAGTCTTTGAGTTGAGAAAAGAAGGAACATCTTTAGATATTAGACTTAATAGAGATGGAAGGGCCCTTATTTTATAGAAGGGAAACCAAAATGCTGAATCCTAATGAGTTTTGAATCCTCTCTCCAAGCTATTTTTTTTCCATTGTGGAGTCACCATCTCAGTCTGAGGTGCCTCTTTCCTCTTAGGTACTTTGCCTTTGATGGAGTACACCTCCCCCAGGTAAGTGGAAGCACCTTGGCCTCATGGTCCAAATGGTTAGGCTTCAGCTCTGGGCAAGATTGGCAGAAAAACAGAGATTGCAGCACAGGCCTTGCTTTCTTCCCAACAGCTCAATAGCTTATTGCACAAACAAGTCACATAAAGGAAAGCCACTCCCCACAGCTAGGTGGTGCTATAGTGGACAGAACACTGGGTCCGGAGTCAGAAAGACCTGAATTCAAATGTAGTTTCAGACACTTACTAGCTGTTTGACCCTGGGCAAGTCACTTCACCCTGTTTGCCTCAGTTTCCTCATCTGCCAAATGAGCTGAGGTAAATGGCAAACCATTCCAGTATCTCTGCCAATAAAACCCCAAATGGGGTCACAGAGAGTCAGACATGGCTGAAAATGAGTAAACAACAACTCCCCACAGCAGGTGAATGGGATCCATCTTGTGAGGATGTCCGCATTGTGTGAGTGTGTGTATGTAACTGTGTCCAACTATTTCTCTCTTATACATGTGTAGCAGTGTTCATATATGTGGCTATGTAAAACTGCTCATATGACTGCCAGTAAGCATTTATTAAGCACTTACTGTATGCTAATTATTGTGAAAGTGGCTGTTATAATACAAGATATAGTATGGGACAGTAGAGTAACTACTGGATATGGAGTCAATGTACTTGGATTCTAATCTGGCTTCTACTACTTCCTAGCTATATGAGCTTGGGTAAATCACTTCCCCTCTTTAGGCCTCAATTTCTTCATCTGTAAAATCCAGGTATGTCTTCAAGCTTGAAATCTTATTATTTATGCTATGGGCTTTGGTCCCCTCAGAAATATCATTAGGATTACCATCTTCTGTCCAAGACTAGACCAGGGCATTCTTACCATAGGGGCCCCTCCTTTTCATGGCCCCCCCAAGTTAGTTGGAAGGGCTTCTTCTGAAAAGGATAGCTCAGCCAGGCCTGCCCTGCTCTTGTGCCAAGGAGACCAGCCCCAGGGAGTCTTGGGACATTGCCTTGAGGCCAAGGAGTTGCTTTCAAGCCTGATATTAGCAGGCCCTTCTTTCTCTGCTTCCTGGCCCAGAATATCCCATCAGGCTTGGAGTTCAGTATCTTTCACCTAAGAGGCAATATCAGAAGCCCTTAAAGAGCCAGAGGAAGGCTTGGCTCCATGGCCCACTGTTCTGAAGGAAAACAAAGCTGGCAAATTAAATGAGGGCATAGGATAGGGTGAAGTGGAGAGAGATGGGGGTGGGAGGGGGAGTCCCTTAACTTCCTGGCTAGAGGGTCACCAGTTCAAAGAATGGCTGTAGCCACCTCTGGCACCAGGCTGCTAGCCTTCAACTTGACCAGCATTGGCTTCATTCATCTACTTTGGAGTTAAGAGGGAAGGAGCTCCACTGTTTCTGCCTCCTTCCATCTGCCATCCATTTCTCTAGAATTCTGAGGTTTATCAAGAACTTTCCCTTAGGAGGTGAAGAATACTCTCATCCTTATGGAAACTGAGGAAACAGACTCAGAGAAGTTTCTTTTCTTTTATTTAAATTATTTAGTATTTTATTTTTCCCCAATTCCATGTAAAAAGTATTTTTAACATTTGTTTTTAAATTTTTGGGTTCCAAATTCTTTCCCTCCTTCCCTACCCCCCCAAATGAGAAGGCAAACAGTTTAATTCAGGTTATACATGTGTAATCATACAAAACATATTTCTACATTGGTCATATTGTAAAAGAAAACAGACCAAAAAAACCCCCAAACCCCAAGAAAAAGCAAAAAAAAAGCATGCTTCAATCTCTTCAGACTACATCAGTTCCTTCTCTGGGGATGGATAGCATTTTTCATCACAAGTCCTTAGGAATTGTCTTGGATCATTGTATTACTGAGAAGAGCTAAGTCCTTCACAGTCAATCATCCTACAATGTTGCTGTTACTGTGTACAGCGTTCTCCTAGTTCTGCTCATTTCACTTTGTATCTTTTCATGTGGGTTTCTCTGAGAGCATCCTGCTCATTACTTCTTATAGCACGGTTGTATTCCATCACAATCATGTACCACAACTTGGTCAGCCATTCCCAACTGATGGACATCCCCTCAATTTCCAATTCTTTGCCACCAGAAAGAGATGCTATAGATACTTTTGTATGTATAGATCCTTTTTTCCTTTTTGTCTCTTTTGGGATACTGACCTGGTAGTGTTATTGTTGGGTCAAAGGATATGTGTGATTTTATTGGCCTTTTGGCTTAATGCCAATTTACTCAACTTAATGGCTAAATCAGTTCACAACTCCACCCTCAGTCCAACACGTGTTATTTTCCTTTTCTGTTGGATTAGCCAATCTAATACGGATGAGGCAGTAGCTCAGAGTTGTTTTAATTTGCATTTCTCCAATCAATGGTGCTTCAGAGCATTTTTTCATATGACTATATATAGCTTTGATTACTTCATTTGAAAACTGTTCATATCTTTTGATCATTTATCAATTGGTGAAGAGCTCTTATTTTTTTATAAATTTGACTCATTTCTCTATATATTTGAAAAATGAGGCCTTTGTCAAACTTGCCTCAAAATTGTTTCATGGTTACTATTGCTAACTATATTTCCCTCCATTCTATCCCCCCATTTATTCTGTTTTCTCTCTCCTTTCACCCTGTCCCTCCTCAAAAGTGTTTTGCTTCTGCCTCCCCCAATCTGTCATCCCTTCTATCACCATCACCCCCTTCTCTTATTCCCTTCCCCTCCTACTTTCCTGTAAGGCAAGATACATTTCTTTTTGTTTGTTTGTTTGGGTTTTTTGGGGTTGTTCTTTTTTGTTCTTTTTGGAGGGAGGAAGGCAGGGCAATTGGGGTTAAGTGACTTGCCCAAGGTCATACACCTAGTAAGTGTGTCAAAGTGTCTGAGGCAGGATTTGAACTCAGGTCCTCCTGACTCCAGGGCCAATGCTCTATTCACTGTGCCACCTAGCTGCCTCAGTAAGATGTATTTCTGCACCCAGCTGAGTGTGTGTATTTTTCCTTCTAAGCTGATTCCAATGAGAGTAAAGATCAAGTGTTCCCCACCACCTTCCCCATCTTCCCCTCCACAGTAAAAGCTCTTTCGTGTGTCCTTTTTGTCTATAGATAATTTGCCCCATTCTACCTCTCCCTTCCCCCTTCCTCTTTCTCACCCCTTGATTTTATTTTTTTTAGAATCCTTCATATACAATTTACATGAGGGCCCTCTGTCTATATATACTCCTTCTAACTGCCCTAATAATGAGAAAGTTCATCCCATGTAGGAATGTAAACAGTTTGACCTTATTGATTCCCACTTTAGTATTTCCCTTTCCTGTTTACCTTTTCCTGCTTCTCTTGAGTCTTGTTTTTGAAAGTAATGTTTTCTATTCAGCTTTGGTCTTTTCAACAGGAAAGCTTGAAAGTCCTCTATTTCATTCAATGAAATCTGACTTTGAAATACAAGACTCAAGAGAAGCATAAAAAGGGAAACAGGAAAGGGAAATCATTAGGGACTCAATAAGGTGAAACTATTTACATTCCTACAGGGGAAGATACTTGTAACTCTGAGAAGTTCTTTTTCCTCCTAATAGCCTTGTGGTAGTTAGTGAATAATCAGTCCCATTTTGCAGATGAGGAAATAGACTCACAGAAGGGAAGTGGTTGGTGCCCTCCAGATCCTTTAGAACCCTTGCTCTTTGACCTGACACTCACTTCAGGATTTCCTGGATCCAAGTGCCATGACTTGACCTTATCCCACTGGAAGGCAGTGATGAACTTAGCTGAACCCAAAGCTCTCTGGGTGAAGGGTCAGCCAACTGAGGGCCTGAAAGTAGGGCTAAGCTAGGCCCCTGTATACTCCTGGGAGACCTGAGGCATAGCAGGTAAAGAGGGAAAAGGAAAGAAGAGGAGAAAGAACCAAGGTGGAGGGAGAAGGAGGAAAGAAGTGGGCATGGCAGGGCAGACATCCTGTCCCTCTGACCCTTAGGGCAGAAGAAAGAGCAAAGGCCTTGGAATCTGAGACCTTGGCTTTGAATATTTGCTCTAACATGTTTGTTGTGTAGCCCTGACTAGTCACTTGTCTCAAGCTGTTTCCTCATCAGTAAAATGGGGATTTAGGTAGGCAAATCTTGGACCATCACAGGTCTAGAACTATCAGAAGCCAGGTGGTCCAAGTCCCCTCATTTTATAGAGGAGGAAACTGAGACCCAAAGTAATGAAGTGCCATGTGCATGGTCTAGCAAATGGGAGTGGCAGGGTTCAAATTCTGACTCCCAATCTAGTTCTCTTTCTACTGTACCAGGCTACCTCTTGAAGCCTTGTGTAAATCTGAGATATTGTTATTAGGTAAAGAGTGATGAAAAGGGGGATGGCCCCTCTGGGCTGCAGGTCTCCATTGGTGCAACACAAGTGACTTTACCAGTCTTGGCCATGTCCCTGCAAGTCACAACACCATCAGGTTGGACTGAGCCCCAGAGTTTTGCTACTTCCTATCTGTGTGGCCTTGGGCAAGTCATTTCAACCCTGTGACCCTGAGGAAGCTGACTTCCCCAATTAAGCAGTAACCTCTGAGCCACCATTGGCCATCAGCCTTGGGAATCCTAGGTAAAACCCAGGCTAACTCCACTAGAGCGAAGGGTGGGGAATGCCAGGCACTGTGTTAAGTGTTATTGTCTCCCAGGTTTACCATTGCCTTCTGTGGTGGAGGACAAAGGAAGGGGGAGCAGGGCAGGGCCAGCTGGAGAGACATGGGACGAGATAGAAAGATCTTTCTCATCCATGCTCCTCTGAACCTAAGAGCAGAGAATCCTGTGGTTTCCCAGTTGGAAGGGCAAAGAAGGGTCCTTTGGCATTTAGTGCCAAATTAATTTTGTCATTCAAGGAAGTATAGCCTAATAGATAGAGAACTCACCTTAGGAAGATCTGGGTTCAAATCCTGACTTGAAATCAGAGGTCCAATCCCCCCAAAAAGTACCAGTATGTCAGCTGAATAATACCAGTGAGACAGGCAGGTCCCTACTGAGAAGGAAAGAGCCTGAGATGACATGTTTTCAGTGTTTTGGGAGGATAGTTTGGAACATTAGGTCCATGTAGGAGTCAATGACCTCAGCTTGGTCCCAAATCAATTTTCAGATACTCAAGAAGAGCCGTCACCACCTTGAATACGAGTTGCTAAGTGCAGGATACAATCATTTACCAGCTTTCCTGGCTGGGAGTTTGGGGCTTGGTGGATGTGTAAGTTGCTATCCATTCAATTTAGTGCATGGATATCAGTAAGGAGCCTTCCCCTGCTGCCTCCTCCCTGAGGCTGGTACAAACAAGGGTGGCTGTGCTGGGCTGCCCTGCTGGTCCCACCCTGGACCAGCTTGGAGCATAGGTCCAGCCTAGCTGAGAGGGGAGAGGCTGCCCAAGGGAAGGTTAGCCACAAGGGGGCAGGAGGCACATGGGGGGAGGGGGTTGACCAAGGTGAGGAGGACCGGGGGCCTGCAACAATGCAGCAAGAACAGACACCAGTGAAACCACAGATCCAGGAAGTTTTCCACTACACGTATGTCCTATTCTGGTCACTGGGTAGACACAAAATGGATATAACAGAATGCTCTAAAAGAGTTTGGGTTTGGGATGAGATAGGGTGGGAAGGGAGAAAGCCGTGTGTGTAAATGAAATTGATACAAGGTCAGTAAGAATGCAGAGGAGAGGGGCGGCTAGGTGGCGCAGTGAATAGAGCGCCGGCCCTGGAGTCAGAAGGACCTGAGTTCGGAGCCGGCCTCGACACTTAATCCACACAAACAAAAACCTAGCCGTGTAACCTTGGGCAAGTTACTTAACCCCAATTGCCCTAAAGGGGTGGCTAGGTGGCGCAGTGAGTAAGAGTGCCAGCCTCAGAGTTGGGATGACCCGAGATCAGATCCGGCCTCAGAAAATGAGCACCCACGCATAAACAATGACTAGCTGTGTAACCTTGAGCAAGTTACTTAACCCCAATTGCTTTAAAAAAAAAAAAAGAATGCAGAGGAGATCATAAGATCCTAAATCTAGAATTGGGAGGAATCTTGGAGGTGGATTTAATCCAACCCTCTTATTTTTACAGATATGCAAAAAACCTAGGAGGCAGCTAGGTGGCACTGCAGTGAATAGAGCTCTGGTTCTGGAGTCAGGAAAATCTGAGTTCAAATCCGCTTCAGACACTTCCTAGCTGTATGACCCTGGACAAGTCACTTCACCCTGTTTGCCTCAGTTTCCTCATCTGTAAAATGAGCTGGAGAAGGAAATGGAAAACCACTCCAGTATCTCTGCCAAGAGAACCCCAAATGGGGTCAATGAAGAATCAGACATGACTGAAAATTATTGAACAACAACAAAAACAAATTTGGGGGTTTTGAGGGACTTGCCCAAGGTCACAAAGGTGGCAGAGCTGGGATGTCTTCCAACTCCAAATCCAGGGTTCTTTATATAATTCTGAAAGAGAAATCCAGGCAAAGCATCATGAGAAACCTGAGGAGAGAGAGGCCATTTTTGTCTGAGGCTGGTCTTCCTGACTCCAGGCCTCTATCTACTGCAGTAGCACCTAGCTGCCCCCTCTAGGGTCCAAACAAACTAGAAGGCTTTGGTCTCAGAGGACCTGGATTCAATTTCTTACTCTGCTACTTTCTCAGTGTGCACCCCTGGCAAAATCACTTGCTTTCTCTCAAAGTTTCTCCCTATTCTCAGAAAAGAGCATCACCCAGTGGCTAAAAGACTAAAGAATGCCATGACCCGGCCAGTCAGGAGATCAGCATGGAGTCAATAGTTTGGACCATTGCAGGTCTGAGGTAAAGAGCAGTTCAGCACTCCCACAAAGTTGTCTTTGCCTTCTGATGGGAACCTGATGAGTGTGATAGGCTACTGATTGTTTTTAGTTTGTACTGATTCATTGGGACCTTTGCATTTGGTGAAGTTTCTATTGCAAAGGAAACAATGCTGGGAAAGAATTGTATGCTAGACAGGATTCCCACCTGGGAAGAAGTGACCACTCCCTCTGGGGGTATGTGGGGAGAGTAAGGAAAACGAATATGTGATGAACCTAGATTTGAGGAAAACACATTTCAGAGGGTTCTGAGGAAGGAGCAAGAGGTGGGATCTCATGGACTAAAATAATACTTGGGGAGTCCACCCAAGGGTTATGGGAGATATTGGAGGTGACACTCAGGAAAATAATTCCAAGGAGAAGCAAGTGGCAGGAGATATCTACACCCATGTGGATGCACTGAGAACTCAACCACCAGCATACATTTTTTACATAAAAGCTTTTCACATACAAGTAGAGAAGACTGAAGTAAAGGCAGGTAACAGATAATAAATATAAGAATGTAGCATGGTTCTAAATGAATGATTCCAGGAGGACTAAAGCTCAGAATGAGCTGAAGTTGGTGAGGTAAGCTGAGGCCCACAAAAAGGGGCTTCTTTATTTGTTTATGTTTTTGAAAGCAATATTAGGGGAAAGAAGGATGAAAAAAGGAATAGAACCACTGGGGACATGACTAGGAAAACCTAGTTTTGTTCAATCAATTTGTACTTTCTAAACCCCAATGATAAATGAGGCATAGTGTGATAAAAACAAAAGTGCCTGCCCTCAGGGATCTAGCAGTCTCCTGAAGAGAGCCAACAGTTACACAGTTAAGAAACTTGGGGCAAATTTGGGGTGGTGGGGGAAGAGGTGGGGCAGAGGAGGATTATCTAAGATATGGCCATTCTTATAGGTGGTAGAGGCAGAAGTCATGGGACAGGTTGACTAATACAGACTCCAGGGGATAGGGGAGCAGCGTTGGGATGGAGCTAGGGGGCTGACTGATTGGGGAGGAGTTAAAGTGACCCAGAGCTCCATAGGCAACAAGGGTATGGGTGAGATGGAGGGAACTTTACAGGGGGTTGCTGGATTTGAGGTAAAAGGAGGCCCTGAAAGTGGTGGTAGAAATCCAGAAGTACAGAAAGTATAGAGGGAGGGGTAGTGGTAGGAGGGTAATCTTCAGGAGAGAGTTAGGTTTTTGTGAGTACCAACACATGGACAACAGTTGAGAAGATCTAGGATCTTAGATTTGAGTTAGAAGGGATCTCAGTGGCTATATAACCAACTCCTTCATTCTACAGATGAGGAAACGGAGGCCCAAAGAGGACAAGTGACATATCTAAAGTCATATAACTAATAGGTAGGAGTAATCTTTCAAACTTGGGTCCTCCTACTAAATCTACTGGTCTTTCTGCTCTAATGTAGTTGAGGAGAGTCCCAGAGGACACAGCAGAAACAAGAGAGAAGGTAGGGACCAAGATAGAAGTTTTCTACTGAGGAGAGAGGGTTTCCAGCAGCTGGCATCCTCTTTCCTCCTGATTTATTCACTCCCTACCCACCTCAACCCCAATAGGTAACAGGCCTCAGAGAAGGACAGGTTCCCAGGTGAAGGTGGGGAAGGTATACAAATGGATAGCCATGGGGTGAATGGGGGACAGGAATTGTACCCTTTGCCCTGCCTCCCAGCTGACATCTGGGGTAGAGAACTGGGAACTCTATGCTAGTTGCTGCTGTGGTCCCAAGGTCCCCCAGATCATAAGTATCAGAGCAAGGACTCCCAAGTCCAAAGACCTGGCTTCTTGTGATCCCTTGCTTTTTCTCCCCTCCCTTCACATTCCTTTACCACCCTCTTTCTTCCACCTCTCGATTCCCTTGTTCCCAAGCCAAAGTTGAAGCCTTCCACCTTCCAAGAAAGAACCTGGGCAATTGCTAGCTCACAACTGTGGATTTTCCCAGAGGAGAGGTTTCCCAGTGGAAGTTTTAGGAGAAGGTGGACAGCTTTTTCCACTTAGGGGCAGCTCTAGGTAAGCTGCTTGACAAAAGGCCTTCAGGGTTGTCCTAAATAGCCATTGTTTCTGTTCTGGCCAGAAACACAAGGGTCTTCCCCTCCTAGACTGATTCTTTTGTGAAGTCACCTTTTGCCTCAGTTCTTACCTAGCCTGAAATCACTGAATGGGTGTTGCCTCAGACAAACTGAGACCTGGGAAAGACCTTAGCTTAAAAAGGCCAAAGTCTCCCACTGCATCCAGGGCCATCCCAGGTCATCCTGACCTATGTCTTGCCACTGAACTCTGATGACCCTGGAGGAGAGAGTGAGGCTGAGAGTGAAAACTACACCAGCTCTGCCTCACTTAAATCCAATTCACTTGCACATCAAGACACCACCCTCCTGATGTCCTTGGTTCTCTTTGAAAACAAAGGACAAACAACAACAACCACAACAAAAACCAATAGAAAAGTGTAAATATGCAGAAACTTTGCTTTGTGGGGTCTTGGCTCCACTACAAACTGACCAGGGAGACCTTAGGGTTCAGGTTCTCTTGCTGTAAAGTTTTCTTTCTGGGTTCTTGCTATAAAGTACTGGGGCTGGTCTAGAGGTTTGCCTAGCTTCTCCCTTCCTGGGCTCTCTAGACATGTCCTCTGGTAGGGCAGTCCCCTCCCTCCATGTCCCAGGGAACTGCATGGAGCCAGGCTCCTTAGAGGTCAAGGTACAGAGAATGGTTGAATGTGAAGGAAAGACCCTATGGGGAACTGGGACCTCACTGGTATCTTTTGTCCCAAGTTCCAGATGGCTTGGATGACTGCAAGCTGTGTATGACATGTGAAGTGCTGTATGGAATTAGGGTGGGCCTGCCTAAAAGTTCGGCTTGTACTCAAGCACATATTTCAGGGAGGGTTCTTCATTCCAGCACCTTCCCTCTGTTAATTATTTCCTACTTATCCTGTGTATAGCTTGCTTTGTTAGATATTTGTTTGCATGTGTCTCCCCCATTAGCTTATAAGCTCCTTGAGGGCAAGAACTGTCTTTTGCCTATTGTAAGTAAGGTGAATTTTAGTGTGTGTAAAGTGAATTTTTGTTATTGTTTCTTAGAGTTAGGTTCCCCAGGATCCATAGCCATAACAATCTCTTGTTCCCAGGTATTAGATATGAGTTCCCACAGTTATGGATCAAAACATCTCCACCATGCTTGCACAGCATTATATAATGATAAATAATATAAATATCCACTGCGACTGTGCAGTGAGATACAGGGATGGGGTGATGTAAATTTGTGAGGTTATTGCTGGCAATAAGCCTGCTTTGTCTGTTGCTCCTATAAAACAGGTGGTCATCGGTCAGTGAATGGGGAACCTTAGGATTGAATGCACAAATGCTGTTTGTGCCTTGATAGGCGCCCATCAAGGCTTGGGGGGAATCCCTGTTTGCCTCAACCAGCAAAAACCCACTGAGGTTTGAGGGCATTTAGGGGATGTATAAGTAGTGCCTCTCTCAACTGACTCCACTGAGACAGAGGGGGAATTGCCCCCTCTTCTTGCCAGCCCCTGCACGAAGGGTGATTAGGGAATGCTGTAGGACTTTGTCCTCCCATTATCAGCAATCCTACTCTGAGAAAACTAGACTAAAGTAAGATTATTAATCCCTTCTTAGCATCTTTTCTGTCTGACCAGATCAAAAGTGAACCTATGCTAGCAGCCCTCCTGTGTGCTGTGTTTGTTTGACTTACACCTATATATAAGGATGAATAGGAGATAATTAACAGAGGGAAGGTAATAGAATTAAGAGGGGCTTCCTGTAAAAGATGGTGAACTGCCAGCATAGGCAGTTTCTTCCCCACAGCTACATCCCTCAGATCTGTACCAAGCTTTCATGTGTACCAACTGCTACCAAGTTCTTCCTTTTGGATTAGCCCAAAGAGGTCACTGAATATCTTCCCACACACAGGTCATAGAGCTTGGTCAACTGACTCATGACAAGGACCCAAGCTAATAGTGAGGACCTTATGGGAAGACCAGCCTAGTAGGTTCAGGCAAAAGTCATGCTGGAGTTCAGGGGCATCAAGGACTTGGAAGGGCTTCTGGAGATTTCTCTGGTGGGTTTCCACAAGACATTAGGAATGCCTGGCTTTTGTTGCTCATGGTAGATGAGGAAAATGCCCTCACTAAGTCTCCAGTGCTTACTATGAAGGGACTATGGGAAATTCCTTCTCTGGCCAGTAAGGCTATGTGACTTTGAGTGCCTGGCTTGGGATTCTAGACTTTGTTGAGGGGGGTGAAATCAAGATGGCAGAGTAGAAATAGGACTCCTGCAGGGCTCCAACTCCTGCCTCCTCCAATTCATGTAAAAGGTGACTCTGAACAAACTCTGGAGCTACAGAAACCACAAAATGACACAGAGAAGCTAACCTCCCACTGAGTACAGCCTGGCAGGGAGTGGCCAGTCCAGTGCTCTGGGAGCCAAGCCCAGCCCCACATGAGCCAGAAGTTTTGGCCTCAGGGTGGCCTGACCAGCAGCTGGCTGGAGGGACTTCAGATCACCAGCAGCTGTGGAAGTTTTCAGAATTATCAGCACATAGATGCTAAGGACAAAGTGAGAGGTCAGTGCAGTGTGGACTTTCAGATCTAGTAGTTTGGGAGTGCGGTCGGCCTTTATCCCCTGGAGGGAGAAGCTGCTGAGGCACTGTGGCTGTAACTGCAGTCACATAGCAGCTTCAGCTCCTGGCCTGCAGACTGTAGGGGGACCAAGTGACCAGTCTGAGGGGTAATGGCTCTTGCTTTAACCTTCTTGGATCTGGATTGCAGTCTAGGGTGGAGGTCCTAGGGTGTACAACCAGCTAGCCAGAGTGTGTGGAAGCTTCAGAGAGGGCACCCAACTAATACCTTTGGCAGCTGAGAAAACCCCAGCAATTTGGGACAAAGCTCCCCCTCTGGTAGCAGAGTCCTACTGTGGCAAAAAGCCCAAAAGTCAAGTAACTGAGTGGCAACATGAGCAGGCAAAGGAAGCAAAGCAAGCAGAGGAACCCAATTTTACACTCCTATTTTGGCAACAAAAAGGATCAAAGCATGGAGGAGGAGGAAGACAGTGAAGTCAGAACTCCTGCACCAAAAGCTTCTAAGAAAAATACAAGCTGGTTACAGGCCACAGAGGCCCTTAAGAAGGATTTTGAAAACCAAATAAGAGAAGTGGAGGAAAAATTGGGAAGAGAAATGAGAACAATGCAAGAAAATTATGAAATGAGAATCAACAACCTGAAGAAAATAACACCTTAAAAAATAGACTAACTCAGATGGCAAAAAAGGCTCAAAGAGCCAATGAGGAGAAAAATGCCTTAAAAAGCCAAATTTGCAAGTGGAAAAAGAATCTCAAAAACTCACCGAGGAGAATCATTCCTTCAGAATTAGATTGGAGCAAATGGAAGCTACTGACTTTATAAGAAATCAAGATACTATTAAACAGATCCAAACAAATGAAAAAATAGAAGACTTTGTTGATCCCAGTTCCTAGAGTTCATTCTTCAACAATGCAGAGTATGGCTGTTTGGCCTTTCTCAGCTTCATGTCTTCTATGAAAATTGAAACTCTAGGTGACTCTAGTTCTGGAGGGAATGAAGCTAGGAGAGGACACTGATGAACAGCCTTCTCCTTCTCCCCATCTTGGCCCCCACAGCCATCAACTCTCATGGCTCTCAGTCTCAGGAAAGGTCAAGGAGCCCAAGGTGAACTGAGGGCATGAAACTAGCACCTGATGTGAGAGGAAGGCAGCAGGAGCCTAGAGATGGTGAAAAAGATGGACCTGTGGCTGAGTACACCCTTCCTGGTGTTTGCCTTTTGGCCCTAGGATGGGCCCTAAAGCAACCCTGACTGAGTGTTAAAAGTGGCCAGAAACTTAAACCCTAGCTGCAGACTCCTAACCCCATTCTGATGACATGGCGTGAAAAAGACCTAAGAATGAGCTCTGACTGGGCCCCATAAAGTCCTGACCCTCAATGTTACTTTAACTCAGACCCCACACTGACACCTGACCACAAACTAAAACCAAACAACCAGCCTTGGCCCAAGTCCTGAGCCAGGGCTCCAGACTTAGCAGCCCCAGGCCCTTAAGCCATCCTGAAACCTCCCCATAACCCCCCACTGCAGCCTCTATAGGGCCTGATTTAAGATCTGATTATGAATACAGCCCAATGCCCAAGCCCAGAACACAAATCACAACCCAATCTGAATTCCAGGCTGAGTCTAGATCCAGGTCCCAGACTGGGGCCAAGTCACTGCCCCAAGTGAGCCCTGCCCCCAAAGTTAGCTAAATTGAACCACAAACCTGGACCCAGGCTGAGTCCTAATTAGAATCAAGAAAGAGCAGAGCATTGAACCTTAACTCTACAAATGAACCCAACCCTAAGAAGACTGCCATAAACCCAGCTCCTGAGTATGCCTGATTCTGGTTACAAATTGACATTGAAACAGGGCCACAAAGTAAAGCCTGATCTGTGCCCCAGTTAGCCCTAAGACTCAGGCTGAGCCCAAATCCACTCCAGGCTCATGCCTGAATCCAGCCCGGCACAGAATGGACTGCAGTATGAGTGTGCACTGAAGCCCAAGCCTGGCCACACAACAGATCCCAGCCCTAGCCCAGACAGAGAGCCGAGTGCTAATCACAACAACACTGATAACATAAGCTCTCCTTTCCCCCTGATGATCGCCTGCCAAAGCACTAGTATTGCTGGGGGAGGTTCTTCCCCCTTCACTGAGAGCTCAGCTCTTTGCTGCCTCCCAGCCCTCTCTCCCCCCTTTGCCTCTCATTGGCCATTTCTAGGTGGCCTGGGGAAAGTGGGGAGTATTCTCAGGCCTGGGCCCTAGAGATGTGGTAGATCATTGCATTTACATGTATGGGCCCCCTGAAATGGGCAGCTGCGCCTGTCCAGCTGGGCAGGAGCAGCTGGCTCACATAGGAAATCAACTGCTGGCCTGGAGTCAGGAAGACCTGAGTTCAAATCCAGCCTTCAACCTTACCAGCTGTGTGACCACAGGCAAGACAGATGGGGATGAGGACGGCACTTACCTCTGAAGGTGACTGTCAGTATCAGAGGTAATTCCTGTGAGGTGCTTTGCAAGCCTTATGGCACCATATAAATGCCAGCTAGCAATTACTAACATTTCTTCTGCAGAGACAAAGCTAAGCAGACTGAGGCTCAGCAAGGGGAAGTGACTGCCCAAAGACCCCACAACTGGTAAGTGACAGAGCTGGGATTCCAGCTTCTGGGTCTCTAACTCTGAGAGCCCCTGATGTTTCTGCTACGCCCCAATAGAGGAAGAGTCCAGAGGGCACAGTGAGAATGGAGGTAGAAGAGGCTAGAGCCTGGGCATGGCCACAGCTGAGTTTACCATGGGCATGTCATGCTAAGGGCCAGAGAGGTGGCATCTGCCTTTGTGGTCAGCACATATCTCCTTCATCCCTTTTGCCACTAATCCTGGGAGGGGTGTGGGTCCCCAAGGCTAGCTGTATGTGGAGGGGGGCAGTGGCCACAGGATCCTCAGGGGTTGCAGACCCCGGCCATGGGTGGGAGGGAGGCCCAGTACCTGCCACTGGGGTAGCTCTGTGCTGTTCCCAGCTCTTAGGAAGCTATATGAGCATTCATAGAGGTAGAAAGCCCTGCCAACTCAAAAAAAAGAGTCCCCTTCCTACTCCTCTCCCTTTCCTCCTTCCCCTACCCAAAGCCCACATGCAAGATAGGCATTGGATGCAGTGCTAGGAACACCTGGTCTGGAGTCAGAAAAGGAGGATCCCAGGCTTCACTTGGCAGCTTTCTAGCTCCATGTCTTTGAAAAGACTATTCTCCTTCTGGGCCTTCTGTTGTGAAGGTTGGGGTTGGGGGCTACTACTAAGGCAGTGAACAGAAGGCTGGCTTAGGAGTCCGTGGCTTAGGAAGGCTCTGTGACAGTATTGGGCCTATGGACAAGTCAGCTATAATTATGAAAATCCAAGGTCCCATCAGCCTTTGCCTTTTTAATTAGCATCCCCCATGGGAGGAGTGGTGGGGCCATCTCCTAGTCTGAATTGGGAAATGAGCTGTAGCTTAATGGGACTCTGGTAAAGGAAATAGGTACTCGCAGCCAGTCAGCTGGATGCCTAATTACCCTCGGTAGGAGCAGAGGAGGCTACCTTATGATTTCCATAACCAAATGAGCCATAATCACTATCCTCAGGGGCTGTGTAGCTATTACAAAGGGGGTGCTACATGACAAAGGCTAGGAACAGGAAGCATAGCACCCCCACATCTACATCTTGGAGACAACATGAGGCTTTTTTATTCATGACCAAGCCAGGCATTAATAATGCCTTGAATTTGTGCAGACTGAATAGGAAGAGGTAACTAGAATTTGTTGGTAAATACAAGAGGCATAAATGACCAAGGGCCTTATTGATTTGAAAAACACATGAACAGTGCCAAGACAGATAAAAAAAATCAAGATGATTTGGGGGAGAAGGCTCTAGTGGCAAAGGAAATCAGGGAAGTTCTCATGTAGAAGATGGTGCCTGGGCTGAAGGTCCATAGAGGAAGGAGGGCATATCAGGCAAGGGACCAGCCAAGGCAAAAGAACAGTGATGAGAGATGGAGTGGTAGGTGTGAAAATCAACAAGAAGCCCAGATTGGCTGAACGGTCGAGTCCATGAAATGGAGTAATGAGTAATAAGGCTGAGAAGGGAGGCTGGAGTCATTTCTATTTGACCATAGAGGCCACTGGAATCCAGTGGAGTTTATTGGGTACTGGGGAGACATAAGCAGGCTTTTGCTCTAATAGGATACACTTGGTGACTGCATGGAAAACGGGCTGTAGTAAAGAGAAATTTGAAGGAAGGAGACTAGTTAAGGAAGGATCCAATTAGGGTGGTAGCCATGTTTTATGTAGAGAGTAAGAGGGATAAAAGAAAGGTAGAAGCAACAAAATTTGGCAACTGAGTCGATATTTGGGGGGAGAGAAATCGAGCAGGTGAATAAGACCCTGGGGCCATAAACTCTGGATCCTGGAAGGACGTATCCTTGATAGAAATAGGGAAGTTTGAAAGAGGAATTGGTTTGGAGGAAGTGGGTGGACAATAATGAGTTTGGGGTCAGACTGCTATCTCTGCTCCAGACTTTCTGGACTCCAGTGCTGTGCTTCAGCTAGAGTCTAACCCTGGCACTTCTCCCAGTACGAGGAATCTCCCCACCATGGCACATATAACTTAGCCCTGTAGCCTCCTTACCTGGAACAATCACCTTTTTACTTTGTACATTTATGACTTCCATATGGGGCCTCCATTTTGTGTAGGGGCCCAGGCAGACCAGCCTTCATTCCCTTACCTGATCTGCTCCCAAGCTTCCAGAATTCAACACCACGAACTGCCCTGGGTACCTTCATCCCCCTGCTCCTACCTTTGTCAGCATCCTTTCCTGTGATGTCTTCCCCCATTAGAATATAAGCTTCTTTTTTTTAAAATTAATTTATTAGTTTAGTTTCAGTTAACAAGTTTCAATTCCATAGTTCCTTGATTTTCAAATTTCCTTTACTTCCCTCCCCCCTCCCCACACGTCAGCATATAGTCCAGTATATGACCTGCAAATGCATTCATATTAGACATTGTTCCAATTACAAAGGCGTATTGTACTAGGTGGGATGAAAGATGGTAAGGAAGAAATAAAACCAAACAATGAAAAGAACAAGATCATTTAGTTTGCTTCCATCAGGATTCAGGTTCAGTTCTTTCTAGTTATATCTCTGGATGGCACATTTCTCACTTTCTTGAGTCTTTCGGGATTAACTTATATCACTGCATTGCTGAAAAGAGTCCGGTCTGTCACAGTTGGTCATCACAGATATGGTATGTCTGTGATTGTATACAGATTTCTTCTGATTCTACTCTTCTCGCTCAGCATCAGTTTGTATAAGTCTCTCCAGGTAATTATGAAATCCGTCACCTCTTCATTTCTTATAGCACAATAACGTTCCATTACATTCACATACCACAACTTGTTTAGCCATTCCCCAATTGGTGGGCACCCCTTCAGTTTCCAATTCTTTGCAACCACAAAAAGGGCTGCTAAAAGTATTTTTGTACATATGGGTCTTCCTCCCACTTCTATGATCTCTTTGGGATATAACACTAGAAGTGGTATGGCTGGGTCAAAGGGTATGAAATTATTTATAATCCTTTGGGCATAATTCCAGATTGCTCTCCAGAATGGTTGGATCAGTTCACAACTCCACCAGCAATGTATTAGTGTTCCAATTTGTCCACATCCTCTCCAGCATTTTTCACTTTCTTGTTTTGTCATCTTAGCCAATCTGACTGGAGGGATGTGGTATCTCAGAGTTGTTTTGGTTTGCATTTCTCTAATCAATAGTGATTTACAGCATTTCTTCATATGCTTATAGATATCTTTAATTTCTTTCTCTGAAAATTTCAGAATATAAGCTTCTTTAGGGCAGGAAATGACTTTCTTGTGGCTTCTATTTGTGTCCCCAGGGCTTACCAAAGTGTCCAGAACATGGCAATTGCATTGTTTCCTTCCTTAGCTCTATTCTCTTGAACAAACAAGAGTTCAGTGAAAACTCTACCATCACAACAGACAACAGAAAGGGATACAAAGGGACCTTTGGGCTGGGAGAGTGAGAGACATGGCCATTTGGGAAATCTCATTCTTGTCAGTGGCAGGGTCCATGTGCTACCGCTTTAGACAGCATCCTTCATTCCAAAATGCTCTGTTTCTAGAACAGCTTTGGAAACAGGGGTCTAGGTTTGCCTCCAGTAAAGCAGTAGGGAGAAGTGTAGAATTCTGACTGCAAGAGTGGGAAGAGAAGGAAAGA